>JAJHPF010000001.1:6629248-7237998 GCA_024447775.1 Carex cristatella | reverse complement strand
ATTTGCCCTTGTTTGTGTGCTTAGCAACCACTTTTGCGCTTCATCTTGTGCTTATGAACCCGATTTGCACTTTGTTCTGTGCTTAGATCCTCCTTTACATGTTGTGCTTAACAATCTCAACTGAGTTGTTCAAGTGGTGTTTAACAACCTCTTTTGCGCTTGATGTTCTCAAGCTTATGAACCTCATTTGTATTTTGTTATTGTGCTTAGGAACCCTTCCTTGCCCATGTTTGTGTGCTTAACAACCTCAATTGGAGTTGTTCGTGTGTTTAACAACTCCTTTTGCGCTTGATCTTGTAAGCCAGGAACCTCATTTGCACTTGTTCTTGTGCTTCATTAACCTCATTTCGTCTCTTGTTTGCGGTGTGTAACAAGCTCAATTGGCGTTGTTCTGTGTGCTTAACAACCCCTTTTTAAGCTTTTATCTTGTGCTCATGAACCTCATTTGCACTCGTTGTTGTGCTTAGGAACCATTTCCCCTTGTTTGTGTGCTTAGTAATCTCAATCTGGCATTGTTCTTGTGCATTAACAACCTCTTTTGCGCTTGATCTTTGTACTTATGAATCGTCATTCTGCATTTGTAGCGTGGCAGAACCCTCATTTGCCCTTGTTTGTGTGCTTAACACCGTCGATTCGCGCTTGTTCGTGTGCTCAATAACCTCTTTTGCGGTTCATCTTGTGCTTATGAACCTCATTTGCACTTGTTCTTGTGCTTAGGGGGCCTCATTTGCCCTTTTTGTGTGCCCAACAACCTCAATGGGCGTTGTTGTGCTTAACAACCTCTTTTGCCCTTGATCTTGTGCTTATGAACCTCATTTGCACTTGTTCTTGTGCTTAGGAACCTCATTTGCCCTTGTTGGTGTGCTAACAGCCTCGATTGCGTTGTTCGTGTGCTTAACAACCTCTTTTTGCACTTGATCTTGCCTTATGAACCTCATTTGCACTTGTTCTTGTGCTTAGGAAACCTCCTCGCGCTCTTTGTTTGTGTGCTTAACAACCTCGATTTGCGTTGTTCGTGTGCTTAATAACCTCTTTTGCGCTTGATCTTGTGCTTATGAACCTCATTTGCACTTGTTCTTGTGTTTAGGTACCTCATTTGCCCTTGTTTGTGTGCTTAACAACCTCAATTTGCGTTTATCGTGTGCTTAACAATCTCTTTTTGCGCTTGATCGTGTGCTTATGAACCTCATTGGCACTTGTTCTCAGGCTTAGGAACCTCATTTGCCCTTGTTTGTGTGCTTAACAACCTCAATTTGCGTTGTTCGAGTGCTTAACAACCTCTTTGCGCTTGATCTTGTGCTTATGAACCTTCATTTCCACTTGTTCTTGTGCTTAGAACCTCATTTGCCCTTGTTTGTGTGTTTACAACCTCAATTGGCATTGTTCGTGTCTTAACAACCCTTTTTGCGCTTGATCTTGTGCTTATGAACCTCATTTGCACTTGTTCGTGTGCTTAGGAACCTCATTTGCCCTTGTTTGTGTGCTTAACAACCTCGATTGGCGTTGTCGGTGTGCTTAACAACCTCTTTTTAGCGCTTGATCTTGTGCTTATGAACCCCATTTGCACTTGTTCTTGTGGTTAGGAACCTCATTTGCCCCTGTTTGTGTGCTTAACCCCCTCAATTTGCGCTGTTCGTCTGCTTAACAACCCTATTTTTCGCTTGATCTTGTGCTTATGAACCTCATTTGCACTGTTCTTGTGCTTAGAACCTCATTTGCCCTTGTTTGGTGTGCTTCACAACCTCAATTCGCGTTGTTCGTGTGCTTAACAACATCTTTTCCGCTTGATTTTGTGCTTATGAACCTCATTTCCCTTGTTCTTGTGCTTAGGAACCTCATTTGCCCTTGTTTGTGTGCTTGAACAACCTCAATTGGCGTTGTTCTGTGTGCTTACCAACCTCTTTTCCGCTTGATCTTGTGCTTATGAACCTCATTTGCACTTGTTCTTGTGCTTAGGAACCTCATTTGCCCTTGTTTGTGTGTTAAAAACCTCAATTGGCATTGTTCGTGTGCTTAACAACCTCTTTTGCCTTGATCTTGTGCTTATGAACCTCATTTGCACTTGTTCTTGTGTTATGAACCTCATTTGCCTTGTTTGTGTGTTTAACAACCTCAATTTGCATTGTTCGTGTGCTTAACAACCTTCTTTGTGCTTGATCTTGTGGTTAGGAACCTCATTTGCACTTGTTTGTGTGCTTAACAACCTCAATTTGCTTGTTCGTGTGCTTAACAACCTCTTTTTGCGTCGATCTTGTGCTTATGAACATCATTTGCACTTGTTCTTTGTGCTTAGGAACCTCATTTGCCCTTGTTCTTGTGCGTGCTTAACAATTTCTTTGCGCTTGATCTTGTGCTTATGAACCTCTTTGCACTTGTTCTTGTGCTTAGGAACCTCATTTGCCCTTGTTTTGTGTGCTTAAGAACCTCATTTTCCGTTGTTGTGTGCTTAACAACCTCTTTTGCGCTTGTTCTTGTGCTTAACAACCTCATTTGCACGTTCTTGTGCTTAGTACCTCATTTGCCCTGGTTTGTGTGTAGCACCTCGATTGGCGTTCGTGTGCTTAACTACCTCTTTTGCGCTTGATCTTGTGCTTATGAACCCTCATTTGCACTTGTTCTTGTGCTTAGGAACCTCATTTGCCCTTGTTTGTGTGCTTAAGAACCTCGATTGGCGTTGTTCGTGTGCTTAACAACCTCTTTTGCGCTTGATCTTGTGCTTATGAACCTCATTTGCACTTGTTCTTGTGCTTAGGAACCCCATTCGCCCGTTTGTGTGCTTAAGCTACCTCAATTGGGTTGGTGTTCTTAACATCCTCTTTTGCGCTTGATCTTGTGCTTATCAACCTCATTGCACTTGTTCTTGTGCTTAGGAGGCCTCATTTGCTCTTTTCTTGTTGTGTTTAATAACCCCAATTTGCGGTTACGTGTGCTTAACAACCTCTTTTGCGCTTGATCTTGTGCTTATGAACCTCATTTGCACTTGTTTTTTGTGCTTAGGACCTCTTTTCCTGTTCGTCGCCCAGCAGCCTCGGGTGCTTGTTCGTGTGCTTAACAACCTAATTTGCGCTTGTTCTTGTGCTTATCAACCTCATTTGCTGTTTGATCTTGTCCTTAGGAACCTCATTTGCACTTGTTCTTGTGCTTAGGAACCTCATTTGCCCTTGTTTGGTGTGCTTTAACAACCTCTAAACTGAATTTTGTTCGTGTGCTTACCAACCTCTTTTGCGCTTGATCTTGTGCTTATGAACCTCATTTGCACTTGTTCTTGTGCTTAGGAACCTCATTCGCCTTTGTTTGTGTGCTTAACTACCTCAATTTGCGTTGTTCGTGTGCTTAAGAACCTCTTTGCGTTTGGATCTTGTGCTTACGACCCTCATTTGCACTTGTTCTTGTGCTTAGGAACCTCATTTGCCTTTTTGTGTGCTTAAAAACCTCAATTGCGTTGTTCGTGTGTTTACCAACCTCTTTTGCGCTTGATCTTTGTACTTATGAACTCGTTTGCTTGTTCCTTGCTTAAGAACCTCGTTTGCACTTTTTGTGTTTAACAACCTCAATTTGCCTTTGTTCGTGTGCTTAACAACCTCTTTTGTGCTTGATCTTGTCTTATGAACCTCATTTGCACTTGTTCTTGGGCTTAGGAACCTCATTTGCCCTTGTTTGTGTGCTTAACAACCTCAATTTGCGTTGTTCGTGTGCTTAACAACCTCTTTTTGCGCTTGATCTTGTGCTTATGAACCTCATTTGCACTTGTTTTTGTGCTTAGAACCTCATTTGCCCTTGTTTGTGTGCTTAACAACCTCAATTGGCGTTGTTCGTGTGCTTAACAACCTCTTTTTGCGCTTGATCTTGTGCTTATGAACCTCATTTTGCACTTGTTCTTGTGCTTAGGAACCTCATTTGCCTTGTTTGTGTGCTTAACAACCTCAATTTGCGTTGTTCAGTGTGCTTAACAACCTTTTGCGCTTGATCTTGTGCTTATGAACCTCATTTCACTTGTTCTTGTGCTTAGAACCTCATTTGCCCTTGTTGTGTGCTTAACTACCTCAATTGCGTTGTTTCTTGTGCTTAACAACCTCTTTTATGCTTGATCTTGTGCTTATGAACCTCATTTGCACTTGTTCTTTGTGCTTAGGAACCTCATTTGCCCTTGTTTGTGTGTTTAACAACCTCATTGCGTTGTTCGTGTGCTTAACCCCTCTTTGTGCTTGATCTTGTGCTTATGAACCTCATTTGCACTTGTTCTTGTGCTTATGAACCTCATTTGCCCTTGTTTGTGTGCTTAACAACCTCGATTTGCGTTGTTCTTGTGCTTAACAACCTCTTTTGCGCTTGATCTTGTGGTTATGAACCTCATTTGCACTTGTTCTTGTGCTTAGGAACCTCATTTGCCTTGTTTGTGTGCTTAAGAACCTCATTTGCGTTGTTAGTGTGCTTACCAACCTCTTTTGGCTTGATCTTGTGCTTATGAACCTCATTTGCACTTGTTCTTGTGCTTAGGAACCTCATTTGCCCTTGTTTGTGTGCTTAACAACCTAATTTGCGTTGTTCGTGTGCTTAACAACCTCTTTTTGCGCTTGATCTTGTGCTTATGAACCTCATTTGCACTTGTTCTTGTGTTAGGAACCTCATTTGCCCTTGTTTGTGTGCTTAACAACCTCCATTTGCGTTGTTCGTGTGCTTAACAACCTCTTTGCGCTTGATCTTGTGCTTATGAACCTCATTTGCACTTGTTCTTGTGTTAGGAACCTCATTTGCCCTTGTTTGTGTGCTTAATAACCTCAATTTGCGTTGTTCGTGTGCTTAACAACCTCTTTTGCGCTTGATCTTGTGCTTATGAACCTCATTTGCACTTGTTCTTGTGCTTAGGAACCTCATTTGCCCTTGTTTGTTTTGTGTGCTTAACAACCTCAATTTGCGCTTGATTTTGTGCTTTAGGAACCTCATTTGCACTTGTTGTTTGTGCTTAAAACCTCCTTTTTTGCGCTTGATCTTGTGCTTATGAACCTCATTTGCACTTGTTCTTGTGCTTAAGAACCTCAATTTGCCCTTGTTTGTGTGCTTAACAACCTCGTTGGCGTTGTTGTGTGCTTAACAACCTCTTTGCTTGATCTTGTGCTTATGAACCTCATTTGCACTCTGTTCTTGTGGTAGCGAACCTCATTTGCCCTTGTTTGGTTCACCAACCTCTTTGTTGTTCGTTCGCTTAACAACCTCTTTGTGCTTGATCTTGTGCTTATGAACCTCATTTTCACTTGTTCTTGTGCTTAGGACCTCATTTGCCCTTTTGTTGTGCTTAACAACCTCAATTGTGCTTGTTCGTGTGCTTAAGAACCTCTTATGCGCTTGATCTTGTGCTTATGAACCTCATTTGCCCCTTGTTCTTGTGCTTAGGAACCTCATTTGCCCTTGTTTGTGTTTAACAACCTCAATTTGCGTTGTTCGTGTGCTTAACAACCTCTTTAGTGCTTGATCTTGTGCTTAACAACCTCATTTGCACTTGTTTTGTTTAACAACCTCAATTGGCGTTGTTTGTGTGCTTAACAACCTCTTTTGTGCTTGATCTTGTACTTATGAACCTCATTTGCACTTGTTCTTGTGCTTAGGAACCTACCTTTTTTGTTTAACAACCTCAATTGGCGTTGTTCGTGTGCTTAACAACCTCTTTTGCGCTTGATCTTGTGCTTATGAACCTCATTTGCACTTGTTCTTGTGCTTAGAGCCTCATTTGCCCTTGTTTGTGTGTTTAACAACCTCAATTGGCGTTGTTCGTGTGCTTAACAACACTTTTTGCTGCCTTGATCTTGTCTTTATGAACCTCATTTGCACTTGTTCTTGTGCTTAGAACCTCATTTGCCCTTGTTTGTGTGCTTAACGACCTCATTTTGCGTTTTTTCGTGTGCTTAACAACCTCCTTTTGCGCTTGATCTTGTGCTTATGATGAACCTCATTCACTCTGTTTTTGTGCTTGAACCTCGATTTGGCCTTGTTTGTGTGTATCACCCTCATTGGTGTTGTGTTTGTGTAACAATACCAACTCTTTTGCGCTTGATCTTGTGCTTATGAACCTTATTTTGCTTATTTTTTTAAGCGATCTTGTGCTTAGAACCTCATTTGCACTTGTTCTTGTGCTTAACAACCCTAATTGCCTTTGGTTAGTGAACCCTTTTGTTGTTGTGTTGTTACTTCTTGGTTGTTCGTGTGCTTAACAATCTCTTTTGCGCTTGATCTTGTGCTTATGAACCTCATTTGCACTTGTTCTTTAACTAGGAACCTCATTTTCCGTTGTTTGTGTGCGTAATAACCTCAATTGGCGTTGTTCGTGTGCTTTTAACCTCTTTTGTGCTTGATCTTGTGCTTATGAACCTCATTTGCACTTGTTCTTGTGCTTAGGAACCTCATTTGCCCTTGTTTGTGTGTTTAATAACCTCAATTGCGTTGTTCGTGTGCTTAGCAACTCTTTTTGCGCTTGATCTTGTGCTTATGGAACCTCATTTTGCACTTGTTCTTGCTCTTAGGAACCTCATTTGCCCTTTGTTTGTGTGCTTAAGCCTCAATTGCAGCTGTTATGTGTGCTTAACAACCTCTTTTGTGCTTGATCTTGTGCTTATGAACCTCATTTGCACTTGTTCTTGTGCTTGGTAACCTTCGTTGCCCTTGTAGGTTTGTAACACCTCAATTGGCGTTTGTGTGTGTGCTTAACAACCTCTTTTGTTCTTGAGTTTGATCTTGTGCTTATGAACCTTACTTTCATTGTTCTTGTGCTTAGGAACCTCATTTGCCCTTGTTTGTGTGCTAATCAACCTCAATTTGCGTTGTTCGTGTGCTTAACAACCTCTTTTTCGCTTTTTTTTGTGCTTATGAACCTCATTTGCACTTGTTCTTGTGCTTGTGTAACCTCAATTGCCCTTGCTTGTGCTTAACATAACCTCTTTTTGCCTTTGATCGTGTCATGAACCTCATTTTGCACTTGTTCTTGTGCTTAGGAGCCTCATTTGTCCCTTGTTTGTGCTTAATAACCTCAATTTGCGTTGTTCGTGTGCTTAACAACCTCTTTTGCGCTTGATCTTGTGCTTATGAACCTCATTTGCACTTGTTCTTGTGCTTAGGAGCCTCATTTGCCCTTGTTTGTGTGCTTAACAACCTCAATTGGCGTTGTTCGTGTGCTTAACAACCTCTTTTGTCGCTTGATCTTGTGCTTATGAACCTCATTTGCACTTGTTCTTGTGCTTAGGAACCTCATTTGCCCTTGTTTGTGTGCTTAACAACCTCAATTGGCGTTGTTCGTGTGCTTAACAACCTCTTTTGCGCTTGATCTTGTGCTTATGAACCTCATTTGCACTTGTTCTTGTGCTTAGGAACCTCATTTGCCCTTGTTTGTGTGCTTAACAACCTCAATTGGCGTTGTTCGTGTGCTTAACAACCTCTTTTGCGCTTGATCTTGTGCTTATGAACCTCATTTGCACTTGTTCTTGTGCTTAGGAACCTCTTTGCCCTTGTTTGTGTGCTTAACAACCTCAATTGGCGTTGTTCGTGTGCTTAACAACCTCTTTTGCGCTTGATCTTGTGCTTATGAACCTCATTTGCACTTGTTCTTGTGCTTAGGAACCTCATTTGCCCTTGTTTGTGTGCTTTAACAACCTCAATTTGCGCTTGTTCTTGTGCTTAACAACCTCATTTGCGCTTGATCTTGTGCTTGATAGGAACCTCATTTGCACTTGTTTTGTGCTTAACAACCTCAATTTGCGTTGATCGTGTGCTTAACAACCTTTTTGCGCTTGATCTTGTGCTTATGAACCTCATTTGCACTTGTTCTTGTGCTTAGGAACCTCATTTGCCCTTGTTTGTGTGCTTAACAACCTCAATTGGCGTTGTTCGTGTGCTTAACAACCTCTTTTGCGCTTGATCTTGTGCTTATGAACCTCATTTGCACTTGTTCTTGTGCTTAGGAACCTCATTTGCCCTTGTTTGTGTGCTTAACAACCTCAATTGGCGTTGTTCGTGTGCTTAACAACCTCTTTTGTGCTTGATCTTGTGCTTATGAACCTCATTTGCACTTGTTCTTGTGCTTAGGAACCTCATTTGCCCTTGTTTGTGTGCTTAACAACCTCAATTGGCGTTGTTCGTGTGCTTAACAACCTCTTTTTGCGCTTGATCTTGTGCTTATGAACCTCATTTGCACTTGTTCTTGTGCTTAGGAACCTCATTTGCCCTTGTTTGTGTGCTTAACAACCTCAATTGGCGTTGTTCGTGTGCTTAACAACCTCTTTTGCGCTTGAGCTTGTGCATATGAACCTTATTTGCACTTGTTCTTCTGTTGAGGAACCTCATTTGCCCTTGTTTGTGTGCTTAACAACCTCAATTGGCGTTGTTGTTCGTGTGCTTAACAACCTCTTTTTGCGCTTGATCTTGTGCTTATGAACCTCATTTGCACTTGTTCTTGTGCTTAGGAACCTCATTTGCCCTTGTTTGTGTGCTTAACAACCTCAATTGGCGTTGTTCGTGTGCTTAACAACCTCTTTTGCGCTTGATCTTGTGCTTATGAACCTCATTTGCACTTGTTCTTGTGCTTAGGAACCTCTTGCCTTGTTTGTGTGCTTAACAACCTCAATTGGCCTTGTTCGTGTGCTTAACAACCTCTTTTGCGCTTGATCTTGTGCTTATGAACCTCATTTGCACTTGTTCTTGTGTTTAGGAACCTCATTTGCCCTTGTTTGTGTGCTTAACAACCTCAATTGGCGTTGTTCGTGTGCTTAACAACCTCTTTTGCGCTTGATCTTGTGCTTATGAACCTCATTTGCACTTGTTCTTGTGCTTAGGAACCTCATTTGCCCTTGTTTGTGTGCTTAACAACCTCAATTGGCGTTGTTCGTGTGCTTAACAACCTCTTTTGCGCTTGATCTTGTGCTTATGAACCTCATTTGCACTTGTTCTTGTGCTTAGGAACCTCATTTGCCCTTGTTTGTGTGCTTAACAACCTCAATTTGGCGTTGTTCGTGTGCTTAACAACCTCTTTTTGCGCTTGATCTTGTGCTTATGAACCTCATTTGCACTTGTTCTTGTGCTTATGAACCTCAATTGCCCTAGTTTGTGTGCTTAACAACCTCAATTTGCGTTGTTCCTGTGCCTAACAACCTTTTTTGCGCTTGATCTTGTGCTTATGAACCTCATTTGCACTTGTTCTTGTGCTTGAGGAACCTCATTTGCCCTTGTTTGTGTGCTTAACAACCTCAATTTGCGTTGTTCTTGTGCTTATGAACCTCATTTGCACTTGTTCTTGTGCTTTAGGAACCTCATTTGCCCTTGTTTCGTGTGCTTAACAACCTCAATTGGCGTTGTTCGTGTGCTTAACAACCTCTTTTGCGCTTGATCTTGTGCTTATGAACCTCATTTGCACTTGTTCTTGTGCTTGAGGAACCTCATTTGCCCTTGTTTTGTGTGCTTAACAACCTCGATTTGCTTGTTCGTGTTGTGCTTTTGTCGCTTGATCTTGTGCTTATGAACCTCATTTGCACTTGTTCTTGTGCTTAGGAGCCTCATTTGCCCTTGTTTGTGTGCTTAACAACCTCAATTGGCGTTGTTCGTGTGCTTAACAACCTCTTTTTGCGCTTGATCTTGTGCTTATGAACCTCATTTGCACTTGTTCTTGTGCTTAGGAGCCTCATTTGCCCTTGTTTGTGTGCTTAACAACCTCAATTTGCGTTGTTCGTGTGCTTAACAACCTCTTTTTGCGCTTGATCTTGTGCTTATGAACCTCATTTGCACTTGTTCTTGTGTGCTTAGGAACCTCATTTGCCTTGTTTGCTTTGTGCTTAACAACCTCATTTTTGCGCTTGATCTTGTGCTTATGAACCTCATTTGCACTTGTTCTTGTGCTTAGGAACCTCATTTGCCCTTGTTTGTGTGCTTAACAACCTCAATTGGCGTTGTTCGTGTGCTTAACAACCTCTTTTGCGCTTGATCTTGTGCTTATGAACCTCATTTGCACTTGTTCTTGTGCTTAGGAACCTCATTTGCCCTTGTTTGTGTGCTTAACAACCTCAATTGGCGTTGTTCGTGTGCTTAACAACCTCTTTTGCGCTTGATCTTGTGCTTATGAACCTCATTTGCACTTGTTCTTGTGCTTAGGAGCCTCATTTGCCCTTGTTTGTGTGCTTAACAACCTCAATTGGCGTTGTTCGTGTGCTTAACAACCTCTTTTGCGCTTGATCTTGTGCTTATGAACCTCATTTGCACTTGTTCTTGTGCTTAGGAGCCTCATTTGCCCTTGTTTGTGTGCTTAACAACCTCAATTGGCGTTGTTCGTGTGCTTAACAACCTCTTTTGCGCTTGATCTTGTGCTTATGAACCTCATTTGCACTTGTTCTTGTGCTTAGGAACCTCATTTGCCCTTGTTTGTGTGCTTAACAACCTCAATTGGCGTTGTTCGTGTGCTTAAAAGTTCTTTTGGCTTGATCTTTATGAACCTCATTTGCACTTGTTCTTGTGCTTAGGAACCTCATTTGCCCTTGTTTGTGTGCTTAACAACCTCAATTTGCGTTGTTCGTGTGCTTAACAACCTCTTTTGCGCTTGATCTTGTGCTTATGAACCTCATTTGCACTTGTTCTTGTGCTTAGGAACCTCATTTGCCCTTGTTTGTGTGCTTAACAACCTCAATTTGCATTGTTCGTGTGCTTAACAACCTCTTTTGCGCTTGATCTTGTGCTTATGAACCTCATTTGCACTTGTTCTTGTGCTTAGGAACCTCTTTGCCCTTGTTTGTGTGCTTAACAACCTCAATTGGCGTTGTTCGTGTGCTTAACAACCTCTTTTGCGCTTGATCTTGTGCTTATGAACCTCATTTGCACTTGTTCTTGTGCTTAGGAACCTCATTTGCCCTTGTTTGTGTGCTTAACAACCTCAATTGGCGGTTGTTCGTGTGCTTAACAACCTCTTTTGCCCTTGATCTTGTGCTTATGAACCTCATTTGCACTTGTTCTTGTGCTTAGGAGCCTCATTTGCCCTTGTTTGTGTGCTTAACAACATTTGTTGTTTTCTTTTTGTGTTAATAACCTCATTTGCGTTGTTCTTGTCTTAACAACCTCTTTTGCACTTGATCTTGTGCTTAGGAAGCCTCATTTGCACTTGTTTTTTTGCTTAAGAACCTCATTTGCCCTTGTTCTTGTGCTTAACAACCTCTTTTGCGCTTGATCTTGTGCTTATGAACCTCATTTGCACTTGTTCTTGTCTTGAGAACCTCGTTTGCCCTTGTTTGTGTGCTTAAAAACCTCAATTTGCGTTGTTCGTGTGCTTAACAACCTCTTTTGCGCTTGATCTTGTGCTTATGAACCTCATTTGCACTTGTTCTTTTGCTTAGGAACCTCATTTGCCCTTGTTCGTGTGCTTAACAACCTCAATTGGCATTGTTCGTGTGCTTAACAACCTATTTTTGCGCTTGATCTTGTGCTTTGATGAACCTCATTTGCACTTGTTCTTGTGCTTAGGAACCTCATTTTGCCCTTGTTTGTGTGCTTAACAACCTCAATTGGCGTTGTTCGTGTGCTTAACAACCTCTTTTGCGCTTGATCTTGTGCTTATGAACCTCATTTGCACTTGTTCTTGTGCTTGGGAACCTCGATTTGCCCTTGTTTGTGTGCTTAACAACCTCAGATTGGCGTTGTTCGTGTGCTTAACAACCTCTTTTGCCCTTGATCTTGTGCTTATGAACCTCATTTGCACTTGTTCTTGTGCTTAGGAGCCTCATTTGCCCTTGTTTGTGTGCTTTAAAGAACTCAATTGGCGTTGTTCGTGTGCTTAACAACCTCTTTTGTCCTTTGATCTTGTGCTTATGAACCTCATTTGCACTTGTTCTTGTGTTTAGGAGCCTCATTTGCCCTTGTTTGTGTGCTTAACAAACTCAACTAGCGTTGTTCGTGTGCTTAACAATCTCTTTTGTGCTTAATCTTGTGCTTATGACCCTCATTTGCACTTGTTCTTGTGCTGAGGAGCCTCATTTGCCCTTGTTTGTGTGCTTAACAACCTCAATTGGCGTTGTTCGTGTGCTTAACAACCTCTTTTGCGCTTGATCTTGTGCTTATGAACCTCATTTGCACTTGTTCTTGTGCTTGGGAACCTCATTTGCCCTTGTTTGTGTGCTTAACAACCTCAATTGGCGTTGTTCGTGTGCTTAACAACCTCTTTTGCGCTTGATCTTGTGCTTATGAACCTCATTTGCACTTGTTCCTTGTGCTTAGGAACCTCATTTGCCCTTGTTCGTGTGCTTAACAACCTCATTGCATTTGCATTGTTCGTGTGCTTAACAACCTCTTTTTGCGCTTGATCTTGTGCTTATGAACCTCATTTGAACTTGTTCTTGTGCTTAGGAACCTCATTTGCCCTTGTTTGTGTGCTTAACGACCTCAATTGGCGTTGTTCGTGTGCTTAACAACATCTTTTGTCGTTGATCTTGTGCTTATGAACCTCATTTGCACTTGTTCTTGTGCTTAGGAGCCTCCTTTGCCCTTGTTTGTGTGCTTAACAACCTCAATTGGCGTTGTTCGTGTGCTTAACAACCTCTTGTTTGTTCTTGATTTGCCTTGATCTTGTGCTTATGAACCTCATTTGCACTTGTTCTTGTGCTTAGGAGCCTCATTTGCCCTTGTTTGTGTGCTTAACAACCTCAATTTGGCGTTGTTCGTGTGCTTAACAACCTCTTTTGTCGTTGATCTTGTGCTTATGAACCTCGTTTGCACTTGTTCTTGTGCTTAGGGCCTCGTTTAGCCTTGTTTGTGTGCTTAACAACCTCAATTGGCGTTGTTCGTGTGCTTAACTACCTCTTTTGTGCTTGATCTTGTGCTTATCAACCTCATTTGCACTTGTTCTTGTGCTTAGGAACCTTATTTGCCCTTGTTTGTGTGCTTAATAACCTCAAGTTGCGTTGTTCGTGTGCTTAACAACCTCTTTTGCGCTTGATCTTGTGCTTATGAACCTCATTTGCACTTGTTCTTGTGCTTAGGAACCTCGTTTGCCCTTGTTTGTGTGCTTAACAGCCTCAGTTGCCGTTGTTCGTGTGCTTAACAACCTCTTTTGCGCTTGATCTTGTGCTTATGAACCTCATTTGCACTTGTTCTTGTGCTTAGGACATTTGCCTTGTTTGTGTGCTTAACAACCTCAATTGGCGTTGTTCGTGTGCTTAAAAACCTCTTTTGCGCTTGATCTTGTGCTTATGAACCTCATTTGCACTTGTTCTTGTGCTTAGGAACCTCATTTGCCCTTGTTTGTGTGCTTAACAACCTCAATTGGCGTTGTTCGTGTGCTTAACAACATCTTTTGCGCTTGATCTTGTGCTTATGAACCTCATTTGCACTTGTTCTTTTGCTTAGGAACCTCATTTGCCCTTGTTTGTGTGCTTAATAACCTCAATTGGCATTGTTCGTGTGCTTAACAACCTCTTTTGCGCTTGATCTTGTGCTTATGAACCTCATTTGCACTTGTTCTTGTGCTTAGGAACCTCCTTTGCCCTTGTTTGTGTGCTTAACAACCTCAATTGGCGTTGTTCGTGTGCTTAACAACCTCCTTTTGCACTTGATCTTGTGCTGATGAACCTCATTTGCACTTGTTCTTGTGCTTAGGAACCTCATTTGCCCTTGTTTGTGTGCTTAACAACCTCAATTGCTTGTTCGTGTGCTTAACAACCTCTTTTGCGCTTGATCTTGTGCTTATGAACCTCATTTGCACTTGTTCTTGTGCTTAGGAACCTCTTTGCCCTTGTTTGTGTGCTTAACAAACCTCAATTGGCGTTGTTCGTGTGCTTAACAACCTCTTTTGCGCTTGATCTTGTGCTTATGAACCTCATTTGCACTTGTTCTTTTGGTTAGGAACCTCATTTGCCCTTGTTTGTGTGCTTAATAACCTCAATTTGCGTTGTTCGTGTGCTTAGCAACCTCTTTTGCGATTGATCTTGTGCTTATGAACCTCATTTGCACTTGTTCTTGTGCTTAGGAACCTCATTTGCCCTTTGTTTGTTGTGCTTAACGAACCTCAATTTGCGTTGTTCGTGTGCTTAACAACCTCTTTTTCGCTTGATCTTGTGCTTGATGAACCTCATTTGCACTTGTTCTTGTGCTTAGGAACCTCGTTTGCCCTTGTTTGTGTGCTTAACAACCTCAGATTTGCGTTGTTCGTGTGCTTAACAACCTCTTTTGCGCTTGATCTTGTGCTTATGAACCTCATTTGCACTTGTTCTTGTGCTTAGGAGCCTCATTTAGCCTTGTTTGTGTGCTTAACAACCTCAATTGGCATTGTTCGTGTGCTTAACAACCTCTTTTGTCGCTTGATCTTGTGCTTATGAACCTCATTTGCACTTGTTCTTGTGCTTAGGAACCTCATTTGCCCTTGTTTGTGTGCTTAATAACCTCATTGGCGTTGTTCGTGTGCTTAACAACCTCTTTTGCCGTTGATCTTGTGCTGATGAACCTCATTTGCACTTGTTCTTGTGCTTAGGAGCCTCATTTGTCCTTTGTTTTTGTGCTTAACAACCTCAATTTGCGTTGTTCGTGTGCTTAACAACCTCTTTTTGCGCTTGATCTTGTGCTTATGAACCTCATTTGCACTTGTTCTTGTGCTTGGGAACCTCATTTGCCCTTGTTTGTGTGCTTAACGACCTCAATTGGCGTTGTTCGTGTGCTTAACAACCTCTTTTGCCGTTGATCTTGTGCTTATGAACCTCATTTGCACTTGTTCTTGTGCTTGGAGCCTCATTTGCCCTTGTTTGTGTGCTTAACAACCTCAATTGGCGTTGTTCGTGTGCTTAACAACCTCTTTTGCTCTTGATCTTGTGCTTATGAACCTCATTTGCACTTGTTCTTGTGCTTAGGAGCCTCATTTGCCCTTGTTTGTGTGCTTAACGACCTTAATTGGCGTTGTTCGTGTGCTTAACAACATCTTTTGTCGTTGATCTTGTGCTTATGAACCTCATTTGCACTTGTTCTTGTGCTTAGAAGCCTCATTTTGCCCTTGTTTGTGTGCTTAACGACCTCAATTGGCGTTGTTCGTGTGCTTAACAACCTCTTTTGCCCTTGATCTTGTGCTTATGAACCTCATTTGCACTTGTTCTTGTGCTTAGGAGCCTCATTTGCCCATGTTTGTGTGCTTAACAACCTCAATTTGCGTTGTTCGTGTGCTTAACAACCTCTTTTGCGCTTGATCTTGTGCTTATGAACCTCATTTGCACTTGTTCTTTTGCTTAGGAACCTCTTTTGCCCTTGTTCGTGTGCTTAACAACCTCAATTGGCATTGTTCGTGTGCTTAAAAACCTCTTTTGCGCTTGATCTTGTGCTTATCAACCTCATTTGCACTTGTTCTTGTGCTTAGGAACCTCATTTGCCCTTGTTTGTGTGCTTAAGAACCTCAATTGGCGTTGTTCGTGTGCTTAACAACCTCTTTTGCGCTTGATCTTGTGCTTATGAACCTCATTTGCACTTGTTCTTGTGCTTAGGAACCTCTTTTGCCCTTGTTTGTGTGCTTAACAACCTCAATTTGCGTTGTTCGTGTGCTTAACAACCTCTTTTGCGCTTGATCTTGTGCTTATGAACCTCATTTGCACTTGTTCTTGTGCTTGGGAACCTCCTTTGCCCTTGTTTGTGTGCTTAACGACCTCAATTGGCGTTGTTGGTGTGCTTAACAACCTCAATTGCCGTTGTTCGTGTGCTTAACAACCTCTTTTGCGCTTGTTCATGTGCTTATGAACCTCATTTGCACTTGTTCTTGTGCTTAGGAACCGTTTGTGTGCTTAACTACCTCAATTGGCGTTGTAAGTGTGCTTAATTACCTCTTTTGCGCTTGATCTTGTGCTTATCAACCTCATTTGCACTTGTTCTTGTGCTTAGGAGCCTCATTTGCTCTTTTTTGTGTGCTTAACAACCTCAATTTGCGTTGTTCATGTGCTTAACGACATCATTTGCGCTTGATCTTGTGCTTATGAACCTCATTTGCACTTGTTCCTTTGCTTAAGAACCTCGTTTACACTTTTTTGTGTGCTTAATAACCTCAATTTGCGTTGTTCGTGTGCTTAACAACCTCTTTTGTGCTTGATCTTGTGCTTATGAACCTCATGTGCACTTGTTCTTTTGCTTAGGAACCTCTTTTGCCCTTGTTCGTCTGCTTAACAACCTCAATTTGCATTGTTCGTGTGCTTAACAACCTATTTTGCGCTTGATCTTGTGCTGATGAACGTCATTTGCACTTGTTCTTGTGCTTGGGAACCTCCTTTGCCCTTGTTTGTGTGCTTAACGACCTCAATTGGCGTTGTTCGTGTGCTTAACAACCTCCTTTGCACTTGATCTTGTGCTGATGAACCTCATTTGCAGTTGTTCTTGTTCTTAGTAACCTCGTTTGCCCTTGTTCGTGTGCTTAACAACCTCAATTTGCATTGTTCGTGTGCTTAGCAACCTATTTTGCGCTTGATCTTGTGCTGATGGACGTCATTTGCACTTGTTCTTGTGCTTGGGAACCTCATTTGCCCTTGTTTGTGTGCTTAACGAACTCAATTGGCGTTGTCGGTGTGCTTAACAACCTCTTTTGCCGTTGATCTTGTGCTTGTGAACCTCATTTGCACTTGTTCTTGTGCTTAGGAGCCTCCTTTGCCCTTGTTTGTGTGCTTAACAAACTCAATTGGCGTTGTTCGTGTGCTTAACAACCTCTTTTGTCCTTGATCTTGTGCTTATGAACCTCATTTGAAATTGTTCTTGTGCTTAGGAGCCTCATTTAGCCTTGTTTGTGTGCTTAACGACCTCAATTGGCGTTGTTCGTGTGCTTAACAACATCTTTTGTCGTTGATCTTGTGCGTATGAACCTCATTTGCACTTGTTCTTGTGCTTAGGAGCCTCACTTGCCCTTGTTTGTGTGCTTAATAATCTCAATTGGCGTTGTTCGTGTGCTTAACAACCTCTTTTGCGCTTGATCTTGTGCTAATGAACGCCATTTGCACTTGTTCTGGTGCTTGGGAACCTCATTTGCCCTTGTTTGTGTGCTTAACGACCTCAGTTGGCTATGTTCGTGTGCTTAACAAACTCTTTTGCGGTTGATCTTGTTCTTATGAACCTCATTTGCACTTGTTCTTGTGCTTAGGAGCCTCATTTGTCCTTTTCTGTGTGCTTAACAACCTCAATTGGCGTTGTTCGTGTGCTTAACCTCTTTTGCCCTTGATCTTGTGCTTATGAACCTCATTTGCACTTGTTCTTGTGCTTAGGAGCCTCATTTGCCCTTGTTTGTGTGCTTAACAACCTCAATTGGCGTTGTTCGTGTGCTTAACAACATCTTTTGTCATTGATCTTGTGCTTATGAACCTCATTTGCACTTGTTCTTGTGCTTAGGAGCCTCATTTGCCCTTGTTTGTGTGCTTAAGAACCCCAATTGGCGTTGTTCGTGTGCTTAACAACCTCTTTTGCCCTTGATCTTGTGCTTATGAACATAATTTGCACTTGTTCTTGTGCTGAGGAGCTTCATTTGCCCATGTTTGTGTGCTTAATAACCTCAATTTGCGTTGTTCGTGTGGTTAACAACCTCGTTTGCGCTTGATCTTGTGCTTCTGAACATCATTTGCACTTGTTCTTTTGGTTAGGAACCTCGTTTGCCCTTGTTCGTGTGCTTAACAACCTCAATTTGGATTGTTCGTGTGCTTAACAACCTATTTTGCGCTTGATCTTGTGCTGATGAACGTCATTTGCACTTGTTCTTGTGCTTGGGAACCTCATTTGCCCTTGTTTGTGTGCTTATCGAACTCAATTGGCGTTGTCGGTGTGCTTAACAACCTCTTTTGTCGTTGGTCTTGTGCTTGGGAACCTCATTTGCACTTGTTCTTGTGCTTAGGAGCCTCCTTTGCCCTTGTTTGTGTGCTTAACAAACTCAATTGGCGTTGTTCGTGTGCTTAACAACCTCTTTTGTCCTTGATCTTGTGCTTATGAACCTCATTTGAAATTGTTCTTGTGCTTAGGAGCCTCATTTAGCCTTGTTTGTGTGCTTAACGACCTCAACTGGCGTTGTTCGTGTGCTTAACAAAATCTTTTGTCGTTGATCTTGTGCGTATGAACCTCATTTGCACTTGTTCTTGTGCTTAGGAGCCTCACTTGCCCTTGTTTGTGTGCTTAATAATCTCAATTGGCGTTGTTCGTGTGCTTAACAACCTCTTTTGCGCTTGATCTTGTGCTAATGAACGCCATTTGCACTTGTTCTGGTGCTTGGGAACCTCATTTGCCCTTGTTTGTGTGCTTAACGACGTCAGTTGGCTATGTTCGTGTGCTTAACAAACTCTTTTGCGGTTGGTCTTGTTCTTATGAACCTCATTTGCACTTGTTCTTGTGCATAGGAGCCTCATTTGTCCTTTTTTGTGTGCTTAACAACCTCAATTTGCATTGTTCGTGTGCTTAACAACCTGTTTTGCCCTTGATCTTGTGCTTATGAACCTCATTTGAACTTGTTCTTGTGCTTAGGAGCCTCATTTGCCCTTGTTTGTGTGCTTAACAAACTCAATTGGCGTTGTTCGTGTGCTTAACAACCTCTTTTGTCCTTGATCTTGTGCTTATGAACCTCATTTGCACTTGTTCTTGTGCTTAGGAGCCTCATTTGCCCTTGTTTGTGTGCTTAACGACCTCAATTGGCGTTGTTCGTGTGCTTAACAACATCTTTTGTCATTGATCTTGTGCTTATAAACCTCATTTGCACTTGTTCTTGTGCTTAGGAGCCTCATTTGCCCTTGTTTGTGTGCTTAATAACCTCAATTGGCGTTGTTCGTGTGCTTAACAACTTCTTTTGCGCTTGATCTTGTGCTTATGAACTCCATTTGCACTTGTTGTTCTGTGTGCTTGGGAACCTCATTTGCCCTTGTTTGTGTGCTTAACAACCTCAATTTGATTGTTCGTGTGCTTAACAAACTCTTTTTTGCGCTTGATCTTGTTCTTTTGAACCTCATTTGCACTTGTTCTTGTGCTTAGGAACCTCATTTGCCCTTGTGTGTGTGCTTAACGACGTTGGCTTGTTCGTGTGCTTAACAACCTCTTTTGCGCTTGATCTTGTGCTTATGAACCTCATTTGCACTTGTTCTTGTGCTTAGGAGCCTCATTTGCCCTTGTTTGTGTGCTTAACAACCTCAATTGGCGTTGTTCGTGTGCTTAACAACCTCTTTTGCGCTTGATCTTGTGCTTATGAACCTCATTTGCACTTGTTCTTGTGCTTAGGAGCCTCATTTGCCCTTGTTTGTGTGCTTAACGACCTCAATTGGCGTTGTTCGTGTGCTTAACAACATCTTTTGTCGTTGATCTTGTGCTTATGAACCTCATTTGCACTTGTTCTTGTGCTTAGGAGCCTCATTTGCCCTTGTTTGTGTGCTTAAGAACCTCAATTGGCGTTGTTCGTGTGCTTAACAACCTCTTTTGCCCTTGATCTTGTGCTTATGAACCTAATTTGCACTTGTTCTTGTGCTTAGGAGCCTCATTTGCCCTTGTTTGTGTGCTTAATAACCTCAATTTGCGTTGTTCGTGTGGTTAACAACCTCTTTTTGCGCTTGATCTTGTGCTTATGAACCTCATTTGCACTTGTTCTTTTGGTTATTTCCTTGTTTGTGTGTTAACCTCAATTGGCGTTGTTCGTGTGCTTAACAACCTCTTTTGCCCTTGATCTTGTGCTTATGAACCTCATTTGCACTTGTTCTTGTGCTTAGGAGCCTCATTTGCCCTTGTTTGTGTGCTTAATAACCTCAATTTGCGTTGTTCGTGTGCTTAACAACCTCTTTTGCGCTTGATCTTGTGCTTATGAACCTCATTTGCACTTGTTCTTTTGCTTAGGAACCTCATTTGCCCTTGTTTGTGTGCTTAACAACCTCAATTTGCATAGTTCGTGTGCTTAACAACCAATTTTATGCGGTTGATCTTGTGCTGATGAACCTCATTTGCACTTGTTCTTGTGCTTAGGAACCTCATTTGCCCTTGTTTGTGTGCTTAACAACCTCAATTGGCGTTGTTCGTGTGCTTAACAACCTCTTTTTCCTTTGATATTGTGATTATGAACCTCATTTGCACTTGTTCTTGTGCTTAGGAACCTCATTTGCCCTTGTTTGTGTGCTTAGTAACCGTTTGTGTGCTTAACTACTTCAATTGGCGTTGTAAGTGTGCTTAATTACCTCTTTTGCGCTTGATCTTGTGCTTATCAACCTCATTTGCACTTGTTCTTGTGCTTAGGAGCCTCATTTGCTCTTTTTTGTGTGCTTAACAACCTCAATTTGCGTTGTTCATGTGCTTAACAACATCTTTTGCACTTGATCTTGTGCTTATGAACCTCATTTGCACTTGTTCTTTTGCTTAAGAACCTCGTTTACCCTTTTTTGTGTGCTTAATAACCTCAATTTGCGTTGTTCGTGTGCTTAACAACCTCTTTTGTGCTTGATCTTGTGCTTATGAACCTCATTTGCACTTGTTCTTTTGCTTAGGAACCTCTTTTGCCCTTGTTCGTCTGCTTAACAACCTCAATTTGCATTGTTCGTGTGCTTAACAACCTATTTTGCGCTTGATCTTGTGCTTATGAACCTCATTTGCACTTGTTCTTGTGCTTAGGAACCTCCTTTGCCCTTGTTTGTGTGCTTAACAACCTGAATTGGCGTTGTTCGTGTGCTTAACAACCTCCTTTGCACTTGATCTTGTGCTGATGAACCTCATTTGCACTTGTTCTTGTGCTTAGTAACCTCGTTTGCCCTTGTTCGTGTGCTTAACAACCTCAATTTGCATTGTTCGTGTGCTTAACAACCTATTTTGCGCTTGATCTTGTGCTGATGGACGTCATTTGCACTTGTTCTTGTTCTTGGGAACCTCATTTGCCCTTGTTTGTGTGCTTAACGAACTCAATTGGCGTTGTCGGTGTGCTTAACAACCTCTTTTGCCGTTGATCTTGTGCTTGTGAACCTCATTTGCACTTGTTCTTGTGCTTAGGAGCCTCCTTTGCCCTTGTTTGTGTGCTTAACAAACTCAATTGGCGTTGTTCGTGTGCTTAACAACCTCTTTTGTCCTTGATCTTGTGCTTATGAACCTCATTTGAAATTGTTCTTGTGCTTAGGAGCCTCATTTAGCCTTGTTTGTGTGCTTAACGACCTCAACTGGCGTTGTTCGTGTGCTTAACAACATCTTTTGTCGTTGATCTTGTGCGTATGAACCTCATTTGCACTTGTTCTTGTGCTTAGGAGCCTCACTTGCCCTTGTTTGTGTGCTTAATAATCTCAATTGGCGTTGTTCGTGTGCTTAACTACTTCTTTTGCGCTTGATCTTGTGCTAATGAACGCCATTTGCACTTGTTCTGGTGCTTGGGAACCTCATTTGCCCTTGTTTGTGTGCTTAACGACGTCAGTTGGCTATGTTCGTGTGCTTAACAAACTCTTTTGCGGTTGATCTTGTTCTTATGAACCTCATTTGCACTTGTTCTTGTGCTTGGGAACCTCATTTGCCCTTGTTTGTGTGCTTAACGACGTCAGTTGACTATGTTCGTGTGCTTAACAACCTCTTTTGCGGTTGATCTTGTGCTTATGAACCTCATTTGCACTTGTTCTTGTGCTTAGGAGCCTCATTTGTCCTTTTCTGTGTGCTTAACAACCTCACTTGGTGTTGTTCGTGTGCTTAATAACCTCTTTTGCCCTTGATCTTGTGCTTATGAACCTCATTTGAACTTGTTCTTGTGCTTAGGAGCCTCATTTGCCCTTGTTTGTGTGCTTAACGACTTCAATTGGCGTTGTTCGTGTGCTTAACAACATCTTTTGTCGTTGATCTTGTGCTTATGAACCTCATTTGCACTTGTTCTTTTGCTTAGGAGCCACATTTGCCCTTGTTTGTGTGCTTAAGAACCTCAATTGGCGTTGTTCGTGTGCTTAACAACCTCTTTTGCCCTTGATCTTGTGCTTATGAACATAATTTGCACTTGTTGTTTTGCTTAAGAACTTTCATTTGCCCATGTTTGTGTGCTTAATAACCTCAATTTGCGTTGTTCGTGTGCTTAACAACCTCGTTTGCGCTTGATCTTGTGCTTCTGAACATCATTTGCACTTGTTCTTTTGGTTAGGAACCTCGTTTGCCCTTGTTCGTGTGCTTAACAACCTCTTTTGCCCTTGATCTTGTGCTTATGAACCTAATTTGCACTTGTTCTTGTATTGAGGAGCCTCATTTGCCCATGTTTGTGTGCTTAATAACCTCAATTTGCGTTGTTCGTGTGCTTAACAACCTCGTTTGCGCTTGATCTTGTGCTTCTGAACCTCATTTGCACTTGTTCTTTTGGTTAGGAACCTCGTTTGCCCTTGTTCGTGTGCTTAACAACCTCAATTTGCATAGTTCGTGTGCTTAACAACCAATTTTGCGCGTGATCTTGTGCTGATGGACGTCATTTGCACTTGTTCTTGTGCTTGGGAACCTCATTTGCCCTTGTTTGTGTGCTTATCGAACTCAATTGGCGTTGTCGGTGTGCTTAACAACCTCTTTTGCCGTTGATCTTGTGCTTGGTGAACCTCATTTGCACTTGTTCTTGTGCTTAGGAGCCTCCTTTGCCCTTGTTTGTGTGCTTAACAAACTCAATTGGCGTTGTTCGTGTGCTTAACAACCTCTTTTGTCCTTGATCTTGTGCTTATGAACCTCATTTGAAATTGTTCTTGTGCTTAGGAGCCTCATTTAGCCTTGTTTGTGTGCTTAATGACCTCAACTGGCGTTGTTCGTGTGCTTAACAACATCTTTTGTCGTTGATCTTGTGCGTATGAACCTCATTTGCACTTGTTCTTGTGCTTAGGAGCCTCACTTGCCCTTGTTTGTGTGCTTAATAATCTCAATTGGCGTTGTTCGTGTGCTTAACTACTTCTTTTGCGCTTGATCTTGTGCTAATGAACGCCATTTGCACTTGTTCTGGTGCTTGGGAACCTCATTTGCCCTTGTTTGTGTGCTTAACGACGTCAGTTGGCTATGTTCGTGTGCTTAACAAACTCTTTTGCGGTTGATCTTGTTCTTATGAACCTCATTTGCACTTGCTCTTGTGCTTGGGAACCTCATTTGCCCTTGTTTGTGTGCTTAACGACGTCAGTTGGCTATGTTCGTGTGCTTAACAACCTCTTTTGCGGTTGATCTTGTGCTTATGAACCTCATTTGCACTTGTTCTTGTGCTTAGGAGCCTCATTTGTCCTTTTCTGTGTGCTTAACAACCTCACTTGGCGTTGTTCGTGTGCTTAATAACCTCTTTTGCCCTTGATCTTGTGCTTATGAACCTCATTTGAACTTGTTCTTGTTCTTAGGAGCCTCATTTGCCCTTGTTTGTGTGCTTAACGACTTCAATTGGCGTTGTTCGTGTGCTTAACAACATCTTTTGTCGTTGATCTTGTGCTTATGAACCTCATTTGCACTTGTTCTTTTGCTTAGGAGCCACATTTGCCCTTGTTTGTGTGCTTAAGAACCTCAATTGGCGTTGTTCGTGTGCTTAACAACCTCTTTTGCCCTTGATCCTGTGCTTATAAACATAATTTGCACTTGTTCTTGTGCTGAGGAGCTTCATTTGCCCATGTTTGTGTGCTTAATAACCTCAATTTGCGTTGTTCGTGTGCTTAACAACCTCGTTTGCGCTTGATCTTGTGCTTCTGAACATCATTTGCACTTGTTCTTTTGGTTAGGAACCTCGTTTGCCCTTGTTCGTGTGCTTAACAACCTCAATTTGCATTGTTCGTGTGCTTAAGAACCTATTTTGCGCTTGATCTTGTGCTGATGAACGTCATTTGCACTTGTTCTTGTGCTTAGGAACCTCATTTGCCTTTGTTTGTGTGCTTAACGACCTCAATTGGCGTTGTTGGTGTGCTTAACAACCTCTTTTGCCCTTGATCTTGTGATTATGAACCTTATTTGCACTTGTTGTTGTGCTTAGGAACCTCATTTGCCCTTGTTTGTGTGCTGAAGCGCCTCAATTGTCGTTGTTCGCGTGCTTAACAACCTCTTTTGCGCTTGTTCAAGTGCTTATGATCCTCATTTGCATTTGTTCTTGTGCTTGGGAACCTCCTTTGCCCTTGTTTGTGTGCTTAACGACCTCAATTGGCGTTGTTGGTGTGCTTAACAACCTCAATTGCCGTTGTTCGTGTGCTTAACAACCTCTTTTGCGCTTGTTCATGTGCTTATGAACCTCATTTGCACTTGTTCTTGTGCTTAGGAACCATTTGTGTGCTTAACTACCTCAATTGGCGTTGTAAGTGTGCTTAATTACCTCTTTTGCGCTTGATCTTGTGCTGATCAACCTCATTTGCACTTGTTCTTGTGCTTAGGAGCCTCATTTGCTCTTTTTTGTGTGCTTAACAACCTCAATTTGCGTTGTTCATGTGCTTAACGACATCATTTGCACTTGATCTTGTGCTTATGAACCTCATTTGCACTTGTTCCTTTGCTTAAGAACCTCGTTTACACTTTTTTGTGTGCTTAATAACCTCAATTTGCGTTGTTCGTGTGCTTAAAAACCTCTTTTGTGCTTGATCTTGTGCTTATGAACCTCATGTGCACTTGTTCTTTTGCTTAGGAACCTCTTTTGCCCTTGTCCGTCTGCTTAACAACCTAAATTTGCATTGTTCGTGTGCTTAACAACCTATTTTGCGCTTGATCTTGTGCTGATGAACGTCATTTTCACTTGTTCTTGTGCTTGGGAACCTCCTTTGCCCTTGTTTGTGTGCTTAACGACCTCAATTGGCGTTGTTCGTGTGCTTAACAACCTCCTTTGCACTTGATCTTGTGCTGATGAACCTCATTTGCAGTTGTTCTTGTTCTTAGTAACCTCGTTTGCCCTTGTTCGTGTGCTTAACAACCTCAATTTGCATTGTTTGTGTGCTTAGCAACCTATTTTGCGCTTGATCTTGTGCTGATGGACGTCATTTGCACTTGTTCTTGTGCTTGGGAACCTCATTTGCCCTTGTTTGTGTGCTTAACGAACTCAATTGGCGTTGTCGGTGTGCTTAACAACCTCTTTTGCCGTTGATCTTGTGCTTGTGAACCTCATTTGCACTTGTTCTTGTGCTTAGGAGCCTCCTTTGCCCTTGTTTGTGTGCTTAACAAACTCAATTGGCGTTGTTCGTGTGCTTAACAACCTCTTTTGTCCTTGATCTTGTGCTTATGAACCTCATTTGAAATTGTTCTTGTGCTTAGGAGCCTCATTTAGCCTTGTTTGTGTGCTTAACGACCTCAACTGGCGTTGTTCGTGTGCTTAACAACATCTTTTGTCGTTGATCTTGTGCGTATGAACCTCATTTGCACTTGTTCTTGTGCTTAGGAGCCTCACTTGCCCTTGTTTGTGTGCTTAATAATCTCAATTGGCGTTGTTCGTGTGCTTAACAACCTCTTTTGCGCTTGATCTTGTGCTAATGAACGCCATTTGCACTTGTTCTGGTGCTTGGGAACCTCATTTGCCCTTGTTTGTGTGCTTAACGACATCAGTTGGCTATGTTCGTGTGCTTAACAAACTCTTTTGCGGTTGATCTTGTTCTTATGAACCTCATTTGCACTTGTTCTTGTGCAGAGGAGCCTCATTTGTCCTTTTTTGTGTGCTTGACAACCTCAATTGGCGTTGTTTGTGTGCTTAACAACCTCTTTTGCCCTTGATCTTGTGGTTATGAACCTCATTTGAACTTGTTCTTATGCTTAGGAGCCTCATTTGCCCTTGTTTGTGTGCTTAACGACCTCAATTGGCGTTGTTCGTGTGCTTAACAACATCTTTTGTCATTGATCTTGTGCTTATGAACCTCATTTGCACTTGTTCTTGTGCTTAGGAGCCTCATTTGCCCTTGTTTGTGTCCTTAAGAACCCCAATTGGCGTTCTTCGTGTGCTTAACAACCTCTTTTGCCCTTGATCTTGTGCTTATGAACATAATTTGCACTTGTTCTTGTGCTGAGGAGCTTCATTTGCCCATGTTTTGTGTGCTTAATAACCTCAATTTGCGTTGTTCGTGTGGTTAACAACCTCGTTTGCGCTTGATCTTGTGCTTCTGAACATCATTTGCACTTGTTCTTTTGGTTAGGAACCTCGTTTGCCCTTGTTCGTGTGCTTAACAACCTCAATTTGGATTGTTCGTGTGCTTAACAACCTATTTTGCGCTTGATCTTGTGCTGATGAACGTCATTTGCACTTGTTCTTGTGCTTGGGAACCTCATTTGCCCTTGTTTGTGTGCTTATCGAACTCAATTGGCATTGTCGGTGTGCTTAACAACCTCTTTTGCCGTTGATCTTGTGCTTGTGAACCTCATTTGCACTTGTTCTTGTGCTTAGGAGCCTCCTTTGCCCTTGTTTGTGTGCTTAACAAACTCAATTGGCGTTGTTCGTGTGCTTAACAACCTCTTTTGTCCTTGATCTTGTGCTTATGAACCTCATTTGAAATTGTTCTTGTGCTTAGGAGCCTCATTTAGCCTTGTTTGTGTGCTTAACGACCTCAACTGGCGTTGTTCGTGTGCTTAAAAAAATCTTTTGTCGTTGATCTTGTGCGTATGAACCTCATTTGCACTTGTTCTTGTGCTTAGGAGCCTCACTTGCCCTTGTTTGTGTGCTTAATAATCTCAATTGGCGTTGTTCGTGTGCTTAACAACCTCTTTTGCGCTTGATCTTGTGCTAATGAACGCCATTTGCACTTGTTCTGGTGCTTGGGAACCTCATTTGCCCTTGTTTGTGTGCTTAACGACGTCAGTTGGCTATGTTCGTGTGCTTAACAAATTCTTTTGCGGTTGGTCTTGTTCTTATGAACCTCATTTGCACTTGTTCTTGTGCATAGGAGCCTCATTTGTCCTTTTTTGTGTGCTTAACAACCTCAATTTGCATTGTTCGTGTGCTTAACAACCTGTTTTGCCCTTGATCTTGTGCTTATGAACCTCATTTGAACTTGTTCTTGTGCTTAGGAGCCTCATTTGCCCTTGTTTGTGTGCTTAACAAACTCAATTGGCGTTGTTCGTGTGCTTAACAACCTCTTTTGTCCTTGATCTTGTGCTTATGAACCTCATTTGAAATTGTTCTTGTGCTTAGGAGCCTCATTTAGCCTTGTTTGTGTGCTTAACGACCTCAATTAGCGTTGTTCGTGTGCTTAACAACATCTTTTGTCATTGATCTTGTGCTTATAAACCTCATTTGCACTTGTTCTTGTGCTTAGGAGCCTCATTTGCCCTTGTTTGTGTGCTTAATAATCTCAATTGGCGTTGTTCGTGTGCTTAACTACTTCTTTTGCGCTTGATCTTGTGCTAATGAACTCCATTTGCACTTGTTCTGGTGCTTGGGAACCTCATTTGCCCTTGTTTGTGTGCTTAACGACGTCAGTTGGCTATGTTCGTGTGCTTAACAAACTCTTTTGCGGTTGATCTTGTTCTTTTGAACCTCATTTGCACTTGTTCTTGTGCATGGGAACCTCATTTGCCCTTGTGTGTGTGCTTAACGACGTCAGTTGGCTATGTTCGTGTGCTTAACAACCTCTTTTGCGGTTGATCTTGTGCTTATGAACCTCATTTGCACTTGTTCTTGTGCTTAGGAGCCTCATTTGTCCTTTTCTGTGTGCTTAACAACCTCACTTGGCGTTGTTCGTGTGCTTAATAACCTCTTTTGCCCTTGATCTTGTGCTTATGAACCTCATTTGAACTTGTTCTTGTGCTTAGGAGCCTCATTTGCCCTTGTTTGTGTGCTTAACGACTTCAATTGACGTTGTTCGTGTGCTTAACAACATCTTTTGTCGTTGATCTTGTGCTTATGAACCTCATTTGCACTTGTTCTTTTGCTTAGGAGCCACATTTGCCCTTGTTTGTGTGCTTAAGAACCTCAATTGGCGTTGTTCGTGTGCTTAACAACCTCTTTTGCCCTTGATCTTGTGCTTATGAACATAATTTGCACTTGTTCTTGTGCTGAGGAGCTTCATTTGCCCATGTTTGTGTGCTTAATAACCTCAATTTGCGTTGTTCGTGTGGTTAACAACCTCGTTTGCGCTTGATCTTGTGCTTCTGAACATCATTTGCACTTTTCTTTTGGTTAGGAACCTCGTTTGCCCTTGTTCGTGTGCTTAACAACCTCTTTTGCCCTTGATCTTGTGCTTATGAACCTAATTTGCACTTGTTGTTGTATTGAGGAGCCTCATTTGCCCATGTTTGTGTGCTTAATAACCTCAATTTGCGTTGTTCGTGTGCTTAACAACCTCGTTTGCGCTTGATCTTGTGCTTCTGAACCTCATTTGCACTTGTTCTTTTGGTTAGGAACCTCGTTTGCCCTTGTTCGTGTGCTTAACAACCTCAATTTGCATAGTTCGTGTGCTTAACAACCAATTTTGCGCGTGATCTTGTGCTGATGAACGTCAGTTGCACTTGTTGTTGTGCTTAGGAACCTCATTTGCCCTTGTTTGTGTGCTTAACAACCTCAATTGGCGTTGTTCATGTGCTTAACAACCTCTTTTTCCTTTGATATTGTGATTATGAACCTCATTTGCACTTGTTCTGCTTCTTAGGAACCTCATTTGCCCTTGTTTGTGTGCTTAGTAACCGTTTGTGTGCTTAACTACTTCAATTGGCGTTGTAAGTGTGCTTAATTACCTCTTTTGCGCTTGATCTTGTGCTGATCAACCTCATTTGCACTTGTTCTTGTGCTTAGGAGCCTCATTTGCTCTTTTTTGTGTGCTTAACAACCTCAATTTGCGTTGTTCATGTGCTTAACGACATCATTTGCACTTGATCTTGTGCTTATGAACCTCATTTGCACTTGTTCCATTGCTTAAGAACCTCGTTTACACTTTTTTGTGTGCTTAATAACCTTAATTTGCGTTGTTCGTGTGCTTCACAACCTCTTTTGTGCTTGATCTTGTGCTTATGAACCTCATGTGCACTTGTTCTTTTGCTTAGGAACCTCTTTTGCCCTTGTTCGTCTGCTTAACAACCTAAATTTGCATTGTTCGTGTGCTTAACAACCTATTTTGCGCTTGATCTTGTGCTCATGAACGTCATTTGCACTTGTTCTTGTGCTTGGGAACCTCCTTTGCCCTTGTTTGTGTGCTTAACGACCTCAATTGGCGTTGTTCGTGTGCTTAACAACCTCCTTTGCACTTGATCTTGTGCTGATGAACCTCATTTGCGGTTGTTCTTGTGCTTAGTAACCTCGTTTGCCCTTGTTCGTGTGCTTAACAACCTCAATTTGCATTGTTCGTGTGCTTAGCAACCTATTTTGCGCTTGATCTTGTGCTGATGGACGTCATTTGCACTTGTTCTTGTTCTTGGGAACCTCATTTGCCCTTGTTTGTGTGCTTAACGAACTCAATTGGCGTTGTCGGTGTGCTTAACAACCTCTTTTGCCGTTGATCTTGTGCTTGTGAACCTCATTTGCACTTGTTCTTGTGCTTAGGAGCCTCCTTTGCCCTTGTTTGTGTGCTTAACAAACTCAATTGGCGTTGTTCGTGTGCTTAACAACCTCTTTTGTCCTTGATCTTGTGCTTATGAACCTCATTTGAAATTGTTCTTGTGCTTAGGAGCCTCATTTAGACTTGTTTGTGTGCTTAACGACCTCAACTGGCGTTGTTCGTGTGCTTAACAACATCTTTTGTCGTTGATCTTGTTCGTATGAACCTCATTTGCACTTGTTCTTGTGCTTAGGAGCCTCACTTGCCCTTGTTTGTGTGCTTAATAATCTCAATTGGCGTTGTTCGTGTGCTTAACAACCTCTTTTGCGCTTGATCTTGTGCTAATGAACGCCATTTGCACTTGTTCTGGTGCTTGGGAACCTCATTTGCCCTTGTTTGTGTGCTTAACGACATCAGTTGGCTTTGTTCGTGTGCTTAACAAACTCTTTTGCGGTTGATCTTGTTCTTATGAACCTCATTTGCACTTGTTCTTGTGCAGAGGAGCCTCATTTGTCCTTTTTTGTGTGCTTGACAACCTCAATTGGTGTTGTTCGTGTGCTTAACAACCTGTTTTGCCCTTGATCTTGTGCTTATGAACCTCATTTGAACTTGTTCTTGTGCTTAGGAGCCTCATTTGCCCTTGTTTGTGTGCTTAACGACCTCAATTGGCGTTGTTCGTGTGCTTAACAACATCTTTTGTCGTTGATCTTGTGCTTATGAACCTCATTTGCACTTGTTCTTGTGCTTAGGAGCCTCATTTCCCCTTGTTTGTGTGCTTAAGAACCCCAATTGGCGTTGTTCGTGTGCTTAACAACCTCTTTTGCCCTTGATCTTGTGCTTATGAACATAATTTGCACTTGTTCTTGTGCTGAGGAGCTTCATTTGCCCATGTTTGTGTGCTTAATAACCTCAATTTGCGTTGTTCGTGTGGTTAACAACCTCGTTTGCGCTTGATCTTGTGCTTCTGAACCTCATTTGCACTTGTTCTTTTGGTTAGGAACCTCGTTTGCCCTTGTTCGTGTGCTTAACAACCTCAATTTGCATTGTTCGTGTGCTTAGCAACCTCTTTTGCGCTTGATCTTCTTCTTATGAACCTCATTTGAACTTGTTCTTATGCTTAGGAGCCTCATTTGCCCTTGTTTGTGTGCTTAACGACCTCAATTGGCGTTGTTCGTGTGCTTAACAACATCTTTTGTCGTTGATCTTGTGCTTATGAACTTCATTTGCACTTGTTCTTGTGCTTAGGAGCCTCATTTGCCCTTGTTTGTGTGCTTAAGAACCCCAATTGGCGTTGTTCGTGTGCTTAACAACCTCTTTTGCCCTTGAGCTTGTGCTTATGAACATAATTTGCACTTGTTCTTGTGCTGAGGAGCTTCATTTGCCCATGTTTGTGTGCTTAATAACCTCAATTTGCGTTGTTCGTGTGGTTAACAACCTCGTTTGCGCTTGATCTTGTGCTTCTGAACATCATTTGCACTTGTTCTTTTGGTTAGGAACCTCGTTTGCCCTTGTTCGTGTGCTTAACAACCTCAATTTGGATTGTTCGTGTGCTTAACAACCTATTTTGCGCTTGATCTTGTGCTGATGAACGTCATTTGCACTTGTTCCTGTGCTTAGGAACCTCATTTGGCCTTGTTTGTGTGCTTAACGACCTCAATTGGCGTTGTTCGTGTGCTTAACAACCTCTTTTGCCCTTGATCTTGTGATTATGAACCTCATTTGCACTTGTTCTTGTGCTTAGGAACCTCATTTGCCCTTGTTTGTGTGCTCAAGCGCCTCAATTGTCGTTGTTCGCGTGCTTAACAACCTCTTTTGCGCTTGTTCAAGTGCTTATGAACCTCATTTGCACTTGTTCTTGTGCTTAGGAACCGTTTGTGTGCTTAACGACCTCACTTGGCGTTGTTCGTGTGCTTAACAACCTCTTTTGCGCTTGATCTTGTGCTAATGAACGTCATTTGCACTTGTTCTCTTGCTTGGGAACCTCATTTGCCCTTGTTTGTGTGCTTAACGACGTCAATTGGCTATGTTCGTGTGCTTAACAACCTGTTTTGCGCTTGATCTTTTGCTGATGAACGTCATTTGCACTTGTTCTTGTGCTTAGGAACCTCATTTGCTCTTGTTTGTGTGCTTAACGACCTCAATTGGCGTTGTTCGTGTGCTTAACAACCTCTTTTGCCCTTGATCTTGTGATTATGAACCGCATTTGTACTTGTTCTTGTGCTTAGGAAGCTCATTTGCCCTTGTTGGCCCTTGTTGGTGTGCTTAACAGCCTCAATTGTCGTTGTTCGTGTGCTTAACAACCTCTTTTGCGGTTGTTCATGTGCTTATGAACCTCATTTGCACTTGTTCTTGTGCTTAGGAACCGTTTGTGTGCTTAATTACCTCAATTGGCGTTGTTCGTGTGCTTAAATACCTCTTTTGCGCTTGATCTTGTGCTTATCAACCTCATCTGAACTTGTTCTTGTGCTTAGGAGCCTCATTTACCCTTGTTTGTGTGCTTAACGACCTCAATTGTCGTTGTTCGTGTGCTTAACAACATCTTTTGTCGTTGATCTTGTGCTTATGAACCTCATTTGCACTTTTTCTTGTGCTTAGGAGCCTCATTTGCCCTTGTTTGTGTGCTTAAGAACCTCAATTCGCGTTGTTCGTGTGCTTAACAACATCTTTTGTCGTTGATCTTGTGCTTATGAACCTAATTTGCACTTGTTCTTGAGCTTAGGAGCCTCATTTGCCCAGATTTGTGTGCCTAATTACCTCAATTCGCGTTGTTCGTTTGGTTAACAACCTCGTTTGCGCTTGATCTTGTGGTTCTCAACATCATTTCCACTTGTTCCTTTGGTTAGGAACCTCGTTTGTCCTTGTTCGTGTGCTTAACAACCTATTTTGTGCTTGATCTGGTGCTGATGAACGTCATTTGCACTTGGTCTTGTGCTTAGGAACCTCATTTGCCCTTGTTCGTGTGCTTAACAACGTCAATTGGCGTTGTTGGTGTGCTTACAACCTCTTTTGCCCTTGATCTTGTGATTATGAACCGGATTTGCACTTGTTCTTGTGCTTAGGAACCTCCTTTGCCCTTGTTGGTGTGCTTAACAGCCTCAATTGTCGTTGTTCGTGTACTTAACAACCTCTTTTGCGCTTGTTCATGTGCTTATGAATCTCATTTGCACTTGTTCTTGTGCTTAGGAACCGTTTGTGTGCTTAACTACATCAATTGGCGTTGTTCGTGTGCTTAAATACCTCTTTTGCGCTTGATCTTGTGCTTATCAACCTCATCTGCACTTGTTCTTGTGCTTAGGAGCCTCATTTGCCCTTGTTTGTGTGCTTAAGAACCTGAATTGGCGTTGTTCGTGTGCTGAACAACCTCTTTTGCCCTTGATCTTGTGCTTATGAACCTAATTTGCACTTGTTCTTGTGCTTAGGAGCTTCATTTGCCCATGGTTGTGTGCTTAATAACCTCAATTTGCGTTGTTCGTGTGCTTAACAACCTCGTTTGCTCTTGATCTTGTGCTTCTGAACCTCATTTGCACTTGTTCTTATGGTTAGGAACCTCGTTTGCCCTTGTTCGTGTGCCTAACAACCTCAATTTGCATTGTTCGTGTGCTTAACAACCTATTTTGCGCTTGATCTTGTGCTGATGAACGTCATTTGCACTTGTTCTTGTGCTTAGGAACCTCATTTGCCCATGTTTGTGTGCTTAACGACCTCAATTGGCGTTGTTCGTGTGCTTAACAACCTCTTTTGCCCTTGATCTTGTGATTATGAACCTCATTTGCACTTGTTCTTGTGCTTAGGAACCTCATTTGCCCTTGTTTGTGTGCTTAACAACCTCAATTGGCGTTGTTCGTGTGCTTAACAACCTCTTTTGCGCTTGATCATGTGCTTATGAACCTCATTTGCACTTGTTCTTGTGCTTAGGAACCCGTTTGCTTGTTTGTGTGCTTAACTACCTCAATTGGCGTTGTTGTTACACTTTTTTCGTTGATCTTAAATACCTCTTTTGCGCTTGATCTTGTGCTTATCAACCTCATTTGCCCTTGTTTGTGTGCTTAACGAACTCAATTGGCGTTGTCGGTGTGCTTAACAACCTCTTTTGCCGTTGATCTTGTGCTTATGAACCTCATTTGCACTTGTTCTTGTGCTTAGGAGCCTCATTTGCCCTTGTTTGTGTGCTTAAGAACCTCAATTGGCGTTGTTCGTGTGCTTAACAACTTCTTTTGCCCTTGATCTTGTGGTTATGAACCTAATTTGCACTTGTTCTTGTGCTGAGGAGCTTCATTTGCCCATGTTTGTGTGCTTAATAACCTCAATTTGCGTTGTTCGTGTGCTTAACAACTTCTTTTGCCCTTGATCTTGTGCTGATGAACCTTATTTGCACTTGTTCTAGTGCTTAGGAGCCTCATTTGCCCATGTTTGTGTGGCTAATTACATCAATTTGCGTTGTTCATGTGCTTGACAACCTCGTTTGCGCTTGATCTTGTGCTTTTGAATCTCATTTGCACTTGTTCTTTTGGATAGGAACCTCGTTTGCCCTTGTTCGTGTGCTTAAGAACCTCAATTGCATTGTTCGTGTGCTTAACAACCTATTTTGCGCTTGATCTTGTGCTGATGAACGTCATTTGCACTTGTTCTTGTGCTTAGGAGCCTCATTTGCCCATGTTTGTGTGCCTAATTACCTCAATTTGCGTTGTTCGTGTGCTTAACAACCTCGTTTGCGCTTGATCTTGTGCTTCTGAACCTCATTTGCACTTGTTCTTTTGGTTAGGAACCTCGTTTGCCCTTGTTCGTGTGCTTAATAACATCAATTTGCGTTGTTCGTGTGCTTAACAACCTCTTTTGTGCTTGATCTTGTGCTTTTGAACCACATGTGCACTTGTTCTTCTGCTTAGGAACCTCTTTTGCCCTTGTTCGTCTGCTTAACAACCTCAATTTGCGTTGTTCGTGTGCTTAACAACCTCTTTTGCGCTTGATCTTGTGCTTATGAACCTCATTTGCACTTGTTCTTGTACTTAGGAACCTCATTTGCCCCTTGTTTGTGTGCTTAACGACCTCAATTGGCGTTGTTCGTGTGCTTAACAACCTCTTTTGCGCTTGATCTTGTGCTTATGAACCTCATTTGCACTTGTTCTTGTGCTTAGGAACCTCGTTTGCCCTTGTTCGTGTGCTTAACAACCTCAATTTGCATTGTTCGTGTGCTTAACAACCTATTTTGCGCTTGATCTTGTGCTTATGGACGTCATTTGCACTTGTTCTTGTGCTTGGGAACCTCATTTGCCCTTGTTTGTGTGCTTAACGAACTCAATTGGCGTTGTCGGTGTGCTTAACAATCTCTTTTGCCGTTGATCTTGTGCTTCTGAACCTCATTTGCACTTGTTCTTGTGCTTAGGAGCCTCCTTTGCCCTTGTTTGTGTGCTTAACAACCTCAATTGGCGTTGTTCGTGTGCTTAACAACCTCTTTTGTCCTTGATCTTGTGCTTATGAACCTCATTTGAACTTGTTCTTGTGCTTAGGAGCCTCATTTGCCCTTGTTTGTGTGCTTAACGACCACAATTGGCGTTGTTCCTGTGCTTAACAACATCTTTTGTCGTTGATCGTGTGCTTATGAACCTCATTTGCACTTGTTCTTGTGCTTGGGAGCCTCATTTGCCCTTGTTTGTGTGCCTAACGACCTCAATTAGCATTGTTCCTGTGCTTAACAACCTTTTTTGCGCTTGATATTGTGCTAATGAACGTCATTTGCACTTGTTCTTGTGCTTGGGAACCTCATTTGCCCTTGTATGTGTGCTGTACGACGTCAATTGGCTATGTTCGTGTACTTCACAACCTCTTTTGCCGTTGATCTTGTGCTTATGAACCTCATTTGCACTTGTTCTTGTGCTTAGGAGCCTCATTTGTCATGTTTTGTGTGCTTAACAACCTCAATTGGCGTTGTTCGTGTGCTTAACAACCTCTTTTGCCCTTGATCTTGTGCTGATGAACCTCATTTGAACTTGTTCTTGTGCTTAGGAGCCTCATTTGCCCTTGTTTGTGTGCTTAACGACCTCAATTGGCGTTGTTCGTGTGCTTAACAACATCTTTTGTCGTTGATCTTGTGCTTATGAACCTCATTTGCACTTGTTCTTGTGCTTAGGAGCCTCATTTGCCCTTGTTTGTGTGCTTAAAAACCTCAATTGGCGTTGTTCGTGTGCTTAACAACTTCTTTTGCCCTTGATCTTGTGCTTATGAACCTAATTTGCACTTGTTCTTGTGCTTAGGAGCCTCATTTGCCCAAGTTTGTGTGCCTAATTACCTCAATTTGCGTTGTTCGTGTGCTTAACAACCTCGTTTGCGCTTGATCTTGTGCTTCTGAACCTCATTTGCACTTGTTCTTGTGCTTAGGAACCTCGTTTGCCCTTGTTCGTGTGCTTAACAACCTCAATTTGCATTGTTCGTGTGCTTAACAACCTACTTTGCACTTGATCTTGTGCTGATGAACGTTATTTGCACTTGTTCTTGTGCTTAGGAACCTCATTTGCTCTTTTTGGTCTGCTTAAGAACCTCAATTTGCGTTGTTCGTGTGGTTAACAACATCTTTTGCGCTTTATCTTGTGCTCATGAACCTCATTTGCACTTGTTCTTTTACATAATGTTACGCACACAAACAAGGGAAAATGAGGTTCCTAAGCACAACAACAAGTCCAAATGCGGTTCATAAGAACAAGATCTAGCGCAAAAGAGGTTGTTAAGCGCATGAACAGTGCGTATTGAGGTTGTTAAGCATACAAACAAGGGTAAATGATGCTCCTAAGCACAAGAACAAGTGCAAATGCGGTTTATAGTTACAAGATCAAGCGCAAAAGAAGTTTTTAAGGACACGAACAACGCGAATTGAGGTTGTTAAGCACACAAAACAAGGGCAAATGATGTTCGTAACCACAAGAACAAGTGCAAATGCGGTTCATATGCACAAGATCAAGCGCAAAAGAGGTTGTTAAGCGCACGAACAATGCGAATTGAGGTTGTTAAGCACACAAACAAGGGCAAATGAGGTTACTTAGCACCAGAATAAGTGCAAATGCGGTTCGAAAGCACAGATCAAGCGCAAAAGAGGTTGTTAAGCACACGAACAACGCCAATTGAGGTTGTTTAGCACACAAACAAGAGAAAATGAGGTTCCTAAGCACAAGAACAAGTGCAAATGAGGTTCATAAGCAGAAGATCAAGCGCAAAAGAGGTTGTTAACCACACAAACAAGAGCAATGAGGTTCCTAAGCACAAGAACAAGGGAAAATGAGGTTCATAAGCACAAGATCAAGCGCAAAAGAGGTTGTTAAGCAAACAAACAACGCCAATTGAGGTTGTTAAGCACATATCAAGGGCAAATGAGGTTCTTAAGCACAAGAACAAGTGCAAATGAGGTTCATCAGAACAAGATCAAGCGCAAAAGAGGTTGTTAAGCACACAAATAACGCCAATTGAGGTTGTTAAGCACACAAACAAGAGAAAATGAGGTTCCTAGGCACAAGAACTAGTGCAAATGAGGTTCAAAAGCACAAGATCAAGCACAAAAGAGGTTGTTAAGCACACAAACAACGCCAATTGAGGTTGTTAAACACACAAGCAATGGCAAATAAAGTTCCTAAGCACAATAACAAGTGCAAATGAGGTTCAAAAGCACAAGATCAAGCGCAAAATAGGTTGTTAAGCACACAAACCACGCCAATTGAGGTTGTTAAACACACAAACAAGGGCAAATGAAGTTCCTAAGCACAATAACAAGTGCAAATGAGGTTCAAAAGCACAAGATCAAGCGCAAAAGAGGTTGTTAAGCACACAAACAACGCCAATTGAGGTTGTTAAGCACACATCAAGGGCAATTAAGGTACGTAAGCACAAGAACAAGTGCAAATGAGGTTCATAAGAACAAGGTCAAGCGCAAAAGAGGTAGTTAAGCACACAAACACCGCCAATTGAGGTTGTTAAGCACACAAACAAGAGAAAATGAGGTTCCTAAGCACAAGAACAAGTGCAAATGAGGTTCAAAAGCACAAGATCAAGCGCAAAAGAGGTTGTTAAGCACACAAACAACGCCAATTGAGATTGTTATGCACACAAACATGGGCAAATGAGGTTCCTAAGCACAAGAACAAGTACAAATGAGGTTCAAAAGCACAAGATGAAGCGCAAAAGAGGTTGTTAAGCACACAAACAATGCCAATTGAGGTCGTTAAGAACATAAGCAAGGGCAACTGAGGTTGCTAAGCACAAGAACAAGTGGAAATGAGGTTCAAAAGCACAAGATCAAGCGCAAAAGAGGTTGCTTAGCACACGAACAACGCCAATTGAGATTGTTACGCACACAAACAAGGGAAAATGAGGTTCCTAAGCACAAGAACAAGTGCAAATGAGGTTCAAAAGCACAAGATGAAGCGCAAAAGAGGTTGTTAAGCACACAAACAACGCCAATTGAGGTGGTTAAGCACACAAACAAGGGCAAATGAGGTTCATAATAACAAGATCAAGCACAAAAGATGTTGTTAAGTTCACGAACAATGCCATTTGAGGTTGTTAAGCACACAAACAAGGGTAAATGATGTTCGTAAGCACAAGAAAAAGTGCATATGCAGTTCATAAGCAAAAAATCTAGCGCAAAAGAGGTTGTTAAGCGCACGAACAATGCGTATTGATGTTGTTGAAGCATACAAACAAGGGCAAATGAGGTTCCTAAGCACAAGAACAAGTGGAAATGAGGTTCATAATTACAAGATCAAGCGCAAAAGAGGTTGTTAAGCACACGAACAACGCCAATTGAGGTTGTTTAGCACACAAACATGAGAAATGAGGTTGCTAAGCAAAAGAAAAAGTGGAAATGAGGTTCATAAGCACAAGATCAAGCGCAAAAGAGGTTGTTAACCACACAAAGAATAGCAATGAGGTTCCTAAGCACAAGAACAAGGGAAAATGAGGTTCATAAGCACAAGATCAAGCGCAAAAGAGGTTGTTAAGCAAACAAACAACGCCAATTGAGGTTGTTAAGCAGACAAACAAGGGCAATCGATGTTCCTAAGCACAAGAACATTAGCAAATGAGGTTCAGAAGCACAAGATCAAGCGCAAAAGATGTTGTTAAGCACACAAACAACGCCAATTGAGGTTGTTTAGCACACATCAAGGGCAAATGAGGTTCTTAAGCACAAGAACAAGTGCAAATGAGGTTCATAAGAACAAGATCAAGCGCAAAAGAGCTTGTTAAGCACACAAACAACGCCAATTGAGGTTGTTAAGCACAGAAACAAGAGAAAATGAGGTCCTAAGCACATGAACAAGTGCAAATGAGGTTCAAAAGCACAAGATCAAGCGCAAAAGAGGTTGTTAGGCACACGAACAACGCCAATTGAGGTTGTTAAACACACAAACAAGGGCAAATGAAGTTCCTAAGCACAATAACAAGTGCAAATGAGGTTCAAAAGCACAAGATCAAGCGCAAAAGAGGTTGTTAAGCACACACACAACGCCAATTGAGGTTGTTAAACACACAAACAAGGGCAAATGAAGTTCCTAAGCACAATAACAAGTGCAAATGAGGTTCAAAAGCACAAGATCAAGCGCAAAAGAGGTTGTTAAGCACACACACAACGCCGATTGAGGTTGTTAAACACACAAACAAGGGCAAATGAAGTTCCTAAGCACAATAACAAGTGCAAATGAGGTTCAAAAGCACAAGATCAAGCGCAGAAGAGGTTGTTAAGCACACAAACAACGCCAATTGAGGATGTTAAGCACACAACAAGGGCAAATGAGGTTCGTAAGCACAAGAACAATTGCAAATGATGTTCATATAAACAAGATCAAGCGCAAAAGAGGTTGTTAAGCACACAAACAATGCCAATTGTGGTTGTTAAGCACACAAACAAGGAAAAATGAGGTTCCTAAGCACAAGAAAAACTGGAAATGAGGTTCATAAACACAAGATCAATCGCAAAAAAGGTTGTTAAGCAAACAAACAACGCCAATTGAGGTTGTTAAGCACACAAATAAGGGCAAATGAGGTTTTTAAGCACAAGAACATGTGGAAATGAGGTTCATAAACACAAGATCAAGCGCAAAATAGCTTTTTAAGCAAACAAACAACGCCAATTGAGGATGTTAAGCACACAAACATTGTCAAATGAGGTTCCTAAGCAGAAGAACAAGTGCAAATAAGGTTCAAAAGCACAAGATAAAGCGCAAAAGAGGTTTGCTCAGCACACAACCATCGCCAATCGAGGTTGTTACACACACAAACAAGGGCAAATAAGGTTCCTAAGCAAAAGTACAAGTGCAAATGAAGTTCATAAGCACAAGATCAAACACAAAAGAGGTTATTAAGCACACGAAGAACGCCAATTGCGGTTGTTAAGCACACAAATAAGGGCAAAAAATGTTCCTAAGCACAAGAACATGTGCAAATGAGGTTCATCAGCACAAGATCAACCGCAAAAGGGGTTGTTAAGCACACGAGCAACGCGAATTGAGGTTGTTAAGCAGACAAACAAGGGCAAATGAGGTTCCTAAGCACAAGAACAAGTGCAAATGAGTTTGTTAAGCACACAAACAAGGGCAAATGATGTTCGTAAGCACAAGAAAAAGTGCATATGTAGTTCATGAGCACAAGATCTAGCACAAAAGAGGTTGTTAAGCGCACAAACAATGCCAATTGAGGTTCTTAAGCTCACAAACAAGGGCAAATGATGTTCGTAAGCACAAGAACAAGTGCAAATGAGGTTCAAAAGCACAAGATCAAGCACAAAAGAGGTTGTTAAGCACACAAATAACGACAATTGAGGTTGTTAAGCACACAAACAAGGGTAAATGATTTTCGTCAAGCACAAGAACAAGTGCAAATGAGGTTCATAAGCACAAGATCAAGCGCAAAAAAGGTTGTTAAGCACAGACGAACAAAGCCAATTGAGGTTGTTAAGCACACAAACAAGGGCAAATGAGGTTCCTCAGCACAAGAACAATTGCAAATGCGGTTCGTAAGCACAAGATCAAGCGCAAAAGAGGTTGTTAAGCACACGAACAACGCCAATTGAGGTTGTTAAGGACAACAAAGAAGGGGAAATGAGGTTCCTAAGCACAAGAACAAGTGCAAATGAGGTTCATAAGCAAAAGATCAAGTGCAAAAGAGGTTGCTTAGCACACGAACAACGCCTATTGAGGTTGTTAAGCACACAAACAAGGGCAAATGAGGTTTCTAAGCACAAGAACAAGTGCAAATGAGCTTCATAATTACAAGATCAAGCGCAAAAGAGGTTGTTAAGCACACGAACAACGCCAATTGAGGTTGTCAACTACACAAACGAGGGCAAATGAGGTTCCTAAGCACAAGAACAAGTGCGAATGAGGTTCATAAGCACTAGATCAAGCGCAAAATAGGTTGGTAAGCACACGAACAATGCCAATTGAGGTTGTTAACTACACAAACGAGGGCAAATAATGTCCCTAAGCACAAAAACAAGTGCAAATGAGGTTCATAAGAAAAAGATGAAGCGCAAAAAAGGTTGTTAAGCGCACAAACAATGCGTATTGAAGTTGGTAAGCATACAAACAAGGGCAATGAGGTTCCTAAGCACAAGAACAAGTGCAAATGAGTTTCATAATTACAAGTTCCAGCGCAAAAGAGGTTGTTAAGCACACGAACAACGCCAATTGAGGTTGTTAAGCACTCAAACAAGTGTAAATGAGGTTCCTAAGCACAAGAACAAGTGCAAATGAGGTTCAAAAGCACAAGATGAAGCGCAAAAGAGGTCGTTAAGCACACAAACAACGCCAATTGAGGTGGTTAAGATCACAAACAAGGGGAAATGAGGTTCCTAAGCACAGGAACAAGTGCAAATGAGGTTCACAAGCAAAAGATCAAGCGCAAAAGAAGTTGTTAAGCACACAAACTACGCCATTTGAGGTTGTTAAGCACTCAAACAAGTGTAAATGAGGTTCCTAAGCACAAGAACAAGTGCAAATGAGCTTCAAAAGCACAAGATCAAGCACAAAAGAGGTTGTTAAGCACACAAACAACGCCAATTGAGGTTGTTAAGTACACAAACAAGGAAAAATGAGGTTCCTAAGCACAAGAACAAGTGCAAATGAGGTTCAAAAGCACAAGATCAAGCGCAAAAGAGGTTGTTAAGCACACAAATAACGCCAACTGAGGTTGTTAAGCACACAAACAAGGACAAATGAGGTTCCTAATCACAAGAACTAGTGGAAATGAGGTTCATAAACACAAGATTAAGCGCAAAAAGGTTGTTAAGCAAACAAACAACGCCAATTGGGGTTGGCAAACAAACATGGGAAAATGAGATTCGTAAGCACAAGAACAAGTGCAAATAAGGTTCAAAAGCACAAGATCAAGCGCAAAAGAGGTTTGCTCAGCACACGAACAATGCCAATTGAGGTTGTTACACACACAAACAAGTGAAAATGAGGTTCCTAAGCAAAAGTACAAGTGCAAATGAAGTTCATAAGCACAAGATCAAGCACAAAAGAGGTTGTTAAGCACACGAAGAAAGCCAATTGCGGTTGTTAAGCAAACAAACAAGGGCAAATGATGTTCCCAAGCACAAGAACATGTGCAAATGAGGTTCATCAGCACATGATCAACCGCAAAAGAGGTTGTTAAGCACACGAACAACGAGAATTGAGGTTGTTAAGCACACAAACAAGGGCAAATGATGTTCCTAAGCACAAGAACAAGTGCAAATGAGGTTCATCAGCACAAGATCAAGCGCAAAACAGGATGTTACGCAAACAAACAATGCCAATTGAGGTTGTTAAGCACACAAACATGGTTCATAAGCACAAGATCAAGCACAAAAGAGGTTGTTAAGCACACGAATAACGCCAATTGAGGTTGTTAAGCACACAAACAAGGGGAAATGAGGTTCCTAAGCACAAGAACAAGTGCAAATGAGGTTCATAAACACAAGATCAAGCGCAAAAAGATTGTTAAGCAAACAAACAACGCCAATTGAGGTTGGCAAACAAACATGGGAAAATGAGGTTCCTAAGCACAAGAACAAGTGCAAATAAGGTTCAAAAGCACAAGATCAAGCGCAAAAGAGGTTTGCTCAGCACACGAACAATGCCAATTGAGGTTGTTACACACAAACAAGGGAAAATGAGGTTCCTATGCAAAAGTACAAGTGCAAATGAAGTTCATAAGCACAAGATCAAGCACAAAAGAGGTAGTTAAGCACACGAAGAAAGCCAATTACGGTTGTTACGCAAACAAACAAGGGCAAATGATGTTCCTAAGCACAAGAACAAGTGCAAATGAGGTTCATAAGCACAAGATCAAGCGCAAAAGAGGTTGTTAAGCACACGAACAACGCCAATTGAGGTTGTTAAGCACACAAACAAGGGCAAATGAGGTTCCTAAGCACAAGAACAAGTGCAAATGAGGTTCATAAGCACAAGATCAAGCGCAAAAGAGTATGTTACGCAAACAAACAATGCCAATTGAGGTTGTTAAGCACACAAACAAGGAAATAGTTCCTACCAAACAATAAATAGGTTCATAAGCACAAGATCAAGCACAAAAGAGGTTGTTAAGCACACGAAAAACGCCAATTGAGGTTGTTAAGCACACAAACAAGGGAAATGAGGTTCCTAAGCACAAGAACAAGTGCAAATGAGGTTCATAAACACAAGATCAAGCACAAAAGAGGTTGTTAAGCACACGAACAACGCCAATTGAGGTTGTTAAGCACACAAACAAGGGCAAATGAGGTTCCTAAGCACAAGAACAAGTGCAAATGAGGTTCATAAGCACAAGATCAAGCGCAAAAGAGGTTGTTAAGCACACAAACAACGCCAATTGAGGTTGTTAAGATCACAAACAAGGGGAAATGAGGTTCCTAAGCACAGGAACAAGTGCAAATGAGGTTCACAAGCAAAAGATCAAGCGCAAAAGAAGTTGTTAAGCACACAAACTACGCCATTTGAGGTTGTTAAGCACTCAAACAAGTGTAAATGAGGTTCCTAAGCACAAGAACAAGTGCAAATGAGCTTCAAAAGCACAAGATCAAGCACAAAAGAGGTTGTTAAGCACACAAACAACGCCAATTGAGGTTGTTAAGTACACAAACAAGGAAAAATGAGGTTCCTAAGCACAAGAACAAGTGCAAATGAGGTTCAAAAGCACAAGATCAAGCACAAAAGAGGTTGTTAAGCACACAAATAACGCCAACTGAGGTTGTTAAGCACACAAACAAGGACAAATGAGGTTCCTAAGCACAAGAACTAGTGGAAATGAGGTTCATAAACACAAGATCAAGCGCAAAAAGGTTGTTAAGCAAACAAACAACGCCAATTGAGGTTGGCAAACAAACATGGGAAAATGAGATTCGTAAGCACAAGAACAAGTGCAAATAAGGTTCAAAAGCACAAGATCAAGCGCAAAAGAGGTTTGCTCAGCACACGAACAATGCCAATTGAGGTTGTTACACACACAAACAATTGAAAATGAGGTTCCTAAGCAAAAGTACAAGTGGAAATGAAGTTCATAAGCACAAGATCAAGCACAAAAGAGGTTGTTAAGCACACGAAGAAAGCCAATTGCGGTTGTTAAGCAAACAAACAAGGGCAAATGATGTTCCTAAGCACAAGAACATGTGCAAATGAGGTTCATCAGCACATGATCAACCGCAAAAGAGGTTGTTAAGCACACGAACAACGAGAATTGAGGTTGTTAAGCACACAAACAAGGGCAAATGATGTTCCTAAGCACAAGAACAAGTGCAAATGAGGTTCATCAGCACAAGATCAAGCGCAAAAGAGGATGTTACGCAAACAAACAATGCCAATTGAGGTTGTTAAGCACACAAACATGGTTCATAAGCACAAGATCAAGCACAAAAGAGGTTGTTAAGCACACGAATAACGCCAATTGAGGTTGTTAAGCACACAAACAAGGGGAAATGAGGTTCCTAAGCACAAGAACAAGTGCAAATGAGGTTCATAAACACAAGATCAAGCGCAAAAAGGTTGTTAAGCAAACAAACAACGCCAATTGAGGTTGGCAAACAAACATGGCAAAATGAGGTTCCTAAGCACAAGAACAAGTGCAAATAAGGTTCAAAAGCACAAGATCAAGCGCAAAAGAGGTTTGCTCAGCACACGAACAATGCCAATTGAGGTTGTTACACACAAACAAGGGAAAATGAGGTTCCTATGCAAAAGTACAAGTGCAAATGAAGTTCATAAGCACAAGATCAAGCACAAAAGAGGTAGTTAAGCACACGAAGAAAGCCAATTGCGGTTGTTAAGCAAACAAACAAGGGCAAATGATGTTCCTAAGCACAAGAACATGTGCAAATGAGGTTCATCAGCACAAGATCAACCGCAAAAGAGGTTGTTAAGCACACGAACAACGAGAATTGAGGTTGTTAAGCACACAAACAAGGGCAAATGATGTTCCTAAGCACAAGAACAAGTGCAAATGAGGTTCATCAGCACAAGATCAAGCGCAAAAGAGTATGTTACGCAAACAAACAATGCCAATTGAGGTTGTTAAGCACACAAACATGGTTAAGTGATGTTTCTAAGAAAAAGAACAAGTGGAAATGAAGTTCATAAGCACAAGCTCAAGCACAAAAGAGGTTGTTAAGAACACGAATAACGCCAATTGAGGTTGTTAGGCACACAAACAAGTGAAAATGAGGTTCCTAAGCAAAAGTACAAGTGCAAATGAAGTTCATAAGCACAAGATCAAGCACAAAAGAGGTTGTTAAGCACACGAAGAAAGCCAATTGCAGTTGTTAAGCAAACAAACAAGGGCAAATGATGTTCCCAAGCACAAGAACATGTGCAAATGAGGTTCATCAGCACATGATCAACCGCAAAAGAGGTTGTTAAGCACACGAACAACGCCAATTGAGGTTGTTAAGCACTCAAACAAGGGAAAATGAGGTTCCTAAGAACAAGAACAAGTGCAAATGAGGTTCAAAAGCACAAGATCAAGCGCAAAAGAGGGTTTTAAGCACACAAACAACGCCAATTGAGGTTGTTAAGCACACAACAGGGGCAAATGATGTTCCTAAGCACAAGAACAAGTGCAAATGAGGTTCATAAGAACAAGATCAAGCGCAAAAGAGGTTGTTAAGCACACAAACAATGCGTATTGAGGTTGTTAAGCATACAAACAAGGGAAAATTTGGTTTCTAACCAAAAGAACAAGTACAAATGAGGTTCATAATTAGAAAGTCAAGCGCAAAAGAGGTTGATAAGCACACGAACAACGCCAATTGGGGTTATTATGCAAACAAACAAGGGCAAATGAGGTTCCTCAGAACAAGAACAAGGGCAAATGAGGTTGTTAAGCAAATCAACAGTTCGTTTTGAGGTTGTTAAGCACTCAAACAAGGGTAAATGAGGTTCCTAAGAACAAGAACAAGTGCAAATGCAGTTCATAAGCACAAGATCAAGCGCAAAAAAGGGTTTTAAGCACACAAACAACGCCAATTGAGGTTGTTAAGCACACAACAAGGGCAAATGATGTTCCTAAGCACAAGAACATGTGCAAATGAGGTTTATCAGCACAAGATCAACCGAAAAAGAGGTTGTTAAGCACACGAACAACGAGAATTGAGGTTGTTAAGCACACAAACAAGGGCAAATGATGTTCCTAAGCACAAGAACAAGTTCAAATGAGGTTCATCAACACAAGATCAAGCGCAAAAGAGTATGTTACGCAAACAAACAATGTCAATTGAGGTTGTTAAGCACACAAACATGGTTAAATGAGGTTTCTAAGCAAAAGAACAAGTGGAAATGAAGTTCATAAGCACAAGCTCAAGCACAAAAGAGGTTGTTAAGCACACGAACAACGCCAATTGAGGTTGTTAGGCACACAGACATGGGCAAATGAGGTTTCTAAGCACAAGAACAAGTGGAAATGAAGTTCATAAGCACAAGATCAAGCACAAAAGAGGTTGTTAAGCACACGAATAACGCCAATTGAGGTTGTTAAGCACACAAACAAGGGGAAATGAGGTTCCTAAGCACAAGAACAAGTGGAAATGAGGTTCATAAACACAAGATCAAGCGCAAAAAGGTTGTTAAGCAAACAAACAACGCCAATTGAGGTTGGCACACAAACATGGGAAAATGAGGTTCCTAAGCACAAGAACAAGTGCAAATAAGGTTCAAAAGCACAAGATCAAGCGCAAAAGAGGTTTTCTCAGCACACGAACAATGCCAATTGAGGTTGTTACAAACACAAACAAGGGAAAATGAGGTTCCTAAGCAAAAGTACAAGTGCAAATGAAGTTCATAAGCACAAGATCAAGCACAAAAGAGGTTGTTAAGCACACGAAGAAAGCCAATTGCGGTTGTTAAGCAAACAAACAAGGGCAAATGATGCTCGTAAGCACAAGAAAAAGTGCATATACAGTTCATAAGCACAAGATCTAGCACAAAAGTGGTTGTTAAGCGCACGAACAATGCGTATTGAGGTTGTTAAGCATACAAACAAGGGAAAATGTGGTTCCTAACCACAAGAACGAGTACAAATGAGGTTCATAATTACAAGATCAAGCGCAAAAGAGGTTGTTAAGCACACGAACAACGCTAATTGGGGTTATTAAGCACACAAACAAGGGCAAATCAGGTTCCAAGAACAAGAACAAGGGCCAATGAGGTTGTGAAGCAAATGAACAGTGCGTATTGAGGTTGTTAAGCATACAAAGAAGGGCAAATGAGGTTCCTCAGCACAAGAACAAGTGCAAATGAGGTTCATAAGCACAAGAGCAAGCGCAAAAGAGGTTCTTAAGCACACAAACAACGCCAATTGAGATTGTTATGCACACAAACAAGGGTAAATGAGGTTCCCAAGTACAAGAACAAGTGAAAATGAGGTTCAAAAGCACAAGACCAAGCGCAAAAGCGGTTGTTAAGCACACAAACAACGCTAATTGAGGTTGTTAAGCACACAAACAAGGGCAAATGAGGTTCCTCAGCACAAGAACAAGTGGAAATGAGGTTCATCAGCACAAGATCAAGCGCAAAAGAGGTTGTGAAGCACACAAACATGGGCAAATAAGGTTCCTATGCACAATAACAAGTGGAAATGAGGTTCATAAGCAAAAGATCAAGCGCAAAAGTGGCTGTTAAGCACACGAACAACGCCAATTGGGGTTTTTAAGCACACAAACAAGGGCTAATGATGTTCGTAAGCACAAGAACAAGTGGAAATGAGGTTCATCAGCACAAGATCAAGCGCAAAAGAGGTTGTTACGCAAACAAACAACGCCAATTGAGGTTGTGAAGCACACAAACATGGGCAAAGAAGGGTCCTAAGCACAAGAACAAGTGCAAATGAGGTTCGTAAGCAAAAGATTAAGCGCAAAAGTGGTTGTTAAGCACACGAACAATGCCAATTGAAGTTTTTAAGCACACAAACAAGTGAAAATGAGGTTCCTAAGCACTAGAACAAGTGAAAATGAGATTCATAAGAACAAGATCAAGCGCAAAAGAAGTTGTTAAGCCCAGGAACAACGCCAATTGAGGTTGTTAAGCACACAAACAAGAGCAAATGATGTTCATAAGCACAAGAACAAGTGCAAATGCGGTTCATAAGCACAAGATCTAGCGCAAAAGAGGTTGTTAAGCGCACGAACAATGCGAATTGTGGTTGTTAAGCAGACAAACAAGGGCAAATGAGGTTCCTAAGCACAATAACAAGTGCAAATGAGGTTCATAATTACAAGATCAAGCGGAAAAGATGTTGTTAAGCACACGAATAACGCCAATTGAGGTTGTTTAGCACACAAACAATGGCAAATGAGGTTCCTTAGCACCAGAACGAGTGCAAATGAGGTTCATAGTTACAACATCAAGCGGAAAAGATGTTGTTAAGCACACGAACAACGCGAATTGAGGTTGTTAAGCATACAAACAAGGGCAAATGATGTTTGTAAGCACAAGAACAAGTGCAAATGCGGTTCATATGCACAAGATCAAGCGCAAAAGAGGTTGTTAAGCGCACAAACAATGCGAATTGAGGTTGTTAAGCACGCAAACAAGGGCAAATGAGGTTCCTAAGCACAAGAACAAGTGCAAATGAGTTTCATAAGAACAAGATCAAGCGCAAAAGATGTTGTTAAGCTCACGAAGAACGCCAATTGAGGTTGTTAAGCACACAAACAAGGGCAAATGATGTTCGTAAGCACAAGAACAAGTGCAAATGCGGTTCATAAGCACAAGATCAAGCGCAAAAAAGGTTGTTAAGTGCACAAACAATGCGAATTGAGGTTGTTAAGCACACAAACAAGGGCAAATGACGTTCCTTTAGACTAGAACAAGTACAAATGAGGTTCATAGTTACAAGATCAAGCACAAAAGATGTTGTTAAGCACACGAACAACGCGAATTGAGGTTGTTAAGCATAGAAACAAGAGCAAATGATGGTCGTAAGCACAAGAACAAGTGCAAATGCGGTTCATATGCACAAGATCAAGCGCAAAAGAGGTTGTTAAGCGCACGAACAATGCTAATTGAGGTTGTTAAGCACGCAAACAACGGCAAATGAGGTTCCTAAGCACAAGAACAAGTGCAAATGAGTTTCATAAGAACAAGATCAAGCGCAAAAGATGTTGTTCAGCTCACGAACAACGCCAATTGAGATTGTTAAGCCCACAAACAAGGCCAAATGATCTTCGTAAGCACAAGAACAAGTGCATATGCGGTTGATAAGCACAAGATCTAGCGCAAAAGAGGTTGTTAAGCGCACGAACAATTCGTATTGAGGTTGTTAAGCAGGCAAACAAGGGCAAATGAGGTTCGTAAGCACAAGAACAAGTGCAAATGAGGTTCATAATTACAAGATCAAGCGCAAAATAGGTTGTTAAGCGCACCAACAATGCGAATTGAGGTTGTTAAGCACAGAAACAAGGGCAAATGAGGTTCCTTAGCACCAGAACAAGTGCAAATGAGGTTCATAAGCACAAGATCAAGCGCAAAAGAGGTTGTTAAGCACACGAACAACGCCAATTGAGGTGGTTAAGCATGCAAAAAAGGGCAAATGAGGTTCCTAAGCACAAGAACAAGTGCAAATGAGTTTCATAAGAACAAGATCAAGCGCAAAAGATGTTGTTAAGCTCACGAACAACGCCAATTGAGGTTGTTAAGCACACAAACAAGGGCAAATGATGTTCGTAAGCACAAGAACAAGTGCAAATGAGGTTCATTAGCACAAGATCTAGCACAAAAGAGGTTCTTAAGCGCACGAACATTGTGTATTCAGGTTGTTAAGCATACAAACAAGGGAAAATGAGGTTCCTAAGCACAAGAACAAATAAAAATGAGGTTCATAATTACAAGATCAAGCGCAATAGAGGTTGTTAAGCACACGAACAACGCCAATTGAGGTTGTTAAGTACACAAACAAGGGCAAATGAGGTTCCTCAGCACAAGATCAAGCGCAAAATAGGTTGTTAAGCGCACGAACAATGCGAATTGAGGTTGTTAAGCACACAAACAAGGGCAAATGACGTTCCTTCGCACAAGGGCAAATGAGGTTCCTAAGCACAAGAACAAGTGCAAATGAGGTTGATAAGCACAAGATCAAGCGCAAAATAGGTTGTTAAGCGCACGAACAATGCGAATTGAGATAGTTAAGCACACAAACAAGGGCAAATGATGTTCCTTAGCACCAGAACAAGTGCAAATGAGGTTCATAAGCACAAGATCAAGCGCAAAAGAGGTTGTTAAGCACACGAACAACGCCAATTGAGGTTGTTAAGCACACAAACAAGGGCAAATGAGTTTCATAAGAACAAGATCAAGCGCAAAAGATGTTGTTAAGCTCACGAACAACGCCAATTGAGGTTGTTAAGCACACAAACAAGGGCAAATGATGTTCGTATGCACAAGAACAAGTGCATATGCGGTTCATAAGCACAAGATCTAGCGGAAAAGAGGTTGTTAAGCGCACGAACAATGCGTATGGTGGTTGTTAAGCAGACAAACAAGGGCAAATGAGGTTCCTAAGCACAAGAACAAGTGTAAATGAGGTTCATATGCACAATATCAAGCGCAAAAGAGGTTGTTAAGCGCACGAACAATGCGAATTGAGGTTGTTTAGCACACAAACAGGGGCAAATGAGGTTTCTTAGCACCAGAACAAGTGCAAATGAGGTTCATAAGCACAAGATCAAGCGCAAAAGAGGTTGTTAAGCACACGAACAACGCCAATTGAGGTGGTTAAGCACGCAAGAAAGGGCAAATGAGGTTTCTAAGCACAAGAACAATTGCAAATGAGTTTCATAAGAACAAGATCAAGCGCAAAAGATGTTGTTAAGCTCACGAACAACGCCAATTGAAGTTGTTAAGCACACAAACAAGGGCAAATGATGTTCGTAAGCACAAGAACAAGTGCAAATGCGGTTCATAAGCACAAGATCAAGCGCAAAAAAGGTTGTTAAGTGCACAAACAATGCGAATTGAGGTTGTTAAGCACACAAACAAGGGCAAATGAGGTTCCATAGCACTAGAACAAGTACAAATGAGGTTCATAGTTACAAGATCAAGCGCAAAAGATGTTGTTAAGGACACGAACAACGCGAATTGAGGTTGTTAAGCACATAAACTAGAGCAAATGATGTTCGTAAGCACAAGAACAAGTGCAAATGTGGTTCATATGCACAAGATCAAGCGCAAAAGAGGTTGTTAAGTGCTCGAACAATGCGAATTGAGGTTGTTAAGCACACAAACAAGGGCAAATGAGGTTCCTCAGCACAAGAACAAGTGCAAATGAGTTTCATAAGAACAAGATCAAGCGCAAAAGATGTTGTTAAGCTCACGAACAACGCCAATTGAGGTTGTTAAGCACACAAACAAGGGCAAATGATGTTCGTAAGCACAAGAACAAGTGCATCTGCGGTTCATAAGCACAAGATCTAGCGCAAAAGAGGTTGTTAAGCGCACGAACAATGCGAATTGAGGTTGTTAAGCACACAAACAAGGCCAAATGAGGTTCCTTAGCACTAGAACAAGTACAAATGAGGTTCATAGTAACAAGATCAAGTGTAAAAGATGTTGTTAAGCACACGAACAACGCGAATTGAGGTTGTTAAGCACACAAACAAGAGGAAATGATGTTCGTAAGCACAAGAACAGGTGCAAATGCGGTTCATATGCACAAGATCAAGCGCAAAAGAGGTTGTTAAGCGCACGAACAATGCGAATTGAGGTTGTTAAGCACGCAAACAAGGGCAAATGAGGTTCCTAAGCACAAGAACAAGTGCAAATGAGTTTCATAAGAACAAGATCAAGAGCAAAAGATGTTGTTAAGCTCACGAACAACGCCAATTGAGGTTGTTAAGCACACAAACAAGGGCAAATGATGTTCGTAAGCACAAGAACAAGTGCATATGCGGTTCATTAGCACAAGATCTAGCGCAAAAGAGGTTGTTAAGCGCACGAACAATGCGTATTTAGGTTGTTAAGCACACAAACAAGGGCAAATGAGGTTCCTAAGGACAAGAACAAGTGCAAATGAGTTTCATCAGAACAAGATCAAGCGCAAAAGATGTTGTTAAGCTCACGAACAACGCCAATTGAGGTTGTTAAGCACACAAACAAGGGCAAATGATGTTCGTAAGCACAAGAACAAGTGCATATCGGTTCATAAGCACAAGATCTAGCACAAAAGAGGTTGTTAAACGCATGAACAATGCGTATTGAGGTTGTTAAGCATACAAACAATGGCAAATCAAGTTCCTAAGCACAAGAACAAGTGCAAATGAGGTTCAGAATTACAAGATCAAGCGCAATAGAGGTTGTTAAGCACACGAACAACGCCAATTGAGGTTGTTAAGTACACAAACAAGGGCAAATGAGGTTCCTCAGCACAAGAACAAGTGCAAATGAGGTTCATAAGCACAAGATCAAGCGCAAAATAAGTTGTTAAGCGCACGAACAATGCGAACTGAGGTTGTTAAGCACACAAACAAGGCCAAATGAGGTTCCTTAGCACTAGAACAAGTACAAATGAGGTTCATAGTTACAAGATCAAGCGCAAAAGATGTTGTTAAGCACACGAACAACGCGAATTGAGGTTGTTAAGCACACAAACAAGAGCAAATGATGTTCGTAAGCACAAGAACAAGTGCAAATGCGGTTCATATGCACAAGATCAAGCGCAAAAGTGGTTGTTAAGCGCACGAACAATGCGAATTGAGGTTGTTAAGCACGCAAACAAGGGCAAATGAGGTTCCTAAGCACAAGAACAAGTGCAAATGAGTTTCATAAGAACAAGATCAAGAGCAAAAGATGTTGTTAAGCTCACGAACAACGCCAATTGAGATTGTTAAGCACGCAAACAAGGGCAAATGTGGTTCCTAAGCACAAGAACAAGTGCAAATGAGGTTCATAAGAACAAAATCAAGCGCAAAAGATGTTGTTAAGCTCACGAACAACGCCAATTGAGGTTGTTAAGCACACAAACAAGGGCAAATGATGTTCGTAAGCAGAAGAACAAGTGCAAATGAGGTTCATAAGCACAAGATCTAGCACAAAAGAGGTTGTTAAGCGCACGAACAATGCGTATTGAGGTTGTTAACCATACAAACAAGGGCAAATGAGGTTCCTAAGCACAAGAACAAGTGCAAATGAGGTTCATAATTACAAGATCAAGCGCAATAAAGGTTGTTAAGCACACGAACAACGCCAATTGAGGTTGTTAAGTACACAAACAAGGGCAAATGAGGTTCCTCAGCACAAGATCAAGCGCAAAATAGGTTGTTAAGCGCACGAACAATGCGAATTGAGGTTGCTAAGCACACAAACAAGGCCAAATGAGGTGGTTAGGCACGGAAACAAGGGCAAATGTGGTTCCTAAGCACAAGAACAAGTGCAAATGAGGTTCATAAGAACAAGATCAAGCGCAAAAGATGTTGTTAAGCTCACGAACAACGCCAATTGAGGTTGTTAAGCACACAAACAAGGGCAAATGATGTTCGTAAGCACAAGAACAAGTGCAAATGAGGTTCATAAGCACAAGATCTAGCACAAAAGATGTTGTTAAGCGCACGAACAATGCTTATTGAGGTTGTTAAGCATACAAACAAGGGCAAATGAGGTTTCTAAGCACAAGAACAAGTGCAAATGAGGTTCATAATTACAAGATCAAGCGCAATAGAGGTTGTTAAGCACACGAACAACGCCAATTGAGGTTGTTAAGTACACAAACAAGGGCAAATGAGGTTCCTCAGCACAAGATCAAGCGCAAAAGAGGTTGTTAAGCGCACGAACAATGCGAATTGAGGTTGTTAAGCACACAAACATGGGCAAATGAGGTTCTTTAGCACAATGGCAAATGAGGTTCCTAAGCACAAGAACAAGTACAAACGAGGTTGATAAGCACAAGATCAAGCGCAAAATAAGTTGTTAAGCGCACGAACAATGCGAATTGAGGTTGTTAAGCACATAAACAAGGGCAAATGATGTTCCTTAGCACCAGAACAAGTGCAAATGAGGTTCATAAGCACAAGATCAAGCGCAAAAGAGGTTGTTAAGCACACGAACAACGCCAATTGAGGTTGTTAAGCACACAAACAAGGGCAAATGAGGTTCCTAAGCACAAGAACAAGTGCAAATGAGTTTCATAAGAACAAGATCAAGCGCAAAAGATGTTGTTAAGCTCACGAAGAACGCCAATCGAGGTTGTTAAGCACACAAACAAGGGCAAATGATGTTCGTATGCACAAGAACAAGTCCATATGCGGTTGATAAGCACAAGATCTAGCGCAAAAGAGGTTGTTAAGCGCACGAACAATGCGTATGGTGGTTGTTAAGTAGACAAACAAGGGTAAATGAGGTTCCTAAGCACAAGAACAAGTGTAAATGAGGTTCATATGCACAATATCAAGCGCAAAATAGGTTGTTAAGCGCACGAACAATGCGAATTGAGGTTGTTTAGCACACATACAAGGGCAAATGAGGTTCCTTAGCACCAGAACAAGTGCAAATGAGGTTCATAAGCACAAGATCAAGCGGAAAAGAGTTTGTTAAGCACACGAACAACGCCAATTGAGGTTGTTAAGCACACAAACAAGGGCAAATGAGGTTCCTAAGAACAAGAACAAGTGCAAATGAGTTTAATAAGAACAAGATCAAGCGCAAAAGATGTTGTTAAGCTCACGAACAACACCAATTGAGGTTTTTAAGCACACAAACTACGGCAAATGATGATCGTAAGCACAGGAGCAAGTGCAAATGTGGTTCATAAGCACAAGATCAAGCGCAAAAAAGGTTGTTAAGTGCACAAACAATGCGAATTGAGGTTGTTAAGCACACAAACAAGGGCAAATAAGGTTCCCTAGCACTAGAACAAGTACAAATGAGGTTCATAGTTACAAGATCAAGCGCAAAAGATGTTGTTAAGCACACGAGCAATGCGAATTGAGGTTGTTAAGCACACCAACAAGAGCAAATGATGTTCGTAAGCACAAGAACAAGTGCAAATGCGGTTCATATGCACAAGATCAAGCGCAAAAAAGGTTGTTAAGCACACGAACAATGCGAATTGACGTTGTTAAGCACGCAAACAAGGGCAAATGAGGTTCCTAAGCACAAGAACAAGTGCAAATGAGTTTCATAAGAACAAGATCAAGTGCAAAAGATGTTGTTAAGCTCACGAACAACGCCAATTGAGGTTGTTAAGCACACAAACAAGGGCAAATGATGTTCGTAAGCACAAGAACAAGTGCATATGCGGTTCATTAGCACAAGATCTAGCGCAAAAGAGGTTGTTAAGCGCACGAACAATGCGTATTGACGTTGTTAAGCATACAAACAAGGGCAAATGAGGTTCATAAGCACAAGAACAAGTGCAAATCACGTTGATAATTACAAGATCAAGCACAAGATCAAGTGCAAATCACGTTGATAATCACGTTGGTAAGTGCACGAACAATGCGAATTGAGGTTGTTAAGCACACAAACAAGGGCAAATGAGGTTCCTAAGCACAAGAACAAGTGCAAATGAGTTTCATAAGCACAAGATCAAGCGCAAAAGAGTTTGTTAAGCACACGAACAACGCCAATTGAGGTTGTTAAGCACAAAAACAAGGGCAAATGAGGTTCGTAAGCACAAGAACAAGTGCGAATGAGTTTAGTAAGCACAAGATCAAGCACAAAAGATGGTTGTTAAACGCATGAACAATGCCAATTGAGGTTTTTAAGCACACAAACAATGGCAAATGAAGTTCCTAAGCACAAGAACAAGTGCAAATGAGGTTCATAATCACAAGATCAAGCGCAATAGAGGTTGTTAAGCACACGAACAACGCCAATTGAGGTTGTTAAGTACACAAACAAGGGCAAATGAGGTTCCTCAGCACAAGAACAAGTGCAAATGAGGTTCATAAGCACAAGATCAAGCACAAAATAGGTTGTTAAGCGCACGAACAATGCGAATTGAGGTTGTTAAGCACACAAACAAGGCCAAATGAGGTTCCTAAGCACAATAACAAGTGCAAATGAGTTTCATAAGAACAAGATAAAGCGCAAAAGATGTTAAGCTCACGAACAACGCCAATTGAGGTTGTTAAACACACAAACAAGGGCAAATGATGTTCGTAAGCACAAGAACAAGTGCTTATGCGTTTCATAGGCACAAGATCTAGCGCAAAAGAGGTTGTTAAGCGCACGAACAATGCGTATTGAGGTTGTTAAGCATACAAACAACGGCAAATGAGGTTCATAAGCACAAGAACAAGTGCAAATGAGGTTCATAATTCCAAGATCAAGCGCAAAATAGGTTGTTAAGCGCACGAACAATGCGAATTGAGGTTGTTAAGCACAGAAACAAGGGCAAATGAGGTTCCTTAGCACCAGAACAAGTGCAAATGAGGTTCATAAGCACAAGATCAAGCGCAAAAGAGGTTGTTAAGCACACGAATAACGCCAATTGAGGTGGTTAAGCACGCAAACAAGGGCAAATGATGTTCGTAAGCACAAGAACAAGTGCAAATGAGGTTCATAAGCACAAGATCTACCACAAAAGAGGTTGTTAAGCGCACGAACAGTGCGTATTGAGGTTGTTAAGCATACAAACAAGGGCAAATGAGGTTCCTAAGCACAAGAACAAGTGCAAATGAAGTTCATAATTACAAGATCAAGCGCAATAGAGGTTGTTAAGCACACGAACAACACCAATTGAGGTTGTTACGCACACAAACAAGAGCAAATGATGTTCGTAAGCACAAGAACAAGTGCAAATGCGGTTCATATGCACAAGATCAAGCGCAAAAGATGTTGTTAAGCGTACGAACAATGCGAATTGAGGTTGTTAAGCACGCAAACAAGGGCAAATGAGGTTCCTAAGCACAAGAACAAGTGCAAATGAGTTTCATAAGAACAAGATAAAGCGCAAAAGATGTTAAGCTCACGAACAACGCCAATTGAGGTTGTTAAGCACACAAACAAGGGCAAATGATGTTCGTAAGCACAAGAACAAGTGCATATGCGTTTCATAGGCACAAGATCTAGCGCAAAAGAGGTTGTTAAGCGCACGAACAATGCGTATTGACGTTTTTAAGCATATAAACAACGGCAAATGAGGTTCGTAAGCACAAGAACAAGTGCAAATGAGGTTGATAATTACAAGATCAAGCGCAAAATAGGTTGGTAAGTGCACGAACAATGCCAATTGAGGTTGTTAAGCACACAAACAAGGGCAAATGAGGTTCCTAAGCACAAGAACAAGTGCAAATGTGGTTTATAAGAACAAGATCAAGCGCAAAAGATGCTGTTAAGCTCACGAACAACGCCAATTGAGGTTGTTAAGCACACAAACAAGGGCAAATGATGTTCGTAAGCATAAGAACAAGTGCAAATGAGGTTCATAAGCACAAGATCTAGCACAAAGGAGGTTGTTAAGCGCACGAACAATGCGTATTGAGGTTGTAAAGCATACAAACAAGGGCAAATGAGGTTCCGAAGCACAAGAACAAGTGCAAATGTGGTTCATAATTACAAGATCAAGCGCAATAGAGGTTGTTAAGCACACGAACAACGCCAATTGAGGTTGTTAAGTACACAAACAAGGGCAAATGAGGTTCCTCAGCACAAGATCAAGCGCAAAATAGGTTGTTAAGCGCACGAACAATGCGAATTGAGGTTGTTAAGCACACAAACAAGGGCGATTGAGGTTCCTTAGCACAAGGGCAAATGAGGTTCCTAAACCCAAGAACAAGTGCAAATGAGGTTGATAAGCACAAGATCAAGCGCAAAATAAGTTGTTAAGCGCACGAACAATGCGAATTGAGATTGTTAAGCACACAAACAAGGGCAAATGATGTTCCTTAGCACCAGAACAAGTGCAAATGAGGTTCATAAGCACAAGATCAAGCGCAAAAGAGGTTATTCAGTACACGAACAACGCCAATTGAGGTTGTTAAGCACACAAACAAGGGCAAATGAGGTTCTTAAGCACAAGAACAAGTGCAAATGAGTTTCATAAGAACAAGATCAAGCGCAAAAGATGTTGTTAAGCTCACGAACAACGCCAATTGAGGTTGTTAAGCACACAAACAAGGGCAAATGATGTTCGTATGCACAAGAACAAGTGCATATGCGGTTCATAAGCACAAGATCTAGCGCAAAAGAGGTTGTTAAGCGCACGAACAATGCGTATGGTGGTTGTTAAGCAGACCAACAAGGGTAAATGAGGTTCCTAAGCACAAGAACAAGTGTAAATGAGGTTCATATGCACAATATCAAGCGCAAAATAGGTTATTAAGCGCACGAACAATGCGAATTGAGGTTGTTTAGCACCCAAACAAGGGCAAATGAGGTTCCTGAGCACCAGAACAAGTGCAAATGAGGTTCATAAGCACAAGATCAAGCGGAAAAGAGTTTGTTAAGCACACGAACAACGCCAATTGAGGTTGTTAAGCACACAAACAAGGGCAAATGAGGTTCCTAAGAACAAGAACAAGTGCGAATGAGTTTAGTAAGAACAAGATCAAGCGCAAATGATGTTGTTAAGCTCACGAACAACACCAATTGAGGTTTTTAAGCACACAAACTACGGCAAATGATGATCGTAAGCACAAGAACAAGTGCAAATGCGGTTCATAAGCACAAGATCAAGCGCAAAAAAGGTTGTTAAGTGCACAAACAATGCGAATTGAGGTTGTTAAGCACACAAACAAGGGCAAATGAGGTTCATAGTTACAAGATCAAGCGCAAAAGTTGTTGTTAAGCACACGAACAACGCGAATTGAGGTTGTTAAGCACACCAACAAGAGCAAATGATGTTCGTAAGCACAAGAACAAGTGCAAATGCGGTTCATATGAACAAGATCAAGCGCAAAAAAGGTTGTTAAGCACACGAACAATGCGAATTGACGTTGTTAAGCACGCAAACAAGGGCAAATGAGGTTCCTAAGCACAAGAACAAGTGCAAATGAGTTTCATAAGAACAAGATCAAGCGCAAAAGATGTTGTTAAGCTCACGAACAACGCCAATTGAGGTTGTTAAGCACACAAACCAGGGAAAATGATGTTCGTAAGCAGAAGAACAAGTGCATATGCGGTTCATAAGCACAAGATCTAGCGCAAAAGAGGTTGTTAAGCGCACGAACATTGCCAATTGAGGTTGTTAAGCACACAAACAAGGCCAAATGAGGTTCCTTAGCACTAGAACAAGTGCAAATGAGGTTCATAGTTACAAGATCAAGCGCAAAAGATGGTGTTAAGCACACGAACAACGCGAATTGAGGTTGGTAAGCACACAAACAAGAGCAAATGATGTTCGTAAGCACAAGAACAAGTGCAAATGCGGTTCATATGCACAAGATCAAGCGCAAAAGAGGTTGTTAAGCGCATGAACAATGCGAATTGAAGTTGTTAAGCACGCAAACAAAGGCAAATGAGGTTCCTAAGCACAAGAACAAGTGCAAATGAGTTTCATAAGAACAAGATCAAGCGTAGAAGATGTTGTTAAGCTCACGAACAACGCCAATTGAGCTTGTTAAGCACACACACAAGGGCAAATGATGTTCGTAAGCACAAGAACAAGTGCATATGCGGTTCATAAGCACAAGATCTAGCGCAAAAGAGGTTGTTAAGCGCACGAACAATGCATATTGACGTTGTTAAGCATACAAACAAGGGCAAATGAGGTTCGTAAGCACAAGAACAAGTGCAAATGAGGTTCATAATTACAAGATCAAGCGCAAAATAGGTTGTTAAGTGCACGAACAATGCGAATTGAAGTTGTTAAGCAAACAAACAAGGGCAAATGAGGTTCCTTAGCAGCAGAACAAGTGCAAATGAGGTTCATAAGCACAAGATGAAGCGCAAAAGAGGTTGTTAAGCACACGAACAACGCCAATTGAGGTTGTTAAGCACGCAAACAAGGGTAAATGAGGTTCCTAAGCACAAGAACAAGTGCAAATGAGTTTCATCAGAACAGGATCAAGCGCAAAAGATGTTGTTAAGCTCACGAACAACGCCAATTGAGGTTGTTAAGCACACAAACAAGGGCAAATGATGTTCGTAAGCACAAGAACAAGTGCATATCGGTTCATAAGCACAAGATCTAGCACAAAAGAGGTTGTTAAGCGCATGAACAATGCGTATTGAGGTTGTTAAGCATACAAACAATGGCAAATGAGGTTCCTAAGCACAAGAAAAAGTAAAAATGAGGATCATAATTACAAGATCAAGCGCAATAGAGGTTGTTAAGCACACGAACAACGCCAATTGAGGTTGTTAAGTACACAAACAAGGGCAAATGAGGTTCCTCAGCACAAGAACAAGTGCAAATAAGGTTCATAAGCACAAGATCAAGCGCAAAAGAGGTTGTTAAGCGCACGAACAATGCGTTTTGAGGTTGTTAAGCATACATACAAGGGCAAATGAGGTTCGTAAGCACAAGAACAAGTGCAAATAAGGTTCATAATTACAAGATCAAGCGCAAAATAGGTTGTTAAGCACACAAACAACGCCAATTAAGGTTGTTACGTACACAAACAAGGGCGAATGATGTTCCTAAGCACAAGGGCAAATGAGGTTCCTAAGCACAAGAACAAGTGCAAATGAGGTTGATAAGCACAAGATCAAGCGCAAAAGAGGTTGTTAAGCACACGAACAACGCCAATTGAGGTTGTTAAGCACACAAACAAGTGCAAATGAGGTTCCTAAGCACAAGAACAAGTGCAAATGAGTTTCATAAGAACAAGATCAAGTGCAAAAGATGTTGTTAAGCTCACGAACAACGCCAATTGAGGTTGTTAAGCACACAAACAAGGGCAAATGATGTTCGTAAGCACAAGAACAAGTGTATATGCGGTTCATAAGCACAAGATCTAGCGCAAAAGAGGTTGTTAAGCGCACGAACAATGCGTATTGAGGTTGTTAAGCATACAAACAAGGGCAAATGATGTTCCTTGGCACAAGAACATGTGCAAATGAGGTTCATATTTACAAGATCAAGCGCAAAAGAGGTTGTTAAGGACACGAACAACGCCCATTGAGGTTGTTAAGTACACAAACAAGGGCAAATGAGGTTCCTCAGCACAAGAACAAGTGCAAATAAGGTTCATAAGCACAAGATCAAGCGCAAAAGAGGTTGTTAAGCGCACGAACAATGCGTATTGAGGTTGTTAAGCATACAAACAAGGGCAAATGAGGTTCGTAAGCACAAGAACAAGTGCAAATGAGGTTCATTATTACAAGATCAAGCGCAAAATAGGTTGTCAAGCACACAAACAACGCCAATTAAGGTTGTTAAGTACACAAACAAGGGCGAATGATGTTGCTAAGCACAAGAACAAGTACAAATGAGGTTCATCAGCAGAAGATCAAGCGCAAAAGAAGTTGTTTAGTACACGAGCTATGCCAATTGAAGTTATTGAGCACAGAAACAAGGGCAAACGAGGTTCCTAAGAACAAGAACAAGTGCAACTGAGGTTCATAAGAACAAGATCAAGCGCAAAATAGGTTGCTAAGCACACAAACAACGCCAATTGAGGTTGTTAAGCACACAAACATGGGAAAATGAGCTTCCTAAGCACAAGATGAAGTGCAAATGAGGTTCATAAGCACAAGATCAAGCGCAAAAGAGGTTGTTAAGCACACAAACAATCCCAATTGTGGTTGTTAAGCACACAAACAAGGGTAAATGAGGTTCCTAAGCACAAGAACATGTGCAAATGCGGTTCATAACCACAAGATCAAGCGGAAAAAAGGTTGTTCAGCACACCAACAACGTGGATTGAGGTTGTTAAGCACACAAACAACGGAAAATGAGGTTCCTAAGCACTAGAACAAGTGAAAATGAGATTCATAAGACCAAGATCTAGCGCAAAAGAGGTTGTTAAGCTCAGGAACAACGCCAATTGAGGTTGTTAAGCACACAAACAAGGGCAAATGATGTTCCTAAGCACAAGAACAAGTGCAAATGCGGTTCATAAGCACAAGATCTAGCGGAAAACAGTTTCTTATGCGCACGAACAATGCGAATTGAGGTTGTTAAGCAAACAAACAAGGGCAAATGAGGTTCCTAAGCACAAGAACAAGTGCAAATAAGGTTCAAAAGCACAAGATCAAGCGCAAAAGAGGTTGTTAAGCATACAAACAACGCCAATTGAGGTTGTTAAGTACACAAACAAGGACAAATGAGGATCCTAAGCATAAGAACATGTGGAAATGAGGTTCATCAGCACAAGATCAAGCGCAAAAGAGGTTGTTAAGCAAACAAACAACTCCAATTGAGGTTGTTAAGCACACAAACATGGGCAAATGAGGTTCCTAAGCACAAGAACAAGTGCCAATAAGGTTCAAAAGCATAAGATCAAGCGCAAAAGAGGTTGTTAAGCACACGAACAACTCCAATTGAGGTTGTTAAGCACACAGACAAGGGCAAATGAGGTTCCTAAGCACAAGAACAATTCAAAATGAGATTCATAAGCACAAGATCACGCGCAAAATAGGTTGTTAAGCACACGAAGAACGCCAATTGAGGTTGTTAAGTACACAAATAAGGGCAAATGATGTTCCTCAGCACAAGAACAAGTGCAAATGAGGTTCATAATTACAAGATCAAGCGCAAAAGATGTTGTTAAGCACACGAACAACGCCCATTGAGGTTGTTAAGCACACAAACAAGGGCAAATGAGGTTCCTAAGCACAAGAACAAGTGCAAATAAGGTTCATAAGCACAAGATCAAGCGCAAAAGAGGTTGTTAAGCACACCAACAATGCCAATTGAGCATGTTAAGCACAGAAACAAGGGCAAATGAGGTTCCTAAGCACAAGAACAAGTGCAAATGAGGTTCATAAGCACAAGATCAAGCGCAAAATAGGTTTTTAAGCACACGAACAACGCCAATTGAGGTTGTTAAGTACACAAACAAGGGCGAATGATGTTTCTAAACACAAGAACAAGTGCAAATGAGGTTCATAAGCACAAGATCAAGCGCAAAAGAGGTTGTTAAGCACACGAATAACGCCAATTGAGGTTGTTAAGCACACAAACAAGGGCAAATGAGGTTCCTAAGCACAAGAAGAACTGCAAATGAGGTTCATTAACAAAAGATAAAGCGCAAAAGAGGTTGTTAAGGATAGGTACAACGCCAATTGAGGTTGTTAAGCACACAAACAAGGGCAAATGATGTTCGTAAGCACAAGAACAAGTGCAAATGCGGTTCATAAGCACAAGATCTAGCGCAAAAGAGGTTGTTAAGCGCATGAACAATGCGTATTGATGTTGTTAAGCATACAAACAAGGGCAATTGATGTTCGTAAGCACAAGAACAAGTGCAAATGCGTGTCATAAGCACAAGATCTAGCGCAAAAGAGGTTGTTAAGCGCAAGAACAATGCGTATTGAGGTTGTTAAGCATACAAACAAGGGCAAATCAGGTTCCTAAGCACAAGAACAAGTGCAAATGAGGTTCATAATTACAAGATCAAGCGCAAAAGAGGTTGTTAAGCACACGAACAACGCCAATTGAGGTTGTTAAGCACACAAACAAGGGCAAATGAGGTTCCTAAGCACAAGAACAAGTGCAAATGAGGTTGATAAGCACAAGATCAAGCGCAAAATAAGTTGTGAAGCGCACGAACAATGCGAATTGAGGTTGTTAAGCACACAAACAAGGGCAAATGAGGTTCCTAAGCACAAGAACAAGTACAAATGAGGTTCATCAGCAGAAAATCAAGCGCAAAAGAAGTTCTTTAGTAGACGAGCTATGCCAATTGAAGTTATTGAGCACAGAAACAAGGGCAAACGAGGTTCCTATGAACAAGAACAAGTGCAACTGAGGTTCATAAGAACAAGATCAAGCGCAAAATAGGTTGCTAAGCACACAAACAACGCCAATTGAGGTTGTTAAGCACACAAACATGGGAAAATGAGCTTCCTAAGCACAAGATGAAGTGCAAATGAGGTTCATAAGCACAAGATCAAGCGCAAAAGAGGTTGTTAAGCACACAAACAATGCCAATTGTGGTTGTTAAGCACACAAACAAGGGTAAATGAGGTTCCTAAGCACAAGAACATGTGCAAATGCGGTTCATAACCACTAGATCAAGCGGAAAAGAGGTTGTTCAGCACACCAACAACGTGGATTGAGGTTGTTAAGCACACAAACAAGGGAAAATGATGTTCCTAAGCACTAGAACAAGTGAAAATGAGATTCATAAGACCAAGATCTAGCGCAAAAGAGGTTGTTAAGCTCAGGAACAACGGCAAATGATGTTCCTAAGCACAAGAACAAGTGCAAATGCGGTTCATAAGCACAAGATCTAGCGGAAAATAGTTTCTTATGCGCACGAACAATGCGAATTGAGGTTGTTAAGCAAACAAACAAGGGCAAATGAGGTTCCTAAGCACAAGAACAAGTGCAAATAAGGTTCAAAAGCACAAGATCAAGCGCAAAAGAGGTTGTTAAGCATACAAACAACGCCAATTGAGGTTGTTAAGTACACAAACAAGGACAAATGAGGATCCTAACCATAAGAACATGTGGAAATGAGGTTCATCAGCACAAGATCAAGCGCAAAAGAGGTTGTTAAGCAAACAAACAACTCCAATTGAGGTTGTTAAGCACACAAACATGGGCAAATGAGGTTCCTAAGCACAAGAACAAGTGCCAATAAGGTTCAAAAGCATAAGATCAAGCGCAAAAGAGGTTGTTAAGCACACGAACAATACAAATTGAGGTTGTTAAGCACACAGACAAGGGCAAATGAGGTTCCTAAGCACAAGAACAATTCAAAATGAGATTCATAAGCACAAGATCACGCGCAAAATAGGTTGTTAAGCACACGAACAACGCCAATTGAGGTTGTTAAGTACACAAATAAGGGCAAATGATGTTCCTCAGCACAAGAACAAGTGCAAATGAGGTTCATAATTACAAGATCAAGCGCACAAGATGTTGTTAAGCACACGAACAACGCCCATTGAGGTTTTTAAGCACACAAACAAGGCCAAATGAGGTTCCTAAGCACAAGAACAAGTGCAAATAAGGTTCATAAGCACAAGATCAAGCGCAAAAGAGGTTGTTAAGCACACCAACAATGCCAATTGAGCATGTTAAGCACAGAAACAAGGGCAAATGAGGTTCCTAAGCACAAGAACAAGTGCAAATGAGGTTCATAAGCACAAGATCAAGCGCAAAATAGGTTGTTAAGCACACGAACAACGCCAATTGAGGTTGTTAAGTACACAAACAAGGGCGAATGATGTTTCTAAGCACAAGAACAAGTGCAAATGAGGTTCATAAGCACAAGATCAAGCGCAAAAGAGGTTGTTAAGCACACGAATAACGCCAATTGAGGTTGTTAAGCACACAAACAAGGGCAAATGAGGTTCCTAAGCACAAGAAAAACTGCAAATGAGGTTCATTAACAAAAGATAAAGCGCAAAAGAGGTTGTTAAGGATAGGTACAACGCCAATTGAGGTTGTTAAGCACACAAACAATGGCAAATGATGTTCGTAAGCACAAGAACAAGTGCAAATGCGGTTCATAAGCACAAGATCTAGCGCAAAAGAGGTTGTTAAGCGCAGGAACAATGCGTATTGATGTTGTTAAGCATACAAACAAGGGCAAATGATGTTCCTAAGCACAAGAACAAGTGCAAATGTGTGTCATAAGCACAAGATCTAGCGCAAAAGAGGTTGTTAAGCGCATGAACAATGCGTATTGAGGTTGTTAAGCATACAAACAAGGGCAAATCAGGTTCCTAAGCACAAGAACAAGTGCAAATGAGGTTCATAATTACAAGATCAAGCGCAAAAGAGGTTGTTAAGCACACGAACAACGCCAAGTGAGGTTGTTAAGCACACAAACAAGGGCAAATGAGGTTCCTAAGCACAAGAACAAATGCAAATGAGGTTCATAAGCACAAGATCAAGCGCAAAATAGGTTGTTAAGCACACGAACAACGCCAATTGAGGTTGTTAAATACACAAACAAGGGGAAATGATGTTCCTAAGCACAAGAACAAGTGCAAATGAGGTTCATAAGCACAAGATCTAGCGCAAAAGAGGGTTGTTAAGCACATGAACAATGCGTATTGAGGTTGTTAAGCATACAAACAAGGGCAAATGAGGTTCCTAAGCACGAGAACAAGTGCAAATGAGGTTCATAATTACAAGATCAAGCGCAAAAGAGGTTGTTAAGCACACGAACAACGCCAATTGAGGTTGTTAAGCACACAAACAAGGGCAAATGAGGTTCCTAAGCACAAGAACAAGTGCAAATGAGGTTGATAAGCACAAGATCAAGCGCAAAATAAGTTGTGAAGCGCACGAACAATGCGAATTGAGGTTGTTAAGCACACAAACAAGGGCAAATGAGGTTCCTAAGTAGAAGAACAAGTGCAAATGAGGTTCATAATTACAAAATCAAGCGCAAAAGAGGTTGTTAAGCACACGAACATCGCCAATTGAGGTTGTTAAGCACACAAACAAGGGCAAATGAGGTTCCTAAGCACAAGAACAAGTGCAAATGAGGTTCATAAGCCCAAGATCTAGCGCAAAAGAGGGTGTTAAGCGCATGAACAATGCGTATTGAGGTTGTTAAGCATACAAACACGGGCAAATGATGTTCCTAAGCACAAGAACAAGTACAAATGAGGTTCATAATTACAAAATCAAGCGCAAAAGAGGTTGTTAAGCACACGAACAACGCCAATTGAGGTTGTTAAGCACAAAAACAAGGGCAAATGAGGTCCCTAAGTACGAGAACAACTGCAAATGAGGTTCATAAGCAAAAGATAAAGCACAAAAGAGGTTGTTAAGCACGAACAACGCCAATTGAGGTTGTCAAGCACACAAACAAGGGCAAATGATGTTTGTAAGCACAAGAACAAGTGCAAATGCGGTTCATAAGTACAAGATCTTGCGCAAAAGAGGTTGTTAAGGGCATGAACAATGCGTATTGATGTTGTTAAGCAGACAAACAAGGGTAAATGATGTTCCTAAGCACAAGAACAAGTGCAAATGCGTCTCATAAGCACAAGATCTAGCGCAAAAGAGGTTGTTAAGCGCAGGAACAATGCGTATTGAGGTTGTTAAGCATACAAACAAGGCCAAATGAGGTTCCTAAGCACAAGAACAAGTGCAAATGAGGTTCATAATTACAAGATAAAGCGCAAAAGAGGTTGTTAAGCACACGAACAACGCCAATTGAGCTTGTTAAGCACATAAACAAGGGCAAATGAGGTTCCTAAGCACAAGAACAAGTGCAAATGAGGTTCATAAGCACAAGATCAAGCGCAAAATAGGTTGTTAAGCACACGAACAACGCCAATTGAGGTTGTTAAGTACACAAACAAGGGCGAATGATGTTCCTAAGCACAAGAACAAGTGCAAATGAGGTTCATAAGCACAAGATCTAGCGCAAAAGAGGTTGTTAAGCACATGAACAATACGTATTGAGGTTGTTAAGCATACAAACAAGGGCAAATGAGGTTCCTAAGCACGAGAACAAGTGCAAATGAGGTTCATAATTACAAGATCAAGCGCAAAAGAGGTTGTTAAGCACACGAACAACGCCAATTGAGGTTGTTAAGCACACAAACAAGGGCAAATGAGGTTCCTAAGCACAAGAACAAGTGCAAATGAGGTTCATAAGCACAAGATCAAGCGCAAAATAAGTTGTTAAGCACACGAACAATGCGAATTGAGGTTGTTAAGCACACAAACAAGGGCAAATGAGGTTCCTAAGCACAAGAACAAGTGCAAATGAGGTTCATAATTACAAAATCAAGCGCAAAAGAGGTTGTTAAGCACACGAACATCGCCAATTGAGGTTGTTAAGCACACAAACAAGGGCAAATGAGGTTCCTAAGCATAAGAACAAGTGCAAATGAGGTTCATAAGCCCAAGATCTAGCGCAAAAGAGGGTGTTAAGCGCATGAACAATGCGTATTGAGGTTGTTAAGCATACAAACACGGGCAAATGATGTTCCTAAGCACAAGAACAAGTACAAATGAGGTTCATAATTACAAAATCAAGCGCAAAAGAGGTTGTTAAGCACACGAACAACGCCAATTGAGGTTGTTAAGCACAAAAACAAGGGCAAATGAGGTCCCTAAGTACGAGAACAACTGCAAATGAGGTTCATAAGCAAAAGATAAAGCACAAAAGAGGTTGTTAAGCACAGGAACAACGCCAATTGAGGTTGTCAAGCACACAAACAAGGGCAAATGATGTTTGTAAGCACAAGAACAAGTGCAAATGCGGTTCATAAGTACAAGATCTTGCGCAAAAGAGGTTGTTAAGGGCATGAACAATGCGTATTGATGTTGTTAAGCAGACAAACAAGGGTAAATGATGTTCCTAAGCACAAGAACAAGTGCAAATGCCGTCTCATAAGCACAAGATCTAGCGCAAAAGAGGTTGTTAAGCGCAGGAACAATGCGTATTGAGGTTGTTAAGCATACAAACAAGGCCAAATGAGGTTCCTAAGCACAAGAACAAGTGCAAATGAGGTTCATAATTACAAGATAAAGCGCAAAAGAGGTTGTTAAGCACAGGAACAACGCCAATTGAGCTTGTTAAGCACATAAACAAGGGCAAATGAGGTTCCTAAGCACAAGAACAAGTGCAAATGAGGTTCATAAGCACAAGATCAAGCGCAAAATAGGTTGTTAAGCACACGGACAACGCCAATTGAGGTTGTTAAGTACACAAACAAGGGCGAATGATGTTCCTAAGCACAAGAACAAGTGCAAATGAGGTTCATAAGCACAAGATCTAGCGCAAAAGAGGTTGTTAAGCACATGAACAATACGTATTGAGGTTGTTAAGCATACAAACAAGGGCAAATGAGGTTCCTAAGCACGAGAACAAGTGCAAATGAGGTTCATAATTACAAGATCAAGCGCAAAAGAGGTTGTTAAGCACACGAACAACGCCAATTGAGGTTGTTAAGCACACAAACAAGGGCAAATGAGGTTCCTAAGCACAAGAACAAGTGCAAATGAGGTTCATAAGCACAAGATCAAGCGCAAAATAAGTTGTGAAGCGCACGAACAATGCGAATTGAGGTTGTTAAGCACACAAACAAGGGCAAATGAGGTTCCTAAGCGAAGAACAAGTGCAAATGAGGTTCATAATTACAAAATCAAGCGCAAAAGAGGTTGTTAAGCACACGAACATCGCCAATTGAGGTTGTTAAGCACACAAACAAGGGCAAATGAGGTTCCTAAGCATAAGAACAAGTGCAAATGAGGTTCATAAGCCCAAGATCTAGCGCAAAAGAGGGTGTTAAGCGCATGAACAATGCGTATTGAGGTTGTTAAGCATACAAACACCGGCAAATGATGTTCCTAAGCACAAGAACAAGTACAAATGAGGTTCATAATTACAAAATCAAGCGCAAAAGAGGTTGTTAAGCACACGAACAACGCCAATTGAGGTTGTTAAGCACAAAAACAAGGGCAAATGAGGTCCCTAAGTACGAGAACAACTGCAAATGAGGTTCATAAGCAAAAGATAAAGCACAAAAGAGGTTGTTAAGCATAGGAACAACGCCAATTGAGGTTGTCAAGCACACAAACAAGGGCAAATGATGTTTGTAAGCACAAGAACAAGTGCAAATGCGGTTCATAAGTACAAGATCTTGCGCAAAAGAGGTTGTTAAGGGCATGAACAATGCGTATTGATGTTGTTAAGCAGACAAACAAGGGTAAATGATGTTCCTAAGCACAAGAACAAGTGCAAATGCGTCTCATAAGCACAAGATCTAGCGCAAAAGAGGTTGTTAAGCGCATGAACAATGCGTATTGAGGTTGTTAAGCATACAAACAAGGCCAAATGAGGTTCCTAAGCACAAGAACAAGTGCAAATGAGGTTCATAATTACAAGATAAAGCGCAAAAGAGGTTGTTAAGCACAGGAACAACGCCAATTGAGCTTGTTAAGCACATAAACAAGGGCAAATGAGGTTCCTAAGCACAAGAACAAGTGCAAATGAGGTTCATAAGCACAAGATCAAGCGCAAAATAGGTTGTTAAGCACACGGACAACGCCAATTGAGGTTGTTAAGTACACAAACAAGGGCGAATGATGTTCCTAAGCACAAGAACAAGTGCAAATGAGGTTCATAAGCACAAGATCTAGCGCAAAAGAGGTTGTTAAGCACATGAACAATACGCATTGAGGTTGTTAAGCATACAAACAAGGGCAAATGAGGTTCCTAAGCACGAGAACAAGTGCAAATGAGGTTCATAATTACAAGATCAAGCGCAAAAGAGGTTGTTAAGCACACGAACAACGCCAATTGAGGTTGTTAAGCACACAAACAAGGGCAAATGAGGTTCCTAAGCACAAGAACAAGTGCAAATGAGGTTCATAAGCACAAGATCTAGCGTAAAAGAGGTTGTTAAGCGCATGAACAATGCGTATTGAGGTTGTTAAGCAGACAAACACGGGCAAATGATGTTCCTAAGCACAAGAATAAGTGCAAATGAGGTTCATAATTACAAGATCAAGCGCAAAAGAGGTTGTTAAGCGCACGAACAACGCCAATTGAGGTTGTTAAGCACACAAACAAGGGCAAATGAGGTTCCTAAGCACAAGAACAACTGCAAATGAGGTTCATAATTACAAGATCAAGCGCAAAAGAGGTTGTTAAGCACAGGAACAATGCGTATTGATGTTGTTAAGCATACAAACAAGGGCAAATGATGTTCCTAAGCACAAGAACAAGTGCAAATACGTCTCATAAGAACAAGATCTAGCGCAAAAGAGGTTGTTAAGCGCATGAACAATGCGTATTGAGGTTGTTAAGCATACAAACAAGGGCAAATGAGGTTCCTAAGCACAAGAACAAGTGCAAATGCGGTTCATAATTACAAGATCAAGCGCAAAAGAGGTTGTTAAGCAGAGGAACAACGCCAATTGAGGTTGTTAAGCACACAAACAAGGGCAAATGAGGTTCATAAGCACAAGAACAACCGCAAATGAGGTTCATAAGCAAAAGGTAAAGCGCAAAAGAGGTTGTTAAGCATAGGAACAACGCCAATTGAGGTTGTTTAGCACACAAACAAGGGCAAATGATGTTCGTCAGCAGAAGAACAAGTGCAAATTCGGTTCATAAGCACATGATCTAGCGCAAAAGTGGTTGTTAAGGGCATGAACAATGCGTATTGATGTTGTTAAGCATAAAAACAAGGGCAAATCATTTTTCCTAAGCACAAGAACAATTGCAAATGCGTTTCATAAGCACAAGATCTAGCGCAAAAGAGGTTGTTAAGCGCATGAACAATGCGTATTGAGGTTGTTAAGCATACAAACAAAGGCAAATGAGGTTCCTAAGCACAAGAACAAGTGCAAATGAGGTTCATAATTACAAGATCAAGCGCAAAAGAGGTTGTTAAGCACACGAACAACTCCAATTGAGGTTGTTAAGCACACAAAAAAGGGCAAATAAGGTTCCTAAGCCCAAGAACAAGTGCAAATGAGGTTCATAAGCACAAGATCAAGCGCAAAATAGGTTGTTAAGCACACCAACAACGCCAATTAGGGTTGTTAAGTACACAAGCAAGGGCGAATGATGTTCCTAAGCACAAGAACAAGTGCAAATGAGGTTCATAAGCACAAGATCAAGCGCAAAAGAGGTTGTTAAGCACACAAGCTATGCCAATTGAAGTTATTGAGCACACAAACAAGGGCAAATGAGGTTCCTAAGCACAAGAACAAGTGCAACTGAGGTTCATAAGAACAAGATGAAGCGCAAAATAGGTTGTTAAGCACACAAACAACGCCAATTGAGGTTGTTAAGCACACAAACATGGGAAAATGAGCTTCCTAAGCACAAGATGAAGTGCAAATGAGGTTCATAAGCACAAGATCAAGCGCAAAAGAGGTTGTTAAGCACACAAACAATGCCAATTGTGGTTGTTAAGCACACAAACAAGGGTAAATGAGGTTCCTAAGCACAAGGAGATGTGCAAATGCGGTTCATAACCACAAGATCAAGCGGAAAAGAGGTTGTTCAGCACACCAGCAACGCGAATTGAGGTTGTTAAGCACACAAACAAGGGAAAATGAGGTTCCTAAGCACAAGAACAAGTGCAAATGAGGTTCATAATTACAAGATCAAGCGCAAAAGAGGTTGTTAAGCACAGGAACAACGCCAATTGAGCTTGTTAAGCACACAAACAAGGGCAAATGAGGTTCCTAACCACAAGAACAAGTGCAAATGAGCTTCATAAGCACAAGATCATGCGCAAAATTGGTTGTTAAGCACACGAATAACGCCAATTGAGGTTGTTAAGCACACAAACAAGGGTAAATGAGGTTCCTAAGCACAAGAACAAGTGCAAATGACGTTCATAAGCAAAAGATCAAGCACAAAAGTGGTTGTTAAGCACACAAACAACGCCAATTGAGGTTGTTTAGCAACAAAACAAGGGCAAATGAGGTTCCCAAGCACAAGAACAAGCCCAAATGTGGTTCATAATTACAAGATCAAGCGCAAAAGAGGTTGTTAAGCACACGAACAATGCCAATTGAGGTTGTTAAGCACACATACAAGGGCAAATGAGGTTCCTAAGCATAAGAACAATTGAAAATGAGATTAATAAGAACAAGATCAAGCGCAAAATAGGTTGTTAAGCACACGAACAACGCCAATTGAGGTTGTTAAGTACACAAACAAGGGTAAATGATGTTCCTCAGCACAAGAAGAAGTACAAACGAGGTTCATATTTACAAGATCAAGCGCAAAAGATGTTGTTAAGCACACGAACAACGCCCATTGAGGTTGTTAAGCACACAAACAAGGGCAAATGAGGTTCCTAAGCACAAGAACAAGTGCAAATGAGGTTCATAATTACAAGATCAAGCGCAAAAGAGGTTGTTAAGCACACGAACAACTCCAATTGAGGTTGTTACGCACACAAACAAGGGCAAATGAGGTTCCTAAGCACAATAACAAGTGCAAATGAGGTTCATAAGCACAAGATCAAGCGCAAAAGAGGTTGTTAAGCACACAAACAATGCCAATTTTGGTTGTTAAGTACACAAACAAGGGTAAATGAGGTTCCTCAGCACAAGAACATGTGCAAATGTGGTTCATAACCACAAGATCAAGCGCAAAAGAGGTTGTTAAGCACATGAACAACGCGAATTGAGGTTGTTAAGCACACAAACAAGGAAAAATGAGGTTTCTAAGCACAAGAACAAGTGCAAATGTAGTTCATAAGCACAAGATCTAGCGGAAAAGAGTTTGTTAAGCGCAGGAACAATGCGAATTGAGGTTGTTAAGCAGACAAACAAGGGCAAATGAGGTTCCTAAGCACAAGAACAAGTGCAAATGAGGTTCATAATTACAAGATCAAGCGCAAAAGAGGTTGTTAAGCACGTGAACAACGCCAATTGAGCTTGTTAAGCACACAAACAAGTGCAAATGAGGTTCCTAAGCACAGGAACAAGTGCAAATGAGGTTCATAAGCACAAGATCAAGCGCAAAATTGGTTGTTAAGCACACGAATAACGCCAATTGAGGTTGTTAAGCACCCAAACAAGGGTAAATGCGGTTCCTAAGCACAACAAACAAGTGCAAATGAGGTTCATAAGCAAAAGATCAAGTGCAAAAGTGGTTGTTAAGCACATGAACAACGCCAATTGAGGTTGTGAAGCACACAAACAAGGGCAAATGATGTTCGTAAGCACAAGAACAAGTGCAAATGCGGTTCATAAGCACAAGATTTAGCGCAAAAGAGGTTGTTAAGCGCACGAACAATGCGTGTTTAGGTTGTTACGCACAGAAACAAGGGCAAATGAGGTTCCTAAGCAAAATAACAAGTGCAAATGAGGTTCATAAGCACAAGATCAAGCACAAAAGAGGTTGTTAAGCACACGAAGAACGCCAATTGCGGTTGTTAAGCAGACCAACAAGGACAAATGATGTTCCTAAGCACAAGAACATGTGCAAATGAGGTTCATAAGCACAAGATCACGGGCAAAAGAGGTTGTTGAGCACACGAACAACGCGAAATAAATAAGTTATGATAAATATTAAATTTAATATTTTTTTAAATTTTAATATATTATTATTTTACATTAGGTTAAATATTTTTTGAAAAAAAATAGATTTTAAAAATAAATTAGATTAAAAAAATAAAGATATTTGATGTTTTTAAAATACAGATATTTCAATATGTTATATTTCAATTTTAAAAACTCAAGATATTTTATTTCAATTTTTAATGCAAAAATTTTAATATACATTTTAAAATTGAGAACTGATTTATATAAACCACCTATATAATTTTTTTTAGATTCCTAGACGGCTTTTAACTTAAATCCGTGTGCAAATCTTCTTCCTACATGAATTTTTACGTAATAAACCGTGTAGGAAAACTATTCCTACACGGTTTTTAAATTAAAAACCATGTAGCTCTTCTCTATTTTTACACGGATAATTAGTTCAAAAACTGTGTAGGAAGAGGATTTGCACACGGTTTTAAGTTAAAAGCCGTGTAGGAAGAGTGGTGAAGGGTTAAAAACTCAATTTCAATTTTTTTCTAAGTACCCGATCGACTTCTCTTCTCTTCCATCTCCTTCTCTGGTGCTCGAAATTGCCATTGCTGGTCTTTCATCTCCTTCACTCGAGCTCGTTGTCCTCTCAACTGAAAACATCTATCTTACCTCTCTCTATTATGTTTTTCTTTTGGCATTGCTCATTTAAAATTTCTCTTGGTGATTCTAGGATTTTGGGTAGTGCTTGCAACACTCCATTGTTGCCTCTCTTGTTGCCTAAGGTAATCCCCAACTTTTAATTCGAGTTTAATTTGAAATTAGTATAAATTGAAGGGTTTTATTTGTAAATACTTGTAATTAGTAATTAAACTAATTCATTTAATTAGACCAATTAATTTAAAATTAGGTTTGGACTAATTAATTTAAATTTTAAAATTAGATAATTAGACCAAGTAATTAGTGTAATTGGACCAATTAATTTAAAATTAGGTTATTGGACCAAGTTATTAGTTAATTAGTGTAAATTGATTAGTGTAATTTGTGTAATTAGCAATTGAACCAATTAATTTAAAATTAGTGTAAATTGAAGCAATTTATTTGTAAATACTTGTACTTATTGTAAATTAGTGTAAATATTTTAATTAGTAATTAGTGTAATTACTGTAAATATTTAAAAATTAAAACCTATAAATAGGTTTGGTAATTTAAAATTGATTTGGAATATTAATATTAACTTTCTAATTTTTGTTTGTAGAATTATGTCACATTCGGGTGATCACTTCGACAATCCTGAAGACGAGGACATGCAAGGTACATCTCAGTCAGCCTCATCACAAAGAAGGAAGCGAGGTCCGACCAAGTGCAAAAACACGACAGAGTCGAAGGAATTTGTCATCGAGTTCATTGAAGAAGGCAATCCGACGGGGCCAAACCGATTACAGTACTCAAATTGGGTGAACAACCTCGTGAAGGTGAAGGCGGACATTAGGATAGATAACTGGAAGAAGGTTAAAAAGGAAGATAAGGAAGAATGGTGGCAGCAGATTAAGGTAATAGGATTATTTTTAAATATTTCAATTTGATTGTTGTCAATCAGGCTCTGACACTGATAATTGTTTACTGTTAATCAGGCTCAATGGAACATCAAGGATGACACACCGAAGCAGAACACCTTGAAGAGGCAGAAGACTTTGAAGATAATGAACGAGGGGTGGAAGCAACATAAGAGTACCCTTGTGACGGAATGGATGAATAAAGGGAGGTGTCCGGTCGGGTACTATCAAAATTTGACTCAAGAAATATGGGACGAGTTTGTTGCTTTGAAGCAAACACCCAAGTTCAGGGTAACTAAATTTATAAAGTTTTATATATTTTTTTCTCGATCGATTGTTATATTTGAACTAACGGTTTGATTTGCTTTTATTCTTCAAGGAAAAAAGCGAAAGGGGCAGGAGCACTGTTGCTAAGAACTTGTACCCGCACCATTTAGGGTCAGGCAGGTACGAGGGTAAGTTAAAGAAATGGGAGTCGTGCTTGAGTCAAACAAAGATTCTGACTCACCCGTGGTAAAGATCGCCAATCCCCAGGGCACGAATTGGCTCATGGCAAAGTCTAACATTACCGCCGACGGGAAGATCCGACTGCCTCAGGAGTTGCAGCCCGTGGCTCATAAAATGGTAAGACATTCTTGTTTAAGTCATTCAAAAAAAATTATAGCTCACTCACTTTAATTATTATTTTGTTGCATTCAATTTTTTTATTAACAGTTGCAAGTGGACGAGGAGGTCACGTCGGGTGTCCGGACCTGTTCGAGAGAGAATGACTTGTTGGGTCAAACGCTTCTGAATTCGGAGCACCTGGGTCGGGTAAGGGGTGTAGGCGTCTACAAGGGTTTCAAGGATGTTTTTCGTTCAGAGAAACCCAAGCAAAAATCGTGCGCCAAAGTCAACGACGAAGAGAGAGATGCATGGCTCCGCCTGGAAATCAAAAAAGAGTACGAGGCGAGGATGGCGAAGATGGAAGCAAGAATTGTAACCCGCGTGAAATCTCATCAGTTTACACACCCATCCGAGTAAGGACCCCCCATTTCACCGAAAATTCGGCGCAGTAGTCAAGCATCCGGGACCTGGGAGGACAAGTTCGATAATATGAAGGTAATACCTACTTTTCATAGTCTAAAGGCAATTACTGTTGGTTCGTAAGCTTAGTATGAAATATTTAATCTTAATAATAATTGCAGGTGGCCACCAAATGTGACTTGGTCATTTGGAGCGGTACGGTGCCTATTACCGTTGCCAAGGGTCTCGTAATTCCAAATCAGTCAATTGTGCACAATGCTCCGGTCGGGCGCGGCTACGTATGCGTGCAGGTCGACTCTGTGGAAAAACAATGGCTTAGGCTCGCTCTTCCTGTCCCAACCGAGGATATGTTTGTTATAGATGACACCCGTGAGTCATTTATCCAGTGGCCCAAGAATCAGATCATTCTGGATCAGGTAATATCTAAATTATCAATATCTCTTATTACATTAAAAACTGCACTTTTTAAATACTAGAAAATAAATTTTTAAATTTGATGCATGTGTAGGAGGCCCATTTGTCACTAGTACGGGGGTATAGCAGGATGGTCGGTGCGACCGATGCCCTGGTACAGACTGATGCTGGAGTCCAGGCTGAGGCGCCAGGACCAGCAGACCGCCGTCTGGTCAGCCCAGAAGAATACGAGAATTTACCTCTCGATTGTTAGCGTCTCCACGACTGCTTGATGCTGGCGCCCGAAGACAAGAACGACGTCTTCATCCCGATCCCACCCGGGATGTTCCTGCATGACGGCTGGCATCTCGTGATTAATTTTGAAGACTTCAAGGACTTCCTATATGCCAAGGGTTGCGATAGATGGCTCGATTGCTCATTCCACACAATTTTCACCATGTAAGCAAATTTCCTTTATTTATATATTGTATAGCACTCAAATATATATTCAAAATGTAATGATCTTTCAGGAAGCTGCTCCGAACCTGCGAAGCATGGACGCCCGAAGATAAGGTAAAACCTGACTGCAATTCTGGACCCTGGCAAACTCAATGCCAGCGTGCTAACAGGTCAGCCTGACCAGTGTGTCGACTACTTGTGCTATGCGATGCACCAGTGCCAATCGGATGGCAAGACATTTATTCTTGTGCCATACCACCAGGGTTACGATTCTAACCTTCAAATTTTCTTTATATTTTTAATTAAAAAATTATAAAAAAAATTAAATGTCCATCTAATAGTGTTTAAATTTCAACAGCACACACCGGTGTTTGATTCTCATCATTCCGGCTGCAAATAGAGCTTTTATCATGGATTCTTCAAGGCCAAAAGGAATCAAACCAGAAGATTGCAGAAACATCTGTCCCTTTATAGAATAGTAAGCAATATCTTTTCACTAGGTTTGATTTTCTTTCTAAATTGTAATTAAATTGTGGATCGAAATTGCTAATTACAGTCACGTAATTTTGTAAGGGCTTGGAGCAAATATGCGACAGAAGGAGGAGTGCAAGCAAAAGGAAAAGGGACCGTGAAAAAGAAATTCAAAATTGAGTGGTTACCAGTGAGCTTATTATACAATGAATTTTTTAACTTAAATTTTATAATTTAAAAAAATATTTTCATTCTAACATAGGCCGATAAATGTAAATTTCAGTGTGCACGACAGAAGGAGGGTTGGGAGTGCACTTATTACATGTCTAATTGGATCGAAAGACATCAATTTAAATTTCCAAAAGAGGTATGTAATTCACATTAAATTTTATTTTAAAAATATCAATAATTCGATCCGTCTCTTGTTACTAACTCAAATTATAATTGTAGTATAACCGGAGCCAAGACGCTCACTCAACCGAGCAAGTCGACGAAGTGAGAGGGATGTGGGCAAGGTGGTTTATTTCCCAATTTTGTACTCCACAATATGGATTTGTATAAATTAATTTGTGTAATTATTAATTTTGAATTGTTATGTTGTTTTGGCAATTTCTATCTGTTTTGGGGTTATGTTTTGGGTTAAAAAAACATTCTGATATTATATATAATGGCTAGCAAAAGTGGAGGCTAGCCAAAAACAAAAAAAATATAAAAAAAGAAAAGAAAATTGTACACGGATATTTGAAGAAATCCGTGTAGGATGTGTTAAAAATAAAAATTGATTTATGATCTTCCTACACGGATTTGTATTATAATATTAGGATTTCAAATTTACCCTATAAATAAACTAATTAAATTTTAAGAGTTAAGATTGGTAATATGTTAGTATAAGAATTAGTATCAACGTAGTTTAAGAACTGAGAACAAGAGAATATAAATATTTCTAATTAGAGGCATGTTCATTTATTAGGTTCGACCGTTAAAGATTTAAGTGATGTAAGGGACAATCAAGAATTCATTCAGATATCATGTGCGGGTTTCCTAGACTTTATAAAACTATTTTACTTGCCCTTGTCATTTAATTTTTTATTACCATGGCATTAGTTGAATTTATGCATGTTGTTTTCGAACCATTCGTATGACCAAGTAGACCATAAATAAATTGCATGAAATTATAGGATTCATACTTTGACCAAAGGACTTGCATGAATTGCATATGTTGAACATAGAATGGATTTTTCTGATTGAATAAATGTACATGAAATGAACGAACATTGGAACTGAACAGGGGCCAATATGCTTGCATATTGGGATATATACATTGGGTCCGGTGTTCGACTAGACCCCTCGTTAACGTGACTGTAGGCGAAAGCGGTCCTGTCACGGATGTGATTGTAGGCTGACGCGGTCCTATCACGTACGTGATTGTAGGTGAAAGCGGTTCTGTCACGTATGCGATTGTAGGCGGAAGCGGTCCTATCACCGCCAAGACCTAGCGGCATATGAATTCACCGTCTAGTGAGGCACACGAAATGGATTAACGGAATTTTTGAAAATAAGTGAAAATCATAAGTAAAGATAGAAAATGCATTGCATTAGAAGAAACATACGCATTTTTATTTTATATGTTCATATTTGTAAGAAAAAGTAAAAGTCTTATAAGCTCTAGGCGGGAACTAAATCCCACACTGAGAGAAGGTTCCATCTCTCACCCGCTCCACTTTTATGTGGGTTCCAGGTAACGAAGAGGAAGGATTCGAGCAAGGACAAGAGTGAGACTAAGCGGGAAGATATGAGAATTGATAAATTGCCACATGTTGTTTGGTTTTGTTTCTATGATTTAATAATTGATACATTGAGTTGGCATGGTAGTGTTTGTGTCACTAGCCACATCGGCCGTGATCGTTTGTTCAACTCTTTTGTTTATGAAATAAGTGTGGCTTTGTTATTGATAATGTATGTGATGTGCTTACGCCTGACGTAGAAATACGTGGCGGGTTGTCTCGGGGTGTGACATTGAAGTTCTTAAGTACAAGAACAAATGTAAATGATGTAGATATGCACAAAGTCAAGGGCAAATGAGGTTGCAAAGCATAAGAACAAGGGCAAATGAGGTTGTTAAGCACAAGATAAATGAGGTTCCTTAAGAACATGGGCAAAAGGAGTTGATAAGCATATGAATAAGATAAATGAGGTTGATAAACACAAGAATAAGGGAAAATGAGATTGATAAGTATAAGACAAAAAGGGCAAATGACGTCTCTACACACAACAACAAATGCAATGATGTTGCTATCAACAAGAACAATGTCAAAGGAAGTTGATAAGAACAATGAGTTTGTAAAGCACAAGAACAAATGTAAATGATGTAGATATACACAAGGTCAAGTGCAAATGATGTTGCAAAACACAAGAACAATGACAAATAAGGTTGTTAAGCACAAGAACATGGGCAAATGAGGTTGCTAAGGACAAGACCAATGGCAAATTAGGATCCTAAGAAGAAAAATATAGACTAATGAGGTTGTCAAGCAGCAGAACAAATGCAAATGAAGTGCTAACCACGAGAACAAATGCAAATGATGTTGCTAAGGACAAGAACAAGAGAAAAATGAGTTGATAAGCACAAGAATAAGGAAAAATGAGATTCCTAAGTACAACAACAAGAGAAAATGACGTCTCTAAGCAAATGAACAAATGCAATGATGTTGCTAACAACAAGAACAATGGCAAAAGATGTTGGTAAGCACAAGAACAAAAGCATATAATGTTGCCATGAACAATAACAAGGGCAAAAGAAGTTGGCAAACATGTGAACAAAGACAATTGAAGTTGTTAAGTGCAAGAACAAGGGCAATTGAGGTTCCTAAGCACAAGAACAAATGAAAAAGAGGTAGATATGCTTGAGGTCAAGGAAAAATGATATTGCTAAGCACATGAACAATAACTAATGAGGTTGTTAAGCACAAGAACAATGGCAAATGAGGTTACTAAGCACAAGAACAAGGGTAAATTGGGTTCCTAAGAAGAAAAATAAAGGCTAATGAGGTTGTCAAGCAGCATAACAAATGCAAATAAAATTGATAAGCACAAGAATAAGAGAAAATGTGGTTACTAAGTACTAGAACTGTCACACCCCGAGACAACCCGCCACATATTTCTACGTAAGGCGTACACACATCATATACATTATCAATAACATTAATAAATGCCACATTAATTTCACAAATAATAGTCTTACAACAATAGCTCAAGTAGTTCAACAGTGATCACGACAGACATGGTTAGAAATACGGTAACAACCATGCCTGTTCAAGTGTACCAATTTACTAGCAAATAAACAAACGAAAACAAAATAAACTTAAGTGGCATTCATCATAACATGGATCCTTCCGCTGTGCTTTTACTCATTACTTCATTTTGACGCATCTTCCTCATTACCTGGAACCCACATAAAAGTGGAACGGGTGAGAGATCTAACCTTCTCTCAATGCGGAATTTAGTTCCAGCCCGAGGGTTTGTAAAATCATTCCTTTTAATAACTATCATAATCATTCAATAATAAAAGTATATCCTACTATGCAATTGCATCATGAATGCAACCTTTAAGAATTTAAGAATCATTCTACTAATCTAGTATGCATATTCGAAAGTTACAATGCAACTATACTATCCTCATGCAATCATGCCCACAAATGCAACGTTCATCATATCATAAAACCATTTCCATTTTCATTTGATAACCAAAAACTCACTGACCATCACTTTGTTTGTGATGCGTTATCCTGCACTTTTACTCGCCAAACCAATGGGAAGTCCAACCAACATTGGAAGGGTCGCCAGCCCGCTGGGAAGTCCAACCAACGTGGGAGGCTGTCTCACTAGACGGGGAATCCACCCTACGCTAGATCTTGACCCATGACAAGACCGCTTTCGCCTACAGTCACGTTAACGAGGGGTCTAGTCGAACACCAGACCCAATGTATACATCCCAATATGCAAGCATATTGGCCCCTGTTCACTTACAATCATATCCGTTCATTTCACATACAGTCATGTAATCATACAATTCATGCCATGCTCAATACATCCTACTCATGCAATTATACAATTCATTTATGATTTCTATGGATGCCTAACCCAAAAGATTTATGGAAGGTTCGATTCACAATATGCTATCAATTCATGCAATCAATTTTCACATATGCATTGTTAAACAAAATATCAAGGAATAAGTATTTTACAAAAAGCTCAGGAAACCCGCACCTGTTAGCATAGCAAATTCTTGATCGTTATCTACGTCTCTTAGTTACTCATGATTCGAACCTAAGAAATAATTACACCTCTAATTAATAAGGTTTGAGTTCACGTGTTCTTATATACCATAGTTTCCTTATCGTTCTTTGTTTAATATATTTATTAAGGTCTAAGAACTTTAGAGGATAGAGTATGTCCTCAAGAAGAAGCACCTCGTATCGTTATGGTCACATGTTATCATATCTATATCACAGCCTTTGACTAACCTAAACCATTAGAGGGATACAATTGCGTCCGGTTGTACTTTAGGGTCATTTGCTCATTGTAACGAATACTAAGTATCTTTAATCGATAATTTAAGTAAAGATCTTACGTAAAATATTCGTTTTAAATCTTTGAGTTACCTGGAGTTCGTGGATCCTCTACAAAGCAAAATGAAAACAAAGGATTTTTAGATATGAGGTTCGGCGGTTCGGATCTGGTGCAGGGGGGGTTCGGATCTGGGATTGTTTGGTTCGGGAGTTCTCGTATTCAGATCTAGAGAGTAGGGTTTTGGGATCTGCTTGTGGAGTTATGTGGTTTAGGAAAGTATGTATAGCAGTCACTGTTTTGTCTGTTTATCGGCGGTAGAGACTCCGATCGAGGTGAATCTGGCGCTCACAGATCCGTATCGGCGAGTACTACAACTCTCGTGTTGAACTCTCTTTCAAAATTCGGACGTACAGGCGGCAGTTCTCTGCGGAAGTCAGCTGGCTGGTTTAGCTCGGTTTTCGGGTACGGACAGCAGTAACTGTTTTGGACGGTTCCCAGCAATCGTGAGTCCGATCGAGATGAATCCAGCGCTCACGGATCCATCTCTGTAAGATCTACAACTCTCATGTTGAACACATCTTCAGAACAGGGATGTACAGGTTGCAGTTTTCAGTGGAAGTTAGGTGACTGATTCGGCTCGGTTTTCAGTTTTGGGTACGGACAGCAGTCACGGTTTTGGCCATATTTCAGCGATGAAAACTCAGATCAAAGTGAATCCAGTGCTCATACGTTCACATCTTCGAGCACTATAACTCTCGTGTTCGAATCTTCTTCAAAATCTGAATGTACGGGCGGCAGTTCTCTGCGGAAGCTGACTGACTTGTTTCGGTCCAGCTGGGGTTTGGATCCGAATTTGTGGGGGGGGGGCTGTGGTGGCTAGGGTTTGAGGAGAGTTTATATAGTGGTGATGTTAGGGCTTCCCTCAAATTTTGGGTTGGGCTGGACTGGGCTTTTATGGGCTTAATCACTTTAATTATGTCCATTTGGGCTAAGAACATAAATCTGTTTTTGTAGTTTTGATTTTCATTTTCAAAGGTTGATAATACTGGAATTATTAATACATAATATGAAATTATTTCCTACATAAGAGTCGTAGGATTTTCAGTTATATATGGTTCTAACACAACTGGTTTGGCCTCAATCGGATTTTCGAGTGAGGAGAGAAGATAAATGTAACGCCTCTAAATCCGGGTATATTTTAAATTTAGAATCCAATCTAAAACAAAATAAAAATAAGAATAATATATATAGTTCAGAAAATAAATTATATAAAAAAAAAGAAAAGAAAAGGGGCAATCAAATAAATAGCAAAACGTGTTATAAAATTTCATGAAAGTTATATCTAAATTCTGCATATAATTATTATTATACATTTCTTAGCCCAATTAGTAAGCCCAAATTAGAAATATGAAATTCTAAGTTTAGCCCACATTCAATAATATAATCAACCAAACCCTCTCCTCTCTTCCTCCACAGCCAACTCTCCTCTCTTTTGACTGTAAGTCTCTTTCTCTCTTTCTCTATTTTCGTTTTTTTTCTCTCTCTCTTCCCTTGCCGCCTCCCTTCTCTCCTTGGCTGCCGCCGGCCACAGGTCCAGCCCCACCACCCGACAGCCCCCCTCTCTCCCTCTCCCTTGACCGCCGCTGACCCGAACCCCTCTCTCCCTCTCCCTTGGCTGCCGCTGACCCGAAGAACCCCAGCCGAATCCCCACCCCTGCTCTCTCTCCACCCCGCTCTCTCTCTCTCTCCCTTCCCCTGGGCTGGCCGAAACCTCCTCTCCCTTCACTTGGCCGGCCAAACCCATTAACCCTAGACCCGAAACCCATTAACCCTAGAACCAAAACCATTAACCCTAGACCCGAAATTAACCCTAGACCCGAAATCCTATGAACCAAAACCTAAACCCAATAACCCAATATCAGAACCGAACCCCTTCCCTCTTAAAATCCATTTAATTGGTACAAGAATCAAGGTTATTACTCACTTTAGTTATACCAAATTGAATTAGTAGGAAGAATCGAGGGTGATAGTTTATTTTGTTAAATAGAGTATAAATCCTTTAGATTAAATAGAAATAAGAAACTAATCAAACGTGTACAAAACTTAGGAGCAAAGCGCGAGATTTTAGGAGACGCTGCGGATACGCGAGAATACGACACACGCTCAAACGAAGTCACAGAGAATACAGGTGCGGGTTCCTGGTCTTTTTACAAATAATATAAAAATGCACCGATTGAGGTAAGTAATCCTTTCTTTCAAAATCTGGTAGATAAACTGCATGTTGTGGATATCGAACATTCGTTTGATTTTGTGTAGAATTGCACGATAGGGATTCTTGACGCATGGAACTGAATTGACAGGGATTGTGGTTGTGGATGTAAATGAGTTGTTTTAAATTAGAATCACCCTTGTGTGGCGATTCTCCGATCTGTCCATGTGTGGCAGATTCCAGAGTGTGATGTGTGAACAGAACGGGTCGTCCTTGTGTGGCGGTTCGCCGGATGGGTCCCCGAAATGGCCCATCTAGAGTGTGATTGAACGGGTCGTCCTTGTGTGACGATTCGCCGGATTTTCATGTACGGGAATGGATTTCCAGAGTGTGGAATTTAAAAATATTTAATGTGATTTAAAATGGTTGCATATCCGAATTGATAGGAAATTTAGGGGTAAAATTGAAAATTGTACTTTTGCGTTATTTGGGGAATTGAATGCATTTGTTTGTAAAAACACCGGGCTGGAACTAAATCCCGCACTGAGAGATAGTTCGATCTCTCACCGTACCACTTTTTATGTGGGTTCCAGGAAATGAAGAAGGAGACATAGAGGAAGGCTGCGAGTGAGAGATTAGCGGAAGTTATTAAAGTAGCCACTATTTGTTTTAATTTACATTTGTAAGAACGTATATTGTGTAGACATGGCGGTAACTGTTTGACTAACCATGTCTGACATATTTTCCCTTTCTATTTGTTTTTGGACCCCATTTACTTTTAATATAGTGGCTTGATGGTTGTGTTGTGGATGATGTATGTGATGTGCTTAACGCTTTGCGCCTGGAGGCACGGCAGGTTGTCCGGGGGTGTGACAATAAAAATGGTCGACAAAGGTCTGCAGTCTCCGAACAGAAATATTTTCTTGACTTTAAAATTTTACGGGGAACCCTACGTTCGGAATTTGAGGTAGATTTCTGCACAAAAGTTGTAGATTATGATGTTATCTTTTCATTTGTTATCTTTCATTCAAATTCAAAATAATATGGGCGATCTATGATTAGAATACTAATAGTTATCCATCTTAAAATTATAGTTGAAGCTAAATTCGAAAGGTTATCAAAAGGGACAGCTAAAATGAAGTTTTTAAATAAGATTTTGATTAGTATTTACTCCCTAATTGTGAGTTAACCTAAGGAAGAATTTATTTTAGAATTATTTGGATTTCTACAAGATCTACAACATTTTCTATATGGACAATTTCGCATGTGATCCTAACTCAAGACGTGCATTTTAGATTGGTTTCTCATTTGGGCTTAATATTTGTTATTAGATTTTATATGTATTTATTAAATATCATACCTTGAAATACCGTAGTGTTACATCCTCCCCCTCTTAAAAACTCTGTTCAGTCCTCTAAACAGACTCATTTTTAGGCAAAGGAAACAATTGTGATTAATTGAATCGCATGGTCTCCCCAAGCTCTCGTCTTGTATGAGAATACTTTCGTATATGGTAAATTCCTTGTTGGGTACAGGTAGGGCTAGTATTGGCACACTTGTCGGATGAAGTCTCAAGGTCGGGAAACTCTCACCTTGCTTTTCTGTCTACTTGAAGTGAACTCCTGATGTCTCCTTATTTTGCCTAGTTTGCGACCCAAATTTACATTAGAACTTGTGCCTTAAAGCCTAAAAATGTGGACTTTTCGTTTAAATATCATTAGAATGTGGTACTGCTATGTTTTGTTTCTTGTTTCGCAGGAAAATGGCGAAATTATGGATCTGACAACTCTCCATACGGTTCGTATAGGTTTACATACGGTCCGTACAAGATCAGCCCAACCACACAGAAGGTTCCACAGCAAGGGGCAAGAATTCTCCAAGGCAAGGACAAGTATACGGTCCGTATAGATTTTTCATACGGACCGTACAAGCTATTTCGGAAACCCAGGCTGGAATTGGAAACAGAGACAGCTGGGGAGGCCGAAAAGGAAAGCTTTCAATACGCGATTTCGGGCATTAAGGCGGATCATTCCAGATCAGAAGGGTATCTTTTCATTCATTCTTGGTGCTTGGGAGAGAAGAAACAACTTGGAGAAGAAGAAGAAGAAGTTTTGCAACGGTTCTTCTTATTTTCTATAGTTTTTCTATGAACTCTTTCATAACTTTTACTGTGCTTTGCTTTGAGAACATGAGTAGCTAATTTTACTGTTTCTAGGGTTAAGATGTAGTTAACGTTTGGTTTTACTTGTATGCTACTTGATTATGTGTTGAATGCTTAGTTTTCATCTTGTTGTGTATTATTTTAATTGCTTGGTTTTTGCTTGCTTGAGTTTGATTAGTCATCCTGTTAGATGAATGCGCACGTCTAATTGTTAGGAGCCAAGTCTATGATACTTAATCCAACTGAACCAAGTATATAAGATAGATCTACGGATCAAGGAGTACTGAAAGGGAAACTTTCCTCGAGGTGAAAGTCCTTGGATACCTTTAGTAAACCAACAAGTGACTTAGATAACTTAGTCCAAAATTACGAAAGTTGAGGGTTAATGCATCTAAGAGGGGAGTAGTTGAGTCCAGTAAACCGGGTTCTAAGCCAAAATTGCGACAGCTGAGGTGAGGAACTTAGACCTGGTCGATGGAAACCCTAGACAAAAGCACCAACACAGAAACAGTAGCTGTAGTATTCACTCGGGGGCCTATACGGACCGTATAGGATTCTATACGGGCCGTATACCCTGGGGCCAGACAGATACAAAGTCTGAAACCCTGGAAACCCTTTTTATAATCTGAAAACAAACTTTTAATCTTCTTTTTATTGTTTTAATTATTGTTTTAATCAAGTAGAATTTAGAACAAACCCCAATTCGAACTTTCTTCACTTCTAGAATTTTAGTAGGTTTAAGTAGAGTCCGGTTCTTTTACTACCGTCCCTGTGGATACGATACCCGACTATACCAATGGTAGGACTGTGCACTTGCAGTCTCAACCAGAGGTAAACTCGAGTTTAAAAGGTACAGCTTGCTGTACTGAAACTTCGGAGTACTTCTGTGTACGAACAACTCCTTTGTGCCGAAGTTAGGTTATAGATTTTGCCTTCAGTGTCTCTCCGAGTTTGGATTGCCTATAGTATCCTGCTTATTCTTACGGATCATAATTTTGGAATAGTGTATTACCGTGCGAGTGTGTTTATGTGAATTTTTTTTTTTTACTAGTGTCTTTGGTTTGTGTCGTATCTTTCTACCAAATCCTTAGATAATACCGAGTGGCTGCCCTTGGTGTCTTTAAGAATGAAAAGTGGGTGTTTGAGTAATTCTAACATACGTGCCATGAGTCTTGTTGCAGCCTCTCTTCTTTCTAGTATCTCATCGACATTCTGCGCCTGAGCCTCGCAATTACCTATACAATGTTGTGCATGAACTCTCACTCTGCTACCGCCCTGGTTTGCATTCTTGTTGTTATTGAAGTTGTTGCCCGGTGTTCTTGCAAGAGGTGTATGGCTGGTGGCATTGACATTTGGGGTCTGAGGTCTTATATGTGTGGGGCTTTATTTGGGTTCACATTTTAAGTGGGCATTCTCTGGCGAAGTGCCCGGGTTTGAGGCGCCAATGACATAGTCCATGTAAGATGCTGCACTGATTAGAGGCATGGAGTCGGGTGCAGAGGTTGCACGTAATCATTTGGTTGGGTCGAGTGTTGATTCTTGTGTCCCCAAGGTTGTCTTGTAGTAGAGATGGCCTTGAGTTCTCTTCCACTATGGGCCGTAAATTTTGTAACCCACCAGACTGACTAATGTGAGCGTCGTAATATTCAGCCATGGTGGTCCCCAGCTAAGTATAAGAACAAGGAAAAATGACGTCTCTAAGCACAAGAACAAATGCAATAATGTTGGTAACAACAAGAACAGTGGCAAAAAATGTTGATAAGTACAAGAAAAAAAACATATAATATTGCCAAGAACAAGAACAAGTGCAAAATAGATTCACAAGCATATGAACAATGACAATTGACGTTGTTAACCACAAGAACAAGGGTAATTGAGGTTCTGAAGCACAAGAACAAATATAAATGAGGTAGATATGCCCAAGGTCATGGGCAAATGATATTGCAAAGCACAAGAACAAAAGCAAATGAAGTGCTTGGCACAAGAACAAATGCAAATGATGTTGCTAAGCATAAGAACAAGGGAAAATGTTGTTGCTAAGAACAATAACATGGACAAAAGGTGCCGATAAGCATAAGAAAACCGACAAATGAGGTTGCTTAACACAAGAATAAGGGAAAAAGGGATTGATAAGCATATGAAAAATGATAAATGAGGTTGATAAGTACAAGAATAAGAGAAAATGAGATTGCTAAGTATAAGAACAAGGGCAAATGACGTGTCTAAGCACAAGAACAAATGCACTGATGTTGTGAACAATAAGAACAATGAGAAACGATGTTAATAAGCACAAGAACAAAAGCAAATAATATTGTCAAGAACAAGAACATGGGCAAAACAGGTTGACAAGCATATGGACAACGACAATTGATGTTGTTAAGCACAAGAAGAAAGGCAATTGAGATTTCTAGGCACAAGAACAAATAAAAATGAGATAGATAAACACAAGGTCAAGGGCAACAAAATACAAGAACATGGGCAAATGAGGTTGCTAAGCACAAGAACAAGGGCAAATTTGGTTCGTAAGAAGAAAAATATAGACTAATGAGGTTCTCAAGCAGCTGAACAAATGCAAATGAAGTGCTAAGCACCAGGACAAATGCAAATGATGTTGCTAAGTACAAGAACAAATAAAAAAGGGGTTGATAAGCACAAGTATAAGAAAAAATGAGATTGTTAAGTATAAGAACAAGGGAAAATAATGTCTCTAAGCACATGAACAAATGCAACGATGTTGCTAACAACAACAACAATGACAAAAGATGTTGATAAGCACAGGAACAAAAGCATATAATGTTGCCATGAATAATAACATGGGAAAAAGAGGTTGGCAAGCATATGAACAATGGCAATTGATGTTGTTATGCATAAGAACAAGGGACATTGAGGTTCCTAAGCACAAGAACAAATACAAATGAGGTAGATATGCCCGAGATTAAGGAAAAATAATGTTGCAAAACACAAGAATAATGACAAATGTGGTTGTTAATCACAAGAACAAGGGTAAATGAGGTTGCTAAGCACAAGAACAATGACAAATTATGTTTCTAAGAAGAAAAATAAAGACTAATGAGGTTGTCAAGTAGTAGAACAAATACAAATAAAGTGCTAAGCACTATGACAAATGCAAATGATGTTGCTAAGCACAAGAAGAAGAAAAAATGTGGTTACTAAGCACAAGAACAGGGACAAAATGGGTTGATAAGCATAGGAACAAAGATAAATGAGATTGATAAATACAAGAATAAGGGAAAATAATATTGCTAAGTATAAGAAAAAGGGAAAATGACGTCTCAAAGCACAGGAACAAATGCAATGATGTTGCTATCAACAAGAACAATGCCAAAAGATGTTGATAAGAACAAGAACAAAAGCATATAAAGTTGCCAATAATAAGAACAATGGCAAATGAGGTTGACAAGCATATGAACAACAACAATTGAGGTTGTTATGCACAAGAACAAGAGCATCTGATTTTTTCTAAATGAAAATTTCATAAAATTTTCTTATGAAATTAAGTTAAAATAAGTTTAGTTAATAAGTTTTATGCTGTCATTTTTTTTCATAACCAAAAAAATAAATAAAATCATATTAATAACCAGACCCCAAAAAAATTTCAACAATGCCCAAACCGCCCCCCCAAGGGGCGGTTTACCCAATTTTTCTATATTAAGCTGTTTTCTCTCTCCTGTCTCACCATAATTCGCCCAATACAATTCGTTTAATCCATTCTGCTCTCAAACAGTGCTCTGAGGCGATTTTGAGGTGATTTTGAGGCGATTTTGATCAACAGTGACCGAGGTATATCTTTTTTTAATTTAATTTTTCTTAAATGTTAGAAATTTCAGAAATAAACAAAAAACTTACATTGAACGACAGATTTTATATGTTGTTTCAGAAATAAACCAAAAATGTTAATTACACTGTACTAGGGTGGAAAAATCACGAAAGGGGAGCTCGGATGCTAATACTCGAAAGATGTGAGTTATGGCTTCCAAGTGAATGTCAATACTTCAATTTATGAAATAAAGAAAGCAATCTTGCAAAAAACCAGTTGGGACCGTGCCCGATTTACTGTAGAAATCAGTACCCGAATTAACAACCAACCGACATGTGACAAACCTTATTATGTAAAATATTCTATAGCAAATCATGATATATGGACAGCTGTGTATGGTTTTTTTGAGTCCACTTCAATCCCGATAATGGACATATTTTACAGAAAAGTTTCGATTGAACCAGTTGGAACCGGGGTTGGACCTTCTACCCAGAACAACTTGGACACTCGGGCTGGACCTTCTACCCAGAACAACTTGGACACCGGGGCTGGACCTTATGCAGAGCAGAACTTGGACACTAGAGCTGGACCTTCTGTCGAGAATGAAAACCCAGGATATGACAATTATACCACTGATTATGGGTATGATCACAACCAGGATGTGATCTCAGCCCCTTGTGAACCTGTGAGATGAGATATGTATTTGCAAGTACCTGAGCGCCGTGCTGCACCCCGGGCTGAAACTAGAAGACGGTCATATGTTGGTCGGGTTGGATATCAATCAGTACCTGATCCATTACCTAGCTACAGCCCCCCTGAACCTAGAAGACAGTCCACAGTCGATCGAAATGATGTAGACATTAATATTGATGGTATAGATGAGATACCGACAAAGGAAATGGAAACTTGTGATGATTGGGACGGGAAGTAGTCAGGGCTCTACAACTGCAGGTGTCGCACCGTCATCCACTTCCAGAAACCTAAGAAGTAGACTTAGTCTGTTCAGCCGCAGGAAGAGTTAATTTAGCATATGTTGTATTTATATTTCTATCTTATATTCCAGACTTATTTATTCAGTTACGCTATGAACATAATTATAATATTAAAAATATAATATTACAAAATACATAAATTACAAATATAATTATAATTAATATCCATCATCGTATTAAAAAAAAAAAAAAAAAGTAAACCGCCTCCTGGAGGGGGCGGGTTGGGCTGGGGGTAAACCGCCCCCTGGGGAGGCGGTTTGGGCATGGTTGAAATTTTTTGGGGGTCTGGTTATTAATATTATTTTATTTATTTTTTTGGTTATGAAAAAAAATGACGGAGTTTTATGAGTTAAATTAATCATTTTTAATAATTAAAAGTATATGCACATAAGTTTATCTGCAAAATTCTAATTAATGGGCCGCATACCAATTAATCATTCAACTGTAACCGTTCAGAGGAGCATATACTATTATTCAAAACACTTATTTACAAAAGAAGAAATAACTAAGGCGGTGGAACTCATATATGAACAAATTAACTTAATTGCATATTTAAAACACTTTCTATTACATAGACTATAAATTTTATTAAGGAGTAAAATGGGAACTTTATAAATTGTATATAAATTTTAATAGAAAAGCTAATAAAGTGGATAAATTTGTGATTTTTTTTAAATTTAGAAGGATAAATATGATATTGTGAAATTTAGAGTGGAAAAAGTACATAATTTCAATTATTTAGGTGTACATGTAATTCGCCCACAATTCATTCCGCAAATTAACCTGAATTTTTGTTTTTAGGGGGAATTTCATGTATATCCCTAAAAAGTTTCAATATTACGTATTTATCTCTCTAAAATCAATAATTACATATTTATCCTTAAAAATTATAGAAACTCACATATTTGTCCAACCCATTATATTTAACATTAATTTTTTATGTATTCCTATTTTACTCTTCTTCTATTTTTCTTTCTAAAGTCAGTGTGTTAGAAAACAGTATCAAAACGTACCAGTATCAGTACATAGCCGTACCAGTACTGAACCGTACCATACCAGTACCACCATTGAACCGTACCAGTACCAGAACTGAACCGTACAATAACAAATTGCAATGAACAAATTAAAGGGCGACTCAACAGATTAAAGAGAGAGATGAAGGGTATAATGGTCATTACAATATTAATTAATATTTAAAATAAATTTTAATGTTTAAAAATATTATTTAATTATTTTTTAGAGATATTTGATATATAATAGAGTTAGATTGGACAAATATGTGAGTTTCTATAATTTTTAAGGATAAATATGTAATTATTGATTTTGGAGGGATAAATACGTAATATTGAAACTTTTGAGGGATATACATGAAATTCCCCCTTTTTTTTTATTATACCTTGCATAGAGAAGCAATGTAGCTAAAATACTTCTTTGTTTTTGTGTGTATGAACAGAAGTGCAATTCAAAGATATTCTCTAACATATATGCCTATGGGCCAGCCCAATAAGAAAGACCAATTTCCAGACTACCTTCTTTAAGTCCCCGCTTTACAAATAGAAAGCCCACAATACAGCCTGTTTTGATAAAATCATTATTTAACATACAAGCCATTTTGTTCATTTCGGGCTGATAGAAGGCCTATTTGCTTTCACAAATAGAAGGCCGGCTTTCTTTCACAATAACTTTTTTTATTATACATTTTTTATTAATTGAATTTGCATTACAAAAAAAAACTTATTGGAATCTGCATTAATTTTTAAAAAATTACTCAAAGTTCAATGCCAAAAAAAAAACACAAACCTTCAATATTAGAAACAAAAATTAAGCCGATCTTCATTACCAAAAGCAAAAATAAGAAATTTTGGCAATACTGGAGGAACCAACTCCACTGCTCTCAGTCATTGAATTTTTGTGAACGAATCTCAACATAGTTGAACGGTTGATATCACTTGTTGGTTCCATTACCGAAGGCTGATATCACTTGTTTTGGTGGAGCTTTATTATTATATTTCTTGGTTTGGAATATTTTTTGGTGTAAATAGATCAATAATGGTTACTTAATTGAAGAAAATGGATATGTTGTCACTTATTATTGGTTTCACCATCACTTGTTGTCACTTGTCAATAGAGGGAAAGAATTATACTCAAATTATTGACAACAAATTGCAATGCAGGATGGAGAAAGGTATCTGCTGTCGCACCGCTAAATATGAAGATGCCAAACGCAAAATTCAAAAAGCATTTATGTGGTGCCAGTACCTTAATATAGCCTGTCAACATTATTACATCTTATTTATTAACGACAACCACCCAATTATATAGATAAATCCATATAATTAATTTTCTATCCATTCTTGGTCAAGTCATTTTGTAAAATACCAACTTGCATGAAAATTAAAGGTTTGTAGATTTTGGTTGATTTTCTTATTAAAACTGTATTTAGTGTGCTATATATGTATTATAAATAAACCAAGGACAATAATTAATGAAACTTCCCACTAAATTATCATGAGTGAAGAAGGAAACTTTAGTTGACAAAAAAATAGTCCAAACTTCTTAGTTTTAATCTCCAATCAACTGAATTAGTTCAAACCAATTATTATCAATGAATTGAACCACCAAGTAGAAAACAAAGTTATTAAAAAAATCCAATCAAACAAAATTAGTTTTGAAAACTTTGTTTTCTTGTATTTTTTATTCTTGCATCATCTATCCTCTATTAAACAAGGTGTACGGACTAAATTATTCCCTACAGCTGATATCTCTCCTTCCTACAGCTAAATATAACTATCTACTCCAGACCATTTATCTCTCTCACACACAAACACACTGATACACACACTACCACCACGGCTTGAATGACCGGCAGTACTGAATTAAGCCAACAGCTTGAGGCTGTACTAACAGACCATGGAACAACATGGACATGCCGTGTCGGCCTTGCAATGCTAATAGAGGTGCAGCTTTTGATGCCAATCGCAGGACCGGCAGTGGTGGTGTATGCTCTAAACAACGCGCTGTCAATCTCAACTCAGATTTTCTCGGGACATCTCGGCAACCTCGAGTTGGCGGCTTCATCTCTTGGCAACAATGGCATCCAAGTATTTGCCTATGGTCTCATGGTGAGTCTCTTTATGTTCTAGTATTGTATATGTTGAAATCACATTCAAAATAAAAAGATCATTCAATAAAGGGGGAATTTCACGTATATCCCTGAAAACATCAAAATTACATATTTCTCCTTCTAAACTTTGAAATTACGTATTTCAGTCTCTAAACTTCAAACACTCACAAATTTACCCATTTCATTGTTTGCTATATTAAAATTTCATTCTAAATTTAAAAAATATCCATTTTACCTTTTATTAAAAGCATAAAAAACCCATCGAACTCAAACTTGAATTTGATGTGTTGCTCTATGTCTAAACTACTTTAAGATCCGTGAGTGCAAGATCAACACGAATCTTAAAGAAAACACATGGGATATTGAAGCGACGTACACAAATCTTAATGCGATTCGTGGAGGTCAGAATTGCTTTAAGATCCGTGTATGCTAGATCAGTACGGATATTGAAGTGATATGCACATATATTAAAGCAATGCGCATGGATTGAACGGTAGAGGAACCCTTCAAATTCAAATTTGAGTTTGATGGGCATTTTATAAATTTTGAAAGTGCTTTAAGAGTAAATCTGTGAGTTTTTAAAGTTTAGGGGGGAATATGTAATTTTAAATTTTAGAGGAGAAATACGTAATTTTGAAGTTTTTGAGGGATATACGTGAAATTCCCCCTCCAATAAATTAGACACACATTGCTGATTTGAATTTCTGATGTTGAGATTAGTCAAATGAATTACTTATGTTACATGGTGAAAATATATCTTCTCTCATGTAACTTTAGTTGAATCGATGTTAACATATCTAGGAAAATTAATTTAAAAAATAATTCTGGAAATCATTTTGTCTTCACCTTGGTGTCCTAAATTGGTTCCAAAAATTGTTAATATTTGCATGTACGTTCTAAAAATAAACAATTTTTGCATTTACACTCTCAAAACCTGAATCATGAACTGACATGTGTAAGTACGGATAAGTTTAGAATATTTTTTCTCTCACGTACTTTAAAAAGAATAATATTGTTATTCTGATTTTTAGAGGTTTCAATCTCTCTCGAATTTTAAATTTAACTTTGACTGAATTGATGTACTAATATATAAATGTAATACAACTGTAAAAAGTGAAAAATGTTTTCCAAGCAAGTGGACACGTAAACGCTTCTTATGCTCATTTGTACGGTAAAAAAAACTATTTTTAGTTCTCTGAACAAATGAATTCCGTTAAAACAATTGTAACAATTGTTTGCTTTTAGTTTATTTCTACTCAAAATTTCGAAAAAGAATAGTCGCTTTAATTTCTTTTTTTAATAATTCTAGGTTTTGGAGACTATATATGTTCTCAAAATATGATGGAATTATTGTTGTTGTTGACGTTGGAGTTAAAATTGGTGCCGTATTATATACTAATTATTTCTCTGTGTAAAAAAATTGCAAAATAGTTGAAGGTATCTATGAAAAGATCCAAAATAATAAATCAAGGGAAAATGCAGAGCAGGTCCACACCATTGTTCTGACAAAGATCTCAAGGAAAAATACAGAGTAGGTAATCTTAGGAACATGTCGTCTAGTATTATTATATTTGTTACTAAGATCTCAAGGTATCGAAAACTACCACCTAGATTTGATGACACTATAATACAATTAGCTAACAATTAAATATGTTTGGATAACAATCAATAAATTTTTGTATTGGAGTGTAGACTTGGACTGAAGTAGTGTAATTTAAATTAATTCAATGATTACAAATATGAAGCAAATTGATACAATTCTCAATTAAGTAGAAAAAAAAGTACTTGAACTACACAACCAAATTGATATAAATTTTTAAAGGTTGAAGATAAAACAATCCAACTATTTAAATATCCATCGAGAAACCTCTATTCGGGTTTCAAACATGTACCCTTGCAAAAAGAGAGCATTTTACTACCAGACCAAAAGCTAGCTCTCATATAATTTGTATTTTGAAGTTGAACATTAACATTTGTCACTGTGTACAAAATTTGTAATTGTAGTTAGGCATGGGGAGTGCAGTTGAAACCCTATGTGGCCAAGCGTATGGTGCAAACAAGTACAACATGCTCGGTATTTACCTCCAACGCTCGACCGTTCTCCTCATGGCCACTGGCATCCCTCTCGCAGTACTCTATGCCTTTTCAGAACCAATCCTTCTCCTCCTTGGTGAATCTCGAGAAATCGCAAGTGCAGCTGCGGTTTTTGTCTACGGTCTGATTCCCCAAATATTTGCATATGCTGCCAATTTCCCCATACAAAAGTTCCTGCAAGCGCAAAGAATCGTTGCACCAAGTGCATACATCGCTGCGGTCATGGTAGTGGTGCATTTGGTGTGTAGTTGGGTTGTGGTGTACAAACTTGGTGTCGGCCTATTTGGGGCCTCGCTTGTGCTCAGTTTCAGCTGGTGGGTTATTGTGGGGGCCCAGTTTTTGTACATTGTCATGAGTTCGAGGTGCCGGCGTACGTGGACCGGGTTCAGCTGGCAGGCTTTCTCAGGTTTGCCGGAGTTTATGAAGCTATCGACTTCTTCTGCGATTATGCTTTGTTTGGAAGCGTGGTACTTTCAGATCTTGATTCTTATAACGGGTCTGCTTGAAGATGCGCAATTAGCATTGGACTCTCTAACAGTATGGTAAGAATTAATACTGTTATAAATTTTTTGTTGAGGCATCAATGTGCTCATGAAAATTGTTTAGAGTTTATTAGATAATCTGGTTCTGATATATGTAAGTTGACCTCTCTATTTTGGGTATAAATTATAATTATCTTCTGATATATTTTCTAAATCATGAACTTTAAACTGGGCAATCGCTGAGTATATATTGTTCTAATGATATATAAGATCTGACATGTTCTTCAGGACTGTAGTCTAACAGAAGGATTATTATAGGAAAATTAACCAACTGTCCGGAATAATAAATATTGTCTTAATACAAGTTGAACCTTATAAGTCCCACAAATTAAAAATAAAAAAATTGTCGTTAAAAATGTCAATCTATCTTATGTCCCTAAACTCTACAACTTATTATTTTAGTCTTATTTTAATTTTCTTCATTTGCCTCTCACATGAAACTTGTCTTTTGTTGGTGCAGCCTGACACTTGCTGGGTGGGTCTTCATGATCTCTGTTGGATTTAATGCAGCTGCCAGGTCTCTCTTTTTATGAAACCAAAATTAAGTATATTTTTAGATATCAGCAAAACAGAGTAATTTAGTACTGTTGAATCAATATATATTATTGTTGTCAGTGAAAACATATTATATCAATAGTGCCAACAAAAATAATATGGTAAGCAATTATATATTGCTAAATGTTCTGTTTATTTCTGACGACATGCAGCTCTTGTCAATATTAGGTGAAAAGAACATGGTATAACTACTGAGCTTGAATTGTGTGGGCTCAGTAGTTAGTGCCAGTGTACTAAATTGAATTAATTATAAAGGGTTGTACCCTGATTCCTTCAATACTGATACCTTTCTCACAAAAAACATTTAACAACAAGTTCGATAGTAGGTCAAGTAATTTTTCTAAGCATTTATTTCCCAATTTTTTTTACAGCGTGAGAGTGGGCAATGAGCTTGGGGCTGGACACGCAAAGGCTGCTGAGTTCTCAGTGGTAGTAGTGACATTAGTATCATTTGTAATTTCAGTTACACTGGCATTGGTTCTCTTTGCATGTCGCAACTATATTAGCTACATTTTCACTGAAGGTGAGACGGTGGCACATGCAGTTGCAGATATGAGCCCCTTGCTTGCCACCACTCTGATCCTCAACGGCATCCAACCTGTTTTGTCAGGTATAATGCATTCTGTTTTTAGAATTCAATTTATACGATCCTATTTTATTATTTCAACACATCTTTGAACATTGGTTTTCGGATTGTAATGGCAATTGGTACCATTAACAGTATCTGCTTAGTTGCTGTAATGAGAAATTGCAACAAACCTGTAAAACTAAGCAAGTTTGATATAGAAATGTTATCCAGCAATCACTGGTGCTCATATATGTAGTGTACCAGTACCATACCTGACTTGTATGGCATGAAATCTAGGTTGAAACTTTTGAATTCTATAATTTTAGGAGTGGCTGTTGGTTGTGGGTGGCAAACATTTGTGGCATATGTTAATGTGGGATGCTATTATATTGTTGGTGTTCCTCTTGGAATTCTATTAGGCTTCAAGTTCAACCTTGGTGCAAAGGTACATATCAAAGAAAAAAATAATGCAATATTTGAAGAAAATACAAGATATATATATATATATATCCTCAGGTCATATTGGTGTCATGTTTGATATAACAAGGACTTAATTTTTATATGTTTAACTATTTTTATTTGCATATTGGATCAAATTAGTTAGAAAATTAGTACAACCTAGCGGCCATAAACAAAAAGACATCAATATGTTATGTTTACTCATGCAAATTGACATAAACATGCAATTGGATGAGATTTAGTGAGCATATTGGTGGGGTTAGACTAGATATCAATCTTTATCACAACAAACAAATTCCGAACATCAATGTGTTTTGTTTACTCATGATGCATGCTAAATAGCTTCCTGATAGCCTCTCTAATATTGTCATGTATTCATCTTCGGTACTTGAGAGGGCAGCTGAAATGTCAGCTTCCTCAAAGATTGTCTCCTGTCAAAATCAACAGCATAATCCATATCCACATAAACCCGTTAGATTCTTATTGATCCTTAGAGCATCTGCATTCTAACTGATCCTTAGAGCATCTGCATTTTTGAAACTCTTGGAGTTTCTAAATAACTGTTAACAGAATTTTAGAAATTTTCGACTCTCTGAATTTTTAAATCTCTACATCCCTGAAATTAAAATTAGAGTTTCTTAATTGCCATATAGCGTTTAATTAAAACATTATTAAAAATTCAGCGAATAAGGGTCGATTATTTCGCCACGCCAGAGTTTTGAAACAGTTTCATATTTAGAAACTATTGAACAAAATTGCTAAATATGAAATATATCTACATTCCTCAAACTGGTTTAGAAGCTGCCAAATCAATTTTGAAACTCCAAGAGTTTTAAAGATGCAGATGCTCTTAATTTCAAACACCAAATGAGTATCAATGATATTTTTTAATTAGCGAGAAAATTCACTTCACTACTTCCTAATACCCTTTTCTGAAATAGGATAGATACCTACTTACCACACTAATGAATTGAGCTATGTAATTAGTACACAGTATCAAATACATGAATAAACTAGAGAGTTACAAAGGAAGAGACACCAGGAATTGAGATAACAAAATATATATCGATTACACTAATTGTAAATTTTGCTGTTCATTAATTATTACAGGGTATTTGGGCTGGTATGCTTGGTGGGACCTCAATGCAAACTCTAATATTAATTTGGGTCACTTTCAGAACAGATTGGACTAAAGAGGTATAGTTCTTCATTATTATTTTATTTTGTTCCTTACTATGAGGTTATGAAATTACCAACTACCAATTTTTTTTCAAATATATATGTACCTCTCACATATATATATATGTAGGTGGAAGAAGCAAGAAATAGACTAAACAAATGGGAGGATAAGAAGCAACCCCTTCTATCAAATAGTGATGCAGAAACAAACAATTGATATACATCTAGCGCCACCAATCCACTTAATAAATAACAAATACAGGCAGTTATATTATTATTCGTACAATAGGATATATTTGCAACCACTATGTTTTATTTTTTTGGCAACAAAATTATGGAAAAAATTAAAGGTTCAAGTTTTTTTTTTTGGGTTAATTTTCTGTGTACCCTCTAACTGTTACTAATTTTCTTATGTAGCCCTCAAGACTTCAATATATGATATTTACCTCTGGATCCTTCCAATATAATAATCCATGATATCTGTATTAAGATATGCTTGGAGTTCAAATTTTAAATATAAAGGAACAATAACAATATAATAATCCATCTAATTTTTCTTATTTTTTTGCCAAATAGCGCACATATAGGGCTGCTCATGAGCCGAGTTGAGTCCGAGTTGAAGGTGACTTGGAATCAACTCACAAACACATGAGCCGAGTTGAGTTTGAGTCGATAATTCAGTTTTGAGTCAGAAACCCCGATTTGGAATCAACTCGCAAAAAACTCGAGTCGAAGTGAGTCGACTCATGACTCATATATAATACATAGTGAGAGAATCTAATTTAATTCTAACAAAAGAAATAGTACATTGTTTATCAAAATAACACACAATTAAAAATAATAGTATATAGTTCACCAAATTACTTAATATTACAAAGGCTAATAAATTTATCAAATTGCCAAACAGAATTACTAAAAAAAAGTCTAACAAAATAATGCACAATTCTTTTCTCTACTTCTCTTTATCTATTGCAGATTGCTCAAAATTGAACAAATTTAAATAATTTTACAGTATCAAGAAGATGCATACAGGAAATGAGATTATGGAGCAAGTTTTGCTAAATTTCTAATGTTTTAATAATTGAGTAGTTAATATTTTGATAAGGTTTTGCAACTCCGTGGGAAAGGTTATATGTAGGGAAATTAGGAATATATGAATTAGGGTTTGACGAGTCCAACCGAGTCGATTCCGAACTGAGTTGGAGGTGACTTGGAATCGACTCATAAATTAACCGAGTCAGTAAACTCGAGTCAGTTCTGAACCGAGTTATTAGCGAGTTGAATCCGAATTTATTCCGAACCGAGTTTCGAGTCGTGAGCTTTTTGTGCACCCCTACGCACATATATCCAACAATTTCACCCATTTATATCTAATATATATATATATATATATATTTGTAAAAAGGTATATCCCATTTTATTACTAAAATTGATAATTACAAAAACCAGTAGCCAGTCAAACTGGACTGCACTGCAAAATAGCCAAAGTACCCAAAAGGCATAATACCAACACAAGTTTAACATAGCATATTATATCCAATAATTTCAAGAGAACATTAGAAACATGCACGTCACTCGTGAGTTTGGGAGTTATTTCTGCGACTATATGTCAATTCTATGAACAGATGAATTATTTTAGGGCTGGATAGTAACTTCTCCAGCCCGGCCCAAATCATTTAGCCGGTGGCCTAACACAATTAACTGTAAATCTAACCGGCCTGTTCAAATCTTTCTTTTAATACTAATGGTGTAACATCGTTGCAATACACCGAAATTCAGATTCACGCCCTTCGGTTATTCTGGCTTTTGTTTAATTTTATTCATATTTTTTCAATTTTTATGAAAATACCGGTAGGTTAACTTCAAAGTTTAGAATACAAGAGAGATGTTGAACCGGTATATAGCAGCATTCATACACAGAAACCATACGGAACAATACACCTTATAAAATAAAGAACGGATACGAATCAGATATTTACTATAGTAGGAAATGAATTTTATAAAAATTAATATTAAACAGGGTATTTTAAGCAATAAATATTTGTTTGATAGAGAAAAAATTCCAAAATTTATTAGACGTAAAAGTACACATAAAATTTATAACTTCTTTAAATATGGAGAAAGAAACTCTATTAATGTACATTAATAGAAGATCCAGTAATATTAAAATCTTAATTAAAATAAAACAAACATATTTCTTTTCAATGAGTTGGGATCCAGCAAAGCACTGAATCACGTTGAGTGAGATCCAAACCGTATGTTTTAATCTGGTATGAATCTTAAAGTGACTTCTATCTAATGTACATCATCTGGAATTGTTTTCCGCACTTTTAGCAATCAAGTCTCGAATTTATCATTTTCGCTATAACAATTATTCATTTTTTAATCGACTCATTTAAAATTACATCAAATTAAGATGTTTGCTCGAGCTAATAATATAATTATAACCTTATCTAATTAACATAATATATAATAATTAATTAATGAAATTTTTTATAATGGAAGACAAGAGAAAAATATAACAACATATATATGTGAAAAAATCTTAATTTTGTCATATCGCAATAATTTTTTTTTTAATAATAATAAATAACAACAACAACAACAACAATAATTAGAGTGGGCTATTGTGCGTTATTAAGTAAAGAGCGTGTTTTACTTGAGGAAAGCTAGGGTGTGATGTGCTGCACATCAAGAGACTTTGGTGAGCACAACTCTAAAGTTTATCGGATTGGCTTCAACGATAAATCAAAATCGTTGAAATCCATATACTTCAGTGATGCATGTAAATGAAATTTTTAGAAGTTTTAAATTAATTTAATACAAGATCAAGAGGTTAAAAAAATGATGAAAAATGAATACATAAAACAACTTACAAAATAACTTAGAAAAAAGTTCATATTTTTACTGCTTGGCTTTGTAGGAAATAAATTCGAAACTTCTAAAAAATTTCATGTACATGCATCACTCATGAAGTAGGTGGATCTCAATGGTTTGAATTTGTCATTTGAAGTCAATCCGATTGACTTTGATGTTGTGCTCACCAAACCATCTTAGTGAACACATCAGATTCTAGTTTTGCCTGTTTTACTTCACGCCCATGTCTTCAATTTTGATGTTCAAAAAGTTGATATGAACCATTCAACATGAGCTCCACCTTAAAATAGAAATCAAATTGAATTGGTTGAATCGACTGTTTGAACATTGCAATTGCAAAATATAAGTATAAAGTAAAATATGTCATTTATTTCATGAAGAACAATAAGTCAACTAATAATAATAAAAAAAAAGAAATATTTTTTTGTAGCAAGCTGTAAAATTTATGTGGTTTTTTAATGATGAAAAAAATGCAGTCGTTATTCAATGAAGTCTAAAAAAAATATAGTTGACCACTCTGTGGCAGGACAGTTTAGTAAAAAAATAAAAATAAAGTTGACCGTCCAACTGCTGGGTGGTTTGATAGAAACAGTGAACCGCTTCTTCTCCAAGTTCGAACATTTTTAAACAAATTTAAGTCCGAGAATATATTTGTTATTTTTTTTAAGATATTAATAAAAATATCGGACTTATATGTACGCTTAAACACTATTATCTCATTTCTCTCCACGGCGGCATATGTTTCTTTTAAAAGATGCCGAGCTCTGATTTGCAGATCTGCTTAGCGCCGCACTCCAACGAGTTAAATTGGATAGTTGTTTGATAGTGGTTTGTACAATGGTCTTATCTATAATAATTATATATGGGTGTACTAGAGATTTAAGTACTTAAAACATAATTTAATTAATGTAGAAAGATTCAACGCAACTTCGTAAGTGAATTGAACGTACATCATCAAATCTCTAGCTAGCTTTCACACATGAGCTAAACATCATTATTTATTGTGTTGTACAAAAAAGAAAAGGAAAATAGTACACTTAAAGAGATGCTAGTACATATCAAAGCTAAAATAAAAGAGCTAATTAATACACAAAAGAGCTATTTAAATTTTTTTTTAGAAGAGCTACACGGATTTCCAATTAAAAATCCGTGCATGATTTTTTTTTTTTTTTTCTCTTTTTGGCTAGTCTCCACTTTTGCCAGTCATTAAAATATGCAGTTTTTTTTTTAAAAACCAGATTCTCAAAATGTAATTTCTAAATTGCACTAATTAAACTATATATACACTAATTAATTTATACAAATCCATATTGGTCATTACAAAATTTCCTATAAAAAAACCTTGCCCACATATCTCTGATTTCGTCGATTCCTCGATGGAGTAAGGGTCCTCTGTCGATCCATACTAACAATTATAAATTGGTGATTAGTAACGAGAAAATATAGATGCAATGTTTAATATTGATATTATAAAATGGGAAATTAATATGAATTACATACCTCTTTTGAAAATGTGAATTGTATTCTTTCGATCCATTGAAACATAGAAAGCATCGTGTAATAACCGCACTCCCAACTCTCCGTCTATCGCGGGCACTGAAAATTTACATTAATTGGCCTATATATGTTAGAATGACAATAATTTTTTGAACTTGACATGAAATAAAATAATTATAAAGGGCTCACCGGTAACCACCCACAAGTCATCCTATTCTCTTGCTCTTTTGGCTTAGCTTGTTGTCTTTAATATATTTGGCAAAAGCCCTTACAAAATTAAGTAACTGTAATTAGCAATTTTGGTACACAATTTAATTAGAATTGAAAAAAAATAAACAAGTGGAAAATTATTCTTTACTGTTTAATAATTTTGACGATCTTTTTTGGCCGTTTGTAGTTGGAGCAATAAGGAGCAATAAGGAGAAATAAGGAGACCACAAGTATGCGTACAGACCACATACTCATAGGAGCAATAAGGAGAAATACTGTCGAACTTTTCTCAAATACTAATTAAACCCGCTAACATTTGTTCACATCCTAAATGAGACACAATATTCAAAGAGCAATCCCAAACCGGGGACTATCCAAAATTAATCCTTATCGGATTAATTTTGAATGGGCATGGACCTACAAGCATATTAATAGATCGGTTATTGGACAACAATACACTAATTATTTTACACTAATTAACAAAACAACCATGCATGCATTAATCAAACCCTAAACCCTAAATAAGCAATAAAAAATAATTAACAGAAAATTATTGAAAGAAAAGAGAAGTATTACTAACCTTAGCAAGAAAAAGAGGAGCAAATCACAACTAAATCAGCAATCTCATATCCCAGCTGCACAAAAATGAGATTCCAGCCAATCCAGAGGAGAGAGAGTGATCAAAACGGCGCTGGAAGAGAAGTTTTAAGTCAGTGTAACCCTAAATGACATTTCCTACAAAGGTAATTAGCTATAAATTCGTATAGCTCTCTCAACATATATACACGGCTATTTAAATAAAAAACTGTGTGAGAATTATCCTTTTTACACGGATATTTAATTAAATATCTGTGTAGGAAGGGTGATTCTCACACGGTTTTTTCCCCACACTGTTTTTTAATGAAAAATCCGTGGAGAATTCTTAGAGATATCGTTGATCATTGGAAAAATTATATTTGGTACACGGTTTTATTTAAAGCAGAGAAAATCCGTGTACAACCGCAGTTTAGGAAGCACATTTTTGTAGTAGTGGTAGAACTTGGATGTTCTTATGCTCACCAAGTCTTTCTAAGCTTAATTCAAAAATATATTGAATTGGTTTCAAACAATGTATTCAAACCATTGAAGCTGATCTACTTCACGAGTAATGCATTTACATGTCGAATTTATAAATTTTAGAACTAATTTAACATAAAGTCAAGCAGAAAAAAAAAGTTGGTATATAAGTTAATTTTAATGTGTTAATTATTTATTATTTTTGACCTCTTGACTTTATATTAAGTTAGTTTAAAATTTTATAAATTTGACATATAAACTCATCACTTGAAGAGTAGATTGGTTTCAATGGTTTGGATGCATCACTTAAAATTAATTCGATGGGTTATTGAGTTATGCTCACAAAGAGATTTGGTGAGCTTAAGAACACCCTAGTTCTACTCAATTTACGAAATTAAAATTTTTAAATATTACAGACAACGAAATGTATTCTTCCTCTTTTTGTCCAAAACCCAACAATTAAAATCAACTGATCAATCTGTGTATATATATATACCTTGTGGGTTTCTTTTCCAAGGTTTTAATAATTAACGACTTCGGAATTTTCAAAAACATAAAAAAACGAACGAACGACGGCCTAGGAACAAAGCAAAACCACATCTGGGTTGATAATAAATTCCTATTCCACCTAAATTTTCAAATTTTAATAAATTCTGCCCCCACCTAATTTCTCATAAATTCTTATAACAAGTCCTCATTCTTTTTGTCTATCATTATTTCAGGAAAAGTACTAAAAATTAATTTATTAATGTTTTAAATGCATGGCTATATATTCATCTGTTTTTTGTAGATAAGATTTTAAAAGTATTAAAATTTAATCTTTGTTCTAGACTTCTAATATAACAAAAATAATATTGTCCACGTGAGTAATTTTGTTCTAAATCCAAACAAAAAAAATTATGAAAACATATTTCAATATAAAATATATTAAGAAAAATATTACTTTCTATTCAATTGGAAGCTTGTCAAAAGAAAAAACTAAAAAGTCATCCTGCTGTAGATGAACCAAACAAAAAATTGGATTTTTCATAGCTGATCAGCTTTGAAAGCTGTGGGCCAACTGTGCTTCCTCCCAAAACAGACAGGCGAGCAGAGTCTAAAAATTAATAAAAATTTGAAAAACTATACAAAGCAGGAGCTGTCCATGCAACCTACACGCGTCAAAGAAACCTTAGCTCCTATCAACACGTGTTAAACATGCAAGCACTGTAGCTGTTAAAGAGCTTTTTATTCAGAAACCCATCCCTTAAGGCTTAAGCTTAACATTTCCTTTATTGCCCTTAGTTAAAGAAATTTTGACCGTCTGGCAGTCTGATTAATGACTTGGGTATACTAATTAAAAGGAGAGATTCACTTACACCGTCTTTTACTAATACCGGATTACATTTAATATTTTTGAAGTTTAAATAATCGATCCAAACAATTTACTAATACCGGATTACGTTTAATATTTTTGAAGTTTAAATAATCGATCCAAACAATTCAATATGATAGATATATTAAGATATCTTTGCAGAACAAATTTTACATTTAATTTGTTAAATTTCTTTACTATTATTAAGATGGGTAAAAGAATTCAGTGGTCTAAAAACAATAATTTTGTAAAATACTTAATAAATAGTAAACAAATAAAAAATTGTAAAATTTGATTTCCAAGCACATTTTAATATTGCAGATATGAATGGTTTGATCGACTGTTTGAACTTCAAAAACTATGAAAATGTAGAGTGTAATCCGTTGTCACAAAAAACAGTGTAAGTGAATCCCTCCTCTAATTAAAAGTGTACTAAAATAAAATATTGATCATTAAATTATGGATAATTTTTGTGATTTGAATTATAATTTAGATATTTCACTATTAAAATTTGCATTTTAAAAATTATTAATGATAATAGGTTCTGTGACTATTATTATAAAAATTTATAGATAGTTAATAAATTGTAGATATTGTTCGGCAAGTCAAATGCTTTCCAAATCATACCATACTGGATACATGATACCTACACAATAGATAATAGTCGTATATAATTTTAAAAAGACATGATATACCATATTAGTTACCAATTAAATCAAGAGAAATTTTTTAGTGCGTCCAAGCAATTTTTTTAAAATAACTAATTTATCCATCAAAACTCCATAATATCCATCTATATCCTCATAAAAACTTAACAATCTATCCAATATTTCCTTTTATTTATTTAACAATCTATTTTAGTTATTTAACAAAATAAATTGACAAATATAGCCTTTAAGCATCATCTCTCATTTGTCAAATTGAAAATAGCTCTTTCCTTTCCTCTGTTGAATATAAAATTTCTTAACTAATTACGGATGAAGTTTGATTAGATGAATTGTCTAAGCCTAGTAGAGTTGGAGAAGGAAATGACGATTATAATAATCTTTCAGATTTTGGTTTTGATATCCAATCAGATCTTTGTCAACCTTATAAGCATGCTCTATACTCCAAAACTTCACTGTAAATTAAAGAAAATTCGTAATTAGGAGATTTCAAATTCCGAATGCATTGAAAATAGCACTCGTTGATTTTTCTGAGGAACAGTAGGCCGGGTCTCCCTTTTCTCTTTCATCTTGTCGCTTCCATAATCCAAATTTCAATATTAACCATGAGACCTACAATTCTTTCTATTCCAAATTAGATTTCCTTTCTTTTTCTTAGATAAATATGATTTACGCCTCAGGTAAATCAACAACGAATGTTATTTTCAATCCTCAGATAAGTCCAATTTAATATGAAATAAATTAGCCCAATTTAACTCATCAAATTCGAACTGAACATGAAAATCTTGCAATGCCTCGAACCAAACCGAGGTACCCCTTCCAATCTGGAGTGTATCTTGGTTCAAGTATTTGGTCTCGTCCGGTGAAGTCATCGAAGGGGGACATAGGACAAATGGAGTTGCGACATGTCATAGTTAATTTACAGAGGAGAGAAGTTTTCAAATAAAAAGGTATATTTGTCAATTTATTTTATTAAATAACTTAATAGATTTTTAAATATAAATATAATGTTAGAGCATCTGCATGCATGAAACTTGGAGTTTCAAAACTAATTTGGCAGTTTTTAAATTAGTTTCAGGGATGTAGATGGATTTCATGTTTAACAATTTTGTTCAATAATTTCTAAATATGAAACTGTTTCAAAACTCTGACATGGCAAAATAATCAATTTGTCTTCGCTCAATTTGTAATACTGTTTTAATTGAACACTCTGTGGTAATTAAGAAACTCTAATTTTAATTTCAGGAATGTAGAGATTAGAAATTCAGAGAGTTTAAAATTTCTAAAATTCAGTTATTTAGAAACTCTAAGAGTTTTAAAGATACAGATGCTCTTATGTTTTTGTGGAGATATTAAATATTATGGAGTTTTGATAGGTAAATTGGCTATTTTAAATATTTGCATGGGCCCACTAGTAATTTTCCCTTAAATTAATTGTGAAAAGTGCCAAGATCATCATGATAATATTTGTTCTACCAACTTAAAAAGACTCAATAAAGCTAGTAAATTCATTACCAGACAATTCCAGAACTCCAAATAATCAGATTGTATGCACCTGGTTAGCTAGTTTATCTTTCAAGAGAGCAATTCAATATGCATTAGCAATTCAGATTTTGACAACTGCTATAGCTCACACAATACATAACACAAACTACAAATATAACAATCATATGTCATAACACACAAAACAAATACATCCTTATAAACCCTAAGGTTTTGATTAGCACAAACCTTAGTCACATAGACAAACTTATAACATCTCTATCCTTCAGTTAACAACAAACCAAATTTTTCTATACAACAATTAGTTAACAGTCTTAACATGTGATAGGTTCAAAGAAACTGAGGCACTACTCTCTTCCCTATCTCTCTAAATCGATGTGTTTATCGTCAACCTTGGATCTTCCTCTCTCTTGTGGCTGCTTAACCTTCACGCCCCTTATCATCTATGTTTATAACGAATTAGATAAAAGCAACATATTATTATTCTGTTCAAAATACATGCTCAAGGAAAACAAACAATACTATGTAACTTTGGTTACCATGTGTGAAAAAACACAATGCCAAATAGCATGTGTTAGTGAAAAATCAAATCTAATTCAGATATTGGACTGCAGAGATGCTTGCGAAGTCATGGAATGATGCATGCAAATTATTACAATGGAATCCTTTAAAATATAAATAACTAAAGTGAAACATAGAGTCATTACATATTTGCCAGACTTCACATCAGAATAGATCACTATGAAATCACCTTCCTCTAGACCATTACAACGAACAAAATCCCCTGCCAAATGGTTTAATTCAGTTTGATGGAAAATTAAAATTTGAAAACCTAAATAAATAAAGAGAGAGAGAGAGAGAGAGAGAGAGAGAGAGATTTCCAATTTCAATTCAAATAACAACATATGAACATTTGTGATAACGGAAGCTTACCAGTGTTCTCTAAGAGATACATCCTGCTCTTGTTGTTTGGCCAGAACCTGCAGTTAATTATACCTTTAATTACTCTTTGTCAATATATCTTTATAGGTTGAAATAAACTATACTTTCACAAAGAGAAGAATTTGGATAATTCAGTGCTTAAATTTGTTATATTGTTCTTAACTTTCCTATAGTAACCAGTTCAATCGTTGAACTATAACTTACAGCCACTGTCAGCATTTAAAAAAAAAAAAAAAAACCAGTTCAATAGTAAGAAAACTGGTGTTTTTCAAACAAATAGAATACTTCTCTTTAATTAGTAGGTCTTAAAAAACAACATTAATCTTCCCTTTAATTTATATGACTACATAACAGTACTGAGATTTAACTTTGCATGATTAATAATTACATGGTGTAGGTAATTTCCAAATGAGCAGGATAATTGCGCTCTAGTCAAAATGGGATCTGTTGATCAGTGCCTGGTTATGATTGCATTTGTGGAGGTTGGAAAGTTGCAGCTGTATTATTGTCCCTTCAACTTAACTTCAGATTAATATTATTAGTATGTTGTCATTTGCATGTTGACAACTTTTCTTTTCTTCCTTTTTTTGGGAAATATATATAGAGCTGTACTGAACACCACTTCTTCCATTAATTCGCAGACATGTAAGTATGTTAATGGATCTCTTAATGTTTGGATTGGTTTGCTCTGAAATCAGATTAATAACGGTTCAGTGGGTAGATTAAAGATAACATTCCATTGAGGCCCTAGCTTATCAGCTAAGAGGATAAATCTATTAACATGTGTCACAAGTAGTTAATATTCAAAAATTAATTTGTCATCCATCTTAATCAATTGCACTTGAGAAGGCTGAAAGTAGACAAGATTATCAAAATGGATACCATTCAAATTCTGTATCTAGCCCAGAGGATAAATCTACTAACAAGTGTCAGCACCTATTCCAAAATATTCAAAAATTAATATTGTTATCCATATAAATTAATTCCACATAAGAAGGCCGAAAGTAGAGATGATGATAAAAATGGATTCATCCACCAACAAAACATTCAGAGAAAGTCGAAATGCGAAACCAATATCACCATCCTCTGATTTCATTTATCACTGTCTTTCAAGTAATTGATCTATGATTGACCACAACGATAATTGTATTGTTTAAGCTACATGAAGAAATTATATATATAGAAAGAAAAAAAATATTGAATTTGACCTGTAACGCATGTTCCAAACACGTGACGTCACAATATCTTCCATGGGAATGGTGATACCATCCCTTGAGTCTAGTTCAGGCATGTGAATTTCAGCTTCCTTCTGTTTCGTAATTTAGAGAACAAAATCCCCATAATATTCTGATTTTCATTTTTTTATCTTGAATCATAAAAGGCTAAGATGTAACTAATCAATTTAATCACCTTGGGAAGCACGATTCGCCCGAGGCTGCCAACATCACTTTGTTTCAACACTTTCTGGAGAAGAAACCTGATGTTCTTATCATAAGACTTCAAATCCTGTGAACATGCATCATAAAATCAACTCATTATATTCAACAAAAATATGAGGGAAATTGTCAAATTATTTCCTGAAACATCAATAAATAAACAAATTAAAAAATAGAAATAATCTGCTCATATAAGAGAAAAAATATTTTAGACCATGCACTTTAAGATCCAGATTTTATATGCCTAATTGGACCATGCTATGTTGGGACCAAATACCTACAAATTGACATGACTAGATAATGGTTGGTTCAACAACCATATTTGTCCCATTGGTATTTACAACAATGCTTCTCATGAAAAAAGGAATTAAAGCATGACCCACTAATAATTTAGGAGAACCTTTTAGTATGTAGGTCACAATCAAGAAATCACCTATACCTACTGACAATATCCTAGGATCGCTTCATTAGATGTGGGGATTTAAGAGACACAAACTTGACTAAAAGATTGCAACTTGCCAATGTGAGTTTGCCTTTCAAAAAGGAAAAACCAATTAATAGAAGTTTATAAAATATACCCCCATAGATAAATCAATTAAATAACAAGATCAAATTAAATATATTCATGCAAGCACCTGTCGCCTCTCCGAGGTAGAACCTCCATGCCGCAATATACCGCGCTCGTGTTGACCAGAACCATGCATGGTTTGTGATGTGGAGCTGGAACTACCAGGCACCAAATTCAGATCCATCATTCCCTTACCTTGCTGAGAATTCATAGCAAGAGAAGACCAATAGGCCCAGCTTCTAGCACTATTATTCCCTTGTCCGACTAACCCACATTGTGCCGTGTTGTCACCTTTTCCCAATGCACGGCTTTGTTGGAGAGACAAAACCCTCCTCTGCCGTGCCATTCTCTTCCTTCTTGCTTCTCGTGTTGCCGATGCCATGGTGGTTATGCTCTGCCCTGGGTGATACAAAGGGGCAATTGGGGCAGCACTGTATTGTGTTGCTTGTAGTCCAGTTTGATACGTCATTGAATAGCTTTTAAACGCCGGGTTATAGTTCTGATCCCAGGGCATGTTAGTTTGATCTGTTGCATGCAAATCCGACACCGGCGAATAAAGCTGGCTGCTCACAACTGCATTGTTGGTGGTGCTACTCTGCCTGAAATTGTACGGCTCAGTTGTTTGAAGCCATGAATTGCACCCATTTGGGGCCTGGTTCATGTCAAAGTCCATGTTAAGGTTAGGGTTAGTGTTTGGGATCGAGTTAATAGGGACAGGATTAAACGTCGGCGTACCATTCAACCATGCATTTGCATGCGGCTGACCGGCTTCCTGCAACCGCAATTTTTTTCTTTGGAGGTGGTGGTTTTCCACCCATGAAAGAATGAGTTTAAGCAGTTGCATGCGGCCTCGCTGGTCTGGCCCAAGCCTGCGTGCCGCGCACTCTATCGTAGATTTTTTAAGGCGTATTGAGCGAAGATCTTCCGGAGAAATGGCATCTTTATTATTTTTCAACCACTCCAAGAAAAATTTAGCCAGATCATCACCCTCTTCCTTGTTTTCCCCTTCTAACAAACCCTTTCTGTTCATCTCATCAAATCCCGGGCAGAGCTGATCGAGATTGAACGACTGATCACTGCATGCACCGGATTCATCCATCGACACAGGAAACAACTCAGCAGAGTCCCACGGAACCGACAAATCAAACACATCGACACCACCATTAAGTAAATCCATGTCGAGTTGCTCCTCGGTCTCACGCGAAGGATCAGGATTTGACGGCTGCAGTTGTAAGCTCATCTCAGACATGCAGCTGGGTAGTGATCTGGGCACGGCGTCAGAGGCACGAAGGAAAGGCCAGTTAGAGGAAGTAGAAGAGGAAGAAGACGAAGAGGAAGAGGTGCTTGTTGGGACACTTTTCTTGGGGTTTGATGGAGAAGAGGAAGGAGAGGAGAGACACCGGAAGTCGTGAAGTGCCGCGAATGCCTCGTCAGAGAAGATGAAATCTTCTCCTTCCAACCCAGAGATGGTGTCAAATCCAACCGTAGGATCTTGCACCCCTGTCTGATCTTCGTCTTGCACCTCAAACTGGTGTTGTTGTTGGTCACTTCCTCTCTGGATTAAGGTTTCACTTTTGGGTCCTTCCGATTGGGTTTGTTTTTGAGGGTTTGAATGTGTTTGTGACTCTCCAGCATCCATTGCAGCGCGGAGAGAGAGAGAGAGACTGTGTGAGAGAGAGAGAGAGAGAAGTAAGGTTTGGCGGTTCCGGGTTGGCTTCAGTTTGCGGTGGAAGAGAGAGAAAGTCGTTTGTTTTTTCTGAATTAAAAACAAAAACAAAATGCATGCTGTAATTCGTGGCCAGGAAACCTGGTCAGTGTTAAATGGGTAATTAAACCGAGCACTGGATAGGTCTTAATTGGTAAGCATCTGATATTTTATTGAGGATGTCAATTGTTATTTTGTTATCTGTACTTATATGAAATTAATGTTATCTTATCTTACGCATATTTTATTGTGTTACGCATTAAGTTTTCGAGTGAATAATAAATTTAATAAAAAGTTGTAACAAACAAATAATAAATATTAAATGCATAAATTTTTTTTTCTTAAAAGTCGGTCATTCCACTAATTTCATTAAAAAAACATATAATTTTATAAAGTAATTACCAAACAGCCAATAAAAAGTCCAAAGTACAAAACTTCAATATGGAATACGTAATTTTATATGCGACTTGGGAGTAGGTCAAATAGGTTTATTCACCAATTCAATTTGTTCTAAAATTTGTTTGAAATAATTTAAATTTCGTACGTATCTGTTTCGATTATTATGCACACATATCTTAAGATGAATCAAATGGACATTGGACCTAAAAGTAGATACTATGCACTCATTGAACCTAAAAGTAGATCATATGGACCATTGGACCTCCTCCGTCCTCCTTAGATGGAGACAATTCATTTTTTTGTATTTTTGAACAAAATAATAACATATTTGTAGAGACTAACTCATTATCTATTTTTATAAGTATTTTGCCTGAAATACCTACGGATCATATTTTAAACTTTGGGTTCCGTCAATCTAACTAGCTCACTAAATTATTTATATCAAAAACTTGTTGAATATTGGTTTTTATTATTTATGAAACTTCTTTTAACTATTTTTTACATATTAGAAATATGGTATAAAATTAATTAGTTGAAAAATATCTGTAATTGTATGTCAAATGATATCATTATTCAAAAATAATCAAAGCTAATAAAAAAAATAATTGTTCAAATAATAAACGTTGATAATGTAAAAAAATTTATATAATAAATTTATTGAGCTACTTATAGCAATATTTCGAATATATTTCAAAATTCGACCAAAATCCTTATGACATATCGCTCTACATATATGTAATACATATATATGATTCAGACCGTTTGCTAATTTTTGACAAAGTATAAAGTAACACTACTACAAAATATCATGATTGTACACGGATAAATCACCCAGAGCTACACGGATTTCCAATAGTGTAGGATGTTAGGGTGTAGGAAAGGGCCATCTATTGCAAACGGATATTTATCCGTGTGCAATTATCATCAAACCGACACGGATAAACTATAATAACCGTGTACAAATCTAACTCGAGCTACACGGATTTTTACTTAATAAACCGTGTAGGAATGTTGATTCCTTCACGGTTTTTTATTTAGAAATCCGTATAGGAATGAATATTCCTACACGGTTTATTAAGTAAAAAACCGTGTACAAATCTAACTCGAGCTACACGGATTTTTACTTAAGAAACCGTGTAGGAATGTTGATTCCTGCACGGTTTTTTATTTAGAGATCCGCATAGGAATGAATATTCCTACACGGTTTATTAAGTAAAAATCCGTGTACAAATCTAACTCGAGTTACACGGATTTTTAATTAACAAACCGTGTAGGAATATTCATTCCTATACGGATTTCTAAATAAAAAACCGTGAAGGAGTCAACATTCCTACACGGTCTTTTCATTATAAATCCGTGTAGCTCCAGTAGGATTTGTACACGGCCGTTCTATTTTATCCGTGTACAAATCCGACTGGAGCTAAACGGATTTTTAATTAACAAACCGTGTAGGTATATCTATTCCTATACAGATTTCTAAATAAGAAAACCGTGAAGGAATCAACATTCCTACACGGTTTTCTAATTAGAAATCCGTGTAGCTCCAGTTAGATTTGTACACGACTATTCTGTTTTATCCGTGTACAAATTCAAAGGATTTTTATTAACAAACCGTGTAGGAATGTACGTTTATTTATTTACAAATTTCTTCAGGAGACCTACACGGATTTCTAATTAAAAATCCGTGTAGGATTTTATTATTATTATTATTTTAATTTTATTGGTTTTTGGCTAGCCTCCAATTTTGCTAGCCATTAAAATATGCAGCTTTTCTTATAAAAAAAACAGATTCCGAAAATGTAATTAATAAATTGCACTAATTAATTTATACAAATCCATATTGTTCATTACAAAATTCTGACAGAAAAAACCTTGCCCACATATCTCTAACTTCATCCATTTCCTCCTTGGAGTAAGGGTCCTTTGTCCATTGAAACTACAATTATAAATTGGTGATTAATTAGTAACTAGAAAATGTAGATGCAAGATTTATTATTGATATTAAAAAATGAAAAATTAATATGAATTGCATACATCTTTTGGAAATGTGAACTGTATTCTTTCGATCCAGTTTAACATGCAAAGCATCGTGTAATAACCGCACTCCCATGAGTCCTGCTGTCGCGGGCACTGAAAATTTACATTGATCGGCCTATATATGTTAGAATGACAATAATTTTCTGAACATGACATAAAATAAAATAATTATAGAGGACTCACCGTTAACCACCCGCAAGTCATTTTATTCTTTTCCTTTGGATCTTTGTTTTGTTGTCCCCCCTCTCTAACATATCGGTTAAAAGCCCTTACAAAATTAAGTGATTGTAATTAGCAATTTTGATACACAATTTAATTAGAATTGAAAAAAAATCAAAGTGGAAAAATTATTCCTTACTGTCTAATAAGTTTGACGAGCTTTTTGGCCGTTTGTAGTGCGATTTTTTCTTCGGTCTTTGCAGAATCCATGCAATAGCACCTATTTGAAGTCGGGACGATGATGAGCAAACACCAGTGTTTGCTGTGGCATGAGAAATATAAACACAATTATAATCACATTTAATTCATTTTTGTAATTATTTAAATTAAAATATAAATAATAAATAATTTGAAAATTGAAGGTTAGAATTAATTAACCTCTGGTGGTATGGCACGAGAATGAATTTCTTTCGATCCTCGAAGCAACGGTGCATTGCTCGGCGTAGGTAGTCGACGGTATCCTTGGGATATAATTCCACCATCGTGGCATTGAGTTTGGCGGGATCCAAAAATAAACTCCAGTTCTTCTTTTGTTCAAGCGGCCACGATTCAACACTTCGGTTCAGCTTCCTGAAAAATCATCATATTAAATTAGAACATATATTTCAGTGCTACACATCTGATATAAATAAATTTTGTTCACTTACATGGCGAAAATGGCGATGTGAGACACATCGAGCCATTTATCGCTGCCCGAGGCATGAAAAATATCCCGAAAGTCCTTGAAAGATATCACCACAGTAGATGAATCGTGCAGAAACATCTCCGGTGGGACGATGATCATGATTTCTCGGCTTGTGTCGGGTGCCGTGATCAATCTGTCATGGAGGCGCCGACAATCCCTGGGCAAAAGGCTGTATTCTTCTGCGGTTATCAGAGATGGGTGTGATGATCCTGCAGGTGCATCAGTCGCGACGATCGCATCAGTCGCGACGCCCATCTCTCTAATCTCCGTGTGTACCGGTGACATATGACTGTCCTCATCAGCCTGTATAAAATTTTAAATCAATTTCAGCATTTCAAAAGAGCGGATTTGAATGTAACAAAAGATATTGATTGTTTAAATATTACCTGATCCAAAATGATCTGATTCTTGGGCCATGGGATAGTGGCCATCCGGACATCATCCAGAGTGCACATCTGCTCGTTCGGGACAGGAAGAGGCATGTGCGTCTATTCCTTCATGACCACCTCGACACGCACCAAAGCATTATCGGGACCGAGCTGATCAGGGTCCACATCTGTCGGTCTTGGCTCTACGACGCCCTTAGCCACAGTAACGGGCACAGCACCGGACCAAATAACCAGCTCGCATTTCTTAGCGCTCTGCAATTATCATGTGGTCATTTTAAGAGGAAATGTTACCTAACAACAAATAAAAAAGTAGCAATTAATTAATTGTGATTATGAACTAGTATTACCTTTAGATTATCGAACGCGTCTCCCCAGGTCCCAGAAGCTTGACTGCTGCGCCGAAATCCCGGCGAAATGGGAGGTTGGTGCTCGTATTGCTGCCTAAACTGAGCGGATAAGCGTTCGAAGATTCTTGACTCCATCTCCACCATCTCTGCGTTATGGTCCTGTTTCATTTGCTGACGGAGCCGCTCCATCTTGGCATTCCTACTTTTCACGCTTTCTTCGAGATTTGGATGCACCGAAGACATCCTTGAAGCCCACGTGGACCCCCACACCCCTAACCCGACCCGGGTGCTCCGGATTGTCAAGCGTTTGAGACAATTCGTCATGCTGCCTCGAGACTGTACGGGCACCCAAATTTACCTCCTCCTCCACCTCCAACTGTTTAAAAAATTGAATAAAACACAAGACTAATTAAATGGAGGCAGTTATAATTTTGTTTGAATGATGCAAGTTATAACAAGAATTAAGTACCATTTTCTGAGCCAAGGGCCGCAATTCTTCGGGCAGTTGAATCCTTCCGTCGGCTGTTATCTCAGATCTTGCCATGAACCAACAGCTCTCCCTAGGGTTGGTTATCTTTACAACTGGTGAGTCGGAATCTATGTTTGACTCCAGTATCTTCTTAAATTCGGACGACTTACCCTCGTACCCGCTCGACCCTAAATGGTGCGGGTACTTATTCTTGGCAACAAGTACTCTCGCCCCTTTCACTTGCGGCCTTCATTAATCAAAGCCAATCAATTAGTGTAAGGCGGAAAAATGATCAATCCACAAAAAAATAGTTACAATTTTATAATTTTAGTTACCGGAACTCGGGAGTTTGCTTCATTGCTACGAAGTCATCCCAGATCTCCTGGGTCAACCCTTCAAAGTGTCCGACCGGATTCTTCCCTTTGTTCATCCATTCGGTCACGAGTGTGCTCTTGTATTGCTTCCACCCATCGTTCATTTTCTTTAGAGTGTTCTTTTTGCCGGTATCATCTCGTGATGTTCCATTGTGCCCGATTGACACAAAACAAATGTCATTTCAGTTCATGCATGTACGGGAATCAAAAGAAATACTGAAATATATGGTGACATTACCTTCACCATCTCCCACCATTCTTGTTTTGTCTCCTTGCTGAAGGCCCTCCAAGAGGCTGCACGGATATCGGCTTTCCTCTTCGCGAAAAGGCTGCACCAAGTTGAGTAATGCGCCCTGTTTTCCCCCGTTGGACACCCGTCCTTCTTGAACTCGATTTTAAATAGCTTTTTTTTTCGTGATGGTTTTGCACGTCGTCGGACCTCTCGTCCTTCTTTGTGATTCCGACTGGACTACACCTTGCTCTTCTTCGTCTTGGGGGTTCACGGAATGATCACCCGAATGTGACATGATTCTACAAAGAATAATAGCAAAGAAGGCCGACGAGCACCAGGGAGAACTCGACAAAACAATCAACAATTAACGACGACCAAATTAAATCAGAAATGCCCAAATAAGCAGGAAATAGAGAGAGAATAGAGATTGTTTTTCTTACCAAGAGAGGCAGTCGAGGGAGGCGGCGTAGAGGGAGAAAGGCGCAGAGGGAAGTTGAAGAAAAAGCAGCGGCGAAACTCTCCAGGTTTTTCAAAATCAGAGAAGTTGAAGGAAGCTAGAGTCGGATACTTAGAAATATTTACCAAAATTATAGTATATAGCAATATGGGAAATTTCCACACGGATATCTAATTAAATGTCCGTGTACAAAAGGTATCATACACGGATAATTAATTAAAAATCCGTGTAGGAAAGGTAAGAGTGACACGGATTTTCATATGTGTAGGATACCCTTTCCACACGGATATCTAATTTAATGTCCGTGTACAAAGGTTATCATACACGGATAATTAATTAAAAATCCGTGTAGGAAAGGTAAGAGTGACACGGATTTTTAATTAAATATCCGTGTAGGATACCCTTTGCACACGAATATCTAATTAAATGCAAGGTTATCATACACGGGTAATTAACTAAAAATCCGTGTAGGAAAGGTAAAGAGTGACACGGATTTTTAATTAATTATCCGTGTAGGATAGCCTTTGCATACGGACATTATATAATATATCCGTGTAACTCTAAAAAATTTTATCCACGGATTTTTATTTAAATATCCGTCGGCGAAGACGAAATTTTTAGCGGGAGATGCGCGCCAGCTAATTTCATTAATTCATCACTGTGAATTACAAAATAAATACAGAAAAACGAAGAGTCGCCTTAAACAATTAAGAGCCACGTGTCATTAAACAACGGTTTGGATTCATCGTTTAAAGTCGATTTGATATATTTTAAAGTCAAGTTCATAAGAGGTTAGATGAACTTAGGAGCACCCTAGTTCTACTCTATATATATATATATTATTTTAATTATATTATTAATTCGTATTATATCAATTAAATATTGAAATACAAAACTAAAGATAAGTATATATTATATATAAAAGATAATGTCTTCTAACAACAAATGCAAAGTGGCGCAGTGGTAGTGCACTATAGTTGCGAACGAATTATGCTTGGGTTCGATTCTCCTCTTCAGCAAAAAATTTTTTCGATTTTGCGCGGTGCATGGTGGTCGGTGTACCATAGTTAAACACAAAATATTACATAAAAATCATAATTAAAAAACAAAATGAAATGAAAAATGCAAAATAACATTGTTACATGATTAAAAAATATTACATAATCAAAATATTACACAGTGCTCTTTTTCTTTCTTTTCCTCTTTTTTGGCACATTTTGTACATCGGCCCATAATCCTTCGTTGTGATCAGATCTCATGTAGTTCGCTTCTTCTTCACTTACTGGTACCTCGATTGGCACGTCGGTGCAAAATGGAGGTATCTCGTCAAACTGGTCGTACTCTTCTTCGTCCACGACATTTTCAACCCCTAGAATCCTTCTTTTTCCTGATAGGACGATGCTCCACCTAGCATCACTCGGGTCAGTAACATAAAAGACCTGTGCGGCTTGCTTGGCTAGTATGAACGGATCATCGATATACCCGACTTTGTTGAAATCAACGAGTGTGAACTCGTTATTATCAACCTTCACACCCCGGTCTTCGACCCATTGACACCGAAACAAGGGAATGTTGAGACGAGGACTGTAAATGAGCTCCCAAATTTCTTCAATAACACCGTAATATGACTTTGATGCTATTACAGCCCGGGCATCCCCGGATCTACTGAATTCTTCGGAGGCCGCCACCAACGTCACCCCACTATTTTGCGTCGCACTCTTATCACTTTGTAATTTAGTGTAAAATGTATATCCATTAATCTCATATCCTTGGAATGTTCTAACAACAACTTGGGGTCCTTCGCCCAGTAGCCTGACAATTTCATCTACGGGCGACCTTTCGGCGTGTTCCTTCACTCTTTCTTTGAGCCATCCTGTAAAAGAACGATTATGCTCGTCATTCAACCACTTCTGACTTCTCGTGTAGTTCTGTTGTCGAAGGACTGTCATGTGCTCATCCACATAGGGTGAAACGTCTGCCATGTGTTGTAGTACAATTAAATGTGCCTTTTGTAGTTCATCTGTGTCAGCAAGTACGGGTTTCAAACCAATTGTCCCTACTCCTTGGAGTCTTCCCTCGTATCGGGATTTTGGAACACCGATAGGAGACACACCGCTCAGGTAGTTAGTGCAAAACTCAACCGCCTCTTCTGTTGAATACCCTTCTACGATGCTACCTTCGGGCCGATGCCGGTTCCTTACGTATTTTTTCAAAATACCCATGTATCTCTCGAACGGATACATATACCGCAGAAATACAGGACCACAGATCTTAATTTCCCTCACGAGGTGAACAACAAGGTGAACCATAACATCGAAAAAAGAGGGAGGAAAATACATCTCAAGATGGCAAAGAGTAACGACGACCTCCGCTTGCAAATCGTCCAATTTGAGCGGGTCTAACACCTTGGAATTAATTGCATTGAAGAAAAAACAAAGCTTCGTATGGGTCTGCCGAACGGCCTTTGGTAAAATTCCCCGAATTGCAACAGGAATCATCTGTGTCATTAAAACATGACAGTCATGGGATTTCATACCCTTCAATTTCATGTCCTTCATGGACACCAGCTTCTTAATATTCGAAGAATACCCTGACGGGACTTTAATACTGTGAAGGCATTCACAAAAGCTTCTTTTCTCCTCCTTCGACATGGTGCACATTGCAAGGGGTAGGTATGCGCGCTTCCCTTTATCTTGGGGTGCAAGCTTTTGTCGTATTCCCATTTCCACCATGTCTTTTCGAGCGTTAATACCGTCTTTAGTCAGGCGAGGAATGTTCAATAAGGTGCCGATTAAACTGTCGCATACATTTTTTTCAACATGCATGACATCTAGGCAAGGCCGCACCTCCAAATACTCCCAAGACGGTAGCTCCCAAAATATGGACTTCTTTTTCCAAATATTTTTAGGCGGTGCTTTGGCGCATTTTCCGAAAACAACATCAAGGTTTTTAACCCGCTTGAAGGCACCCTTCCCATCCAATGGACGACGTGCCACTCCGAGCTCATTTTTCCCATTGAATGTCTTTTTTTCTCCTGCGGTATGGGTGATTAACGGGGAGAAACCTGCGATGCCCCATAAAAACATTCTTCTTACAATATTTCAACCTCGGCACACTGCGTGTCATCTTCACGAGATAGGGCACGCTTTTGCTCCTTTTAAATCTGTAACCCGACAAATTCCCGTATGCGGGAAAATCATTCACTGTGCAAAATACCATGGCCCGCAATTTAAAGACCTCTTTGCCGTACGCATCCCATACCCAGACACCAGTCTTCCATAATTTTTGGAGGTCCTCAATTAATGGTGCGAGATATACATCTATGTCATTTCCGGGTTGTCTGGGTCCTTGGATCTGTAATGACATCATTATATACTTGCGTTTCATGCACAACCAAGGAGGAAGATTGTAGATGGATAAAAGAACTGGCCAAGTGCTGTGCTGACTGCTCATACTTCCGAAGGGACTCATTCCATCCGTGCTCACCACAATCCTAAGGTTTCTCGGGTCGAACCAAATTCTTTGAATTGTCTATCAATATTTCTCCATTGAGGAGAATCAGTAGGGTGTCTTAGTTTTCCGTCCTTTTTCCGCTCTTCTTCATGCCAGCGCAATAATTTAGCATCTTTGGAATTTGCAAATAACCGTTTAAACCTCGGTATTATCGGTAGATACCACAGCACCTTGGCCGGAGGCGGGTCCTTTTTTTCTTCATCGTTACAATCGTCAGTTTCGTTGCCCTTACGCTTATAGCGTGAAACGCCGCATCTAGGACATACATGCATGGACTCGTACTCTTTACGGTACAATACACAGTCATTAGGACATGCATGTATTCTTTCAATCTTCAATCCCACTGGACATATCAACTTCTTTGCTCGATATATACGTACACGGTAACTCGTTGTTATCCGGGAGCATTTCTCGTAAAAGTCGTAGTAAGGACGTGAAACTCTTATCGCTCCAACCACTGCTCGCTTTTAAGTTCAATAATTTCAACACAAGTGACAGTTTGGTAAATGTGATACACCCAGGATACAACGGCTTTTTGGATTCATCCGACAAATACTGAAATTTATCATAATTTTCACCACCAATTTCACATTCCACATCACGTAACATGTCCTCTAGGTTTTCGGTAAACTCGTGTTCTAGATTTTCATCAATACTCGTTGCCATCTCATCATCGTCGCAGCTATCAACTTCAACACTATTCAATTTTTCGAAATTCTGATAATCATCGTTGCAATCAAATTCAAAATTATCAGAAATTTGATCACTCTCATTTATTTCATCACAAAATTTACCGGTACCACTACTTTCTCTAATTTTCTCACCATGCATGAACCAACATGTATATCTCTCCTTAAATCCCCGACAAATTAAATGAGTTCTAATTTCTTCCAATTCCTCAAATCCTATACAATTTTTACAATCCCTACAAGGACACAAAATGTTGGCCTCCTTTTGCAAAACTCTGTAACTCTCAGCAAATTGTAGAAACTCTTCAACCCGGACCAAATATTCTTCACTGTCACGCCGCATTTCATACATCCAACTTCGATCCATCTGTAAATTAAATTCCAAAAAATGATCGCAATTAATCATGCGTGGTGGATGGTTTACATATGTATAACCTACCGAATTCTTGGCTTACAAAGGGCCGGTTTACAATCCTAACCCACTCCTTGAATATTGTGCCTCATATGTGAACACACGTTAGCGTGATTTAATTAGTATTTGAGAAAAATTCGGCAGCATTTCCCCTTAACTCCCCAAGTACGTGTACATACCACATACTCGTAGGAGCAATAAGGAGAAATACTGTCGAATTTTTCTCAAATACTAATTAAACCCGCTAACATGTGTTCACATCCTAAACGAGACACAATATTCAAAGAGCAGTCCCAAACCGGGGACTATCCAAAATTAATCCCTATTGGATTAATTTTGAACGGGTATGGACCTACAAGCATATTAATAGGTCGGTTATTGGACAGCAATACACAAATTATTTTACAACCATGCATGCATTAATCAAACCGTAGACCGTAAATAAGCAATAAAAACTAATTAACAGAAAATTATTGAAATAAAAGAGAAGTATTACTAACCTTAACAAGGAAAGAGGAGCAAATCACAACTAAAAATCAGCAAATCTCAGCTGCCTGCCGCGCAAAAATCAGATTCCAGCCAATCCAGAGGAGGAGAGAGTGATCAAAACGGCGCTGGAAGAATACCTTTAAGTGAGCTGAACCCTAGATGACCTTTTCTACACGGATAATAAGAGATAAATCCGTTTAGCTCTCCCGACATTTCTACACGGCTATTTAAATAAAAAACCGTGTGACAATCACCATTCCTACACGGATATTTAATTACATATCCGTGTAACTCTATAATATTCATACACGGTTATTTAATTATATATCCGTGTACGAAGATAAATAGCTACACGGATATTTCATTTATTATCCGTGTAGGATTAACTTTTCTACACGGATTTCTTCTCAAAATCCGTTACGAATCTGAAGGGTTTAGGGTTTAGTTAGGTTTGTCCAAACGTCACGCGCGGGAGTTTACCATTCCTACACGGATATTTAATTAAATCTCCGTGTACCTCTATAATATTCATACACGGTTATTTAATTATATATCCGTGTAAGAAGATAAATAGCTACACGGATATTTAATTTATTATCCGTGTAGGATTAACTTTTCTACACGGATTTCTTCTCAAAATCCGTTACGAATCTGAAGGGTTTAGGGTTTAGTTAGGGTTGTCCAAACGTCCCGCGTGCGGGAGTTCAAACGTCTGTATATATATTTAATCACCATTCGTACACGGATATTTAATTAAATATCCGTGTAACTCTATAATATTCATACACGGTTATTTAATTATATATCCGTGTAAGAAGATAAATAGCTACACGGATATTTAAGTACATATCCGTGTAACTCTCCTCTTTTTTATTAAATATCCGTGAGGAAGACTTTTTAACACGGATATTTAAGTAAATATCCGTGTAGGAAAACATGATATTTATTTCAAAGCATGCATGCGCTCTCCATTTATTTCATGTATTCATCACTGTGAATTAGAATTAAATATTAAATATTAATAGATTTAAAATAAACACAGAAAAACGAAGAGTCGCCTTAAATCCTATATATCCTCCGAATCGGTTCTTAATTCTCTTAAATCTATCTTTCTCTAAGTGAAAAAATGTCGTGTATCACAGAAGAACAACCTATTGAGGCGCCACCACCACCTGTTCTCGCACTACCACCAATTCCAGAGGATTTCATGCTAGTGCCTTGGATCCCACCCGGGTACGAACGACCACCACCAGGTTATCCCAGAAGTTGGCCATGGCCACCATGGCCGAGACGCCCACGGCGCAGCCCCAGGGGCCATCCGCCACCGAAGCCCTACGTTCGTCGGACAAAGAAGAAAAAATCTGTTGTTTAGAGTTTCTTTTTTTTTTTTAGTTTTATTATATCAAATTTTTGGAAACTTTTGTAATATTTACCAGTAGTAATATATGAAAGTTTACTTGTTTACATTTTTGTTCTTTTGTATTTATTTTTTGTATTAGTTGCACAATTTTTAATTTGTTAATATTTAATATTTCTAACACAGTAATGAATATTTTTATTTCTAAAATATATAGTGTACAAGAATGAATACATAAATTATAAAGAACTTAATATTTACAAAGTTCATATCTAAATGAATACATTTCTTAATTTATAAGAATGAATATTTAAAGAGCTTCACAGCAATGAAAACATCCATAAGTTCATTTTAATATTTACATAATCAAAATGTGAAACTTAAAAAAAAAAAAAAAAGGGAATCCTACACGGATATTTAACTACATATCCGTGTAGAAATATGAATAATATAATAAAATATTTATATTAATATCATATTTAATAAAATTTCACGTGGGCTATCCTACACGGATATTTAACTGAATATCCGTGTAGGATGATAGATAGCTACACGGATTTTTGCACAAAATCCTTTATGAATCTGAAGGGTTTAGGGTTTACTTAGGGTAGTCCAAACGTCGCGCGGGAGTTTAATCTATATTTTGTATAATTTATTGCTTTCCATAAAAAACGAACTTATCAAACTATTCATAATTCCTAAAAGGAATTAGTCAAAATATGACATAAAATGCAAAATGTAAAATTAATGCTCTCCATAAAAAATCACAACAAACCATTCCGACACGGATATTTAATTAAATATCCGTGTAGGATTGTTTTTTTTTTTTTTTTTTTTTTTTTAGGCAGCCTCTATTTGGTTGATTTGGTTGATTTGCAATTTTGCAGGTCCTATTGTAGCAGTGTGCGGTTGCACCTGTGGGTTTAGAATTTCAGCTGAATTTTTCCTCCGTTAATTTTACTCTGAGATGGAGGATTCAGTATCATTTCCTCCACCTCCAATAGGGAGGAAAGACTTTGAATCCTCCATCTCAAAGTAAAATCAATGGAGGAGAAACTTTGAATCCTATATCTCCTTAATCCGTGTAGAGAGAGTGATCTTTCCTAAACTCTTATGTGCCTCGTAGAGATCTAGAGAGTGATCAAAACGGCGCTGGAAGAGAAGCTTTTTATTTCAGCTGAAACCCTACATGACCTTTCTACACGGCTATTTATATGAGAGCTTTTTATTTCAAGTTGAAACCCTAGATGACCTTTCTACACGGCTATTTAGTTATTAAACCGTGTAACTCTATCTACATATATACACAGCTATTTAAATAAAAATACGTGTACAAATAACTCTCCTGACACGGATATTTATTTTAATATCCGTGTAGCTCTCATATAATTCCTACACGGATATTTAAGTAACTATCCGTGTAGGAAATGTAAATTTCAAACGGCTTTTTTGAAACACTGTTTTTTAATGAAATATCCGTGTGGGATTCTTAGACATATCATTGATCATTGGAAAAATCCTATTTGGTACACGGTTTTACATAAAACTGAGAAAATCCGTGTACAACCACAGTGTAGGAAGCACCATTCTGTAGTAGTATAATTTCATAAATTTTGAAGTTGGTACAAACTAATGCATTTTTTATCCAACGTTTCAGATTGAAATACAAAATTTGAGTGATCTTTGGAGATTCTGACCGAGACAAAGGCTGTACCAATGTTCAAAATTAAATTGCTTTATTTTAAATATTTTGGAGAGGGATTTTGACTTTATATAAATTATTTTGGACCGAGATAAGGCTATACCAATATTAAAATCCGAATACTTTATATTAGGATATTAATATCCCTCTCCAAAATAATTTATGCATCCTTTCTATTTGCATTATATATTTATATATAGATATTAAAATCATTTCAATATAGTCAAAATTATATAATAAATTACGAAATAGATGTCTAGAATATATATTTCATACTTTAATGCTGTTCTGCTAAAATAAATTTCAAATTAAACCAAGTTAATGATAAAATCTACACAATTTGCTTGAAGTTACACCATATGGAGCAAGTAACCTTTCAATATATATTTTCCAAATTTACCTCCTGGTCTATTTTTCTCTTTCTTTTTATTGATGGAAAATAATAAATAATGTGACGGTATTTGTGAGAATAAAAGTGTATTTTTGCCATGGTATTGTTGAGAATACTCCTGTCAATAATACTGATATGTTCATAAATAGTACGTTTTTCTTGGTATACCCTCGAGAATAATATTTTTTTATCCTTACAGATAATGTCCTTTGTGGTAGTAAAGCCCTTAACATATATTCTCCTTATTGCCCCTCTCTTGTTACATCCGTCTTAGAGTCAAACTTCGATATTCTTTTTGAGAGCTCAATGTCAAATTTGTATTGCTCTTCATATTCTAGACACAAAAATTTATACAGATATATACAATTCAAGTTAAGAATAATAAAAACATTTGAAATATATGTAATAAATAATTTATTTATTTGAATTATGGTGCATGACGATCATAACATGTTTGTATCATAAAAAAAAGAACTATAATATTAAAAGAAAAAAGAATGGTATAGATTTAAGCATTTATTTATTCTCATTCGCCTCTATTTACCATAATTATTAATGATCAATTATATACTTAACATATGAAAACTTTATTTTGCGGAATTTCAAGTATTCGTTTTTTCAATACTTAATTAATGTTGATACTCTTTATAATTAATACAAATTAAATCGGATAGCCGGATAGGACAGCATTTATTTCTTCCCATATGTCATTCGTAAAATATTTCTCTCATGTAGTGTTGGACCGGGTTCGGCGGTTCGGTCCAGTGTCCTATTGGACTTGATCCATTAAACTGACTGGACTCGGTGTATTCTAATTGATGTGTTCCGCTTTTATTCAGAAAAAATGAGGTTCGAAAAGTACAGCTCTTTACTATTGAAGAGTAACTAGTGAGTTATATATGTACATCCTTAAGTTTATTAGTTTTTATTTTATTTTATTTAGTATTTAGCCATGATTAAAAATTATGAAAAATAAATGTATTAATATAACCTACTTATTTTTGCTGTTACTTATTGTCTTTGTACAAACTGAATTTAAAATATAATTATCACAAAAGTAGGTTGATTTTAACATTTTAAATTTGTTTTTTTTTTAAATCAATTTAATATCTTTTGAAATTAAGTTCACCAATTTGCAAATTAATATAAAGTAAAATTATTTTTAACGAAATTTTTTAATGGATGGTTGTAAGTCATTAATTAGATTTTCAATGATTAGTAGCAACTTTATTTCCGGAATATTAGCGAAAGGATATCAAGTGAGTTTTTTAAATTAATTTTTAATTTCATACGGCTTAGGTAATTCTTGTTCAGCTGAGTCCAAAAAAAAAAAATTGAAGCCTATGAATTTGGTCCGTCTTGAAATTCGTGCTATATTAAAATGGACGACCCATATTTCATTCTCCCCGGTCAAGTATTGCTTTATTCCATACGAATTGGGTCGAATCAATTTAATCTATCCATCATCACGTAAGAAATTTATACTTCCATTTTCTTATACAGTGATAACTATTTTGTTTAGTAAAGCATGGATTGAGTAAAAATTTACTAGCATTGTGCTTGTGCATTGGAACAGAAAATGTATTATAAGAGAACAAAATAAATATGGAAAAATTATGATAATGTCACTCTAAACTAACTTTAGTCTTAATTTTATCATTATTACATATTTAGTCCTTTAAAAAAATATAACTAAAATACTTTTAGAGCATCTCCAATGCTAAAATTGCAAATCAATTTCAAAATAGCTGTCAATTTGAAATGAGCAATTAATTGCAAAACAGTTGCATTCTTGAAATAACACTAATTGCAAGTCTATGTTACACGAATCTTGAAGTACGAACAGACCTTCCATTTATTTCTCCCATCATTCTCTCTCCGGGTGAAATAACAAATCATCGTCTTTCTTTCTTGATTTGTCTCTCTCACCTTTCCTATGAAGCGCAAGGCTCCCATCCTCTCAACTGCTTCTCATTCCTCCACTTCATCTCTTGCTTCTTCTTCTTTCTTCAATTAAATTTGTTTCTCTATAACTTTTATTACTGAGACTCACCCTTTATCACCAAGTATTTATCTATTGTGCACATGCAAATGCTATTACTTAAAATGTTCCTTCTTTGAACTTTCTTCACATTCTTTAAACACTGTTGGATAAAAGAACCAACGAGCTTAGATTATCTATTTTTCTGGCTTGTTCAAGTAATCTCTCCTCTGTTTGTGCCAAATAGCGAATATAGAAGAAAAGTTCTTCTGCTTCCTGCTCAACAATTTAATAATAAGGAAATCCAATTTCAACAGGGGTATGAAATTGAGAATTGTTGGCCATTTGGATTCTTTCAATTCGATTCCAATTCATGTTGCAATTTAAGTCAAGATCGATGGAAGTGAGAGGAATGAGATAAAATGGAGAGTTTCTTGGAGGGAAACAGGAGAGAGAGAGAGAGAGAGGGATGGGATAAAATGGAGAGTTTTTTTTTATACTTAAAATGGAGGGTTTCTCGGAGAAGGGAAGAGAATGAGATAAAATGGTTTTTTCTAGAAGTGGGTTTTGACGGTGAAGGGAAGAGAGAGCAACTACAGTCTGCATTTTGCTCCTAATTCATTGCATTACTGTTTCTGGCAAAGGGTGAGGCTACTGGAGGCGAAGGAGGCGAGTACAGGAGGCACTGAAAGATGGGGCATAATTGATAGGAGGGTTACAATGGATACCAAGGGTATTTCTGGAAATACAGAAATATATATTTCAAAAAAATATTTTTCAGTTCATTTTTTATAAAAATAATATAAGAATGGGATGATAATGACAAAATTAAAACTAAGTTAGTTTAGAGTGGCATTATCACAATTTTTTATTTTGGAATGACAATTTTCCAATTTGCAAGTCTTTAATTGGCATTATCACAATTTTTCCAATAAATATTATCATATAATATGGCATATTTTCATAAAAAATAGATCAATGAAAAAATAAATTATTCACCAATAAAAAAATAGACCAACATATTTTCATACAAAGGTAAAACTCATTCTTTAATAGCATATCTATGAGAATTTTTAATAGCATACAAATGTAGATTGAGATACCAACATCTATCCTAAGTTTGACCCTCCTTTCTACAGTTGTTACACTTCTCATTTTTTGATTGATTTGAGTGAATTTGGAAACTAGAATTTTGATTAAAATTGGGATTTTTTTTTTTACAACTTAGCCATGGGTCTCGTGCCTCTCATGGCTTGTGATCTGTAGACAATTCATGACAAGTCTCCTACTCTCCACTTATTGAATTAAAATTTTCATTTGAGAATTGAAAGGAAGATGTACCATGGTCATTATTTGAGATCTTACATACTACTTCATAACTTGGGTTTAGTCCCGCAAGATATTGAAAATATCATCATTTTCAGCCCACTTCTGGAGTGTGGCCAGATCTATTGTTATTGTCTTGTAGAATCAAAGATCATTGCATTATTTTTCAAGAGCACCAAGGTACTCAGTATTTCTTCTTGACCTTTATTTTGTTTTTATTGGATTTCCTACATAAGTTGATAAATATGTGAAAAATTATTTTTCTAGCTGTACATAACTTTTACAACTTTTCACAACTCATATGTTTCCTTACCGAGTCAAAAGAATTGTTGTGTCTGAATCTTTTAAATTAGCATGTTTAAGCACGACACGGTTGGACATAACAAAGGCACCAAAGCATTATATCTTTTTTTGGTTGTACACAGAACTACAAATGGTAAAAACAAAACAAAAGAGAAAAATATTTTTGCTAATACTGTACTGCTTTGTGCCAATATGCTAAAGATTGAAGAGAGAAAAATATTTTTCTGAATATAAATAATGCTTTATTTCGTTTCTCTCTTACTCAATTACATAATGTTCTGCGGTATTTATAATAATACAACTTTTCTAAAATAAGTAACCACAACTTTGCTAAATTAAGCACCCACTACCTATCCTCTTATTATAAGCAGTCCCCAAAATAGAACTCTAAATAAGAAACCCCACTAATCCCACTACACACATTCATGCTTCTAAAAACAAGTACATCAGAATTTTAAATAAGGAAAGTTAATTTTGAAGCACTGGACATCTTTTATGTTGTGCTGAAATTGAAACTTGTCAAATCTACAATGACCACGTCCACCACTACCTTGAGAGGACTCCCCCTTTCTGTAGAACGCGCTTTCATCACTTTTCTCCTCTAATCTGGGCTTTGTTTCATGGGTCTGTAGTGAGCCCATCAGTTCATCAAAGGAATAGGTTGAAAGATCCTTTCACTACTACAAAAAACGTCTTCCTACACTGTACTTATACACGGATTTTCTCAATTTTACAAAAAAACGTGTATGAAATAAGATTTTTCCAGTGTTCTAGGAATCCTACACGAATATTAACTTAAAAATTAGTGTCCGTGTGGAAATTAATCTTTTATACACGAATATTTCATTAAATATCCGTGTAGGAATGTTGAGAGAGCTACACGGATTTTTATTACAAAATCCGTGTAGGAAGGGGTTATTGTACACGGATTATTGTTTAAATAACAGTGTAGAAAGGCTAGAGAGCTACACGGATTTTTACTAAAAAAAAAAAAAAAAAAAAATGGTTCAGCAACCTTCCTACACGGATTTTTAAATAAAAATCCGTGTAGAAAGGCTAGAGAGCTACACGGGTTTTTATTTAAAAATCCGTGTAGAAAGGCTAGAGAGCTACACGGATTTATAGTGAAAAATCCGTGTAAAAATGTAGTTTTAGGGTTTTTGTTATATAAGAAGGCCTTTTTCCCTCCAACGCCGTTTTGATTTCAGCTCATAGCACAACTGGGATCTGAGATATTTGAAGTTGTTATTTTCTCCTCTCTATCTTACTAAGATTAGCCATGAATATATATATATATATATATATTTTTATCTTTATCTAATTTTCTGTTACTTATTATTGCTTATTTAGGTCATGTGTAATTATTATTGCTTATTTCTCTTTTATTTGTCTTTTCAGTTTTGTATGGTTTTCGTTGGTTACTGTCATCTTCGTCTTAGTTGGTTACTATTGATGCAATATGGTCCTGCGCATGCTTCACAAAAAGGGGCGTAACTTTTGATCCGTCCGTCGGATCGGGCTGAATTTTTGACAGGAACTCCACAGCCCAAAACCGGGTTCAGATTTGTGATCCGAGTCTTCCTTCATGGACTTTTGGACTTTTTGGACTTTTGGACATTTTTTTTTGCAAAAGACTAGCAAAATTGGAGGCCAGTTAACAAAAAAAAAAAAAAAAAAAAAACAGCAACCTTCCTACACGGATTTTTAAATAAAAATCCATGTAGGAAACAATTCTACTCGGATTTTTACTTAAAAATCCGTGTAGGAATGTTACTGAACCCGATTTATTTATTTAATATTCTGTTGAGGAGAGCTACACGGATTTTAACTAAACATCCGTGTATGAATACTCTTCCTACACGGATTTTTAATAAAAAACCGTGTAGGAAGAAGTTTCATACACGGTTTTTTATTACAAAACTGTGTAGCTCTGAGTATTTCCACACGGCTATTTAGTAAAAAAATCCATGTAGGATTAGTGTAACCGTACACGGATAAATGCTAGACTTTCCTACACCCTAGTATTGCACACGTTTCCAAATCCGTGTAGCTCTCCAGTTAAAGTCCGTGTACAAACTGTATTTTTTGTAGTAGTGTTTGATTCTTCAATTACTACCACCACGTGATAAAATTTTGGTGCTATGCTTCTCAGCACCTTTGCCACCATGGTTTGCTCCGAGATGTTGTCTCCATATGCTTGAATTTGGTTGACAACGGATGTGATTCTTGACAAAAAAATCTGCATTGATTCTTCTATTTCATATTCATCGTCTCAAAATCTCTGTGTAGGCTTTGCTATTTTATAGCCACAACTTGAGAACTTCCTGAAATGTCGTCTTTAAGGTTGTAGCCTCTTCTTTAGCAGTTGCTGCTGCTGCAATTCTTCAAGGTTGCACACCAATTGACTCTACTGACAATTGCGAATTGACTCTGCCGTCAATTGCTGTCCCACCGAACCATCGGCTCTGATACCATTTTGTTGGGATAAATTCAGCAATACTGCACTACTTTGTGCTAGTATGCTAAAGATTGAAGAGAGAAGAATATTTTTCTGAATAGAAACAATGCTTTATTTCCTTTCTCTCTTACTCAATTACATAATGTTCTACGGTATTTATAATAATACAACTTTCCTAAAATAAGTAACCACAACTTTGCTAAATTAAGCATCCACTACCTATCCTCCTATTATAAGCAGTCCCCAAAATAGAACTCTAAATAAGAAAACCCACTAATCCCACTACACACATTCATGCTTCTAAAAACAAGTACATCAGAATTTTAAATAAGAAAAGTTAATTTTGGATCAACTTTCAACAATACTTATAGGCATAGCTTGTGTTAATAAATTAAGGAGTCATGTATATATAATATTTACACGACAGTCTAGAATGCATGCAAGTTAGGCTGTTAAGGACAATATATTAAACGCTTAATCAAACGGTTCTGGTAAAATTGAGAGGAAGATTGTGGACCATTTAATTTTTGCTGCTTGATTGCGGTTGAAAGCAATTAGTTTCTAATTAGTGCGGTTTCTCTATATATATTCAAATATTCGCGAATCTAGCCCATTCCAACACGTTGGTATATTTGCCAGTCTCTCCCTCTCTCTCTATATATAATATTTAAATAATTACAAAATTCAACTTTATTTTGATATGCATCTAGCAAAAAAATTAACCAATTATAATTGGTGCTATAATTGGTGCTATAATTTTAATTTTTAGTATGATGTATATAGAGTATAATGTATTTAAAGCATATGCTATGGCTATTAATATTCTTTTTGATAAGTTGGCTATTAATATTCTAATTTACTAAGTTTCATAAATCATAACCATTGCCAGATTTTCTCTGATATAGCATGGCAGAATTTTGCAGTCTCAAGGATTTAATCAACAGTTCTATTGATAAGGCACGTAAGCTGGTTACTAATTCAATATGTTGCCGAAGATATAAAGACCGTTTTCTTATCAGGTGAGTATTAATTCTGAAATCTATATTCATTTTATTGAAGGTGAAGTAAACTTTTGTTTTCCACTGGTAATTAAGTATACCAGAACATCTTATATTGTTAGTTTCAAAATTCTAATGAATGTGCTGGTATATACACACAAACATGTAATATCTCTTAGTTTTCTTGTACAGGAAGCTGCAGATAGGTTCTGGTCTGATGAGCTTCCAAACGACATACTGGCTGAAATTATTAGTAGCGGAGATTGTCCGAAAGATTACCTAAATTCTATTGCTGTTTGTAGAAGATGGCGCTCTATTGCCTATGCTCTGAAATCAAACCCAACATGTGACCTTCAATTGTTACATCCTTTTCCAAGGAAATATCCTCTTCCCGTGCTCCTGTAACCATGTGAAAAAAATGGGGACATACACTCTCTCTATAGTATTACCAAGAGGGAGGTGAATGAACTTTATGTACCAGAATTTAGTAACAAATGGATATGTGGAAGCTGGAATGGTTGGTTGGCAATTGTTGATATACAAGACACGAACCTGATTTACCTCTTAAATCCGATCACAAAAGTGAAGATACCCCTTCCACCTTTACCTACCTTACATAAAGCTATTGATAAGTTGTTTAGGTTTGTCTGGAGTGCCGATAAGCTTGTCATTGTAACCTCCAAGGATGTTGCTAAGCAGTCTAGCTGCACAACTATTGCACTTAACATGTGGCAGATCATTGCACATTTCTAGGATTGGAGACGATAAATGGAAAACAATCAATACATCAGTATTTCGCATTTGTGATGTCAATGAATTCAAAGGACACTTATACTTTGTTGCGAACCATGGTGCCCTTTTTTTAATCGAAACAAGTCCGATAATAAAGGTTACATTTATTACAAGATTGCTAAATATAATCGATGCTGGTCAATACTACCTCGTAGAATCATCTGGAGATCTACTGTTGATTGTTAGATTATTTGGTTCTTTACAGGACAAGCAGACAATTGGGTTCTGGGTATTCAGGTTAGAAGAGTATCCTGAAGGAAAAATCTTGAAAAAATTAGAAAATCTTCATGATCAAGTGCTCTTCATTGGTCGCAACAGAACCCTATGCTTGGATTCAAAGTTATACCCTGAATGCCAGGGGAATTGCATCTACTTTGCTGATGACGACGGGATACTTGATTATGCAAGACTCACTGGCAAATTAGTAAATGCTCATGATTATGGAGTTTTTCACATGAATGATAGAAAGATAGAACCATTTATGGAGGGCATAAATGATCGACTTCTGTTACCGGGAATTTGGTTTTCTCCTAATCCATGGTAATGCAACACACATCTCTTCATTATATTAAGTCTGTGGCAATATTCCTCCCTGATAAGTGATATTTGACTATTTAGTAAATTATTGGTTTTTTTAGTAAAATGACTGATAAAATGTTGATAAATGTTAGAGAAGTTTTTTTTTTTAATTTCTTGAGAGCAGCTAGAGAAGTTCTGCTCATACATGAAAAGACTTATTCTTGGAGTGCTTGATTAATTTGTTGTTGATTGAAAAAGTGCATTTCTCTACAATATTTGACATGGAGAAGAAAAATGTTGCATCTAAAATTGATATGTTTGATTATGCAAATTATTTTTCAAGGAAAATTAATTATCCTATTTGATCAGGATACCTTACTCAGACCAGTCTGACACTGACCTCATTTGAATCTCGAAATTTTACTTACCGTTAGTTTTATAACACACACAAAAAAAGAGCCAATAAAGGACACAAATTAAACAATTCAAGCATTGAAAAATGAGAAATTATATCACAAGTTTGAAATTCAGGCTGGAATTTCTTATTGATATAAAATAGTTGGGAACTGAGAACTGCCCTTCAATGAAATCCCCCACCAAGAACCCCCCCTCCCCTCGAGTCCTACATGAAGAATTTTGCAAATTTTGCAAATATGAATGTTTTCTACTCGATTTTCACTTTGAAATAAGATCCATGAAGAATAACTTTCGAGTTATATTTGTGTTTTTTTTTTAACCACTTTTAATTCTCAATTCAATACTACATAAAAACACTTTGCTATCAGTTCAAATCGCAGTTCGCAATTAGCTTCCAAACCAATGGCAATTGTCCTGATAGGAAAGGTATACACATATGATATTGGCTAACCGATGGCGTTAATCACTTATTCCAACAATTGGATCGATAGGCCAGACGGTGTTGACTAAAGGCCTATTGAAATTTCGAGATTCAAATGCTTTCAATAGACTAGACGCTTTAAAAACCTATATACAGCATATTAAAATTTCCAGTTGGGATAATCCCAATTAGCCAATCGATTAATATAGCAAATTACAAGCTAAAATACAGCCATATTATTTCAGAATTAAACTATAGTCTTGGATTGACTGATCATTGTGTATACCACTTGATATATGTACTAATACAATGTAAAGTCATCATACAAAAATTTGATATATACACCATAATTATATGAGAAATATGACTTTTAGTGACACAAACAATCTAAAATTCCACCATCTTTAGTTCCCTACAATCTTACTCATCTAATTATGACAAATATATTGAGGAATCTAACAGCATTACCTCCTAAAGTTACAATAGCGAACAGACCCAAGAATTAAATACAAAAAGGAAAAAAGAGAAAATAAGACCGAGTTCGGATATGTAATGGCAAGCACACAATTACTACACAGGGTCACTGTGATGAGATAATTAATTCACATATTTAGATCAGTTCAGAGATGTATGCTCTAAATTTTCCAACATAACTACAGGCTTAGATATAATAAGAATAGCATAAGATTCACATAGTGAGCAACAATGAAATTCTCGTCTCTGCCAGTTAATTTGAATGAAGATAGAACTAAAGCAATGGCAAAACTTGACATATAAATCTGCCGATAGTTTTGCTGATTCTCCATTCCCTTCTCACATAAATTATGTACATAATCAAACGGAAGACACATTCAGTCTTAAATATGCCCTTTTTGTTTCTTCTGTACCTAACAAACAGATGACACATCCAGTTACTTTAACAATGTTCTTCTTAAAATGATATCAAAATATTGCATATCAAACATATGTAAACTGATTGTTAATTAACATAAACAACGCCTGTCAGAGTACTCTTCTATCTGCAAAATGAAAAACTTCATATATACCAAACAGATTCTTCCATCATTACTACAAAAAAATAGAAACATTTTTTCCTATAAATTTGAATAAATTTTATGCAACTAAACAATTTATACCACTGAACAATACATAAGAACTGACAATGTACCTCATAATCTTTTTGACGTCGTCGCTCACAATCATTCCTACTTTCCTAGGCACATATGTAAAAGGAAAGTATGATATATTATATGGCTACAAGCTGAATACTTAACATAACTATTTAAAAGAAATCCAAAGCAAAAGAAAAATAATTTCTTAATCAAAAGAGAGAAAACTAATATACACCTGTAGACATGTACTCAGACTGTCATTTTGTTCTTTTACGAACTTGCAGCGGTCCTCATGGGTCTGACGATACCAGTCCCTAGGGAATGAGCAACCTTATTCACAAATTAATCAAATAATGCTAGCTATTTGGTGATATACGTACAAATTATAAATTTATATTTTCGTCTTTAAAACTAAAGTACTATCATAATAATTATAGTGATATATCATGCATGATAATGCACAAATGTCTTTTAGCAGAGGGAATGTCAATTTAAAGGCTTACATGAAACAGTGTTGAAATTAATTCATTGGTGCACTAGTGGAAAAAATACTTTTTGTATCGGTTATTTACACACATCTGTATCGGATCTAGGGGCGACACTGATCTAGGCGACACAGATACCTAAACTAATATGTATCGGGTAAAGAACCGATACAAAAAGTAAGAATCTGTATCGGTTGTTTAATAGAACCGATATAGATAATAGTATTTGTATCGGTTTTTTGCAAATAACCGATACAGAAACAACCGATACAAATATTACTATCTGTATCGGTTATTTTTAAATAACCGACACTGTATCAATTTTTTTTTTTTTTTGCTGATTGTAGGTATCACTAATTCTGGATAACAGAAAAATTTGTTTCTTATAAACTGCAGTCCGAGCACCAATGAAAAGAAAAGAATATTACTATCTTTATGAAGTCTGGATACAAATATTACTATTTATTTATGAAGTCTGGATACAAATATTACTATCTTTATGAAGTCCGAGCTTAACCTATACTCATCATACCTCTCATCTGGAATGGATATAAACTGCAGTCAAAAGAAAATAATTTTTTTTTGTTAAACTTCACTCTTTCACAGTGACTAGTTCAGGTTATCAGAGTATTCATAAAAATACCGGCACCAATGCAGGTATTAGAAATTACCATTAGTACCAGCAGGGACTTCACTAATTATCAAATTTGATTTGAGATTATTTTGTGCAACATTTGCAAATTTGACAGTTCAATATTTGCATGTCTGAAGAAAGAGCAACCAATTAAATTCTACTAAATTTGTCCCTTAACTTTTATGTATGAATTGTATGAAACAATTTGGTCTATTCAATTCAAATGTTTCCAAAGCTGATTGAATTAAAGAAAATTATACCATTGGATACAAGGGATAGTGAAATTGTCACGCCTTGTACAACTCTAGTGAAACTTATGGAATGATACCACATCAACCAATGTTGTTCTCATCAAAATGAACCTTTTAATAACAATATCGCTTATGGAAGAAGAAAAAGACTTACATCAAGAACAAATCTAGCATATTGCAGAACCTCTTCTTCATTAGGGGCTCCACTGTACTCTTCATAATTGCCAAGCTCTGATGCATAACCCAGATCTCCCACCCGGTAAATTTAATTACTCAGATTAATATAACACCAGACAGTACTTCTCCTGGACAACCAAGTACTATAATCTATCCAGACCTCTGATTAATCTGTCTTATTACCAAAAGAAGATGATTATAAACTGAGCAACAGTACCAAAAGAAATTAAATAAATTATTGAACTTTATTTTTTTCAAAGCATATTCTAGGTCTAAGTAACTACCTTCTCATCCAATGGATGGATGAAACTTTCAGCAGGGCTCGGCACTCTTCCAAGCAAGCAACATTTTTAAGGTCAAAACTTGAAACTAAACTATTGAAGTATACTGAAGCAAAAATTAAACTATATCTAAAATCCTATATGAAACAACTCAATTTCATACCCTTCGTCTCATATAATCTTTAAAATTCGCAAATTTCATACCTGATCTCACCTTGTCAGCAAACTTTGGGAATCCTCGCTTTCGTAATCGCCATCAATCTCATCGCTCCCGCATCCATCATCGCTGTACAAATCATCATCATAGTTTCTGAATTGCCGGCCAAATCTGCATTTAACTCTGATGGTACAAGAGGAGACCCTTGGCACCACCTTCATCAAACTTAGTTGTCGTCTGGTGGTATAGCGGGTCCACCGTGAATGCAACTAGGGTTACTGCTTTGATATGAAATTAATTATGTAACTTGTTTGTAGATACACAAAAATATCTAGCACCATTGTTTGTTGCCGATTACCTACACCTGACTACACAAATCGAGGATTACTGTGCATTCTAATTGCACAATTGTAGATAATTTTTGGAACTTAGCGGCTAATTTGGGAATTTCCAAAAATTGAATTCAGTCTCCTTCTTTGAGGGACATTCATTTATCTATATATGGAGTGCATACCTTCCTATCGGTCTCCTTCTTTGAGGGACCCTCTATCCCTGCTGTTTGAGGCATCATACATGAGCTCGGAATCGCTCGCGTCAAGCATGTCTTTTTTGGAATCCATACTCGATCGATTGATTAAAAAACGAATCTAGGGTTTTATCGCGTTGGTTGAGAAGGAACCGAGGTTAGAGGTACGAGAAGGAGAGGTTAGAGCCTCCAAAAAACCAATCTAGGGTTTTATCGCGGAGTGAGCCCAAGAGAGACATAGGAGAGTCGGAGCTGTGAGAGAGAACCTAGGCAGAGGAAATGAAAATGAGAAGCTTGAGAGAGAGAGAGAGTCGGAGCCTAGGAAATGAAAATGAGAAGCTTGAGAGAGAATCCTAGGCGGATGAATTTGAGAAGCCGGAAAATGAAAATGAGAGGCGGGAATGAAAAACGGAGACATAACCTAGGTTACGTAATCAGTATCGGTGAAAAAAAAAGTGACACTAATAAGCAGTTTTATTTATCGGTTATTCACAAAGAACCGATACTGATTATCTGAATCGGTTGTTATACAAATAACCGATACAAAAAGTTAGATATTAGTGTTGGCTATTTTTTTTAACCGATACAAAATATTTTTAGTATCGTTTTTTTTAAATAACGATACAAATATCTTTTTGTATCGCCTGACACAAATAGCCGACACAAATAGGGTGACACAGATTGTGCTTTCTCCACTAGTGATGATACCGCATTAATTCATCTATAGGTATGTATAGGTGAGCTCTATGTATATTGTTAGCTAATTAGTAGTAGCAGTAATTATTTTATCAAAAATTGTAGTTGCAGAATAAGGTCTCAATTATATCCACTGCCTTCCCATTTTGTCTTCAACTTTGAATTACAAACACTGCTCGGGTGCTAGATCGATGCGAATATTTAATATCTATATCATTTCTATTGAAAATTAATTTAAATTAATTAGAGCATGTACGAATTAGTTTTTACCAACATAAAAACAGCATGGGTTATTTTAGACAGTGGTTATTTTAAGCATAGTTATTTTAGGACTAATTGGTGTAGTGGTTAGTTATTTTTCAGCATGTTGTGTAGTAGGGGCTTAATTTAGCAAAGTTGTGGGTACTTATTTTAGGAATGTTGTATTGTTATAAATACTACATAACTCTATGTAATTGAATAAGAAAGAAAAGAAATAAAGCCTTGTTTCTATTCAGAAAAATATTTTCTCTCTTCTATCATTTGCATACTAGCACAAAGTAGTGCAGTATTGTTGAGTTTCTCCCAACAAAATGGTATCAGAGCCGATGGTTTGGTGGGACAGGCAATTGACGGTAGAGTCGATTAGCGCGCAACCTTAAAGAATTCCAGTAGGAACAACTGACAACTTTGAAGGTGGCATATATTTCGGGGAAGTTCTCAAGTTGTGGCCATCAAACTGCAAGGCCTACGTCGAGATTTTGAGATGTTGCATTTGAAAATAGAAGAATCAATGCAGATTTTTCTTTTAAGGGTTATGATAATTGTCATCAAAATTCGAGCATATGGAGACAACACACCAGAGCAAACCATGGCAGCAAAGGTGTTGGGAAGAGTAGCACCAAAATTTGATCACGCAGTGGCAGTAATTGAAGAATCAAAGGATCTTTCAATGTATTCCTTTGATAAACTGATGGGATCAGGGCAGATCCATGAAATGAAGTCCAGATTAGAGGAGAAAGGCGATGAAAGCACATTCTACAAAAAGAGGGAGTCCTCAAGGCAAAAGTGAATGTCACCATTGTAGATTTGACAAGTTTCAATTTCAGCACAACAAAAAAGATGTCCAGTGCTTCCACCAAAAAAATATATGGGTGTGTTCAAGATGATTATTTCAGAAAATAGAGAGAAGAAGAGCAAGTATGCTATGCCGAAGAAAAGAAAGAAGAACCCACATTTTTTGTGGGGTATACATATAGTGGAAGGCAAAGATTCACAACCTTTGAAGCAGCAGCAGAAAATGAAAAATAACATCAAGCATTGCAAGAAGAAGTGATAGTAGCAGGTTATGAAGAATAGAAGGTTGACATTCTGATTAAGGCATTGGCATGAGAAAAGTTTGAAGAATTCAGAATCAAACTTGGGATGATCAATTTTGAATTAAAAGGGAGTGTTGAAAATTAATTCAAATTGATTAGAGCATGTATGAGTCAGATTTTACTAGCATAAAAACTGCATGGACATTGTTATTTTAAGCGTAGTTATTTTAGGACTAGTTGGTGTAGTTAGTTATTTTTCAGCATGTTGTATAGTGGAGGCTTAATTTAGTAAAGTTGTGGGTACTTATTTTAAGAATGTTGTATTGTTATAAATACCACATAACACTATGTAACTGAGTAAGAGAGAAAGGAAATAAAACATTGATTCTATTAAGAAAAATAATTTTCTCTCTTCTATCATTGCCATACTAGCACAAAGCAATGCACTATTGTTAAATTTATCCCAACAATTTCTTCTATATAAATATAAAAAAATGTTGATATTTTTCAACTCTTGTTTGATTAGCGCCAAAGAATTTTTAATTTTTTTGTTAAGATGAACAGGGTATGTATGTCGTTTCTTCATACTCTTGATGCCTCCTTATGATGAACATGGAATGCCTTTATTTTTAATATTAACAGAAGTATATTAGTAAAGGACGTACCAAACTTATTCTAGGTTAAATTTAGAGATTTATTAAACAATTTTATAAGTTGGATCTTTGCTTTGGGTGAAAAAAAGTTGTTGCTTTAAAACAAGAGCAGTATAATTCATTAATAATTAGTTCTCTCCTGAAAAGTATACTAAAATTAATAAGACATTTTGGAATCTCATAGTTATATGTATTTTACCAATTTTACTGATAATCCAAATAATATATTTTTATTAATTTTACTATTTTTAGATAGGAATGACCTTATTAATCTTTAAAATCATAGATATTAATTGCAATAGCACTAAAGTATTATCTGATCCGAATGTAAGTGTGAACGTACACTGTTGGCGTTCTATTCACTAATAATCAACTTGTTAATATAAAACAAATAATTATTATTTTGAATATAACATAATATGAACCAATCATACTAACAACTTCTTTAAATTAAATTAAGATTAGAGGTGCCTGACAGAAACATGTCACGTTACGACTATCGGGCAAAGCTAGGTCAGAAAATATGCGGCAATCCCCAAAAGCTGCACTTTTTGGATAGCAGAAAGCATTTGGTTAGAAAAGAATTTTCTAAAAACCACAAACACCAGCTGTTGTGTATAGATAAGATGATTTTTTAATTATTAGTGAGTTAGATTGATTCTAAATAAGGGAGGTTCCTTGGTTGCAGGTCTATTTAAATTGATAACCTCTTGTTTCATTAAAATATTTATATACAACAAAACATTGCAACTGCACACAGTCTTGATAATTTATTTTGCCTCAATACGTTAGGTCTCCATGGGCATTTCATCCTCTAATATTTCCAAGGCAGGTTTCATTGTCTGTCACATGATATATGATTATTATTATTTTTAAAAACAGAAAGAAGTCAAAGAACAAGAACAGTACCATTCATGATTATTATTTTGTTTGGGAAATGAATCATTTTTCCATCTGTTTTTTGGTTTGACGAAAAGTCCTTATGATATATGGACAAGGATTAATTGTTAATGTTACAATTATCTTCTACCTTTTTTTCTTTTTGCAGCAAGTGGCTTTAATTAGCTTTCTTTTTCTATTTTTCTAAAGTAATGAAACGGTTACAATTATCTTATGCCTTTCTACAATTCTACTTATCATATTTGGTTTTGAACCTTGTATTTCTGCCCTTTAACGGACAAGGTCTTTCATAGATCCAATTTTGTCTATTTACAGAATTTGATGCAGAAACAAGAACATCAAGACCTGAAAATGTAGAAAAACTACAAGCAAGCCGACATAAAACTTTATCTTTTTTAGTTGAAGCAGGCTGCTCACTTTTTGTTTTAGCTCAATGAAGATTCCACTGTTTAGAATCCCTAGTTTGTAATATCAGTCTCCAAACTCGAAGCCAAAACAAAACAAGCAATAACATCAGCTTATGAAATACGTAATATAGAAACTGAAGTGCTGTTGTTTTATTTTCTTTTATCCATTGTTAATACATAAATTTTCACACTAACAATAGTAATAACTTTTGAGGGAGATGGAATATGTTGAAAATTGTATATTGAGAATTCTGATTTTACAAGTTCTCTATACATGCATACATATAGCCTATTGTGCTACTAGCCGTTGGCTGTTTTCCTTAATAAGAGATTGATTGATCTCTTGCCTAATTACATCCTGAATATAAGCTAGGTACCAATTACAGATATACAGCTGTATTTTGCTATGCTAGTTTATTTGTTGTCTAAATACAACCAATGATGAATCTTCTGAGATTGTATTATTTTCTCCAACACTCCCCCTCAAGTGGGGTTCGAATAAATTGATTGAACCCAACTTGTTGAGTATGTTTAGATGACTAGTCTTGTCGAGTGCCTTTGTGAAAATATCTGCCAGTTGCTCTTTGCTTCTGACAAACGGAGTTTCTATTTCTCCAGACTGCACTTTTTCTCTAACAAAGTGACAGTCCACCTCTATATGTTTTGTCCTTTCATGGAAGACCGGATTGGATGCAATATGTCGTGCGGCTTGATTATCGCAGTACATTTGCATGATTTTTGCATGGTCTATCTTCATGTCACCGAGTAGTTGTTTAATCCATATAAGCTCACTTGCGTGGATGCCATGGCTCGATATTCTGCTTCTGCACTTGAACGAGCGACAACATTCTGCTTCTTGCTTTTCCAAGTCACCAAGTTGCCACCTACAAAGGTACAAAAGCCAGTGGTTGATTTTCTGTCATAGCTCCCGGCCCAATCTGCATCAGAAAAACCAACCACATCATTAGAACCATTTTTTCTCATCCAAATCCCTTGACCTGGAGTGCATTTGAGGTATCCAAGTATTCTATCAATTGCACTCAAGTGACTGGTACGCGGAGCATGCATAAATTGACTTACTATACTAACTGCAAATGAGATATCAGGTCTGGTAACTGTAAGATATATTAGTTTTCCCACCAGCCTTTGGTATTGTCCTATGTCAAGATAGTAATTCACCATCTTCTAATCCCAGTTTAGTGTTGGTTTCCATTGGGGTATTGGCTGGTTTAGCTCCTAGTTTACCAGTCTCTTTTAACAGGTCAAGTACATATTTTCTTTGAGATAGAAATAATCCTTTATTTGAGTGAGCTATTTCTATTCCAAGAAAATATGAAAGTTGTCCAAGGTCCTTGATATCAAATTCCCTTTTTAAATATTGTTTTACCCTTGTAATTTCCTCATTGTTATTTTCAGTAATAATAATATCATCTACATAAACTAGAATAATAGTAGTGGTGTTTTGTGAATGTTTTATGAACATAGAAGAATCTGCTATACTTTTGATAAATTTAATTTTTAAAAGAGAAAAGCTTAGTTTGGCATACCATGCTCTTGGAGATTGTTTGAGGCCATAAATTGCCTTTTGTAGTTTACACACTAGTGATGGATCCGACTCATTTTTGTGTCCTGGAGGAAGAGTCATATAGACTTCTTCTTCCAAATTTCCTTGAAGGAATGCATTTTTGACATCCATTTGAGACAAGTTCCATCCTAAATTGGTGGCTACCGACAGTAGAATTCTAACTGTGTTCATTTTTGCTACCGGTGCAAAGGTCTCTTGGTAGTCGACACCATAAGTTTGAGTAAACCCTTTGGCTACTAACCTAGATTTGTACCTTTCAATAGTACCATCATAATTGTATTTGATCTTGTATACCCATTTGCACCCTACAGGTTTCTTATTTTTTGGTAAGGTAATTATATCCCATGTGTTATTTTTCTCTAAGGCTTGAAGTTCTTCTTCCATAGCCTTTTTCCAAATGGGACTTTGATTTGCTTCACCAAATGTTATCGGTTCAATTTGGTTATTAATGTTACCCAAGTAGGCCCGGTATTCTAGTGAAACCTTTGTATAAGAGATATAATCTTGAATTGGATACATCACCTGATGGGATACATAATCCCTTAACTTGACAGAAGGTTGAGTTTGTCGTGTAGATCTTCGCAAGGCAATTTCTTCTTGAGTTGATTCTCCACTTGACTCATGTTCTCCCCTGAAGGAATTGCAGGTGGTTCACCATGTTGAAGAATTTCAGTGGAGTCACCAATCTGAGGAGTAGTTGTTTCATCATCTTGAACGTTATGCATAACTTGTACTTCATTTATTTCTTCTGGAAAAACAAAGTTAGTAGGAGGTAACATAATTGGTTGGCCTGATGGATGTATGTGCTCATTTGTCGGATAATAGGGTTTATTTTCAAAAAAGGACACATCTCTCGAAAAATAAACTTTAAAATTTGTTGGATCATAGCATTTGTATCCCTTTTTTTCAGAAGAATATCCTAAAAAAATAGTTTTTACAGAATTTTTGTCTAACTTGTCATGTCGTTTAATATGTACGAAGCAAGTGCATCCAAAAACTCGAATATGGTCAAGATCAATTTTTCTACCTTTGAGAATTTCTAGAGGACTCATGTTTTTTAATCTTGCACTTGGTAACCTATTTATAAGATAGGTGGCTGTTAACACTGCATCTGACCAATACATTTTTGGGACATTATTTTGAAAAAGAAGTGATCTAGTGACTTCAAGGAGATGACGATTTTTTCTTTCTGAAACACCATTTTGTTCAGGGGTATTAATGCATGTGGTTTGATGCAGGATTCCTTTTGACTTAAAGAACTCTAGAAATGTTTTGTTGACATATTCTGTCCCATTATCGGATCTAAAAATCTTAATTTTCGCATTAAATTGATTTTCAACAAAATTAAAAAACTCTTTGAAACATGAAAAAACTTCATTTTTTCCTTTTAAAAGATAAACCCAAGTAGTACGAGAGAAATCATCGATAAATGTGACAAAATATTTAAAATGGTTATAAGAATCAACCGGGGCTGGACCCCACACATCCGAATGAATTAAATCAAATTTTGCTTCTGATATACTAGTAGATAAGGGAAAAGGCAATCTGGTTTGTTTTGCAAGTTTACACACATCACAATAACTAGAGTCTAGATTAGAACAAAACAATTTATTTAAAATTTGATCAGATGGATGACCAAATCTCCAATGTAGTAGTTTGTCACGGTCTATTGGACTTAATGACACATGACATTTATTTATGGGTTCTTCAAGATAATAAAGCCCATTTTTTAAAAATCCCTCACCAATTGTATTCCCTGATTCTCAATCCTGAAGGGTTACTTTGTTTGGTGAGAATATGACATTACAATTCAACTCTTGGGTTATTTTACTAACCGATAATAGGTTTGACTTAAAGTCTGGTAAATACAAAATATCATTCACATTTTTTGTAAGGAATTTGATTGTACCAACACCTTGAATTTGGACCTTATTTCCATTTGCAACAGTCACATGTTGAGGGTCTTTATTTTGTGTAATATTTTCTAATTTGGTTGGATCCCATGTCATATGATCCGTTGCACCCGAATCAATAATCCATTTACTAGTGTTATGACATATGTTTTCATATTTAAAATTATTGTCAATTTTAAAAGAATTAAACGTGAATTTAGAGGATACAGAACCTGAATTTTGTTGCTGTAGCAAACCATTCAATTGAGTTATTAGCTGAGTTAGCTGCACACTTTGGGCCACAGATGATCCAGAGAGAGAAGAGTTGGCCTGTTGGTTTTTTGTTGTTTCGGATCCAAGTCCAGTCATTTCCATCCCTATTTCATCTCTATTCGGATCTGACCCCTTGCTCAAGCCGCTAAAACTCCTCTCCTTTTTTTTGCCGCCCCACCCGTCCTTGTTGCGCACCGGCCGGAGATGAGGATGTAGCACCCAGCACCCTTCGCGGTTGTGCCCTGCGCGCTTGTAGTAGTCGCACCGGTTGGTTGCTGCGGTTCCCCTCATCTTGGTCGGTCCTCTAGGGTTTGACATTGAGTGTTTTGGCTTGAAAACCTTATTGTTCTCGGAGCTCTCTGATTGTTGCGGATTCATGGGGGCTTGTCTAGACTTCTCTTCTTGAATTCTTGCCACCATATCTAGACTTCACTCAAGAGCTTCAGATAAGTGATAGAGTTTATATATTTTTTTTTATGAACGACTTCTTAGTATTATGATGTAGCCTTTTTTTGTTGCTGGTACAAGTTTTACTCTATTTTCCTTTTTGAAAACCTGAGTGCTGGTTGCTGGTTTTTTTTTTTTTTTTTTTTTGTGTGTGTTACAGAATCCTAATGGCTTGAAAATTCTTTAATTTTTGTGGGGTAAAATTGATAAGAACAGATACGACTTGATTGTGTGGTGTCTTTTTTTTTTTTCGATTGACCCTTTACTGATACTGGCACGGGTATCAGTTTAGATCTGAACTGAGCGTTTCTGGTAAAAAATGTTTTGTTTGTACAAAGATTTCCTAGTACAGAGAGTTTGATGGTTTTGAATAAAATGTTTTTGGTATGTGCAAATGAATAAAACGATTTTTTTTTTTTTTTTTTTTGCTGATTTTTGGTTAAAAGGAAAGAAAAAAAAAAACTAATAAGAAGAAGTGATTGAATCTGGGGTTCTTTTGGCTCTGTCGGCTCTAGACCCTCTTGTTTGCTTGTTGCTTGAATCTGACTCTATCGGATCTCGACTCTTTGTTTGCTTGTTGCTTGTTGCTTATGGTGATGATGCTGCAGTTCTCGTTAGCTGCAGTCTGGTTGTTGATTTGCGGAATTTTTGAGTCAGGATTTATCCTGCTCTGATACCATAATAACTTTTGAGGGAGATGGAATATGATGAAAATTGTATATTGAGAATTCTGATTTTACAAGTTCTCTGTACATGCATACATATAGCCTATTGTGCTACTAGCCGTTGGCTGTTTTCCTTAATAAGAGATTGATTGATCTCTTGCCTAATTACATCCTGAATATAAGCTAGGTACCAATTACAGATATACAGCTGTATTTTGCTATGCTAGTTTATTTGTTGTCTAAATACAACCAATGATGAATCTTCTGAGATTGTATTATTTTCTCCAACAAATAGGACTTCCACTATCATACTAGATGAAAAGCATGGCATCAGCAATAGATGCCTCAGTTAAGGACCCGACAAAACCAGAAAAGGAAGTGATATGTCACATGGAGACATTGAGCACAGTCTATCGTGCAAGTATCAAGGGCTACTCACAATTTAAGTTCTGTCCACGTGATTTCAGCATCGATTGTTGCATATTTGATCTGGCTGACCACTACTGGTCTATCGACTCTACCCAAGAGTATTTTATATTGCTAATATGGTGGAATTGCATATCAGGCTTCTCACTTTTACAACCAACACTCTGAAAGTGGATATTCGAATAAACCTAATTGCTCCTTGTGGAAGACGTTTAGTGGTAGCTGAAAGAAAGCAGACATATTTCAGAGAGAATAATATGGTTAAAATTCCACTTATGTGGAAATCCAAATTAGATTTCTCAGAGTATGTCAAGGATGATTGCCTCTCATTTGAATGTATAAAGAGCACTACCAAGTGGTCCCCTCCCGAAGTGGTAAAAAAGGAACAGCAGTCAGCCATTACATCCTCCAACTCCCAATAGGAGACCGGTAAAGGAGCAGATGTCAACTTTTGAAGTTGGTAATGACCCTGTACTTTAAGATTTGCAGAGTTGAGCCCCAGATTTCAATTACCTTTATATACATTTATTGACAGAATACCATTCGGGCCCCATCATACTAGGCTAGGCTTCATTGACGACAACTTTAGAAACCACAAAATCATAGTGTAGTATTGTTTAAGTATTGTTTTGTTATTTTATATGAAGCCTCAATTTGTTGAAGTAACATGTGTTCAATAAGTGCCATTTAATGAAATCCAATCAAATTCTACTAATTCTTATCAGCAGCACAAAACCTTTTCTACTAAATTATAGTAATTGGAGAGATTTACAGATAAAAGCAATCAGTGTTAAAGCGTTTCAATGGACTGATCCAAAATTTGGTATTTTTTTAATTTTTTTATATTTTTTATGTTGAAGAAAAACCATTCATTTTGGAACTTCTGAACTATCCAATGGCAATCAGAAGATCATAAATTGGGGCAATATACCCATTGAGCCTGTTTTGACAAAACAGGGGCAAACAACATAGAGTACTTGAAAGGAGGAAACATGATGTGCAAAACTGGAAAAACATGAATAGAGAAATAAAGAAAAATATGGCATTATAATTATGTGATGTTGTAAGTTCTGAATAAAAACATTGCTTTTTGCACTGTTGCTTCTCATTGTATACCGTAATACAATGAACCATAATTAAAGTTGCTAATCTGCTATAATTGATACTACAGCTCTTTATATTGCTTGCTTGTCATATGCAAACCTTAACCATTGCTATTAATGCATTCAATGGCAGTGATAATGAAATCTCAAAATGCCCGAGTAGTGATTTAAAGGAGTAATAAATAAAAAATACTGAGTAATTATTTTGTTATATGGAAATGTTCAAGGATATCAATTGCAACAGCAAATAATTGTGCTTTTGCTCTTCTCAATTAGGTAGTTGCACCTCTTTCGTTGTTATTTACCTTTCCCATTGGACCTTTAGATTTAAACTAAACTCAAGTTGTTGTAATCCCCAATTCAATATTTTAATCTCTTCATTTGACTTTTTATGTGAAGATTCAGATTAAGATTTTTATTGAATTTTTTATTTTAAGATGGTCATTTCCCCTATGGTCCTTGCTCTATTAATTTCATTCTACATGACTAAATTTCAACTTTTTGTAGACACGTGTTTATTTTAATTCTTTTATTTTATGCACCGAATCATGGAAAATGTTGAGCAATCAGAATTATATGTTCAGAATGGGACATTAAAAAAATCTCTCTCGGAAAGTCATTGTATTGGCTACTCCCTAATAAAATAGCTCAAACGAGAATGGCATGATGGTCAGCACTTTTGATATTGGAGGTCACACTTTGCCCATTAAATACTTGACCTAATGTGACTTGATGGGTTTGCATGTCTCGCTATTGCCAGAGACAAAAGCAATAATAGGTTTAGAAATTACTAGTAAAATATATCCTGTTTCAAGATAAAAGTAGGATATATTCAGCGGCAGGTGTGAACGCTGCAAACTCTGTTGGAAATGTGTTGAAATAGGGAGGCAGTATAATGACATTTAATTTCATTGGATGAAATAGTTTCCAGAACTCAGAAAGATTATCTGAAAGTTGATTACTTCATGCTTAAGTGTTCTGTGAAATTAGTTAAACCATTTGGTTGAAGCAAGTAAAAAGCAACTTATCGTGCCATCTTCTGACTTTCTTCAGCATTCCCACCAGTACTGGGACAGTAGAGAAGGCACTGATGGGGGTTTCCATGGCAGTGAATAAACATTTTTGGCACATCGAACTGTGTTAGTGGCATGCTACCTGTTTACAATACCGAAATTTTTAGCACGATATTGAAGAGTAAAACTGATTGTGTAAAGATTAAAGATATTAAGCCTGAAGATTTTAGTCTAATGCTAAATTTTGTGTACACTGACACTATCACACCTAATATAATGAGGAGCACTTGAAATGGCTCAGCATTTACTTGTAGCAGCTGATTTGTATGGATTATAGAGACTGATTTGTGGAGATAAATTGAGTGATAGAATTGATGGGGAATATGCTACAGATATCTTAGTTTTTTGTAATAAGCATAATTGTGACCAGCTGGAGGAGACTCCTCTATTATCAACTGATGATTTGTAATCTACAGGCTGTAATGGCAACTGATGATTTAAGTAACTTATGTATACGGGTCCTTTTATAATATGGGAGTTATTAGAGAAGGGAGATCAGAAGGGGATGTAATTAAATACATTCCCTTTTTAGGAGTTAAAATTTGTGTTTGCAGCTTTTTCGATGTTATCAAGAGTGCTATATTGTCTTTGTATTATAACAATGATGCTTATTTTCAAAGTGTTTGATAATTCAATGACAATTCAATTTTAATTGCCATTGGTGTCTTTATTTATTTATAAGATTGCAGTTCGTGGGCAATGCTAGCTATTTGAAGTTTTGTTCACATTACAAATTTATAATGTTGTCTTGAAGAGTTAAGTACTATTGTCCTAATTATATTGATATATCAAGCATGATGATGCGCAATGGCCCTTTAGTAGAGGGAATGTATATTTAAAGGTTTACATGAAACAGTGTTGAACTTACTTCACCTGTACTGACACCACATCAATTCATCTATAGGGTATGTATAGGTGAAATATGGTATATAATTAGTAGTAAAAGTAATTATTTCATAAAAACTTGTACTGACAAATTAAAATATTTATACCATTTGACTCTCAATTTCGTCCAGAATGAGGTCTGAATTATATCCACTGCCCTTCCATTTTGTCTTCAACTTTGAATTACATACACTGCTTGAGTCAAAGACGTACCAAGCTTAATCTATGTTAATTAAATTTAGATTTATTTCGCATTTTTATAAGTTGGAAGTATGTTCTTGGTTAAAAGGAGGTTTCTGAACATTTGTCCTGATCTCCTAACATAACTATTTAGATAAAAGGTACTATGTCCTTCAAGCATGAGCAACATAATTCAGTAATCGTTAGTTCTCTTCTAAAAAGTATACTAAATTTAAAAAGCAATTTTTGAATATCATAGTTATATGTATTTAATCAATTTTCCTGATATACCAAATAATATATTTATAAATCTTTACTATTTCTAAACAGAAAGAACCTTGTTAATCAATAAAATTAACTTGTTAATATAAAACCTACACTGTTGGCGTTCTATTCACAAATAATTAACTTGTTAATATAAAACATTTAATTATTATTTTGAATATAACATAATATGAACTAATAATACTAACAACTTTCAATAAAGTTAAGATTAGACATGCCTGATAGAAACATGTCATGTTTCGACAAACGGGTAAAGATAGGTCAGAAAATATCCAGCAAACACCAAAGCTGCATTTTCTAGATAGCATAAGGCATATGGTAAGAAAAGAATTTTCTAATAACCACAAACACCAGCTGTTTTCTATAGATAAGATGATTTTTATTAGTAAATTTGATTGATTCTAAATAAGGAGGTTCTTTGGTTGTTTTTTAATAGGCAATTGCTGGTCTATTTAAATTGATAACCTCTTGTATCATTGAAATATTTATATACAACAAAACATTGCAACTGCACTGTCTTGATAATTTATAATTTGCCTCACTACCTCAGTATTCTTTTCATGGGCACTTCATCCTCAAAACCTCAGGTTTCATTGTCCATCATGATGATATATGATTATTTTTCTATTTTTTTATTAAAATAAATAAGAACAGTACCATATATGATTCTTAAGTGTTGGAAATGGGTCATTTATCATTTTTTTTTTGTTTGGTTTTATGAAAAACACTTATGATGGACAAGGGTTTAAAATAAGTCAAACTATAAAAAAAAATTTAGGCACTGGAAGTTTCATCTATGTTCTTTCTTTTTTCTTTTTCTAAATTAATGAAACGGTTACAATTATCTTCTGCCATTTTACTTATTATATTTAGTTTTGAACCTTGTATTTCTTCCCTTTTGCTTGTATGGACATGGTATTTAGTACCTCTAATTTTATCTCTTAATTATTACATAATTTGAAGCACAAACAATCACATAAAGACCTGAAAATATGGAAGAACTACAAGCAAGCAAACATGAAATTTTATCTTTTAGCTTGAAGCAGGCTTCCCCTTTTTGGTTTAGCTCAATGAAGATCCTACTATTTGGTATCGCTAGTTTGTAATTTCGGTCTATAATATTCAAAATGAAACATGCAATGATATAAACTTATGAAATACATACTATTGAAAATGTAGGTCGTTTATTTATTTTCTTTTGTGCATTTTTAATACTGAAATTTTAACACTAACAATCAGACTTTCACTATCATATCAGATGAAAAGCACGGCGTCAGCAAAAGATGCCTCAGTGAAGGACACAATCGAAACAGAAAAGGAAGTGATATGTGATATGGAGACTTTGAGCACAGCATATCGTGCCAATCTCAAGGGCTACTCACAATTTGAGTTCTGTCCTCATGATTTCAGCATTGATTGTGGCAAATTCGATCTGGCTGGCCACCGCTGGTCTGTCAACTACTACCCAAAAGTATTTGTTCTTGTTAGAATGGTAATATTGCATATCAGGCTTCTAACTTATACAACCAACTCACTGAAAGTAGATATTCGAATAAACCTAATTGCTCCAAATGGAAGACGTTTAATGGTTGCTGAAAGACAGCACACATATTACAGGCAGAATAATGTGGTGGTAATTCAACTTATGAGGAAATCTGTATTAGATTCCTCCGAGTATGTCAAGGATGATTGCCTCTCATTTGAATGTATAATGAGTACTACAAAGTGGTCCCCTCCTGAAGAGGTTAAAAAGAAACAGCAATCAGCCATTACATCCTCCAACTCCCAATTGGAGAGCTGTAAAGGAGCATATATCACTTTAAAGAACCTTTGAAGTTGGTACTTTGAGATTTGTAGAGTTGAGCCTCAGTCAACCTCCAATTGCTTTTATATACATGCATTAACAGTGTATCATTCGACCCCAGCATACTGGCTTGGCTTCATTGAGGACAACTTTCGAAACTACAAAATCATAGTCTAGTATTTTATTAAGTATTGTTTTTTTTATGCGAAATCAATATGTTGAATTATTATGTGCACAATAAATGCCATTTAATGAAATTCAATCAAGTTCTACTAATTCTCATCAGAAGCGCAAAACTTTTTTTGTGTTATGAATATATTATAAATGTGTGGATGGCATTTATATTGTAACTCTCAATATTAATCTTCATTCACTTCTCTACTACTTCACTACCATTGGAATTCATATCCAACACTATTTGAAATTTATTCTCTTATTTATTATTGTAATGGTTTTTCATATATAATTTGTGGTCTATAAATAAAGGCATTGTAATATTGTATACTTTTGGTTGCCCAAAATATAAGGAAATAATAACTTGGTTGCCCATTTATTGATTGATTCCTTTTCTATACTTTTAAATACATATTACGGTTAGCAACATATCAAAGAACGAGCAACATGATGGTACCGGGGGTAGAAATATGTACTATATCATCAACCTCAACAATATCTGTGTAGCTCTCTCAATAATCCCACACGGATATTTAATAAAAAATCCATATACCAAAACTTCATTTCCACACAGTTTTTTCCCACATAATTGTACACTGATTTTTAAATTAATATCCGTGTAGGATTCTTACATATATTTTGAGTATTGGAAAAATCTTATTTCTTACACGATTTTCTATAAAATAGAGGAAATCTGTGTATAAGGTATAGTAGGAAGTGTTTTTTTTGTAGTAGTGAATGTACATGCATTGCCTTTTTATGTTCCTTTAGGGTTAGGTTTTGGATTTGGCTATGAATTGAAGTAGTGTAAATTTATTTATGGATGTAATAATAATTGTCTGTTTTTTTATTTTGATTGTACTACAAAACAAATTAATTTAGTGAATACGAGAATGATGTGGCAAGTTAATATACCAAAAACACCGTGAAATTTCCAAAATTGTACTCATAAAAAGTACCTTACAGAGTGAGATTATGACAATAATTTTAGACTTGCACTAATTTTGCACATTTCAGAAACTATTCCGGTCTCTAAATGGGCCTAAGGATTTATCCATCCCGGCCCATTTAAAAAACACTACTTTTAAACATTTGAAATCCAAAGACTTCCACTCTCCTCTGTTATGCATTTGATCTTCACAGAATCTAATCTCAGCAAAATCAAGTGTGGATCCTTACCATTACTTCACCAAATCAGATTTCGTTGTCATACTTTATATAAATATTTATTTTATTCCTTTTATTTGACTGTAGCTCATGTATAAGGAACTGACATCAAGAAAAAAATAAGAAACCACAATTCAATTATTTCTGTTTTTCACTTTTCTTTTCTCATCCTCATTTTATTTTAATTTGTGTTTTGGTATATTATTTATGTAGATATCAGCCCTCTTACTATACTGGTTAACCTGTGAGAAAAAATTATTATGTAATATGAATGACCGTAACATTGAGTCCACCAAAGAAACATCTAAAATTATCTGAATATCAACTGATTCAAGGGAAGGACCAGCTCAGTACCTAACCTGCCCATGAAGGACCCCTTCACAATTTACCAAACTGGCAGGGGTAAACATTTAACAACCTGTCAAATTTGACATTGCTCCTGTTTAACAAAAACCAAGTCTAGAAAATTACAAGCCAAAATCCATAGATAATATTTCCGAATGAAAACATATATAGTCTTTGATTGACAGATCATTGCGGTATCACATGATATATGTACTAATCCAATGTAGAGTCACCATAGAAACTTTTTTATATTTACACACCATTTTTGTGCTGCTAGTTAATATACAAAAACTACGACAAATGGTCACCAATTTGTACACATAAAAAAATGACCTAGTTTACTTTAGGAGCCTTAAAATATGAAGAAAAAATCCGAGGAATTATGGTATTCTATTGAGTAAAGAAAATAAAACAAGGCACCTTGCACTGAATGATGAGATTAGGACCCTAATTTTAGACTTGCATACTAATTTTACACATTTGAAAAAGTAATCCGGTCTCTAAATGGGCCTAAGAATTGATCCATTGCCGGCCCATTTTAGACAGACCAATTATAGACATTTGAAATGCTCACAGAATCTAATTTCAGCAAAATCAATTGTGGATCTTTTCCATTACTTCACCAAATCAGATTTTATTGTCATTCTTTATATGTTTATTTTCTTCCTTTTATTTCACTATATGTTATGTATATAGAGTAGAAGTACAAGAAATTGACATCAAGAAAAGAATAAGAGACCACAATTCAATTATTTTTGTTTTCACTTTTTTGTCATCCTCCTTTCTCTCCCCCTCGATAGAGTTTTATCTAGGATTTTTCACCTCTCTCCATCAATGGCGGTTATTGTCTCCGCTCCTCCCGTTGCACGTTCCAACTCATCTAAAAGTAAGGCCGTCTTTTCGTGGTAGCGCATGAAAATACAGCGCCTACATGAGCCCGGTCATGCGCTACCACGAAAAGACAGCGCCTACACGACCGGTCAAGTTTCCAAGTTCAATATTTAACAAATGCACATATATCTATATATCATGCTTAATGGGAAATACTATGCATCATTATGATGCCTTTGTTCAATTAAATCAAACTTATGATTCAACCAAATTATTTCATATCAAATCATGCATCAATTTCAAAAATATGTAATCATGCTTCCTAAGACATTTCATGCATTCATAACATACCACTCAAAACATCAATAAAAATCTATAGTAAGAAGACAACTAGAAATTAGCAAGCAATTATCAAGATAATAACAATGAAGCAATCCGAATCGTGTTTCAAGTAATATTAACCGAATGATTCACTCATGTCATTCTCTAGTCCCATAAATCAATAATACCAGACTTGAGGCTTATGCATACAATTCTAAAATACAACACCTTGCCTAAAGTGTGTCACCATACAACCCAATTTGGATAACGAATTAGCGAGAATGTTATTACAAGGTCTACTAATTTTAATGCTGTTCGTTTATATCCATTTCAATGCAGTCCCTTTTATATTTGGTCAATACCCGTATGTTATTTTAATTAAGCATGCCTTGCCAATTTGACCCATTACCCAATAATTAATCTACTCATACTATGCACATAACAATCAAGCAACTAATTTAACCATAATACAAAAACAATCAACAAGTAAATTGAAATCAATAAGCACACAACATGCAGCATAAGGCAAGCAAGAAACCCGCAAGCAAACAATAATCATAACAAGTTAGAAAGGGCCAAGAATAACTCGAAATCCGCACCTTAGCAATGTTGGGCTTGACGTGGCTTGAGGTCAAGTTCATCATTCCGCAGGTATGTTAAGAAGGTGGTCTGTTCAATTCAGATTTGTTGTCACATGCCTAAGTCAATAGATTTGTTTGTGGGCTGTCATAAGAATGCAATTAAGAAGCAGAGCAAGCCGGCAAGCTTCTGTCTCCTCCTTCGGTGTTCCCCATTGCAATGTCGCCAACACCATCACCTCAACCCTTGTCATCTCGACTTTGATTTCCATATTACTCTTGTTACCCTCCGGCAAGGAAAGTGGTTTGAGTAATAAGAGTAGCAAGGATTACTAGTGGAAAGATAACAAGTACTTGATCTTGGTAAATAAAGAGAGGTCATTTATTTTCTTGTTGAATCCGTTTAAGAAGAGGAAACGAAAAATAATTATGTGAATAGATCAATAAAAACCATAGACAAAATGAGTGATATCGGGAAAGAAGTAAAAGGAGAAAGGAAAGAGAATAAGTGGGAAAAAAAAGGTGGATGGATGATGTGTATGAAATGTGTCCCCACACTAATAATTTTATAAAAGATTTATTAATATTTTTCTTATAAAAAATAAAAATGGTACAGCTGGTGAAGTTAGGAGATTTGAAGTTCTAGTAATGACATGTGTCCCTCACAACATTCATAATTTTAAGAAAAAGTTTATTTAATATTTCTTCTTATTTAATGGTTCGAAAATTTACACTAAAGCCCTCACATTATTAGAATTAAATTCACTTTAAAATAATGTGCATTCAACTAATATGACGTTACAATAAATTTAAAAATTATTTCAACTTTAGTTCAATACAAATTAATCGCCTTACAAGAAAATCATATAGTCATTTTACACATTTTACTTCACTACAAATTTTTTTTTTCAATATATATATCAATTAAAAAAAATGGGATGTTACAATTCCTCCCCCTTAAATTATGTTCAATCCTCTGAGCATATACATACAACATATACATACAGAGGTCAGGTCTCCAGTTTGAAATCTATTTTTCATAATTCCTATACCCCAATCTTGGTCCCACAGCAAAATGGTACCACCTCTGCCCCCCATCCTCTATATGAAGCATTCACAAAATACTCGCACCTTTCTGTGATTTGTTTTGACGAAATATGAATTATACGCTCCTCCTTGTTGTATGTTGTTTTGAATAAGGTTTTCCATAATTTTTCTTCCTGTACTTGCCACTGCCAAAACCATTTGACAAGTAGCGCATGATTAAAACTTCTCAAATTTTAATTCCCAGCCCTCCCATCTTTTTTATGTGTTTTGAGCATTACAAGTAATAATTCCTAAATTGCGCTCAATACGGTTGCAAGTATACAATCTTATCGAGTAGTACATAGGGATCGTTTCCACAGGGACAAGTTGGAATATCAATTCTAACCTAACAATTTAATTTAGTAAAAGGAAGTAAAAGATTTTTTTTGTTGTTCAATGGTTGGTTTGATTGCGGTTAAACTGAATTATACTAAAGTCTTAAAGTGAATTCTAGGTTTTTAACAAGAATGAGAAAGTAAGGTTTCTTAAGGTTCCTATCCACTAGTGTTATGATTAATTAATTTGTTAAATTTGTTTTTATATTTATGAAGACACAGTTGGATGTTGTAGGTATAAAGTGATATCTCTATATTAATACCATCTTCAAATTAGAGTAAACGTCATCTCTCGGTACTTGGCTACGCTAATCTAAAGTCGTTAAGTTCTTCGTTGTCCTAATTGATTTATAAATTATCTTTCACCTCTCGGTACTTGGCACAATTTTCTAATCAATTAGGTAAAACCAGTATAAGACAAGAGTCACCTCTCGGTACTTAACCTATCAAATACCCAATTCTTTATGGTCTGGACTTAATATTCAATTTCTCAATTAAAAATACCAAATTCTAAGATTTCACGCAATTTCGATTAAGTCTTCACAATCAAATAGAATAAATGATTGGTCATAACAAATAACAAAAAAATATGAGATAAAATCAACTAAATCATAACAAAAGTTTCAAGTACAAACCCTAATTAACCCTAGAAATACCTTTAGCCGATCATGGCTAAGGAACAAATCAAATAAACAATCAAGGAGTTACAAAGGACAGAAAATAATAAAACCCGATCAATGAAAATGATGTTCTCTTCTTCCTTCTTCTCTCCTACCATTCTCCTCTGCTCTATTCTACAGGTTTCTATATATATGGCCCAGCAAAGCCTAGTATAAATCCTTAAAAATAACTAATTTGCGCTCTGTAACTGCCTAATTGCGAGCCACAAGAAGTTTGGTTGCGAGCCGCAATGAATAAAGGCTGAAGAAAAATAATGTCATTGCGGACCGCAAGAAGTTTGGTTGCAGGTCGCAATGAAAGTAAATATGCTCCAAATTTCGTGCTGACTTGCTACGAATCACCTGTTTTGCTCCGTTAATCTCCAAATACTTGATTACCTGCAAAATAAACATAACTAGGGTAGTAACTTGAACTTTTGTATATTTCTAAACTCATTAAACCTAATTTCAACAGAACTTGGCTTAAATTATATATCAAACACTTGGTTTCAATAGATAATATTTCGGCTTATCAAATTCCCCCAAGCCTAATCCTTACTTGTCCCCAAGTAAGTCTAAACACTCACGAGAATCCCGAGGCTGGTTACGTCTTTTAAGGCAAATTAGAGTTTAAACAACTTAATTCAAAGCATGAGTATGGTGGAACAAATATTCGGATTTCTTTCATTGATCTTCTTCACCTCACAAACACAGGTTTCGGTTTTAATTAAGCAAATTCATGACTATATGACACCTCAGAGTTAGTAAATCTTAAATCCTTCTCCCAATTCTACAAGTGACAACCAATTCAAGAAAATCCTTTGAAAAAGAAAATTTTAGTTAAGGGTCGACTGTGCCTGATGCTTTGACTTTTTTTTTACTTGTGCATCCGTCTGTTTTTGGCACGCTCATTTTTCCACTCATTTTTTTATTATTTTTTTTGAGATAAAATATTATTTATTATGCGGATGTATTTGTCCTAAGGACTTCAACCCAACATAGCTCACTTTTTCAGCCTACACCTTTGTTTAATTAAGTCCAGTTAGAAAATTATTTCTGAGTCTCGTGCAAAGTCTCCTACGGGCACCGTGCATTTCGAAAACTCTTGGCCTTGCGCGTCTGAGACTTGATTTTCAACATGTAGAATGGGTTCTTGATCGAAGACCACAGGTACTAAGGTATCATAATTCATTTGTTCTTTATTTATATTTTGTGTGCCATGAGGTTATATCATCGAAATCACCAAATATTTTGTTTAAATTTTGAAATATGCCATCAAATTGTATTGTTTTTTCCCTAAAGTGCACAAAACTTACCATTTTTATCCTAAACAAAAGTAAACAACCAAAAACTTGCATTGTAGTATAGTGGTGAGTATTCCCGACTGTCACGCGGGTGACCCGGGTTCGATCTCGGCAACGGCGCCAAAAACTTAATGTGTGAAAGGTGGTCAGCTACAAGGTTTTCAGTACCCTTCTTGTCTCTAATTTCTAGGTCAAACTCTTGGAGCAATAAAATCCAACGGATAAGACGAGGTTTGGCATCTTTCTTAGTGAGAAGATAGCGAACTGCAGCATGATCAGTGTAGACTACTATTCTTGAACCAACTAGGTAAGGTCTAAACTTGTTGATGACAAAAACCACCGCAAGTAGCTCCTTTTCTGTCGTGGTGTAGTTGACTTGGGCCTCATCTAGAACCTTACTTGCGTAATAGATGGCATACGGCTTTTGTCGACTCGCTGCCTTAGCACGGCTCCATCGGAAATCAACACCTCCTTCAACCTATTAAAAACATCTAGACAATCTTGGTTAAAATCAAACAGAGCATCATTTAATAAAAGTTTAGGCACGAGTTTAGCAATTTTAGAAAAGTCCTTAATGAACCTTCTGTAAAACCCAGCATGTCCTAAGATACTTCTAATTCCTTTCACATTTGTTGGTGGCGGTAATTTTTCAATTACCTGAATCTTTGCACGGTCAACCTCCAAACCTCTAGCTGAAATTACATGACCTAAAACGACACCCTCTTGTACCATAAAGTGACATTTTTCCCAATTCAAGACAAGATTTACTTCTTCACATCTTTGTAGGACTTTGGACATGTTAAACAAACATTCATCAAAGTTGGTACCATAAACCGAGAAGTCATCCATGAAAATTTCCATAGATTTCTCAATTACGTCAGAAAATATAGCCATCATTGCTCTTTGAAATGTTGCAGGTGCATTACACAAACCAAAGTGATCCTACGGTATGCAAATGTACCATATGGATATGTAAAAGTGGTCTTTTCTTGATCATCAGTGTGAATTGATATTTGGAAGAAACCACTGTTACAATCAAGGTAACAAAGAGAAAGATTGTTTAGCTAGCCGTTCAAGCAGTTGATCAATGAACAAAAGAGGAAAGTGATCCTTGCACGTGCTGGTGTTGAGTTTCCCATAATCAATGCACATGCGCCATCCCGTCACTAGCCTTGTCGCAATTGGTGCACCATTATCTCCTACAATGACTATTGTTCCTCCGTTCTTTGGCACCACGTGAATAGGGCTCACCCATTTGCTATCAGAGATAGGGTACATGATGCCGGCGTCAAGTAGCTTGTGTATTTCCTTAAGCACGACTTCGCTTAAGTTAGGGTTCAATCTCCGTTGGCCTTCAATGGTGGGTTTCTGTCCTTCTTCCATTAAGATCTGATGCATGCAGATAAAAAGGTTGATTCCTTTGAGATCATCTATTTTGTATCCAATGGCTTTTCGGTGCATCCTCAATATTTGTAGAAGTTGTCCGGTTTGATCTTCGTTGAGAGATGCATTAATAATGACATGGTAGGTTTGGTTTGGGCCAAGGTATTCATAGCATAAGGTTGAAGGTAATAGCTTTAGTTCAACCTTGGGTGCATCCTCGGAGGATTAAGAAAAGTTAGGAAGGATCTCGGCAGTTGAAACTTGGAAAATCTGACTCGGATCAGGCGTTAGGTCATTCAAACAGGGGTCACTACAGACCGCAAGAAGTTTGTTGCGGGCCGCAATGATGCTAGGTTGATTTGAGTGTTCGATCTGAAGTTGCTCTTCCACTGCGTCAAGGTGTTACAGACCGCAAGATATTTGGTTGCGGGACGCAATAGTTCCAGTTTTTGATATTCAATCGGTTTGGTGATCTTCCTTCTTTGACTCAATCTGTTGTGGACCGCAATAAGAGTTGTTGCGGGCTGCAACGGCATCGGCTGCACTTGTTTCTTTAGCCTTTTCGCACTCCTGATCCATCCAATACTCAACGGAATTCTTCTTCAAGTTATTCAGGAGTTCTTCATCTATCAACCTGTCAAGAATCTCAACACTAAAAACACTTTGATCGTTAGATGGATATCTCAAAGATCTTTTGATATCGATAGTCAATTTTTTTTCACCAATATTCATTGGTATTATCCCATCATGGACATAAATGACTTTGCTGTATTGAGAGAGGGTCTACCTAACAAGAGTGGTGTATGAGTATCCTCATCCATGTCAACCACAACAAAATCTATTGGCACAAAGAATTTACCAATTCGAATTGGTAAATCCTCTACTACTCCTAGAGGTAATTTAACTGATTAATCAGCCAATTGGAGGGAAATTCTAGTTGATTTAAGTTCCCTAACACCTAACCTATCATACACCGACTTAGGCATAAGACTCACACTTGCTCCTAGATCACATAGTGCACGTTTAAATTGGACATTTCCTATAGAACATGGTATAGAAAATTTACCAGGATCATCCAACTTTTTCGGCAATTCATTCATCACCATGGCACTACCATTTGTGTCTAAGGATACCATTTGTACTTCTTCAAGGTTACGCCTATTTGAAAGAATATCCTTGAAAAACTTAGTGTAAACCGGCATTTGGGTCATTACTTCAGTGAATGGTAGGTTTACAAGCAATTGTTTCAACAATTTAAGAAATTTGGCAAATTGTTTGTCGGTTTTCTCATCCTTAAGTCTACCAGGAAATGGTGCGTATTTGTGAGGGGGGATGTAGAGAGGTACCTGTGCACTTACCTTTGGCGACTCCTCTTGATATGGCCTTGCTTGTTTGGCATGGTCGCTTAGTGTGTTTTGTGTAGCTTCCTTTGAGGCTGAATCCTCATGTATGGAGATATGCTCATCATTGCTTCGTGTTTCTTCACCTTGCGGCTGTACATAGTCGTCCTTTGGCATAGGTGGATCTTCATATTGCGTACCGCTGGGAAGCATGTGCCTTACCGCCTTAACATCCCTAGGGTTGTTCTCGGGTTTTGGCGGAAGGGTACCCAGTTGGCGGGAGAAATGTGTAGCTTGTTGTGCAACTTGGGTTTCGAGTAATTTATTTTCGGTTGCCAACATATCTACCTTTTTGGTCAATTCATCAAACTTTTGGTTTTGACTTGTCATGAAATTCTCCATCATCAATTCAAGATTAGATTTCGGTTGTGCATTAGAACCATACCCTTGGTTACCATAACCTTGATTTTGTCTATTAAAGTTTGAGTTACGTTGGTTGTTTTGATTACCTTGGGTATGTTGGTCATTTTATCTCCACGGAAAGTTTGGATGATTTCTCCAATCGGAGTTGTAAGTATTGGAGTAAGGATTGTTATTTGATTTAAAATTACCTTGGTTAATCGCATTGACTTCCTCAAGGTTACCCTCATTACTTACACCACAATTAATTGCTAGATGATCGCTACCTCCACAAATTGAACAAGGAAGATAAGAGGAATTGTTTACCGCTTTTACGAGTTGATCGATTTTGCATTTAAAAGTGGCAATTTCTGCAGCTAAGTCTGGATTTGAATTCACCTCTTTCAATACCCGCTACAAGATTATTGGTGTCTCCCTAGGGATGTGCCATTGGCTTTGGTTGAGAGCCATGTTGTCAACCAACTTGTATCCATCATCAGCTCCATTGTTCATGAGACTTCCTCCAGCAGCTGCATCTAACATGCCCTTGTCTTGCGGCAAAAAGACTATTGTAGAAGATCTGCAATAAATTTCACTCCTCGATACCATGATGTGAACAGCACCTCTGCAATTCTTGAAACCTCTCCCATGCCTCGCTCATGGTTTCATCTCCTTTTTGTCAAAAATTGTGGATTTGATGGCGCAAGGAGTTTGTTTTGGATGGCGGGATGAATTTGTTGAGAAAAACATTTGCCACCTTAGGCCAAGTATTCATGTTTTCGGGTCTTTGTCCCTTTATCTAACTTTTAGCCTTATCTGTAAAAGAAAAAGTGAAGGCCATGACTTTCAGATCTTCAGGAGAAACTGTTTGTACCTTAATTGTGCTGCAGATTTCTTCAAAATTAGCTAAATGTTGTGTGGCGTCTTCATGAGGTAGGCCATGGAATAGATGACGCTGCACCATGCTAACCCATGCAGGCGGAATTTGGTATTCTTCAGCATTGATAGTAGGTGCCGTATAACCAAGGTGGATTTCCTCAGCCCTAGGTGCTGTATAGTCTCTCAAAGGGCGGTTGGCATCTTCCACTTCATTGTGTTCTCTTTCAACAGCGGCTGTTTGTAGACGTTGAAGTTCAACGGCCATTTGATCCCGTTCCTGCTGAAGATTTTCCAAACGAATATCTCCTTGGCCGGTCGGCATGTCTAACTAGCGTGGGCTCGGGTGCAAGAAAGATCCCCTTGTTGGATGATTGTTCCTTCTTTGGTAGAAAAGATGGGTTGACCCTCGCCTAGAAAACCACTCAACCAAATCTGCGACTTTCGTAGTTGGAGGTTCCTCTGCCAGATTTCAAACTGAAAATGAGAGAGAAAGAAAGCAAAAGAAAACTAAAAACAATTACTAATAAAATTACTTAGGTCTAAAATAATATTCACCGTTGTCTCCGGCAATGGCGCCAAAAACTTGATGTGCTTTGAGCACAACAAGTAATAATTCCTAAATTGCGCTCAATATGGTTGCAAGTATACAACCTTATCAAGTAGTACTTAGGGATCGTCTCTACAGGGACAAGTTGGAATATCAATTCTAACCTAACAATTTAATTTAGTAAAAGGAAGTAAAAGGTTTTTTTGGTTGTTCAATGGTTGGTTTGATTGCGATTAAACTGAATTATACTAAAGTCTTAAAGCGAATTCTAGGTTTTCAATTGTTGGTTCCTATTCACTAGTATTTATGATTAATTGATTTGTTAAATTTATTCTTATATTTATGAAGGCACAGTTGGATGTTGTAGGTATAAAGTGATATCTGTATATTAATATCATCTTCAAATTAGAGTAACCGTCACTTCTCGGTACTTGGGTACGCTAATCTAAAGTCATTAAGTTCTTGGATGTCCTAATTGATTTAGAAATTATATTTCACCTCTCGGTACTTGGCACAATTTTCTAAGCAATTAGGTAAAACCCGTATAAGACAAGCGTTACCTCTCGGTTACCCAATTTTTTATGGTTTGGACTTAACACTACAAGAAATATAGGTTTTCCCGGCGCTCAAAAACGCCACCAAAAACTATAAAAAAATGCCTTTAATTGGCTGTCCCGGCGTTTCGACGTTCTTATGCCGGCATTTGTCAAACGCCGTCCAAAATTAGGATTTCCCGGCGTTCAAGAAGCGCCTGCTAAAATTTTAGCCTTTTCCCGGCGCTTCAAAAACGCCGGTAAAAACCACAAAAATATTTAAAAAAAAAAATCAAAATTAGTATTTCCTGGCGCTTAGGAAATGCTGGTAAAAACCACAAAAAATAAAAAAAAAATCTCTTGCGCAGAAAATCCATAACAAGAATTATAACAAGAATCATAAAAGAAAACTTACATTATTATTAGTAAAAGACACGACCACACATCTAAAATACGCTGACAAACATAACAAGAATTATATACAACATTTCACTTGAACAGAAAATTCAGAAAACACTCAACTTTTGTAAATAAAGTATTGAATTATTGTATACCGGTCCATCATCATTATAAATCTTTTGCCCTAGCAGGACTCTCATGCCATTTCTCCCAGCCTGAAGAAAATTAGAAAAAGAAAACTCTCCGTGAGTCCAGTGCCAAATAATTCATTCTTAGAGAAAAATGAAGACGCCAAATACAAATAACTCTCCAGTGAGTCCAGTGCATAAGTGTATTCTATAACATCCTACAAAACTGATACCTTTGTTCTGTCGTAAAAAGTAATGCAAAAAGGGTAAAAACCATAACCTTTGTTCTGTTAGATGGCTTAATATTCTTTCCATGTATGAAACTCGAATGCTTCCATCGGCATGCAAATAAGATCTCAATAATCCCATCGAAACCATCTCGTCTAATTTGGCCCTGAATTCATCACCATTGAGGATTCAAACTAATCAATCAGCATAGCAAAACACACTTGCCGAACTAATGCCAGTTATCAAAGGTTGAAAAATATGTACCTCTTGATCTTCGTCATCTTGATCGTCTTGATAGTCATCATCATCACTTCATGAAACTGAATATTTATTCATCGCCACAGTTTTAAAAATGAGGTGGTCAATATTACAAATAAGCCTAACATTTTAAAATAAAAATTTAATTAATATTTTTCACATAGTTTTTGAGAAGCACCAGAGAAGGAAAAAGAATCAGAAAAAATGTAGTATCGGCTCAAGTGTTCTTCTAAATTTGATATAATACTAACAAGTGTTCTTCTAAATTTAAAACATGAATCTTGAGAATTAACTACCTCCTGTACTGTGAAGAATTGCCTCATTTTTTTCCTTGAGGCGCTTTGACCTTCCTATACTAGAAACCATCTTCAACTCACCAGGACAAAAGAGCTTCCTTCAACTTTAATATAGCAACTAATCAAAGACTGTTTTCTACAAAATAATCTTTTCTTTAATTCGAATTTCCATTCCAAAATATTGCTTAAGTTTTCTACATTGTCAATCCAGTATTCTCTGAAATTTCCATTAGAAAAGGCTTATCTTACAACTTTTTACGTCCTGTCAAAATATCCTGCACCTTCCCAGAATTGAACCAGAATGCAGAAATTTTTTTAATTCATACCAGAATTGAAAAAAAGGGGCTGGTACAGTGCTGGTACAGATGATTATAAAGCAAAGTTTGTCATCGTTAATCACAGCAATTGGGCCAAAGTGTCAAAATATCAGTTTAAGAAAAGGGCGAACAAAATGGCGGAGGTGGTGGGCACGAGCGCAACGGGATGGCACGGTAAATATATATATTGTTGTAGTGACCTTAAAAGAGAGAAATGCGGAAACCATAATGACGGTAAATATACAGTATGATGCAAAAACATAATGTCATATACTAAAAATCTTACCAGGAGAAATGCGGAAACCATAAGGACAAAAAATCTTCTATAGTATTTTCTACCAATGCAATTATCACCCACTGATAGATAGGAAAAAGAAGCACAAATTAGTTAAACCACAAGTAGCGGCATGTTGAAAAAATGATAATCATGAAACAGATTTAGAGTAAGAAGTCGTACCCTACAATGATGATCAAAGCCCTCTTCTTGCTAGAAAAAAACTGTTTTTGTAATATAACTTGCATACAATAAAACCCTGGGCTTGGATCAACCAAAAATAACCATTTGCCAAATTAAATTCTGAGTTAAAGACACCAACTAACTCATTTTCTGCACCAACCCAATCCAGTGTAATAAATACTAAACCCCCCAAATCCACCACACCTTATGTCCTCAAATCACTCCCAAATACTCAACAAGACATGAACAACACCTTTGCAAACCAAATTGCAGAAAAAACTAACCCAATTGGTGATGAACATGATGAAATCCAGATCCCCAAATCCAATCCGAGTCCAATTACATTCAATACCTCTTCAAACTTCAAATTGATGCCTGCAATCCCTCTCGTACCCTCAGGCAACCTCAAAATAGCACCTAATGCAAAAAAATTGAACCTGGGGAGAATAATACAATTAAAATTGTGAAGAAACAAATCAAACCAAAGAAAATTGGTGGCACCACCGTCTCTGTCGATCGCCAGCTGCCGACAAGTACACCAATGTAGTGCAAATGAACCTTTGATATCGAATAGAAAAAAATATAGATATAAACAAAAGAAAAAGAACCTTTGAAGTGCAAATGAACTCTCAGAGGTGAATGTTTATCCAAGTGTCGCAATTTACCAAATGGTCATTGTAAGTCTCCCTATTTCGTGTAAAATTAATTAGGTTTCACTTTTATCCTTGAATTTCACCATTACTATCTTGTTCTATTAGTTTATGAAATTTCTCTTAATTTGTCAAGAATCTTGCAAATTGCAAAATTCCCAATTAAATTCAAGATGCAGTATATATAAGAGAGAGATAGGGAGAGAGAGAGAGAGGAGACTTGCCTTGAGTGACGGAGTTCCAGAGAGAGAGAATACCAGCAGAGTGGAGAGGAGGGAACGGCGAGGTCACCAGCTAAAGTCGCAGATCGAGAGAAAAAGAGGCAGTAGCAAGGTTGCCTTGAGTGACGGAGTTCCAGAGAGAGAGAGTGTGTGTACCGGCAGAGTGGAGAAGGGGAACGGTGAGGTCCCAGCCGAAGTCCGCGCCACCGTCGCAGATCGAGAGAGAAAGGAGGCAGTAGGAAGGTGGAAGAAGAGAGGAAGAGAAGACTGAGGTGAGCGAAAAACAGAAGCGGAGAGCTGCAGAGGCAGAGAGCCCTAGGCGCGAAGGTTTGGGTTGGGAGGTAGAGAGGCGGGAGTGTTTGGGGTCTAGCGCGCGATATGCAACGGATTGATCAGGAAATATATTATTATTTTATTAACCCAAACTTAAGCCGGCATTTCATATCGCGCAATCAAATTTCACAGGCTATACTGGCGTTTCTTATTAGCGCCGGTAAAGGTGTATTTTCTTGTAGTGTAATATTCAATTTCTCAATTAAAAATACCAAATTCTAAGATTTCATGCAATTTCGATTAAGTCTTCACAATCAAATAAAATAAAAGATTGGTCATAAGAAAGAACACAAAAATATGAGATAAAATCAACTAATAAATCATAACAAAAGTTTTAAGTACAAATCCTAATTAATTCTAGAAATATCTTTAGCCGTTCATGGCTAAGGCACAAATTAAATAAACAATCAAAGAGTTCCAAAGGACAGAAAATAATAAAATCCGATCAATGAAAATGATGTTCTCTTCTTCCTTATTCTGTCCTACCTTTCTCCTCTTCTAAATCTCCCGATATTCTGTCTAAAAACGTCCCTATTCTATTCTACAGGTTTATATATATATGGCCCAGCAAAGCCCAATCTAAATCCTTAAAAATAACCAATTCGCGCTCTGTAACTGCCTCATTGCGGACCGCAAAAAGTTTGGTTGTGGGTTGCAATAAGTGTAGTTACAAATTCTTCAGCAGAAAAAATAATGTCATTGCAGGCCGCAAGAGGTTTGGTTGCGGGCCGCAATGAATGAAGGCTGAAGAAAAATAATATCATTACGGGCCGCAAGAAGTTTGGTTGCGGGCCGCAATGAATGAGTTAGAGAGTCAGAGAAGGCTGGAGAAATCATGGATTGATTGCGGGCCACAATGAATCTGGTTGCGGGCCGCAATGAAAGTGAAAATACTCCAAATGTCGTGCTTACTTGCTACGAATCACCTGTTTTGCTCCGTTAATCTCAAAATACTTGATTACCTGCAAAATATACATAACTAGGGCAGTAACTTGAACTTTTGGATATTAATTTCTAAACTAATTAAACCTAATTTCACAGAACTTGGCTTAAATTACATATCAAACCCTAGGTTTCAATAGATACCATTTCGGCTTATCACTTTTTCGGTCTACACACCAATTTCCAATTATCTAGATGCATTGTTTAAGAGAAATTATTTGTCCATTCAGTTATTATTAATCCATCACTATTTAAATGTTCAAAAATTTATATATATGTTGATAGTCAAAAGTTTTAGTTTTGAGTATATTTATGTTAAAAAATTATTGTTCAGGTATTCTGAATATATTATAAGTATTGTAGTTTGTTCTAATATTCTGTATTTTTGAATGTACCATAATATATAAGAGAACATATTGTTCGTATTTTAATTCGTACATATAAATTCTCATTTTCATAGTTCGATTAATGTATGCTGATGTATGTTGATAGCCAAAAAAAACATAAGAATCACATCATTAGCATATAACAAATATTAGCAAAAATCTGACAATGACTGAAGTAGAGCAAGTTCGGATGGACAACATGTGAAAGCAATTAATTACTTGTATCAACAGTGGTACAATTTAAAATTCATCTTGATTTGGAAATCCCAAATCAGATCCAAAATAATTTGGAAAGGAAAAAAAAACATCAAATTAATTGATTAATTTGTAGTATGGTAATTAACCTGCTGCTGCAAAAAGAAAAAAAATACACTAAGTTTTGTTTGCAACAATCTAACTTTAAAGTGAAAGATTAACAGAAATTAATATAGGTAAAGACACAACATCCATTCACTGATTCATCAAACTAAAACAGTTCCCAAATTTGTCAAACTATTTGAAGGATGATCGACAAACTTAGAGGATTACAATTTTTCCTATTGTTTTTATAAATGCACCCAAAATCATGACCACCTCTTTGACTGTTTCTTCACTGCTCTCTTTAATCTTTATCTCCACTATATCAAGAAATTCACGTTGAAATGAATTATTTCCCAATAACACTTCTTGTATAATAACTTCACTCTGCTTTCGCGGTTGACAATAAAAAGTCTAATGATAAATGACAATAAAAAGTTAGTAAACAGAAAAGTAATAGCCACTAAATTCCAACCATATCTTATTCTCATTTTGTGCAAACAAGCAATCAATCAATCATTGGCCTGCATCGATCCTTAATATTTATATTCTCGATATAATTAAAAGATGGGAAATAAATCAATATTCTCGATACAATTAAAAGATGGGAAATAAATCTGGTGTTATTCCAAAAGAACAACAGGAATATGTTATTGCAATTCCAACCGTTCAAATTTTTTCATACACAAATCTCAACAGAGATCAACGTACGGTTGGGATCAGAATATATAATAGATTCCTATTATTCCTTTGGAATAACAACATATTTATTATTTCCTAAAAGATGTATATATCTAAGCCCATTTATTGCTCAAATTATTAAATTACTCATTATCAGTAATGAATTAGGACCAATCAGCTGCTGCAGAACCATACTCGCATGTATATGTAGTGGAGTGTTAAATGTATATATGCATATATATATATATACTATTAATTGGTCAACTCTCGAGTGATGATGTCTTAAAAAAATCCCTTTCATTTTAAGAAAGTTGGTGCCCAATTTAATTTATAAGGTCCGAATTAAGGCAAAATCAGAAAGAAAACAAAAAAAATAAAAAAATAAACACGAGAATAGTAGTAAACAAGATGCTACTTCATCAACTACATTATATTATTCACAATACTAAAATGACAGCATCGATCTTACCTACTATCCCCTTCTTAATTTCCCAAAGAGAGAGAGAGAGAGAAGAGAGATTACATGAAGGAAGTTCAAGACTAGCTTCTTTAAATTTGGTGAATGCTGGAGAAAGCAAGCCACTAAATTCCAACCATATCTCATCGTCATTTCACCGAGTTCCAATCTCCTCAAGTTATTCAATATCGGACAATTCGGAATATATTTCTGGAAGAATTCCTACAAATAAGAAAATTAAGAATAATTTATTATTTTGAAAACACCTTAAAGGTTCTTTTTGAAAAAAAAAAAAAAAACTTTGAAAACACCTTGAAGGTTATTTTTGAAAAAAAAAAAAACCCAATATTTTGAAAACACCTTGATCACAATACTATCATTAATTAATTTAGTAAAAAGTGTAATCTAAAAAGAATATATAGAACGCACCCCCCCCCAAGAAGATTAACTTCACGGCCAACATATGCAATTTCAAAGTCTACCATGACTAGAGATGGCGTGTTCTTCATTGTAATTGATTTTACCAAGTCGGAAAAGTAACATTTCTTTATAGTCAATTTCTTCAACACATTGGAGTTAATCTCATTAATCATCAACCAACAAGACGTCAGGACCAATTTGTCGAGGACAGGACACCCCAATAAAACTGTTTTTATCAAATCATTCATGACGAATAAATGACTCAGCTCAAGTTTTTGAAGAGAAGGGAGGTTTATAGATTTAGGGTGTTTATATATATAAATCTAAGATGAGAAGCACATCCATATAACAATGACATCTCCTTTACTGACACACAATTGGAAAGGGAATAAGGCAACTTCAAGATCTTATTTGAATCTGTATCCATGTGAATATAGATTACTCGAGGCATGCAAGCAACTGCATAATTAATGCATTCTTCAACAACGCCATGATTTCTTGGAGATCTAGACCGCCATATCAGTTTAAAATTATCCAGTGGTGAGAAGCCTCTACGGTTTAGTACACCATGAACGAACCAAAGAAACTTATCCTCACTGTTGAACCCAGATATACTGTTGTCAAAGTCTAGAGTAGCCATAGAAATCCAAAGATCTATCCATCTCTTCGACAACATGCACGTGTGCACAGCATCTTTGGTTGTCAGGAAGGATAGTATATGTGTTATAAGTGGGTCTGGCAAATCACTTATTCTGTCGATGGCAAGATCTCTACCATCCATCTTTCACCTTCACATATAGGAAGTTTGTCAAACACCTCAAAAGAACAATCTCTTATATATATGTATATACATCTGTGTACACATCTGTGTACACAGATGTATACACATATGTATACATATGTATATACATATATATAGATATATATATATATATATATGTCGAAATGCAAGAAAACAACAAATTAACTAGCCACAAGTTATATCACAAATGTAGAACATATTGAAACATATTGAAACATGAACAATTAATGATATACCACAAAATCATCCACGAATCAGAATTAATGCCAAATTATATTCAGGATTAAATGAGGCATCAAATGAATTTCCATGACATCGCGAATAATACAAGATTGCACCAGTCGTTTTTCAAATTATTAAATATTGTTACTCATAATGATCATGAATTTTTCCATAGAACCATTAAATACTGGCAAGAACAAAAAATGCATCATTAAAAAAATATTTCACAAAAATCATAACCATGCTTTTAGCAACCGTAATATATATTTGAAGTAGTACAAATTATATGTCGCACAATCAACAAGTAGTACAAATTTGTCAAACCGCAACTGAGCAAGGCCTCATTAGAAAAAAAGATAGGAGACATAGATTCATACCTATCATCGAATCGATCCAACAGATTCACGGTGAGCAATTTGACGGAAACTGGAGAGTAGGAAGGCTGGGCGAAATAATTAATCCCTTGATTTGGGAGTCCGTATAAAACAAATTCTCAGTTTCATCAAAATCATGAAAAATCCTCGGCAAATTTTTAGGAGCAATTAATTTTCCATCAAAGTTTGACCAGCTATTTAAAATAAGATACGGTTCAAATTTCTATTTTTAAAAGGGTTGCTATGTTGAGGGTTTGATTATATAATATTAAGCGTTCAGAAGATTTTTATTTTTTCTTCTTTCTTCCAGTTTTGTTTATAATTAAGATTTTTTTTTTTATATTTCCTAAAATGAGTAGAAAATAAATGCCCAAATAGTCTCTCTCTATTATTCAGTTCAAATATTTTTCTATTTAGTCTCTGTGCATCTATTATTCAAATTTTAATGCTTAATTTAGAATATATTTTGTGTGTTTTATAATGTGCCATTTTGTTTAAACACTTTCATATATCAGCCTACATGGACCCACCAAAATATTTCCAAGGGCAGAGTACGTGGAACCCACACCAATAACAAGCGAATGTTGTGCCTACATGTTTATTTTCAAGGGAAGTGTACGTGGGACCCACCAAAGTATTTCCAAGGACAGCGTGCTTGGGACCCACCCCAATATTTCCATGGTTATCGATTGTGGGCCCCACCATATTTATTCCATGAGATAATATTTGCATGGAAAGATAACTTTGAATGCTCCAAAGATATACCCATGGGAATACAAACTTGAACGGCATTATATCGGTATATGCCCTCATCCTACAATCCTCCATGTACCAATTTGGTACTCCCATTCATACCCCACTTACCGTTCAACCAGATAAACATAAAAACATCAATAAATAGATGGAAAATAAATTCATGAATAGATCGATAGCATTTAATAAGCATAAAGCATGAACATAGTATAATCGACATGCATTGTCGCCCTAAATTTGCAAAACCCCATTACAACAACAACACTATATAATTATATCATTGACAATATATATACCCAAAATGTTCCCACTATGAGTTAACAAAAATTCACAAAATAAGTTTCCATACATTGTCATGTTTTAGAACTTGTAAATTCACAAAAAAATGTACATTTTTGCACATTAGAAGCTAACGCTGGTTCACATTGAATGTAAATGCTCGAATCATTGGCTCATATCGTCCTGACCCCTTGTATTGTCATCATTTCCAGCTTGAGTTTGATTTAGTAGTTTTGTTCTTACACGGCAAATATAGGCTGTTCTTATATTCGATCTCTATTTGTTTGAAGCATCTGTTGTCAAAACTGAAAATCTAGAGGTTGTTGTAAGTTTCGTAATTAATTCAATCTATATTTTATCAGCTTTCTATTTAAAAAAAAGATAGAAAAGTTTGTCTAGTTTCTTCTTTCAGTTCAAAACTGTGAACTGTAAGAAGAAGGTCAACTTCTTTTATCGGTTTGTTCTTTAGAACCGATAGAAGAAGTGTCACATTTATTCTATCAGTTCTATACTTGTTCCCAAAAGAAGAAGATGGCGTGCTTCTATTGTTTTTACTATATATAACTGATAGAATAAGTGTTCCAATTTCTTACTGATTCTACACTTGGAATCGAAATTTCTGCAATTTCTCCAATTTCACGAAGTTCTTTATCTCCTCACAAACATTCTCCCTCTTCCTCGTTAGAATTATCTTTTCCTCCATGTCCTATAGCGGCATCCTTCCTAACCCCAACAACCAGCCCCACCTCACATCCTTTCTTCTCCCATATCCGATTCTTTCAAACTCTACTGCTTCTCGCAAATTTCCACTAGGTCTTTTCATACTTCGTAAAGGTAGGTCTATATAAGTTCCATAATTTGTTAGTCAATTAGAGAGCTGGTTTTATAACTCACAAAGATAAATTGTCCAATTAGATTTGTCTTTTAAATAGTGTGGCATTATTTCTCGTTGGCATAATAAAGGTACTTTTCCTGTTAAAATCAGTTTTATTACTTATACAAAATGATTTACATAAAACCACTTATGTAACAACAATTAAAGGCTCTCTTCTCTCCTCCAATAGAAAGGATGAGCGAAGATGAGGGTGGGGGCAATTTAAATACTGGAATTGGTGAAGGGGGGATGAAAGGTGCCCCGTTGTAAGTTGTCCATTTAGTACATGAAATTGGAGGCAAAGAGAGGGAGAAAGAGTGAAGGGAAATTCGAAAATCTTAAGTCTTGTGGAGGAGATGAGAACTCAAGGTAAGGTTTTTTACTTTTTAGTATCTCAGAAATAAACGGTGAAGATAAATGTTTTTGGAAGTGCTTAGAGAAGTGCTTTAGAATGAAAACTATAAACTGCATGGGCAGTAACATTATTACCTTGAAATTTTTAGTTGAATGGAATAAAAAATTTACTATGTAAAATTTATTTTTGCATGGAATATGACGAAAACCAAAATTCCAACATGAATTCAAACCCGGACTTGAATTCAAACTCGAACTCAGTACAGGTTAATTGTTCTTCAAACTCGGACTCAGTCTAAGGAGGTCGAACTACAATGATCCGTTCTTGCAACCAAGTTCCAAATAAAAAAATCCAAGGTTTTTGGCCAACAACGCTCTTGTGTTCACCATGAATCCAAATCCAACCTGTCAAAGATTGAAGCCAACACTAATTTGTTGATTTCGAGAGCAATGCAGTGGACAAGTGGCGGTTTATTGGGATCCTTTGTTCGTCTCCCAGATCTAATGAAATACATGTGTAAAAAAACCAATTTGAAAGACGCACTAGTGGAAAAAAGACTTTCAGTATCGCCCTATTTGTGTCGGCTATTTGTGTTAGGCGATACAAAAAGTCATTTGTATCGGTTAATATTAAAAAACGACACTAAAAACGTTTCTGTATCGGTTTTATACTAAGAACCGATACAAATAGTGAAGTTTCTGTATCGGTTTTTTGTAAAAAACCGACACAGAAAGGTGCTGAAATATTTGTATCGGCTTCTAGTGAGAACCGATAAAAAAGTACTGTATTAGCATCGGGTTTTTTTTTTCACCGATACTGATTGCGTCTAGGTTATTTCTCCATTCCCGCTCCTCATTTTCATTTCGCGGCTTCTCAAATTCCTCATTTTCTTCTAGGTTCCCTCTCCATTTAGAGTTCTCTCTCTCCATCTAGAGTTCTCTCTCCTCATTTTCATTTCCTCTCTAAGCTTCGACTCTCTCCCTCGGTTTAAATGGATCTACGGCTCCACCAGGCCTTCTTCTCCGCCGTCTAATTGGGCGACGTGGAAGCGGTGCGAGCGGTCGTCGACAACGCCGATGGCTTGGCTTCTCTAGCGAGGGTGCAGGTGGAGAGAGGCGAGGAGAAGCCTGCAACGTTTCATTCCTGCCAAGTTCTCCAATCAAGTGGGACTTTGGTCAGTGTCAATTTTGATAACTTTAAACCTTATAAATGAAACATTCTGGAAGAAGGCGCCAGTTGAAAATTGTAAGGGTTTGGCGAGGCACAAAAAAAATGACTTTCTAAGTCTTCTCTCTAATCCTTGATTGAAGAATAGGCTAAGTTAGGGCTCAACTAAAGGGCTAGCACAAACTAAACTGAAACAACGTTTCTTCCTTTTTAAAATCTTTTACCCAAAGTATTAGACAAGGAAAACTTTCAGCCCTATTACACTGTTGAGGGTAGACTGACAGTAAATTAAGGGTATGAGTTTTACTGAAATGATTGCACAATTTACACCTCACTTGGCTAATTGGGATTTAATAGAGGTTACTTGTATGTTTGCAGGCATAATTGAGGGTAATGGACCTTGATTGTACTTACTGATACTAATATCCCCAGAAATAAGAAACTGAAAATTTTCTTTTCCATTTTAGATTTCACGCTATACATAGTAGCGGAGGGAAACATGGAGGAGCTGTTTTGCTATCTCCTCCCGCTATACACTGGTAATTTTGCAGCTTTTCTTTTAATCTATTCTGGAATCTTTTGTGGTAGATGGGTATTGTATTTGGAGATATAATTAATTGTGGGTTTAATCTGGCAAAAAAATGGTTAAATTTTTGGCACTTTTGTTGTATCTGTCTTTATTAACGTGTACAGAATTTGTTAACAGAGCAATTTTTTTTATAATTTTTGTATATTTGTCTGAATGGATGTGGATAATTATGTAACTGTAGTTACTTTGTGCTAATGTTGTTGAAAATTAATTCAAATTGATAGAGCATGTATAAATCAGTTTTTACCGCATAAAAACTGCATGGGTTATTTTTGGGCAGTGGTTATTTTAAGCATTGTTATTTTAGGACAAGTTGGTGTAGTGGTTAGTTATTTTTCAGCATGTTGTGTAGTGGGGTCTTAATTTAGTAAAGTTGTGGATAGTTATTTTAGAAATGTTGTACTATTATAAATACCGCAGAACATTATGTAATTGAGTAAGAGAGAAAGGAAATAAAGCATTGTTTCTATTCAAAAAAAATATTCTTCTCTCTTCAATCTTTAGCATACTGGCACAAAGCAGTGCAGTATTGCTAAATTTATCCCAACAAAATGGTATCAGAGTCGATGGTTTGGTGGGACAGCAATTGACAGCAGAGTCAATTCACAATTGATGGTATTGTAGATTGGTGCGCAACCATGAAGAATTGCAGCAACAAAAACCGCTAAAGAAGAATTGACAACCTTGAAGACGGCATTTCAGGAAAGTTCTCAAGTTGTGGCTATAAAACAGCAAAGCTTACACAGAGATTTTGAGACGATGAATATGAAAATAGAAGAATCAATGTAGATTTTTCTGTCTAGAATATTAACATCTGTTGTCAACCAAATTCGAGCATATGGAGACAACATCTCAGAGCAAACCATGGTGGCAAAGGTGCTGAGAAGCGTAGCACCAAAATTTGATCACGTGGTGGTAGTGATTGAAGAATCAAAGGATCTTTCAACCTATTCCTTTGATGAACTGATGGGATCACTGCAGACCCATGAAATGAAGCCCAAATTAGAGGAGAAAAGTGATGAAAGCGCGTTCTATAAAAATGGGGAGTCCTCTCAAGGCAGAGGTGGACGTGGCCATTGTAGATTTGGCAAGTTTCAATTTCAGCACGACATAAAAGATGTCCAGTGCTTCCACCACAAAAGATATGGGTGTGTGCAAGCTGATTGTTTCAGAAAACAGAGGGAAGAAGAGCAAGCATGATATGCAAAAGAAAAGAAAGAGAAACTCACGTTTTTTGTAGGGTATACAGACAGTGGAAGGCAAAGATCCACAGCCTTTGAAGAAGCAACAAAAAAAAAAAATAGCATCAAGCATTGCAAGAAAATTGCTAGCAACAAGAAGAAGGCTGACATTCTGATAAAGGCATTGACAAGAGAAAATTTTAAAGAATTCGGAATCAAACATGGCGTAATCAATTTTGAACTAAGGGGGAGTGTTGAAAATTAATTCAAATTGATAGAGCATGTATAAATCATTTTTTACCAGCATAAAAACTGCATGGGTTATTTTTGGGCAGTGGTTATTTTAAGCATTGTTATTTTAGGACAAGTTGGTGTAGTGGTTAGTTATTTTTCAGCATGTTGTGTAGTGGGGTCTTAATTTAGTAAAGTTGTGGATAGTTATTTTAGAAATGTTGTACTATTATAAATACCGCAGAACATTATGTAATTGAGTAAGAGAGAAAGGAAATAAAGCATTGTTTCTATTCAAAAAAAATATTCTTCTCTCTTCAATCTTTAGCATACTAGCACAAAGCAGTGCAGTATTGCTAAATTTATCCCAACAAATGTTGCATTTCATGCAAAATGTCAGGCATGGATCTTGGAGAAAGTGAACTATACAAAGGTAAATTGCATTTTTCAATTTAATATTTTTTTTAGTAATCAGAATTGTTCTTCTAGCATGTACCAGCAACAAGTGTTTGTGACATGTGAGTTGATAATGACCAGAAATCACATTTTATATTTGCAATGCAAGACATTAACTGTTGACTGCTGTTACATTTGCATTGTGCAGGAAGCAATCTTGCAATTCTATCCGTTTATTTGGAACCTGTTCTATGTCGAGTATTTGATATTTCCTTTGATATAGTGGTAAATTAGTTGTTTTTTTTTCTTTTTCTTTTTACACCGGTACTCAGTAACTATATGCGGTACAATTGGTTCTGGTTAAAATCAACTATTTTTAAATTAAAAAAAGGTCAACTGCTGTTAAAATCATTCTACTTGTACTTTGTATCACGACCTATGATGTTTTTCCTTTATTTATTCTCAACCCTTTGCTTGCAGATGCAGCACAAGAGAGGAGGCTTTTAGTTCTCTCCCCATGAAGATTACTGGTAAAATAAACCCTAATTTCACAAATTAATAATATAGTTCATCAATCTGTACAATTTTTTGTAAGTTCTCTCCCATTCTTTGGCACAAGTATGTTGCTTGTCTACATAGAAATGAATTAGAAATTTGCTGTACAAATTGTGGGCATAAGCTGATCTGTCATTTTATTGTGATGCTATTCTAGAAAGTTGTATGAATTTTGTTACTTTAATGTTAATATTTTTAATGACAATTATTTTCATTTGTTGTTCTTTTGTTATCTATATCCTCTTTCAGTGGAACTAGTGTTGGGATAAATTCAGCAATAATGCACTGCTTTGTGCCAGTATGCTAAAAATTGAAGAGAGAAGAATATTTTTCTGAATAGAAACAACGCTTTATTTCCTTTCTCTTACTCAATTACATAGAGTTCTACGGTATTTATAATAGTACAACATTTCTAAAATAACTACCCACAACTTTACTAAATTAAGACCCCACTACACAACATGCTGAAAAATAACTAACCACTACACCAACTAGTCCTAAAATAACAATGCTTAAAATAACCACTGCCCAAAAATAACCCATGCAGTTTTAATGCTGGTAAAAACTAATTTGTACATGCTCTATCAATTTGAATTAATTTTCAACACTCCCTCTTAATTCAAAATTGATTATGCCATGTTTGATTCTGAATTCTTCAAACTTTTCTCTTACCAATGCCTTTATCAGAATGTCAGCCTTCTTCTTGCAATTCTTCTTGCAATGCTTGATGCTATTTTTCATTTTCTGTTGCTTCTTCAATGGTTGTAGACCTTTGCCTTCCACTATCTGTATACCCTACAAAAAACGTGGGTTTCTCTTTCTTTTCTTCTGCATAGCATGCTTGCTCTTCTTCCCTCTGTTTTCTGAAACAATCAACTTGCACACACCCATATCTTTTGTGGTGGAAGCACTTGACATCTTTTATGTCGTGCTGAAATTGAAACTCGCCAAATCTACAATGGCCAGGTCCACCTCTGCCTTGAGAAGACTCCCCCTTTCTGTAGAATGCACTTTCATCGCTTTTCTCCTCTAATCTAGACTTTGTTTCATGGGTCTGCAGTGATCCCATCAGTTCATCAAAGGAATATGTTGAAAGTTCCTTTGATTCTTCAATCACTACCACCACGTGATCAAATTTTGGTGCTACACTTCTCAGCACCTTTGCCACCATGGTTTGCTCTGAGATGTTGTCTCCATATGCTCGAATTTGGTTGACAACGGATGTTAATATTCTAGACAGAAAAATCTGCATTGATTCTTCTATTTTCATATTCATCGTCTCAAAATCTCTGTGTAGGCTTTGCTGTTTTATAGCCACAACTTGAGAATTTCCCTGAAATGCCGTCTTCAAGGTTGTCAATTCTTCTTTAGCGGTTTTTGTTGCTGCAATTCTTCATGGTTGCGCACCAATCTACAATACCATCAATTGTGAATTGACTCTACTGTCAAATGCTGTCCCACCAAACCATCGGCTCTGATACCATTTTGTTGGGATAAATTCAGCAATACTGCACTGCTTTGTGCCAGTATTCTAAAGATTGAAGAGAGAATAATATTTTTCTGAATAGAAACAACGCTTTATTTCCTTTCTCTCTTACTCAATTACATAGAGTTCTGCGGTATTTATAATAGTACAACATTCCTAAAATAACTACCCACAACTTTACTAAATTAAGACCCCACTACACAACATGCTGAAAAATAACTAACCACTACACGAACTAGTCCTAAAATAACAATGCTTAAAATAACCACTGCCCAAAAATAACTGATGCAGTTTTAATGCTAGTAAAAACTAATTTGTACATGCTCTGTCAATTTGAATGTCAAAGGCGGAAGATAAAGGCGACGACAGGGCGTTCTACATGCAGGGGGAGACGTCAAGAAGCAAAGGCAGAGGCAGAGGCAATTTCAGCAGAGGAAGAAGTAACTCCAGCAGAGGAGGAAGAGGAAGAGGAAGAGAAAGAGAAAGAAGCAGCAGCAACACTGCTGAAAATAGTCAATCATATGATGAATTCAAGAAGGACATCCAGTGCTATTATTGCAACAAGTTTGGGCACTATCAATCTGATTGCTATGAAGCCAAGAAAAACATCCAATGCTACTACTGCAATAAGTTTGGGCATTACCAATCTGAATGCTACAAGAAGCAAAGGGAGGAGAATCAAGCAAGCTATGCTGTAGAAGAAAATGAGCAACTGTCACTCTTCATGGCATACACCGAAAGCAAGATTAATGCAAGCAGCAAGGGCACAATAGGAGTGCACATAAAAGAAAATGGTGGCAGCAGTCCAGAAAGTGGCAAAATCATGGTGAGTAGAAATATTTTGTTTGATGAAAAGGCCCTCAAGGAGGAGAATGTAGGGCTCATTCGTCAGAGGCCATTGAAGCTGGTGTACAACCATGATATATGGCTGGCTCAGATGCCAGAAAAATGTAGTTTCAAGGTGTTGAGAGATATTGTGACGAAGAGGTTTCCTTCATTAAAAGCTGTGCTGATCAAATACAAGGATTCTGATGGAGAACTGGTTACCATTATTGATACACAAGTGCTGAAGATGGCAGAATCATGTCTTGACCAGCTTGTACAGATGGAGGAAGAGAAAGAAGAAAAGGGACTCTCCTTGATGAAACTACAAATTGTAGAAGTCAATCTTGAGCAAGAGCCAACAATCACAGAGGAAGAAACTGAAGCTCCGAGGAGTGAAATTGGCACCCCATAATCTGATGAGAAGCATGTGCAGATGGAAACCGAGACTAAGGTGGAGTCTAAGAAGAAAGTAAAGAAGACCAATGTGTCAGTGCAAGAAATGGTATATGGTGCATTGCTAGTTGAGGAGGCAAAGACAAGTAAGAAGGAGAAAGAAAAGGAGAAGCAATTGAAGAAGATGCTAGAGGGTAAGCTTCTAACTGGGAAACAAAAGGAGGAGCAAAGAAAATTGGAAGCTATGAGATGGCAGTTCATTACACAAAGTGCTGAGGGTTTAGGCAGTAAAAGTTCTGGTACAAGTGAGGTTAAAGGGAGGCCGAAATATGAGACAAAGAAGTAAAAGCCCAATGTGGTTGAAAAGGAGGTCATAGAGGAGGTCATGAAGGCTAATAATGAAGTGGAAGAATCCACGGTGGATGATGAATCAGCCGAGTCACAATCTCAGATAGCTGCTATCGAAGAGGCTAAGGAGCATATAGAAGAGGTGAAATCGACATGGGAGGATGACAATTGGGATACGAAGATCTGGAATGATGACTCAGAAAAATAAGATTATGTTGAAGCCTGGAGTACCAATTTTGTATCAAGGGGGAGTGTTGAATATTGATACAAAAATAGAATTAGAATACTCCAGATTTAGAGATCTGGATAATAATGTGTTGTGATGTATTTTTAGCATGTAGTCGAGTTAGTGGTTTCCTTAATTACTCTAGACAGAATTAGTGTGTGTAAGGGGGAGTCCTCTCAAGACAGAGGTGGACCTGGCCATTGTAGATTTGGCAAGTTTCAATTTGAATTAATTTTCAAAAACTAGAACCTGGTATCTTAGGCAACATCTTTGACAGGATTCAGGTTTTTCAAAGATAATTCTATTGTGTCATTATTTAATTTTAAATTTCAATTACTGCTTTCGTTTTGGTTTTTAATGAGTTGTCTTATGTTCAATTGAAAGCCATGATTTAGATCAATATTTTAAGCAGTGGATCGCTATTATCTGAATCACTTTTGTGCATTTTGTACTTTAAAGGGAAAATAGTAGTGCCAATATTTGTACAAAACTCAGCGACATAATTGTCAAATTTGTTAGCTTCTTGCATGGGACCTTCACAATTCCAGACAGTCATTCTTTTGTAGAGTTATAGAAAGTTGCAATCTTTTGTTGTTTGTGAATATGTTGTATTATCGTGCCTGTACACAATTTATTTTTCTTACCCTCAGATTGTCTCTCTTGCTATTTGTATCGGTTGGTTATTTAAAACATAAAAAAAAAAAAAAAAAACGCTACAGTGTCAGTTATTTAAAAATAACCGATACAGATAATAGTATTTGTATCGGTTGTTTGCAAACAACCGATACAAAAAGTAAGAATCTGTATCGGTTCTTTGCAAACAACCCATACAAATACTACTATCTGTATCGGTTCTATTAAACAACCGATACAGATTCTTAATTTTTGTATCGGTTCTTTACCCGATACAGATTAGTTTAGGTATCTGTGTCGCCTGGATCAGTGTTGCCTCTAGGTCCGACCTAGATGAGTGTAAATAACTAATACAAAACGTATTTTTTCCACTAGTGACGTCTACAAAAATTTAAGGGTGCTTGATCTGAAATTGTATTGTTTGAAAGAGGTATACAAAGAAAAGAAGAATTTGAGCAAATGCATGTTTGGGTCGATTGAAATTCTCAAAACAAATTGGTGAAAACACGTTTCGGGTCAAGCTAGCGGATGATATGCATATTTCAAACGTTTTCAATGTTTGGCATCTTCACAAATATCATGCTGAAAATATCAACTGGGGGAGTATGACGAAAACCAAAATTCCGACTCGAATTCAAACCCGAACTCGAATTCAAACTCGGACTCAGTACGGGTTCATTGTTGTCACACCCCAAGACAACCGGCCACATATTTCTACGTAAAGGGTACACACATCACATACATTATCAATAACATCAATAAATGCCACATGAACTTCATAAACAAAAAGGATTCTACAAATTTTCACGACAGACACGGCTAGTAAAACTACCACTGCCATGCATGATCAATGTATAAATCATTTAAAATAGAAACTAAATCAACAAGTGGCATCTTATTCCAGTCATAATCTTCCCGCTTTGGCTTACTCGTGACCTACTCGGTACCTTCATCTTCATTACCTTGGCTTGTTGTCCTGCTGATCCATGTCTTTTTTGTTTGTATTCATTGCCGGCTGGTCTTTTTCTGGAACCTACGTAAAAGTGGAACGGGTGAGAGATCGAACATTCTCTCTGTGCGGGATTTAGTTCTAGCCCGGAGATTTGTAAAATCTTTCCTTTTTATTATACTATATAATTCATTCAACAATCACAATGCAATCTACATTATCCTACCATGCATTATATAATTCAGATTCATAAAAACACTTGTTACTTTTAAATATTGTTAATCACTGACCATCACTTTGCTTGTGGAGCGTTATATCTCAAACCCGATTGTGACTAGCATTCCCTGCATGTCAGTCCCCACGTATCGGTCTTTACAACATTGAACCCGACTGTGACTAGCAACCCCCACATATCGGTCCTGACCACAACTAGCAGTACCTGTATATCGACCTTTCCAATATCAAACCCGACTGCGACTAGTAGCCCCCGCATGCCAGTCCCGGCCACGACTAGCAGCCCCCGTGTATCGGCCTTTCCATTCATTCAACTTACAATGTTCATTCGTTTTGTTATTCTAGTGTTATATTCAATCGATTCATTTCTTTCAAGTCATAAGTTCCAAACGTAGTAATCCTATTATTTATTCTGTAAACAAAGTCAAAGGGTTGTTCGAATCAACATGCACAATTCTATAAATAAATAAAATGTACACAAAGGAATAAGTAATTAATTTTACAAAAAGTCCAGTAAGCCCGCACCTGATATCTGATGAGCGAATCCTTGATCGTCTCTTACGTCGTAAATGTCAATTCCAAAACATAAATATATATTTAAATTAATGATGTTTCAATTCAATTTTCGTTTCCTAAAACCTTTAATGTTATATGTCATACCTCCTGATTTACTATCTAAGCGAATTATCATGCACATCTTGATCTGCACTACTACAAAAAATGTCTTCCTACACTGTACCTTATACACGGATTTTCTCAATTTTATAAAAAAACGTGTATAAAATCGAATTTTTCCAGTGCTCAAGGAATTCTACATGAATAATAACATCCCAATCAGTGTCCGTGTGGTAATTAAGATTTTATACACGGATATTTCAGTAAATACCCGTGTAGGAATCCTGAGCGAGCTACACGGATTTTTACTGAAAAATCCGTGTATGAAGGTTTTATGTACACAGTTATTTATTTAATAAGCTGTGTATAAATTTTTAGAGAGCTACACGGATTTATATTTAAAAATCCGTGTAGGAAAGGGCATTTAGGGTTATAATAAACTCTTGCAGCGCCGTTTTGATCAATTAATATCACTCTCTCTACTCTAGATTGACTTGGATCTGATTATTGCACAGCTGGGTCCCAAGATTGCTGATTTTCTTCTGATTTTCTCCTCTTGGTTGCTCAAGTAAGTAATTGTTCTATTAATTTCTTTAATTTTCTATTAATTTATTGTTATTGCATATTTAGGGTTTATGGTTTCATTAATTGATGCATAATTAGTGTTAATAATTAGTATATTGTGGTCCAATAACAGACCTATTACTATGATTTTAGGTCCATGCCCGTTCAAAATTAATCCAATAGGGATTAATTTTGAATAGTCCCCGGTTTGGGACTGCTCTTTGAATATTGTGTCTCGTTTAGGATGTGAACACATGTTAGCGAGGTTTAATTAGTATTTGAGAAAAGTTCGACAATATTTCTCCTTATTACTCCTACGAGCATGTGGTCTTTACGCATACTTGGGGAGTTAAGGGGAAATGCTGCCGAATTTTTCTCAAATACTAATTAAATCCTGCTAACATGTGTTCACATATGAGGCACAATATTCAAATAGTGGGTTAGGATTGTAAATCGGTCCTTTGTAAGCCAAGAATTAATTCGTCATAAGTTATATATATGTCTACCATGCACCATGATTAATTAATTGAAATCATTTTTTAAATTTAATTTACAGATGGATCGAAGTTGGATGTATGAATTGCGACGAGATAGTGAAGAATATTTGGTTCGCGTTGAAGAGTTTTTACAATTTGCGGAGAGTTATAGAGTGGAGAAAAGGGATGCCAATATTTTGTGTCCTTGTAGCGATTGTAAAAATTGGGTAGGATTTGGGGACTCGAAAGTAATTAGAGCTCATTTGATTTGTCGGGGATTTAAGAAAAGATATACATGTTGGTTCATGCATGGCGAGAAAATTGGAGAAAGTAGTGGTACCAATAAAAATTGTGAAGATAATGATGAGAATGTAGAAATTTTTGATAATTATGAACTTGATTGCAATGATGGTAATGATTATGAGAATCTCGAAAATTTTGATAATTTTGATAATGTTGGATTCGAATGCAGTGACTATGACGAGATGACAGTGAATATTGATGAAAATGTAGAACACGAGTATGATGACAATCTATAGGACATGTTGCGTGATGTGGGAGATGAAATTGGTGATAAATATTATGGTAAATTTGAGTATTTCAAGAATGTATCCAAAAAGCCGTTGTATCATGGGTGTACCAAATTTACGAAACTGTCAGCTGTGCTGAAATTATTGAAATTAAAAGTAGAACATGGCTGGAGCGATAAGAGTTTCACGTCCTTATTACAGCTTTTATGAGAAATGCTCCCGGATAACAACGAGTTACCCTGTACAATTTATCGGGCCAAAAAATTGATCTGTCCAGTGGGTTTGAAGATCGAAAGAATACATGCATGTCCGAATGACTTTGCATTATATTGTAAAGAGTACGAGGCCATACATGCATGTCCTAAATGCGGTGTTTCATGGTATAAACGCAAGGGCAATGACACTGATGAATTTAACGATGAAGAAAAAAAGAGCCGGCCTCCGGCAAAGGTGTTGTGGTACTTCCCAATAATTCTGAGATTCAAACGGTTTTTTGCAAGTACCAAACATGCCAAATTGTTGCGCTGGCATGAAGAAGAGCGCAAAAAGGACGGAAAATTAAGACACCCGGCTGATTCTCCCCAATGGAGGAACATGGATAGACACTTCAAAGAATTTGGTTCCGACCCGAGAAACCTCAGGATTGTGGTGAGCAGAGACGGAATGAGTCCGTTTGAAAGTATGAGCAGTCGGCACAGTACTTGGCAGTTCTATTATCTATCTACAATCTGCCTCCATGGTTGTGCATGAAACGCAAGTATATAATGATGTCATTACTGATCCAAGGACCCAGACAACCCGGAAATGACATAGATATATATCTCGCACTATTAATTGAGGACCTCCAAAAATTATGGGAGGATGGCGTCTCAATGTGGGATGCGTACAGTAAAGAGATATTTAATTTGCGGGCCATGGTATTTTGCACCGTAAATGATTTCCCCGCATACAGGAATTTGTCGGGTTACAGTACTAAAGGAGCAAAAGCGTGCCCTATTTGTGAAGATGACACGCAGGTGCTGAGATTGAAGCATTCTAAAAAGAATGTTTTTATGGGCCATCGTAGGTTTCTCCCTATGAATCACCCATACCGTAAGCAGAAGAAGGTATTCAACGGGAAAAATGAGCTCGAAGTGGCACGTCATCCATTGCACGATAAGAGTGTCTTTAAGCGGGTTGAAAGCCTTGATGTTGGTTTCGGAAAATGTGCCAAAGCACCACCGAAAAATATTTGGAAAAAGAAGTCCATATTTTGGGAGCTACCGTACTGGGAATTTTTAGAAGTGAGACACTGCCTTGATGTCATGCATGTTGAAAAAAATGTGTGCGACAGTTTGATAGGCACATTGTTGAACATCCCGACCAAGACTAAAGACGGTATTAAATCTCGAAAAGGCCTGGTGGAAATGAGAATACGACAAAAGCTTGCACTGTAGTATAAAGGGAAGCGGGCATACCTAACCCCCGCAATGTGCACAATGTCGAAGATCGAGAAAGAAAGCTTTTGTAAATGCCTTCACAGTATTAAAGTCCCATCAGGGTATTCTTCGAATACTAAGAAGTTGGTGTCAATGAATGACCTGAAAATTGATTGGTATAAAATCCCACGACTGTCATGTTTTACTCACACATATGATTCCCGTTGCAATTCGGGGTATTTTACCGAAGGCTGTTCGGCAAACCATTACGAAGCTTTGTTTTTTCTTCAATGCAATTAATTCAAAGGTGATAGACCCGCTAAAATTGGACGCTTTGCAAAAGGAGGCCGTCCTTACCCTTTGCCATCTTGAGATGTATTTTCCACTGTCTTTTTTTGATGTTATGGTTCACCTTGTTGTTCACCTCGTGAGAGAAATTAAGATTTGTGGTCCTGTTTTCCTGCGGTATATATATCCATTCGAGAGATACATTGGCATTTTGAAAAAATACGTAAGGAACTGACATCGGCCCGAAGGTAGCATTGTAGAAGGATATTCCACAGAAGAAGTGGTTGAGTTTTGCACGAACTACCTGACCGTTGTGTGTCCTATTGGTGTTCCAAAATCTCGATACGAGGGACGGGTCCCAGGAGTAGGGACAATCGGTTTGAAAGCCATAGTTGCTGACCAAGATGAACTACAAAAGGCACATTTTATTGTACTACAGCACATTGCAGATGTCTCTCCCTATATAGATGAGCACATGACATTCTTTTGTCAAGGGAATTACACGAGAAATCAGAAGTGGATTAATAACGAGCACAATCGTTCTTTTGTAGGATGACTGAAAGAAAGAGTGAAATCACACACCGTAAATGAAATTGTTAGGCTGCTGGGCCAAGGACCACAAATTGTGGTCAGAACATTCCAAGGATACGAGATTAACGGATATACATTTTACACTAAATTCCAAAGTGATAAGAGCGTGACGCAAAATAGCGGAGTGACGTTGGTGGCGGCCGCTCAAGAATTCAGTAGATCCGGGGATGCCCAGCCTGTAATAGCATCAAAGTCATATTACGGTGTTATTGAATAAATCTGGGAGCTCATTTACAGCCCGAGCCTAAGTATTCCCGTGTTTCGGTGTCAATGGGTTGAAGACCGGGTTGTTAAGGTTGATAACAATGGCTTCACACTCATTGATTTCAACAAAGTCGGGTATGTTGATGATCCGTTTATACTCGCCAAGCAAGCCACACAGGTCTTCTATGTCACTGACCCGAGTGATGCTAGGTGGAGCATTGTGCTCTCGAGAAAAAGAAGGATTGTTGGGGTTGAAGACGTCGTTGACGAAAAAGTGTACGACCAGTTCGAAGAGATACGTCCATTTTGTGCTGACATGCCAACTGAGGCACCAACAATTGAAGAACAAGACGAAGCAAACTACATGAGATCCGACCACAACGAAGGATTATGGGCCGATGTTCAAAAAGTGAAAAAAAAAGAAAGAAGAAAGCCAATTTGTAATCTTTTTTAGATTTTTAAGCTTGAGACCTTTAATATTTTTTTTGATGTAATATTTTTTAATGTAATATTTTTTTGTAATATTTGGTTTGTAATATTTTTAAGCTTGAGATCTTTAACCCAATGTGTAATATTTATAGTTATATTTATTTTTAAAATTGTTACATTTCATTTTAAAAAAAATATAGATTATATAAAAATATATATTATACAGATTATTAATATTAGGTTTTATTAAAAGTAATTTAAAAAATTTAAAATTATTACATTCAATTTCAATGATATATATAAATTTCATATACATTTTAAATTTTAGAAATGCTTTTAAAATTTATAAAACCGGTTTTTTAAATTTCAGATTATCCTACACGGTTTTTAATTACAAAACCGTGTGCAGTGCTTATCCTACACGGATATTTAAGTAAATATCCGTGTAGCTCTCACCTATTCCTACACGGATATTTATTTAAATATCCGTGTAGCTCCCCTCTTTTTCTACATGGTTTTATATGTAATTATCCGTGTAGGATATGTATTGCACATAGTTTTGTAATTAAAAACCGTGTAGGAATCCTTTGGAGCGGTTCAAAACCAATTTTGGGTTTGAAAATTTTCTAAGTCCCAAGTCTTTCTTCTTCCTCTGATTTTGAAAACCAAATTCGACTTCAAAACCCTCACCTCCAGTCTGCCGTCTTCCCTCTTTGCCGGCCGCCTCTCTCTCTCTCTCTGGTGCTTGTCTTCAAACCTTGGTAATAGATTTCTCCTCTCTCTCTCTGTTTTATTTTTGAAATCACCAAATGGTTGTAAAAACCCCAAATTCGGTTTTGTTAGGGTTTAGGTGGTGTGTGCTCCTCCATTGCTGCCTCTCTCTCTCACTCTCCACTGCTGCCATTGCTCCCTCTCTTGCTTTCTCTCTTGCTGCCTCTAAGGTAACTAAATTCAAAAGTGTAATTTGAAGAAATTATTGTACCAAAATACAAATGTTAGATTGATTGAATTAATTGGGTTTTATTTTTGTAGAATCAATTTGAACCAAATTTAGTGTAAATTAGTGTAATTAGTGTAATTTGAACCAAATTGAAATTGTTTTACACCAAATTAGTGTAAATTATTGTACCAATATACAAATTAATTTTAAAATTGATTTGGAATGTTAATATTAACTTGTTACAAAAATTTAAAATTAGGTTTGGTTTTTTTTGTAGAATTATGTCACATTCGGATGATCGCTTCAACAATCTTGAAGACGAGGACATGCAAGGTACATCACAGTCAGGCTTGTCATAAAGAAGGAAGCGAGGTCCGACCAAGTGCAAAAACACGACAGAGGCGAAGGAATTTAAAATCACGTTTACTAAAGATGGCCATCCGACAGGGGAAAACCGATTACTGTACTCAAATTGGGTGAACAATCTTGTGAAGGAGAAGGCGGACATTACGATAGATAACCGGAAGAAAGTAAAAAAAATAAGATAAGGAAAAATGGTGGCAGCAGATTAAGGTAATCGGATTATATTCAAATATTTCAATTTGATTCTTGTCAATCAGGCTCTGACACTGATAATTGTTTGCTGTCAATCAGGCTCAATGGAACATCAATGATGACACACCGAGGCCGAACTCCTTGAAGATAATGAACGAGGGGTGGAAGCAACATAAGAGCACCCTTGTGACGGAATGAATGAATAAAGGGACGTGTCCGATCGGGTACTATCAAAATGTTACTTAACCAATATGGACGAGTTCGTTGCTCTGAAGCAAACACCCGAGTTCAGGGTAACTAAATTTATAAAGTTTCAACTATTTTTTTCTCGATCGGTTGTTATATTTGAACTAACGGTTTGCTTTTATTCTTGAAGGAAAAAAGCGAAAGAGGCAGGAGGACTATTGCCATGAACAAGTACCCGCACCATTTAGGGTCAGGCGGGTACGAGGGTAAGTCCAAGGAATGGAAGTGCGTGCTTGAGTCAAACAAAGATTCCAACTCACCCATGATAAAGATCGCCAATCCCCGGGGCACGAATTGGCTCATGGCAAGGTCTCATAAAATGGTAAGATATTCTTGTTATAACCTTGAGTCATTCAAAAAAAAATATAGTTCACTCACTTTAAGTATTCTCTTCTTGCTTTCAATTTTTTTATTAACAGTTGCAAGTGGAGGAGGAGGTCCCATCGGGTGTCCGGACCTGTTCCAGGGAGAATGACTCGTTGACTCAAACGCTTGATAATCCGGAGCACCCAGGTCGGGTAAGGGGTGTAGGCGTCTACAAGGGTTTCAAGAATGTTTTCCGTTCAGAGAAACCCAAGCGAAGATTGCTCGCCAAAGTCACCGACGAAGAGAGAGATGCGCGGCTCCGCTGAGAAATCCAACAAGAGTACGAGACGAGGATGGCGGAGATGGAAGTAAGGATTGTAAACCGCGTGACATCTCATCAGTATACACACCCATTCGAGCAAGGAGCCCCCATTTCGCCGGGAATTCGGCGCAGCAGTCAAGCATCCGGGACCTGGGAGGACGAGTTTGATAATCTCAAGGTAATACCTACTCCTAATAATCTAAAGGCAATTAATGTTGGTTCGTAAACTTAGTATCAAATATGGCTTTTATCTTAATAATAATTGCAGGTGGCCACGAAATGTGACTTGATCATTTGGAGCGGTGCGGTGCCTATCACCGTTGCCAAGGGTCTCGTAATTACGGGGCAAACATTTGTGCACCATGCTCCGGTCGGACGCAGCTATGCAGGCGTGCAGATCGACTCTGTTGTGTCAGAATGACCGAGGACATGCTAGTTGTGGATGACATCCGTGAGTCATCTATCCAATGGCCCAAGAATCAGATCATTCTTGATCAGGTAATCTCTAAATTATCAATATCTCTTGTTACATTCAAAACTGCTCTTTTTAAATACTTGAAATTTTTAAAATTTGATGAATGCGTAGGAGACCCATTTGTCACCGGTACGGGGGGGCAGTGGGATGGTCCGCATGACCGATGCCGTAGGAGAGACTGATGCCGGAGTCCAGCCTGAGGCGCCAGACCGCCGTCTGATCAGCCCAGAAGAATACAAGGATTTGCCTCTCGATTGACAGCGTCTTCATGACCGCTTGATGCAGGCACCCGAAGGCATGACCAGCATCTTGATCGAGACGCCACCCGGTATGTTCCCGCATGACGGCTGGCCATGCATGCTGTCTTTCGACGACTTCAAAGACTTTCTATATGCCGAAGGTCACGATAGATGGCTCGATTGCTCATTCCTCACCATTTTCGCCATGTAAGTGACCTTACTTTATTTATATATTGTTTATCACTCAAATATATATTCAAAATGTAATTATTTTTCAGGAAGCTGCTCCGGACTTGCGAATCATGGTCCCCCGAAGATAAGGTAAACAACACTGTAATTCTGGACCCTGGCAAACTCAATTTCACCGTGCTAAAAGGTCAGGGTCAACAGTGTGTCGACTATATGTGCTATGCGATGCACCGTTGCTCCGCAGATGGCAAGAAATTTATTCTTCTGACATACCACCAGATGTATGATTCTAACCTTCAATTTTTCTCGATGTTTTCATTTAAATAATTATAAAAAGAAATTAAATTTGATTATAATTGCATTAATATTTCTCATGCCACAGCACACACTGGTGTTTGTTTATCATCGTTCCGACTGCAAATAGGGCTTTTATCATGGATTCTGCAAAGCCAAAAGATATCAAAGAGAGCAGAGACATCTGTCCCTTTTTGACACAGTAAGCAATAATTTTTCACTAGATTTGATTTTTTTTCCAATTGTAATTAAATTGTGGATCAAAATTACTAATTACAGTCACTTAATTTTGTAAGGGCTTGGACCAAATATGTTAAAGAGGAAGGACAGCAAGGAAGAGCTAAAGGGACCGTGAAAGATAAATTTAGAATTGAGTAGTTACCGGTGAGCACACATGCAATAATTTTTTAACTTAAATATTATAGTTCTAAAATTTATTTTCATTGTAACATCGCCCGAAAAATATAAATTTCAGTGCGCGCGACAAAAGGCATTTTGGGAGTGCGCTTATTACACAATGCTTTTCATGTTTAATTGGATCGAAAGGATTCAATTTTCCTTTCCAAATAACGTAAGTAATTCACATTAATTTTCATTTTAAAAATATCAATAATTCGATTTGTTTCTCGTTACTAACTTAAATTATAATTGCAGTATAGCCGGAGCCAAACCCCTTTCTCACCCGAACAAATCAACGAAATTAGAGCTATGTGGGCAAGGTGGTTTGTATCCGAATTTTGTAAAGAAATTTGAGGATTTGTATAAATTAGTGTAATTATCAATTTTGAATTGTTATGTTATGTTTTGGCAATTTATATTATGTTTTGGGCAAAAAAAATATTCTGATTATATATAATTTAATGGCTAGCAAAAGTGGAGGCTAGCCACAAACAAAAAAAAAAATTGAAAAAAAAATCGAAACTTCTACACGGATATCTTAAAACAAATCCATGTGAAATGTGAAAACAATAAAAAAATAAATAGAGCTACACGGATTTTTAATCCAATATCCGTGTAGGAATACTATTTATACACGGATATTAACATAAAACCGTGTAGGAATAGTAATCCTACACTGATATTATTTTAGTAATCCGTGTAGCTAGGTAGGAGAGCTACACGGTTTTCAGTTAATATCCGTGTATAAATAGTATTCCTACACGGATATTGGATTAAAAATTCATGTAGCTCTCTTGCAGATAGTGCACTTTTGGAGGTTTTCCATACGGGTTTTTATTAATAATCCGTGTGGGATTTGTATAATCGTACACGGATATTTATCCGTGTGTAAATGGGGGCCTTTTCTACACCCCATTATTGCACACGTTTCCAAATCTGTGTAGCTCTCCAGTTAAAGTCCGTGTACAAACTGTATTTTTGTAGTAGTGCTGGCTGTTTTCGAAGAAATCTCATATAATAAATAGATGTTATAAAAACTTTGACCATTTTAATTTCTCCTTAAAATTGGACATCTAACTCTGTTTCAGTATTACCATGGTGAAAGGAATAAATTAAAATAATATAAATGATGCACTTACGTTACCTTAATCCTTATCAAAGCCGTAATTTCTGATCAAATATAATAACAAGAATATCCAATTCAATATATGATCATCTTTAAATTCTAATATAGATATATAATTTAGTACATATATACTATTTGCTAGGAAATAGTTCTCAATCTACAAGAATATATTGTAGGGAGTAATTATAGAAATTAACTATTTACTTCATAATTTTAATAAGAAGATATCAATATCTATATAACAGCATGTACATCTATAGATCAAAATGACTTTTCTATTTCATTCCAATAAATAAAACAGATACAAAACAGTAAAAAATACTAATAATAACTATTAGTGGGTTTAGACAATTTCTATATAGAATTATCAAATCTTAACAGAACATACATCAGTTTCTGATTTTAGAAATCAGATCTGACGTATTTGATGAAATGAAAATGTTTAAATAATTTATGTGACAAGCTATATGATTGCAATTTGTATAAAAATCAAGAGAATAGTTTCAGAATTTTGTAACTAAAGGAACTATTAAAAAATTTCAGATTATAATATCATAGAAGAGATTAATTTTCATATTATATATAATTCATAAATCCCTACAATTTAAGAACAATACTTGATTCTACTTGATAAAATTTTATGCAACAACTATAAGTAATATAATATGGTTTCTACCGTTGTACGTACCTTTAAACTAGAATTGTAGACTATGAAAATAAACTTTAACTCTGAAATAGGGCTTTTGTATTTTTTCTTGGTTGATTGTGAAGGAAGAGAGGGAAAGAAAGACGGCAAGGGGATTAATTTCCAATTAAATGATGTGAGCGGTTTTGAGACAAAGGACAGAAAATTAAAAGGAAGGTTTATGGTTTTAATTGGAAGGGAATTAATAGGAATAATATTTATAAGGGCAGAGATTTAATTAAAGAGCACGGAGTTTAAAACAAATATACAAATATATAAAGGGACAGTTATATTTTGAAAAGGCGGCTGAAAAAGGGCTTGAGTTATTAGTAGTTATTTAAGAAAAAGAGTTCATTATCGTTACTAGTATCTTGCCCGCACGTTGCAACGGAGACATTATTATAGGTGTAAAAAAAAAAATCTCAGAAAATATTTTCATAAAAGCGCCCACATGGCATGAATGCTTCAGCATGCATAAACCAATCCTCATTACATGACTCAAACCCTACCCACATGTTTTTCCCAGAACTACTACCTTCCCAGACTGTATCTAGCAAGAATATACACATACAAAAACACATATACAAGGGTAACGTTGGGAAACAGGTAAAAGTACATACTATAAATATTAAAATTATGGATGACATCTTCAAAAACCACAGATAACAGCAAAGTTGATTCTGTACCAATAGCAACACCAAAGTTGGTTCAGTAGCCCTACATGCAGGCATTAATCATGTGTTGTGTGCAAGTTACTTGCAGCTCATAACATATACACATTGACAATTAAATGGTAATAAAATATGTCAAGTCAATTAATGAAATCAATTTTGGCATGTTGCTACACATGGTTATCGATTCCAGCCGATGTCCCAACTGGTAAATTCATCAAAAGAAAAAAAAAACCACCACACCATTATGGAGTTGCGATTGCTGTTGCAAGGCCTCAAGGTGGATTCTTAGCTCATTATTTCTGGCTAACAAGGCCCATTGATTCTCGCTATTCAGTGTATAAAACAATAAAACATTAATACGTTAACAAAACTATTGTATGTAAAATTTTTGTGCCAATGTGTCATTTCAATTATTTGAAATCTTAATCACAGAAAATAGCAAACAACTAACCTGTAGAAGCCAACAAATTTGAATTTTCTTTTTGTAATATATGCATTTGTGCTCTAATTCCATAAGATATCTCATCTTTTTCTCCTTAGACTGTGCAGCCGATTTCCCATTTGCCAGTATCATGTAAATTACCACGGATTTAAATTAATTAGTTCTCATTGTAAAAGGTACATTATGATTGATAATATATATTAATTACTCAAAAATCACCTCTTGACACATTTTAGATCATCCAAAGCCAACTCAGCAAGCTTCTCATTGGCTATAATCTTCTTGGTTTCATCCCGAGTGAACTCCTGATCTCTGAGTTCCAAATCTAGTGCCTGTTTGGCACGTGATTTCTGATTGCATGCTGCTAGCAATGCCTCATTGGAGTTCAGCTTACCAGTGGCAATGTTTATTTATTTTTATTTTTTTCGAGGAGAAATGCCCTTAGGCTTGAATATATTAGCACCAAGATAATGTTTTACATGGACTGAAAGACCTGATTTTGTGTAAGCTACACATAAACTATCTCATTCTCATCAGGGGACAAAAACCTGAAAGCAAAAATTCTAAAGTAAAGCTAACTTAGGATCCCCAAACCAGGGGTAAGTAAAGCCCAAGTGATGCCATCCCCTAATTCTACCCAATTTTGCCAGAAGATCCGCCTCATTTAGTGAGCAAGGAATGTGTATGCAAGAAAAACCCGGGTTTGTTTTGAATAGCGACCAGCATTTGAAAGTCTCAGTCGATGCTCTCCAGTCTGTCCCTAAAGGGGGTTGATATTGCATGCACTGTGTAGCAAGAGGTAAGTTGTCAGTTTTAAAGACGCATGAGGAGATACCCATGCCTTGAACAAACTGGACTGCCCTCAGCATTGCCCCAGCTTCTGCCTGTGACGCACAGCAGACTTCAATTTTGGCCGATCCATATGGATTGAGCTCCCCTTCTCTTGTCAGAACAAAACCTGCCCCTCCTGCCCAGCCTTCCTTCCAGGTTCCATCCACCAGACACTAATACTCCGCGATTTCCTCCTGACCATTTGCACAATTCTGTATCTTTCGCCCAGGCACCCCCGCTTGGCAATGTTTAGGGTTTAAGGTTTAGGGTTTAGGGTAGTGTCTACTATGCATCTGTGAAAGGATTTAGTCTAATTTTGAGTTTTTAATTATAAAGGTTTAATTTCTTTGCCTTTTTAAAATTTTGATTAAACCATACTGCCAGCTATATATAGGCAAAGTTACCAACACAAAAATCATTAAGAATAACATTTCACATAAAAAGCTTTTTGAATTAAGAGTTGAGAAAAAAAAAATTAGTGCTCTCTACTTGTGTTGTCCTCCTTTTTCTCCTTAAATGGTGTTCAAAATAAATTTCATTTGACCAAAGACAGCACTATCTCATCCAAATGATCTTCTAAAAGTAAGGTTCTAAATAACGATTATAGTGGCATAGCAGGGAGACAAAAAAAAAACTATGGCGAATAACATAGCTATAGCGGAAGCTTTCATATATAGCGTTTTTTCAATTTTCAAAATTTATGGCCTATATTTCTCCTAATTATCAACATGATCAATATTGGAGAATTGAGGTAATTACTAAATGATAACTGATTTAAGTCTATATTTTTTTTCAATCATGCAAATAAAAAGAAAAAAAAAAGACATCCAAGGTAACATTATTTAATAGTTTATGATATGCACCTGTTATTAATTAATTATCCTTCTCAAATATCAATATTTTGTAAGTTTCATACATACATACATGAACCCTAAACTCTAAACCCTATTACCAATATATATGACGGGGGATCCAATTACACTATTTTTTTGGTGACACCGAGTTATATTCTACATTTTTAAAGTTCAAACAGTTGATTCAAACCGTTCAACATGTAGGATATATTAAAATATGCTTCCGGATTAAATTTTATATTTTTTCAAATTTTTTTTATTATTTATTAAGATGGGTACAAAAATTCAATGGTCTGAAAACAACGATTTTGTAAAATACTTAATAAATAGTAAAAAAATTCAAAAACATGTAAATTTTAGTGTCTAAGTGGCGGAACCAGGGATGAAAACTAGAGGGCCATAAATAATTTAAGGCCCATAAGCAAAAAAAAATTTGACCAGTATCCTCTGCGGAGGTTTGCAGTGCGGAGCTGATCAGACGGTCCAGATTTACACAAAGCCGGTAAGTGCTCGAGATGATGAAGGGGGCAGTATTAATTTTCTTTGAGATTCGTGCCATAATCTTATTTGGTCCGTCCGATCAAAACGAACGGACCAGATTAAAGGAACAGCACGACTTCCGCAGGTAAAAGCTCTGCAGATAATGTGATTCCAAAAAAATTAGGGGGTGGCAAAGGCCCATAAATAATTTAGGGGGTGCCAAGGACCCATAAGCAAAAAAAAATTATGTATATTTTATGAAAATTTTTATATATTTTTTGAGCCAAGAGGGTGCCGAGGCCTAGGCGAGCCCCTGCCTTGGTTCCGCCCCTGTGTCTAAGCACATTTCAATATGGAGGTCATATTGAACGGTTTGGATTGACTGTTTGAACTTTAAGCACATTAAAAATTGATGGTGTAATTGGTGTTACCAAAATATGATGTAAGTGGATCCCTCCTCTATATATATATGTTTGTGTGTAGGTATGAATCTTTCAAAATAATGATATTTAAGAAGAATAATTAATTAAGAACAGGTGCATGCGTGAAATATATGGTCGTAGCTTGATTGAAAGGATACAAACAATATTCATCATGCACCTAAGCTGACCTTGAAAAAGCTAGTTCATGCCTACGGGTTATACTCGAAAAAAGAAAAAAGCTAGTGCATAGAATACTGAAGTTTCGAAAAAGCTATTCTGCAGCAGCTATATGATGTATGATTTTTATCTCAGTTTCTTTATGCATTTTTTTTATATCAGTTTGAAAAGCTTGTCCCAAGAAAAAGTATTCTTGGGAAACGTACCAGTTTCATTATTCAATTTTTTTATCTCAGTTTGAAAAGCTTGTCCAATAAAAAAGTATTCTTGGAAAACACACCGTAGAAAGCATGTAGATGGATGTATCTAGTCAGTCTACATAAATTGTAATAACTGATTAAAAAACAAAAGATAAATTGCATTTTAATTCCAACAAACAATTCAAAATACTGCCAACTGCACAATTCTATAGCATCCAAAAATCAAATATTCAACACACAAAAATACTAACAACAGCGTTCCGAGTTCTCAAACAGACAACAAAACTCAATGAAAGAGCATGTTGAAATACATTTGAAATGACGTCCTGCAAAACAAAAATAAAAAACAAGAATTAATAATAACTCCCAAATAAAGATTGAAAACTCAAAATAAACAAATTGGGGGAAAAAGACCAAGTTCATATGGAACAATAAAACTTACATTACAGCCAGTTGGTCCTTGCCTATCATCTGAACAACTTGTGACATGCCGATCATTTCAGCATCTGCTGTCGCATTGTTCAAGAACAACTCATTAAACGCATATCCCAAGTGCATCCAACAGTAGCTTCTCTTTGCATAGTACATATTGACATTCTCAGGATTTTCATCTATTGCCTACAAAACAAAAGCATCTTGTTAGCTTTGGATTTACTCAATGTAAAATATTTTTTTACTACCGGTTAAAATTGTTACTTACATAATTACAGAAAACAAGTGCTGTAGCATACTTCCCTTGGAAGAACATTTCTGCAATTCTCTGTCTGAGATACATAACTCTCGCCTAGATAAATCAAAATTAAGTTAGAAATTAAATGTTTTTTCCCCAAAATTGTCAGTTAATATGTAAATTTTTACAAAAAATAAATAAATAAAATGATCTAAATATAGAGACAGGGACAATGTACCTCATTTTCAAACTTTTCAGATGTGCACTTGGCAATTAAGCCATCAACAGTCCAATCTTGCACCGATGGAATAGGGTTGGTTCTATGATATAACATTGCCACCACCTCTCTCTTACCCCTCATAGCTGCCACTTCTATTGGAAGCCTTCCAGACTGCAACATAGATACAAAATGTTTCGAAATTATTAATACAATTAACTAACCTCCAAAACAAGCATGAATCATAAAACCCTATTTTCACCATCCATATGTTAATCAAAAGGGAACCAACTTGCCCTAGCATGCTATTACATGAATAATTAAACAGACAATATAGAGGTACTTTATTTACTTATGTGATATACAACAACACAGACAGAGTTATGAGGATATATACTTCATTAGGTAGATTGGGGTCAGCTCAAAACAAGCATGAATCAAAAAAACCCTATTTTCGCCATCCTAATGTTAATCAAAAGGGAACCAACTTGCCCTAGCACGCTATTACATGAATAATTAAGCAGACATTATAGAGGTACTTTATTTACTTATGTTATATACAACAACACAGACAGAGTTATGAGGATATATACCTCATTAGGTAGATTGGTGTCAGCTCCAGCATCCAACAAGAACTGCATCAGGTCCATGGAATGGTAAGCCAAGCTTAACACCGGTATATTGACCACTTGAACCCCAGCCTACGATATTCAAACAGAACAGTCACATTGCAACTCAACGATGATAAAAATAATTTTGGACAATAACAGTTAACATTTTACAGTACATACAAATAATGAGGATAGTTTGGATTTCTAATTTTACAATTAACACCAAAGGATCAGAACATTAAATAACAATAATTTGTACCTGTATCAGTAGTTCTATTATTTCCCTGGTTTTATCAAGGGGATGAAATTTACAGTTCTCATTATTCATGAGAGCAAGAACAATAGGCGGCACGGCTCCACCTAATAACTCATTTGGCTGCCAAAAGAATAATTCAATTAGCTATAAATTAAGTCCTTAAAATTAGAACCCGTTTTAGCTGATTTGAGGCTAAAACAATAACTATTTGAGCAAATAGAAAAATGAAAAGAAAACAATAAGTACATTAGCATTAGAGTTGGGATGAGTCAATAACAACTGCAGACAAGAAGTGTGGCCAAGCAAAGTAGCCAATAGTAAGGGAGACAACTCTGTGAGGTCATTCGCACCAACTTCAGCACCTTTTGACATTAACATTTTAATTGCTCCAGCTTGATCTAAAATAAGAAAAAGTCATTCCTTAGTATCATAACCCCTAATTTCTAGTAGCTAATCACTAAAACTTTATATCTTACAAAAGTTCTAACCCCATTTATTAATCACAAAAAACTAATTTTAAATAAAAATATCAACTAATAGATAAATATTAGTTTAAATCATCCGTTAAAATAGTACATATAAGCAAAATCGATACTTAACTGAAATTGTATTACTAAATAACAAAAATGGTACTGTATTTTTTGTGTTGGCAATGTTCTGTTGATATAATTTAAGAAAGTAGTTTAAATTTGATTTACTCTAATAGCTAAGATTAAACATTGCAATAGTTATATTATTATTTTAATAAATATTATATCAATAGTGGCTAACAATTTAACGTGGCCAACAAAGTGAATTGGAAAATACAACTAAAAGATATATATAGTAACATTCACAAACAATTCATTTTATCCATGACTTAAAAGCATGTGCCGATTTTAAAATTCACACCACATTTATGAGAAGAACTTACAATTGAAAAATAGTGTGAACAACGAATAACCACTAAAGTCCAAAACCCTAGTTTTTTAACGGGTGAAATTCACTTTTATGTTTCTTATATTTTTGCTCCTCGATCAGTCATTTTTCTCATAAAATAAGAATGGACAAACAAATAATACTAATAGGAATTTACTGTCTTTGTATGTTATGCTAATAAACCTTGAGTGGGCACATCAATGTTCAATGAATCACAACCCAATGCTTTGTTTAATCACAACCTCTTCTTTTATTATAATTGATAATAAATTAATTCAGTGAATCCAGTAATGTACATAAATTGTTTATTATGTTCCTTTTTAGGGTTAGGTTTTGGATTTACCTATGAATTGAAATAGTGTAATTTATTTATGGATGTAATAATAATTATCTGTTTTTATTTTGATTATGCTACAAAATAAATTAATTTAGTGAATACGAGAATGATGTGGCTAGTTAATATACCAAAAACACCGTGAAAGTTCCAAAATTGTACTCATAAAAAGAAAATGTGCTAGTTTAGTTTAGGAGCCTTCAAAAATGAAGAAAAAAATCCAAAAAATTGCGGTATTCTATGTTACAAAATAAAAAATGAAGAAAAAATCCGAGTCAAGAAAAATAATAAATAAAAATAGTACCTTACAGTGAGTAGTGAGATTATGACACTAATTTACACATTTCAGAAAGTATTCCGGTCTCTAAATGGGCCTAAGGATTGATCCATCCGGGCCCATTTGAAAAATAGACATTTGAAATCCAGAGACTTCCACTCTCCTCTGTTATACATTTCATCTTCACAGAATCCAATCTCAGCAAAATCAAGTGTGGATCCTTTCCATTACTTCATCAAATTAGATTTTGTTGTCATACTTTATATTTATATTTATTTATTCCTTTTATTTGGCTGTAGCTCATGTATAAGGAACTGATATCAAGAAAGAATAAGTCACAATTAAATTATTTATGTTTTTCACTTTTCTTTTCTCATCCTCCTTTTTTTTTTTTTTTTTTAATTTGTGTTTTGGTCTATTATTTATGTAGATATAAGCCCTATTACTATACTGGTGAACCTGTGAGGAATAAATATTATGTAATAAGATTGACCCTAACACTGAGTCCACTAAAGAAACATCTAAAATTATCTGAATATCAACTGATTCAAGGGAAGGATCAGCTCAGTACCTCAGCTGTCATGAAGAACCCCTTCACAATTTACCAAACTGGCTGGGGTAAACATTTTAACAACATGTCAAATTTGACATTGCTCTTGTTTTACAAAAACCAAGTCTAGAAAAAACAAGTCTTTGATTGACAGATCATTGCGGTATCACTTGATATATGTACTAATCCAATGTAGAGTCACCATAGAAAATTTTGATATTTACACACCATTTTTGTGCTGCTAGTTAACATACAAAAACTACGGCAAATGGTCACCAATTTGTACTCACAAAAAAAAATGTCCTAGTTTACTTTAGGAGCCTTAAAAAATGAAGAAAAAAATCCGAGGAATTGTGGTGTTCTATTCAGTAAAGAAAAATTAAAAAAAGAAGGTGCTTTACAGTGGATAATGAGATTAGGACACTAATTTTAGACTTGTATACCAATTTTACACATTTGAAACAGTAATCCGGTCTGTAAATAGGCCTAAGAATTGATCCATACCCGGCCCATTTTAGACAGACCAATTATAGACATTTGAAATGCTCACAGAATCTAATTTCAGCAAAATCAATTGTGGATCTTTTCCATTACTTCACCAAATCAGATTTTATTGTCATTCTTTATATGTTTATTTTCTTCCTTTTATTCCACTATATGTTATGTATATAGAGTAGCAAAGTACAAGAAATTGACATCAAGAAAAGAATAAGAAACCACAATTCAATTATTTCTGTTTTCACTTTTTTCTCATCCTCCTTTCTCTATCCCTCAATCGAGTTTTCTCTAGGATTTTGCACATCTCTCTATCAATGCCGGTTATTGTCTCCACTCCTCACGTTGCGCGTTCCAACTCATCTAAAACAAAGGCCGTCACTGACAATAAGAGCCGTGAAATTGTGCGCCAAGCCAACATTGCTGCTGCGCACGCCGTTGCTGATATCATCCGTACAACCCTTGGCGAATACCGAGGGGTATGTTTTAATTCTTTAAATTTCCCAGTATTGTTCTTGTTGAACTGATCTAGCACAGAGATAAGTTCAATCTGTGCGAGATGATATAGTAGATCGTTGAATTATGATAAAAAAAATGCTGTCGTTTCTAAATGAATTAATCCGATTGTTGCACATAACATAGTCTCAAAATATATCAAAAGATATTTCATACAAAATTAAGATACTTTAATCATATTTTAATGCCAAACATTTTTTATAAAAATGTATGCACCCATAGGCAAAACAAACACTTTTAATAATATTTGCTTAATTATGAGGTAAGCAAAAAGATTAAAATTAATATAGCATAAACAAAACAAATACTGTAATTCTTACTTGCTTATAACTCAACTGCGGAGAGTGCTCTGTTGGTCAAGAGCAGTATGGGTCCGATGCCAAACAGACTCAAATTTGGGTTCGATGGGTTCCATAACCGTCCATTTTGCTTTACGATCAGTGTGCACGGATATTAAAGTTAACAAGCATGTATATTAAAGTGACGAACACAGATCTTAAAGCGGATCGGTCTGTTATGGAACCCATCAACTCAGTTTGAGTCCGATGGGCATCGGACCCAAACTGCTATCCAGTTGGTCTAATATGGATATGGTACTTGTTTTTCTTTTTGTCTAAACATTTGCTATAGAATAATATATTCTGATGATAAAATGAATATTTTGTTAATATATTGATTTACTTGTTTATTTACACAGATATTAGCACAAGCCATCAAAAACCAATGTGATATCGACATCTTGTGTCATACTTATCCAGGCTTCCATGAGTAATCTTTTTTTTTTTCTTCATTTTAGATGTCGGCGTATTTACCTTTTTATCCTTCAAACATTTTCTATTCTCTTCCTAGGTAACATTAAATGTTTGTTTAGGCACTCCCAATCTAATATGAATTTGTGTGCTGTGACAGTAATGACCCTTGTACCTCCGTTTTTGTTTCTAATTTAGCACTCATGTCTCTCCCTCTCTCTCTCTCACTATGTATATATATAAAGTAATGACCCATGTACCTCTTTTTTTTTAATCTAATTTAGCACTCATATCTCTCTCTCTCTCTCTCTCTCTCTCTCTCTCTCTCTCTCTTTCTCTCTATTTCTCTACTTCTATATTTATACAGTGTTCTCAGAGATAATCATCAGCATGCGGGGTCACTAACAGCCAGATCAATTGTTTACCTATTTCTACAATCAAGGTTCATATGGACATTCATTCATTAGTTATGCTATCTGAAGTCAATTTGCTTCTTTCATTCATTTGATATTATATGATTATCATATTTGTTAAGGAAATTTGATTGATTTTTTTAATAATTATGTATTAATTTGTTATAATCTATTTCTAGGGTGAAAGATTAGATGATGCTTGTATGATATGCCTGGAGACCTCAGTTGCTGGAGATGTGATGCGGCATTTACCATGAGTATCTTCACTTACCAATATTTGTACCGAAAATTTGACAATTTTTTATTTCTAGAAATTAATATGAAATAATATTGTATTGGAATGAGTGTGTGTGGATTTATAGATGCTGTAAATCGATACTAGTAATAAAAAAGGGTCAAATGGGTGAAAATTAAAGTTTTTTTCTGCAGCACTTGGAAAGCACCCCAGAATTTTTTATCGGAGCTGGATTTTTTTCCGGATCCATCTATGCATCAAAATTTGATAGAAATCATTATTATAATATTCTATATTATATATATTAATATCTAAAATAAAAAAATTGTGCAAAATTGATCCCTATTTTCTTGTATCTGATACTGTTAATTTTTTTTTTTTTTTTACAGTGCATTGATGCATGGCTGAGGAGAAAGAATGCTTGTCCATTGTGCAAGTCTGCTATAAATTAAATTCTGCAAATAGACCATGTCTTTTTGCAAAAATGATCCTCTTTTACCTGGTATTCTTGTTATAAAATGCGATAGTTTTCACTATTCTAGTTTTAGGTTTTTATCGTACATTTTTTTGCCAAAATATTATAAACTTCATCTATATATACTTGTAGTTTGAAGCTAATCGTCTGGATCTCTATCATTCTTTTCCAATCATTTTTTTGGATTTTTGTTTTTTGCATTAGAAGTTTTTTTTAATCCAAAAAAAAAAATAGGAGTCAAGTTCCTGTTATATTAAACTCTGGTTACATTGTTTTGTTAGGGTGAGAAGCAACTCCATGATATATTTACATCGTATATTGAAAACAAGGAATATGTAAAAAAAACAAAAATAAACAAAGAATAGATAGAAAATAAAAAAAAAACGAAAGTAAAAAATGAGAACTACATCTTCCTTTGTTATTCTTTGTTATTTCTTATATGTTTGTTAAGATCCACTTACAATTAACCGAAATTTTTATAAAAATACAAAATCTCAAATTAATTTAACAATCTATACATTTTTTATATTAATTTCCAAATCTATCCAAACCGCTGACACTATCAACGGTTTCTGAAGCCAGAACCGCTGACTGTCACGATTTTTGATGTTTTCTGCACACTTTTTGAAACAACGAATTACTCAGATTAAAACAACGAACGACTCAGATTAAAACACTGTTTGTAATCATTACAGAGTTGTGCAGTTTCATCCGAATTGAATTTAATATAATTTTTCATTTAATTATTTTATTTAATTAGAAAATATTATAATTTATTTATTTTTTCTATTAAAATATTATAAATATTTTTATATATATTTTTAAATTAGATAGAATACCATATAATTTGATTTATTAGAAAGACATAAACAAATAACCCGGATCAATATTTTCCAGATCGAATTTTTCTTGGCTGTAAGAAATATTAAAATATTTCTTTGTGTGTTATTAGAAAAAAAATAAAAATGATTTGAATCTGAATTTTTGATCTCGGTTGAAAAGTCACTTCTAGGTAAATACAGAAAATATTATGGTCTTTCTATTTTTGAAAAAATAAAAGTTTAACAAAATATCTAAAATTTAATAAATTTAATAGAGATCCACGTACAATTAACGTTTCCTCAATAGTACAAATTAATAGAGATATCATCATATGGCAAATTTGCACAATCCTTCATCCCATATATATTGTGGAAAGAGAACGTATCTCCACATTCGCACGGCAGAAATAATAAATACTTACCAAAACAGCTGCCAACTTCTATAACCCATGAAAACATAATTTAATTCTCTGACCATTACTCAGAGCAAAATACGCAGATTTCGAGTAAAGGTTGGAGGTTAAGCCACCCAACTACGCAGATTTCGAGTAAAGGTTGGAGGTTAAGCCACCCAACTATTTAATACTTTTGTTATTACAACAAATGATTTCTTTCATTTGAGTTTCGAACTCATGACTTCTCACATAGAAGTCATATGCCTTAGCCACTAGACTAAACTAAAAATATTCTATTTGTGCATACTTTCCAGTTTGCATTGCATCATCTAAGACTCCATGTACCATATCTCTTGTTTGATTAATAATATTCATTCATGTATTACGATCATTTCTAAACATATAATGCCGTTAGAATTGCCTTCCATAATTTATGTTCTGATTTTGACCCAAACTCCTTATGTCCTCCACACCCAAATTGCCTATCATTTTATGTGTATATACGGTATCGCAATTTGCCAAAAGAATTTTTCTTTGATGAATATTACACCCCATGCTATACAAAAATAACTCTCTGAACACCGGTGGAAAAAGGACTTTTAGTATCGTCTTATTTGTGTCGGTTATTTGTGTTAGGCGATACAATAAGTCATCTGTATCGGTTAATATTAAAACCACACACTAATAATATATCTGTATCGGGTACAAAAAAAGCCGACACAGATTTGTATCGGTTCTTAGTTAAATAGCTGACATAAAAGATTTTGTATCGGGTTTCTACTGAAAGCCGATACAGATCAGTTTCAGCTGTTAATGATGAACCGATACAGAAATTTTTGTATCGTTTTTTTTATTAAACCGATACAGATTAGTGTCGGCTGTTAATAATGAACCGATACAGAAATGTTTGTATCGTTTTTTTTATTAAACCGATACAGATTAGTATCGGCTAATAAAAGAACCGTTACAGAGTATTTTTTAGTGTCATTTTTTTTAATTAACCGATACAGTTAATTCTTCTCTTCCTTATAATCCCAACAGCGCGAATTAAAGCTAGGTTTTGGAGGTCTCAACTAAATCAGCTGTTCTTTCTCTCTGTGTTCTCTGATTTAAGATCTGAGCTGCATATGCGATTAGATTTTGTTTTTTATTATCAAGAGGAGGTGGCATTCCTAGTTGATCAAAGAGGAGACTCTTATATACCCGAAATTAGGTAAGTATACATTGATTGCCCGAATTTAATGCTATTCTCTAAAATTAGGTAGCCTTTAAGGTTGATTGGATTATTATTTGTCTCTCTCTTTTGATGGTTCTATTTGAAACCAACAATTTCAACTCTAGCTACCAAAAATTTGCAAAATGGAAATTTTAATGCATATATGCATGTAAACCCTATATGCATGTAAACCCTAAACACTAGCTAGGGGAAAAATTTATGTATGGTATTGTGAAGATTTTTCATGAATTTATGATCATTAATGTAACCCGTAAATGATAATTTTACACAATTTCATGCATGTAACCCTAAAAAAAAAATTAATAAATTATGCATGCATGTAAATAATTGAGTTTTGTAAAAAATTAGAGGATTAGGGTAATTTTGCAATTTGTGTTTTAAACTTGTATGTAGGTTATACTTTTTGTGATTAATATATAAGTTTAAATCTTATATATCTAATCACTTGTGATTAAATTAGTGGAGATTGTAGATCCAGCCTAATTATTGTGATTTATATAGGTTAGTGGATTTGTAGATTTTGCGCGGTATTATCTTCTCGATCATCTTGTGCAACGATCTCTTCATCTCACTCGATCCGGCATCCAAACAAATTGTAAGTACGACCCTAAAGCTTATATTTAATTAGTAGTTTGTGAATGGATGTGTATTTTGATATATACGAGTACGGATGTAGTTAATTAGGTGTATCTATACTAGGTAGAGTATTGTCCTACGAGCCACAACCGAATTAATTAATGCCTTTAGGTCTGATACCCGTTCAAAATTAATCCATTAGGGATTAATTTTGAATAGTCCCCGTTTTGGGGCTACTCTTTGAATACTCTGTCTCAATTAGGAGGTGACCACATATGAGTCGTGTTTTAGTATCTAGGAAAATTTCGGCAGCATTTTCCTAACTAGTTCCCCGAATACTCGAGGAACTAAGGGGAAATGCTGCCGAAATTTTCCTAGATACTAAAACACAACTCATATGTGGTCGCTGCTGAGACAGAGTATTCAAAAAGTGAGATAAGATGGTAACCAGCCCATATAAGCCCTACTGTGAAGACTCAAGCCCAACCGTGTGTTTAATTAATTGTGTTTCCTTATAATTAATTGCAGATGGACCGCAATTGGATGTACGATGCATCACGTCTGTCGGATGAATATATGGAAGGTGTTGATGAATTTATGAAAGTTGCTGAAGAATATATGGCAGGTGATGGGAATGGTGTGATGCTGTGTCCTTGCCGTGATTGTAACAACCTGAAGAAATTTTCCAACCCCATCCAAGTGAGAAACCATTTGATTCGTCGTGGATTCAAGCACAATTACAAGCGTTGGATATGGCACAGTGAGAGTAATTTGGAAGCAAACAGAGGTACCAATAATTCTGAGCATCAGGAATACCAAATCGATGTAAATGACGGCAGTGATGATGTGCCAGTCGATGAAAATGTAATCGCGGATAATTTTGATCAAATGCTACGTTATTTAGAAGAAGATTTCGGTAACGAAAAGCAATACTCTGTATTTGAGAATTTGTATGAAGATTGTAATAAGGAATTGTATCCTGGTTGTGCTAAATTTTCAAAATTGAAAGGTGTATTAAAACTGTATAATCTAAAAACATCTAATGGGCGGACTGATAAGAGTTTTACTGCTTTATTGGAAACTTTGAAAGAAATTCTTCCGGATGGAAATGAGATCCCCGTAATGCTTATGAAGCGAAGAAAATGATGTGTACAGTGGATTTAGAAGTTCAAAGAATACATGCATGTCCAAATGACTGTATATTATATTGGAATGAGTACGAAGATCATCACGAGTGTCCGAAATGTGGTGCATCTCGTTACAGTAGAAAGCAGTCAACCGTCGATGAAAGTGATACCGACAGACCGAGTAAAGGACCTCCAGCAAAGGTAATGTGGTACCTCCCCGCGATACCGAGATTCAAATGTTTGTTTTCCAATGCTAAAGATGCAAAATTATTGCGTTGGCATGCCGATAGCCGGAAGAAAGACGGGAAATTACGGCACCCCGCTGATTCGAAAATTATGTGGAAGAAGAGGTAAGTATTTTGGGATTTACTGTACTGGGAGCATTTAGATGTTCGACACTGTCTCGATGTGATGCATGTTGTTAAAAATGTGTGCGACAGTATAGTCGGCACATTGTGGAATATTCTAGGTAAGACTAAGGACGGTATCAATGCTCGGAAAGACATGCAGTTGTTGAACATACGTGAGGATCTACAACCCACTGAGAAGAAGACCGACAAGGGTAAGATCTGGTGGTATATATCTCCAGCTCAGCATACGTTGTCGAAAGACGAAAAAAAGAGCCTATGCGAATGCCTTCACAGTGTCAAAGTTCCATCTGGATACTCTTCAAACTTTAAGAGTCTAGTTTCATTGGACCATTTGAAATTGACAGGCATGAAGTCTCACGACTATCATGTTTTAATGACACAGCTTCTTCTTGTTGCAATTCGGGGCATACTGCCACCGTGTGTTAGGCAGACAATCACAAAGTTATGTTTTTTTCTTTAATGTCATTTCTTGCAAAGTTAATGATCTTGAGACGTTAGATGATTTGCAGAAGGAGGTTGTTGTCACTCTTTGTAATCTCGAAATGTATTTCCCACCGTCTTTTTTTGATATCATGGTTCATCTGATTGTCCACCTGGTTAACGAAGTTAAGATGTGTGGACCCGTTTTCTTGCGGTACATGTATTCGTTCAAGAGGTACATGGGAATTTTAAAGGGATACGTCAGGAATCGGTATCGTCCTGAAGGCAGCATTGTAAGAGCCTATGCCGCAGAAGAAGTTATTGAGTACTGTACTAATTATCTGGAGGATTTAAAACCTATCGGCATTCCTAAATCTCGGCATGAGGGAAGACTTCACGGTGTAGACACAATCGGTTTGAAATTATTCGTGTCCGAAAAAGAGATTATGAAACTAGCACATTTCCATGTTCTGCAACACCTCACAGATGTTTATCCATATTTTGAAGAGCATATGACCACATTGCGGCAACAGAATCCGAAGAGATCTGATAAGTGGTTGATGGCCGAACACAAAGAAAAGTTCGAAGATTGGCTTACTCGGCGAGTCTTGATGGCTCCGAAAGAAGAAAACATTACAGAAACCATCAAAATGTTGTCTCTTGGTCCAAAACCTATCGTGAGGACTTTCGAAGGATACGACATCAACGGGTATACATTTTACACGAGAATGCAAGATTTAAAAAGCACTGTGTAGAACAGTGGAGTGACATTAGTAGCTGTCTCGAATGATTTTTCAGGAGCTAAAGCTGTCGGACCATCGCATGCATCTTCGTCATATTACGGGTTTATTGAAGAAATTTGGAAAATGGATTACAGGAGATTTAATATCCCGTTATTTTGTTGTAAATGGGTTGATAACCGTCGAGGGGTTAAAGTTGACAATGATGGCTTTATTTTGGTAGATTTCAGTAAGGATGGGTATAAGGACGATCCATTCATACTTGCAAGACAAGCCACACAAGTGTTCTACATAATTGACCCCGCTGATCGTTCAAAGCATGTTGTCTTATCCGGAAAAAGACGGATCATTGGGGTCGATAACGTGGATGACGAAGAAGCGTTCGATCATTTTGACGAGATACCTCCATTTTCCACAGGCATAGCATCTTCACCAACCATTCCGGATAGCGAAACAAGTCACAAGCGCCGTGATCATAACGAAAGAGAATGGGTCCAAGAATAAGATTGACATGCATTTAACTTTTTAATAGTGGTATGTCTTGCATACCAATTTTTTTATCATTTTCAAATATAAAAATATTTATATTATTAAAAGATAGAAATGAATTTACGAAATCTTTATTTTTTTCCTTCAGGATGCATTGGATTACTAGAAGATGGGATGCAAACAAGCTATCCACAAATTATTAAGTTGTAGCGCAATATGTAATTCAATATGTAATTGCAAGCTCTTCTAAACTTAATATTAAATTTAATACTAAATTTAATATTTTAATACCTTTAATATTAAATTCAATATGTAATTTTATCTTACATGTTAATTAGGATTTTTTATTATAAATTTATTTCTACATAAAATTAATCTCTTTAAAAAATAATTTTAAGAAGTATTTTTCTAAGAAGAATCAAGTCAGAATTCCATTTCTGTATCGGGTTATAAGAAAGACCCAATACAAAATATTTTTGTAGGAGCTAAGTGAGAAGGGGCGGACGAATCAGAAGAAGAACATCTATCCGCATCGCTTAGGATCCAGAGGCTATGATGGGGAGAAATTCAAGACCAAGCTCAAAGATGCTCTGCAGGGGATTGCGGGAGAAATTCAAGACCAAGCTCAAAGAAATTCAAGACCAATTGAAAAAAGAATTTTGTTACTTTTTATGTAATTTGTATATGTTATTTCATTAACCTCAATACAAAATATATTTCTACAGCAGTCAGAACGAACCTACAAACTCCAGGTGGTTCGCGACGGGGTCGCTTACGAAGTGGCCATCGGGAAAATCAATCTTCCGGTCCAGAAAGGCTTAGTGATTCATGGTCTGCCTATACCGGATGCTCATGCGAGGGTAACGGTGGATGTGTCATCCGGGCGAAGAGGACACTCCGTTACCTATGTCAAATGACGAACTCGTGACACTTCGCTCCGCCATTGGCAGTTACACTGCGTGGCCGATGGCCCTCATATCTTTCGATAATCAGGTAACAAAATTACATTATTATTACAACATATTCTACTTGTAAATTTGCATCTATACATCCTATTGAGTTACAAGTATTTGTGCATGATTTTTTTGTCCTAACAGCAGGAACAACCAAAAGAACCTGTAGGATTTCAGCCCTCTCTGATTTCAACCTAGAAGGATTTCGACACCATCGATTTCAACCGACTGGGAGGCATGTACAAGACTATGCGCGATCGGTTCGTGCGCCAAGGTCAACCCTTCATTAGTGTCCCGGCGCCGCTTGAGTTTTTCAATGAACCGTATGTCATAACAGTCAATCGAGATGACCACAGAGACTTGTGCAGGCGCACGGACTGGCTCACCGTACCACTCATGCAGATCTTCATGCTGTGAGTTCATATTTGTAATAATGACATAATTTAGGGTTTTAATTCATAATTTAAAAAATTTATACCACATCTACGTCTTTTTGCAGGTTCGTGTTCAAATACCAAAGGGACAACTTCCCAGAGATCCCTATAGGGTTCATGAATCCTGAGAAGACGTTCGGTTATCTTTTCAAAGGTGATGATCATGAGAAGCAATATGCCGATACGTACCTGAGGAAAGCTCTACGAGAAAACTGGGACAAGAAATTTATCTTCATACCGTACTTTCAATAGTCTGTGCTATTATATATATATAGTCTAATTTTATTGAATTTTTTTAATTTCATAGGAATATATTATAGAATATAGCATGCTACAAACCTAACACGCAGCTCTCGTTGGGTATTGTTCCTGCTCCGGCCGTATGAAAGTGAGTTATACTTGTTCAATTCATCCGGCACAAAGTATGAAAAGTTAAAACTTGTAAGAGATCTTGCGATCGTCGACGCGCTCAGGGAGTAAGTGTTTCAAATTAAATCTGCTAAATCATTTCAATATCTCTTGTAACTACTAATTTCTCTGATATTTCAACAGTCCCTGGGTCATCGAGAAAGCAACCGGAGGAATCAAAAGAAGCGATAAGTTGAAACTTATAAAGAACAATGTAATGTGGTTCTTACGACCTGAAGAAATTTACTATTTTACAAAATTATTTAGGTTTATTATGAATTGTTGAATTCCATCTTCTAAAAATTGCTAACTTTTTTGCTTGGGTACAATTTGATATAGTGCCCGCAACAAAAGAAAAGCTGAGAATGTGCATATTTTGTCATGATGTTCATGAATGACATAATCAATCACTTTCTCAATAATTTTTCGTCAATACAGGTATATATGCATTTATATTTTTCAAATATAACCTTAGTTGTTGATTCAGTTTTTATTCAATAAATAATTAATTGCGCTCTTATTTTATATTAAAAAATACAGGATTGAAAAGCAACCCCATATTCTGTGGTAGAGATCAATTCAATTCGTTTCGAGTGGGTTACGTTTTTCAAACAAGAAATATCGCAACCAAGTAGAACAATTTAATTAGGATCGATTGATGCGATAAGTTGTAGGAACAATTAATTGAGGTGTAATTTAATTGTAATAACAATTTATTTGTTTAACTCAATTTAGGTGTTGTAGACAATAATTTAGGATGTATGGATGAATGCATGTTTTTTATATAGGCCAGCCAAATATATGGGAGCTGGCCAGAAATGAAAAAAAATAATTTAAAATTAAATAAAATTTGTATCGGTTCTATATTAAAAAACGATACAAAAAGTATTTTCACAATTTAGAATTAACATATTAGTATCAGTTTTTATTAATTAACCGATACAAAAACATTAATTGTATCGGTTTCATCTAATTAGCCGATACAAATATATTATCGGTATCGGTTTTTATTTATGAACCGATACAGTTAACTTTTTTGTATCGGTTTTTACTATTCACCCGATACAAATAGGATCCTAAATTTTATTTAAAAAATCTGAATTTTGAAATCTGTATCGGTTCTACTTATTAACCGACACTAAAAGTTTGTTTCTGTGTCGGTTGAACACCCGATACAGATAACCTCGGGTATTTGTATCGCCTGGATCAGTGTCGCCCCGATACCCAATACAGATAGGATTAAATACGCGATACTAAATGTATAATTTTCACTAGTGGTATCTTGTCAATCTCTATTGTCCCCCACACCTGGAACTTTAAAACCAGCATGTAATAGATCAAAATTGACGTCAGAACCATATTAAGCAAAACAACATTGCCTGTGATGATACTCCATCGCGGATACTCCCGTCACTAATAGAAAAAATATCTTTATGTTGGTATACCCTCACTTTTTACCCTCACGGATATTGTCCTATTTTTGTAGCTATTTTCCGACATTTTGCCGTCCATCACGATTATCTTGTGCTTATTCTTTGTATGAGAGGCAAATAAGCGACCACTCTGACAGCCCAAAATTGGATAAACGACTAGCGGTAAACCTAGATATGTGAACAGAAACCGACCACTCTGACAGCCCAAAATTGGTTGAAGCTGTTGAATCAAGTGGTCAGACCCGTGGAGAATTAACTCAGATTTTTCCAAGTTCACCTTCATAAGCGAAATATTATCAAATGTATGAAACACAATCTTTAATATTTGAGCTTGTTTGATTTCTGATTTCACAATCTTTAATATTTCAGGTTTTCATTAAAGGTATGTACATATACTCATAATTGATTGAGAATTATTAATTGAACTAATTAAACTTATCAAAAAAAACTTATTTTTCACTCAGTTTCCTTGTTAATGAATAAAATTTCATGAAATTGTCATTCAAAAAGGTCCAGATAAAACAAGGCAAAATATATTGCATATAATGGAAAAACTAGTCTACATGCAGTTACAAAATTAGTTTTGTGTATATATATATAAGATCGGAGACATGTAATACAATCATAAATCGTATAAAGCGCACCAAATTGATGTAAACAAAAAGTATAAAAAAGATTTACAAAAAATCACTTACATTGCAAGAATTAAAGGTTCCCTTCTCTCCTTTGATACAAAGCATTTAAACAATGGAATTGGGGAAACACCGATGAGGGTGGATGCCCCGCTATATGTTATCTATTGAGTTCATGAAACTGGAGTAAAAGAGAGAAAGAGAAATAGTGAATGGAAACTAGAAAATTTTAAGTCTGGTGGAGGCGGTGGGAACCCAATTAAGGCAAGATTTTTAGTATACTCAGATTGCATGGAACCTAATTAACCCAATTAAGACTTAGAGATATGCTTTAGAATGAAAAAACATCAATTGCATGGGCAGTAACATTAATACAATGAAATTAAGATTGCAGGTCCTTGCAAAAAAAAAAAAAAAAAAATTTGGCATGTACACATACAAGTATTTTTAGTTATCCATGCTAGCAATGCAAATTCTAGTAGTGGCGATGAATATTAATTCTGTTATTTTTGCAAAAATTGTTGTAAGTATATTGTTGTCAAGTAATTCTCAAATTTATTTTTCTGTTTTTTTTTTCTTTAGAGATTGTCTTGTGTTATATGTTTAAAAAGAAAGCAATATTAATATTGATTTACTCTGATGTTTCATAAAAAAATTCACATTGGAGACTTATACTAGTGAGATTGACATGGGGGCAGTATGGATGCAGGATCACAAACCAATAGCCTTTTTTAAGCAAGGCCATGGGTAAGAAGTACCAGGCACTATCCACATATGTGAAGGAACTCATGGCATTGGTGGCAGCAGTTCAAAGATGGAGGCATTATCTCCAGCACAGCAAATTTTTCGTAAGGACAGATCATGAAAGCCTGAAGCATAAAATAGAAAATTGTATAAGTTATGTTATACATATTGTTTTTAACAAATAATATATCAATAATCGCTAACAATTTAACCTGAATAATTTATTTTACACAGAGAAATCATTTAACAACGAAAAATATATAAATAATAGTCTTCACACATAATTAATTTATATTAATTACTTAGAAGTATACATTGATTATATGATTGACATCCTATTAGAAAAGGCTAATATTAGAACATTTGTATAAGAAAATAGTTAAATAATAAACATAGTATGACTAATCTTTTTGTAACTCCAGACTATGCCTCTCTCGTGCGAATGTTTGGCCAACGTCGGACCACTTTGACGATTAAACTGATTAAAGGTGTAACTTGTGGGCTAATATTTGTTTTCTTAATAATCTATTGTAGGAACAATTTATTCCACAAAAAAATTAGACACAATAATTTTTGGAAGAGAAAATGGAATGTATGAATAAAGTAATTAATGTCGCACTATTTCTAGATGTGAAATAATGAGAGTGACCTTTACACCTAATCATGTAAAGACGCATTATCTCCTCATAATTTTTGTATGAATTTAAAATTGAATACAAACTTTAAAGTCATGCATAATTTCAATTATAATTCATTTTGTTGGTAATTTCAAATTGTTAGCCACCATTAAAATATTACTTATTAAAATAATATTTTAATTAACAATTATAATTTTCATCTGAGATATGAGAGTAAATCAAGCATTAATTTAATTTTCCGAAAGAAAATTAAATAACAACAATACTAACACACAATATACAGCAAAATATTTGAAATAAACTTTAATACTAAAAAAAATAGAGAACTAGCCTTTGGTCTAGTGGCGAAGGCACATGGTCTCTATGTGAGAGGTCATGGGTTCGAAACCCAGATGGGGGAAATCCTTTGTTATAATAACAAGGGTATTAAATAGTTGGATGGCTTGACCTCCAATCTTTACTCAAAAAAAAAAAAAAAAATACTAAAAAAAACAAGTTCAATGTAAAAACAAACATTCTACAGTTGCAAAATAAAAGAAAATAAATAAAGGGAAATTAACAGAACCATCTAACCAACTTAAAAAGAGTGTATGATTAACCAAAACCAAAAAACATAATTCAAAATGATTTATAACCAACTACATTTTAACCAAACTGATACCATACAAATTCAAACATTGTTTTACTTGTCTATCCTGTAATGTGTTAATTTTATTTACAGTACGGTTCAAAACCCCTTTGTTACTGGAGCAATTCCTCACTCACTTTTTAGAAAGGAAGGCGGAAAATATTTGAAGCAATCTACCTAACGCCTTGGTAAACAACTTCATCAACTCTTTTAACCCTCCCTCTCATTTTCAAAGCTGCCACAAAATATCATGGGACTATTGACAGTTCAATTAACCAGCATAATCGGACGGTAGTGGAGACACCGCTACATTTTCTGGCTCCGGGACCTCATTTTTTATCAACCGATGGAACTTCTTTGGGCTGATGTTTTGGAACAGCATATCACCAATGCCTTTTGAATGAACTCATAATGAACAACCTTGTGGTTCTTTTAGCGGTTATGAAATGCCGAATGCAAGGGATCTTCAAACCAGTTTCACAAGAAAATAAACATAAACTAATGTCTTTGTAACATTGTGAGGAGGCACATAAATGAATGACTATTTTTTTTACATAAATGCTGAGTTTGAGCCCAGCATAATACGGCCCGTGTACCATTGGAGACTCTCTCCACTGTGAAATGGGTACTGGTATGTCAAGAATTGAGAAGGCATTTGAAGGAAGAAATGGAGATGATGAAGTGGCAATTGGATAGAAAACTTGTTAGAGAATACAAGTACTAGATCAATTTTATGATTTGAAAATATAGTTTCTATAATTTTCTCTTTCTTGAACTCGACTTCACCCATTAAATACTGAAGTTTCGAAAAAGCTATTCTGCAGCTGCGATATGTATGTAGTCTTGTCTTGTATTTATCTTTCTACTTAATACTCAGTTTCTTTATTCATCAATTTTATCTCAATTTGAAAATTAAGCTTGTCCAAAGGAAAAATATTCTTGGGAAAGACAACGTAGCAGCATGTATGATGGATGTATCTAGTCTACATAAATTGTAATAGTGAATCACATAGCCCTCCCGGTTCCAAAATGTCTCAAAAGCTCTCTTCTGCGTCCTTTAATGAGCATTCCTAGACAACAAAACTCAATTAAAAAATAAGTCTATAGCATCCAAACTGAATCAATAAACAAGTTCAAATACTGCCAACAATAGCCAGGAGCATTCCTAGTTCCCCAAGAATACAAATTTATATTCACAAGGGATTGTTCATTCCACATTTCAAACTTGTGACTTACCACATGGAGAATTTACAGTTGATATCCAAAATATATTTCTATACAAAGTTTACAATTGATTGTGATAAAGTTGGGTATCATCCCTATTAGAGTGTTGTCATATAAAACTGAGCATTACTATTTCAGAATTAGTATTCTTCAAATTCGCACACGGATACCATCACCATTCACACACGGTTTCGTACAAACTGCATACGAATCTAATGTGGACAGAAACAGTAAGCTAGTAAAACAGAGTATTATAGATTTGTTTTACCTTTTATCAGATTAATGTTCCAGGTTTTCGATTTAAATTTAGACGAATATAATAATAGAGAATATTGTAACAAACTTTAAATTGAACAATACAGCAATGTCGTTTGTTTATCTTTTCTAGTGTTTTTTTTTACTTCTGTTTGTTAATTATACTAATTTGATCTATTACGAATAATGTGTCACATTGAGGGGGGGGGGAGGCGACATGGATCCAATGGCCATTGGAATCAAATTTGTGTCCGATAGCCATTTGATATCCGTCCTATGTATTCTAAGATTCATCCGCACAAATATCTGAGCAGGGAACGGATATTAATGTGCCAAGAATGGATACCAAGTCCATTGAACTCAAATTTGATTGCAGAAGCCATCAGATCCAAGCCGTTCCCCACATTGAGAGTGTGGGTGTTATAGTGTGGTTGGTGTTACATCCTGTTTAACGCAAGCCAAGTAGTGGAAAAAAATTGGAGAATGTTTATTGATGCACACCTTTTATTTTATTTTCTTTTAAGCAAGATGTAACCTTCTAAATCATTTCCTCAATAAATATACCAAATTTATTTGCTCTATTATTTTATTAAATACACTAGTAATTTTTAAGAAAGAGGCATGGAATCGCCAGATCTGAATCGAACAAACAACCTATTTATCATGCTTGCAGAATGATGAAATTGATATCGAGCAACGTCGTGCCCAATATTGCTAAGGTGCAGGTTTCAAGTTATTCTCAGATTCCTCTAACTTATTTTATTGTTGTTATTTTCTAGTCAATTATATTGTTTGTTGTTGTTACTTGGTTGGTTGCTAAGTTACTAATTAGTTGTAGTTAATTTCTTGAATGTGCTTTTGGATTGCATAGCATGAATGCATGAGTCGTCATAAGGAGCATGAACATGTATTTTAGAGAATTGTGACATTCCTTGAAGAGTTTTGTGGTAAAATAAGATTGTAGTATGTTCGAGTGTTATATTTTTAGATTGAAGTATCAAGATGCATGATCATATATATATTTTATAGCCAAATCTGAAAAGTATAATGTTAAATTTAGAATTTAGATTTGAATCATGGATTAGAGTTATTATATACATGATAGACCACACGTGGCAAATTCATAATTTGGAGATTGAACTTAATGTTGGTTTAGCATGTGGTTTAGAAATACATTTTTTACCGCTATTTGCTTGTTGGTCATTTAGTAGTGTCAGTGTGGATAGATAAAGTATTGATTAGGACTACAAATTGCATGGTATAAAAAGTAGATATATCTTATCAACTAATCAACATATTTTCTTATTAATATTGCTGAATTGGAATATATTAGCCTTATATATTCAATTTTAAAAAGTCAAATGAGATCCACTAGGATTTAAGGAATTTTTATGTTATGAGTTGCTGCTTGTTTGCTTGTTTGATTTTTCTAGTGTGTTTAGTTGTTTGATTATTGAACTATAGTTAAATACTATGTTGCAAGTTTGAAATTGTCACACCACAAATCCGGGGTGCAACTATGTACCGTGATATTTTCAATTCAGTATACACAAGGCATGGATCCTTTTATGCATTACCAATTTAACCCATTACATTAATCCTAATTCAAATATTTACAAGATATATCTAACATTTAGTGGTGGAATTAAGATACTAGAGTAATACTCTCTATATCATGTCAGATATTACAACCCAAGGTACCATATCTTTTGTTTGACCCTGCTGTCAATTATAACCCATAAACGCATCTCTTCATCTAACGAACCTGTAAAACCCAGGGGGAGGGGGTGAGAAATAACATCGATATTTCTCAGTGCAGAATTTGATTCGGGCTACGGATTCGTAAGAATCCATATCCAGAATTAAATATCCACAGTATAATATCAATTCAGTTTCTATAACAATGAATGCAATGCTAATTATTGACAGTCAAACGATAATCAACAGGAATAATTGATGAAAATCAAATAACTATAAGCAGAACATTTGGGTTCTAAATTTATGCAAATACTAGGCCGGTTAACACAAACAGATACTATCCTTCTTGCCTATACAGATGCCCACCAGCAACCCACATTTTCCTTTACACATACCCGTATCTGTCGTGCTGGGCTTAAACCATCCTATTCAGTCTGGTTTATAGTCAGACACTAATTCAATTCAATAATTCGATTCAATGATGTGTAATTCAATAATATAAGCAATATTGTCACCACTCAGAGGTAGTGACTAGCAATATATATTTATCACAGTTTTACTATCCTTACAATTACAATTTACAATATCCTCTACCCAACCGGTACTGGGTTTAGTTGAGGCCATTCATCATATGCGCATAAGGGTCCTGGGGCAAAGTCTAATCATGACCTAGACTTTGCAGTAATCAGTAAATTCAATAAAATTCAGTAACTGTGGAATCACTAAGTTATTTAGAACAAGGAACAAACAATCAATAAACTATACCAAAATGACAAGTCATCAAACTTACCAGTAATTCAGTTTCGTTTGTATTGTGTTATGCATATGATGTAACAGTTCAAATAATGCTGTCAATCAATTATTCAACATTCAAAACTAATAGGAATTTAATTCTTAGAAATGAATATCAAAACAAAGCCAGTAAACCCCCACACCTGATAACGTAGATAAATAGAACAGTCAATCATTGCATATCAGTTGTTCTAGTTAGTCCCGTCAGGTCTCATCTCACAGTATATATATACCTATAGAAGAACAATATTGTCTCGATTACAACTTAATAATTTATCACTTATAAAACAATTTGTATCCCAATAATTAATTTATATGAGTTTGTTATTCACTGTTACACTACTACAAAAAACCACTTCCTACACTGTAGGTTATACACGGATTTCCTCTATTTCTTAAAAATTCGTGTAGGAAAGTGGATTTTGAAATATCTCTAACAATTATACACAGATACTTACATAATAATCCGTGTTTAATTCTCTGGGGAACAGTCCGTGTTGAAAATGTGGTTTTGTACACGGCTAATTACATAAATATCCGTGTGCAATACAGTTTTTTGTACACAGTTTTTTGTTATAATATATCCGTGTAGGATGGCCTTTCATACACAGTTTTTTGTATTGTTATCCGTGTGTAATAAGTAACAGAGCTACACGGATTTCACACTAAAAATCCGTGTAGGAAAGTCCATTTTAGGGTTTTAATACTTCATCCAGCGCCGTTTTGATCACTCTCTGTCCTCTGGTTGGCTGGAAACTGATTTGTGCTGCGTTTGGATCTGAGATTGCTGATTTTCTGGTGATTTTCTTCTCTCTCTTGCTCAAGTTAGTAATTGGTCTTCTTTTTTCTTTAATTTTATGTTATTTTCTTATTATTGCACATTTAAGGTTTAGGGTTTGATTAATTGATGCATGCATTGTTGTTTTTATTTGTTAATTAGAATAATTGGTGTATTGTTATCCAATAACCGACCTATTAATATGATTTTAGGTCCATGCCCGTTCAAAATTAATCCAATAGGGATTAATTTTGGATAGTCCCCGGTTTGGGACTGCTCTTTGAATATTGTGTCTCATTTAGGATGTGAACACATGTTAGCGGAGTTTAATTAGTATTTGAGAAAAGTTCGACAGTAATTCTCCTTATTACTCCTACGAGTATGTGGTCTTTACGCATACTTGGGGAGTTAAGGGAAAATGCTGCCGAATTTTTCTCAAATACTAATTAAACTCCGCTAACATGTGTTCACATATGAGGCACAATAATCAAAGAGTGGGTTAGGATTGTAAACCGGTCCTTTGTAAGCCATAATGAATTTGTCATAAGTTACATATATGTCTACCCTACAGCATGACTAATTAATTGAAATTATTTTTTTTAATTTAATTTACAGATGGATCGAAGTTGGATGTATGAATTGCGGTGAGATAGTGAAGAATATTTGGTTCGCATTGAAGAGTTTTTACAATTTGCGGAGAGTTATAGAGTTGATAAAATGGATGCCAACATTTTGTGTCCTTGTAGGGACTGTAAAAATTGTGTAGGATTTGGGGACTCGGAAATAATTAGAACTCATTTGATTTCTCGGGGATTTAAGGAAAGTTATACATGTTGGTTCATGCATGGCGAGAAAATTAGAGAAAGTAGTGGTACCAATAAAAATTGTGAAGATAATGATGAGAATGTAAATTTTTTTGATAATGAAGAACTTGATTGCAACGATTCCGATGATTATGAGAATCTCGAAAATTTTGATAATGTTGGATTTGAATGCAGCGACGATGACGATATTACAGTGAATATTGATGAAAACATAGAACACGAGAACGATGACAATCTAGAGGACTTGTTGCGTGATGTGGGAGATGAAATTGGTGATAAATATTATGATAAATTTGAGCATTTGAAGGATGAATCCAAAAAGCCGCTGTATCATGGGTGTACCAAATTTACAAAACTGTCAGCTGTGTTGAAATTATTGAACTTAAAAGCAGACCATGGTTGGAGCGATAAGAGTTTCACGTCCTTATTAAAGCTTTTACGAGAAATGCTCCCAAATAAGAACGAGTTACCCTGTACAATTTATCAGGCGAAGAAGTTGATCTGTCCAGTGGGTTTGAAGATCGAAAGAATACATGCATGTCCAAATGACTGTGTCTTATATCGTAAAGAGTAGGAGACCATGGATGCATGTCCTAAATGCGGTGTTTCACGGTATAAACGTAAGTGCGATGACATTGATGAATTTAATACTGAAGAAAATAAGAGGCGGCCTCCAGCAAAGGTGCGGTGGTACTTGCCGATAATTCCGAGATTCAAACGGTTATTTGCAAATGCCAAAGATGCCAAATTGTTGCGCTGGCATGAAGAAGAGCGCAAAAGGGACGGGAAGCTAAGACACCCGGCTGATTCTCCCCAATGGAGGAACATCGATAGGCACTTCAAAGAATTTGGTTCCGACCCGAGAAACCTTAGGATTGTGGTGAGCACAGATGGAATGAGTCCGTTTGGAAGCATGAGCAGTCGGCACAGTACTTGGCCAGTTCTATTATCTATCTACAATCTGCCTCCATGGTTGTGCATGAAACGCAAGTATATAATGATGTCATTATTGATCCAAGGACCTAGACAACCCGGAAATGACATAGATGTATATCTCGCACCATTAATTGAGGACCTCCAAAAATTATGGAAGGATGGCGTCCCGATGTGGGATGAGTACAGTAAAGAGGTCTTTAAATTGCGGGCCATGGTATTTTGCACCGTAAATGATTTTCCCGCATACGGCAATTTGTCGGGTTATAGTACTAAGGGTGCAAAAGCGTGCCCTATCTGTGAAGATGACACGCAGGTGCTGAGGTTGAAGCATTCTAAAAAGAATGTTTTCATGGGTCATCATAGATTTCTCCCCGTGAATCATCCATACCGTAAGCAGAAGAAGGTATTCAACGGAAAAAATGAGCTCGGAGTGGCACGTCGTCCATTGGACGGGAAGGCTGTCTTCAAGCGGATTGAAAGCCTTGATATTGTCTTCGGAAAATGTGCCAAAGCACCACCGAAAAATATTTGGAAAAAGAAGTCCATATTTTGGGAGCTACCGTCTTGGGAATTTTTAGAAGTGAGACACTGCCTCGATGTCATGCATGTTGAAAAAAATGTGTGCGACAGTTTGATTGGCACATTACTGAACATCCCGACCAAGACTAAAGACGGTATTAAAGCTCGAAAAGACATGGTGGAAATGGGAATACGACATAAGCTTGCACCGCAGGATAGAGGGAAGCGCACATACCTACCCCCCGCAATGTGCACAATGTCGAAGATCGAGAAAGAAAGCTTTTGTACATGTCTTCACAGTATTAAAGTCCCATCAGGGTATTCTTCGAATATTAAGAAGCTGGTGTCTGTTCGCACCAGAAATGCACTCCCAAGTTTCAAGACAGCGAGCTGTACCTTTTAAAACTCGAGTTCTACCTCTGGTTAAGACTGCAAGTGCACAGCCCTACCGTTGGTATAGTCGGGTATCGTATCCACAGGGACGGAATAAAAACGACCGGACTCTACTCAAATCTACTAAAATTCTAGAAGTGAAGAGAAGTTGGGTTGTTGGTTTGTAACAGTTCTACTGATTGAAATGATGATTAAAAACAATTAAAACAAGATTAAAAGTTGTTTTTCAGATTATAAAAAGGGTTTCCTGGGTGTCAGATTTCGTATCTGCCTGGCCCCAGGGTATACGGCCCGTATAGAATCTATACGGTCCGTATAGGCCCCCGAGTAAATACTGCAGCCACTGTTTCTGTGTTGGTGCTTTTGCCTAGGGTTTCCATCGACCAGGTCTAAGTTCCTCACCTCAGCGTTCGCAATTTTGGCTTAGAACCCGATTTACCGGACTCAACTACTCCCCTCTTAGATGCGTTAACCCTCAACTTTCGTAATTTTGGACTAAGTTATCTAAGTCACTTGTTGGTTTACTAAAGGTATCCAAGAACTTTCGCCTCGAGGAAAGTTTCCCTTTCAGTACTCCTTGATCCGTAGATCTACCTCATATACTTGGTTCAGTTGGATTAAGTATCATAGACTTGGTTCCTAACTATTAGACGTGCGCATTCATCTAACGGGATGACTAATCAAACTCAAGCAAGCAAAAACCAAGCAATTAGAATACTACACAACAAGATAAAAACTAAGCATTCAACACATAATCCAGTAGCAAACAAGTAAAACCAAGCGTCAACTACATCTTAACCCTAGAAACAGTAAAATTAGCTACTCATGTTCTCAAAAGAAAGCACAATAAAAGTTATGAAAGAGTTCATAGAAAAACTATAGAAAATCCGAAGATCCGTTGCAAAACTTCTTCTTCCTCTTCTCCAAGTTGTTTCTTCTCTCCCAAGCACCAGGAATGAGTCAAAAGATCCTTTCTGATCTGGAATGATCTGCCTTAATGCCCCAAATCGCGTATTGAAAGCCTTCCTTTTCAGTCCCCCCAACTGTCTCTGTTTCCAATTCCAGCCTGGGTTTCCGAAATAGCTTGTACGGTCCGTATGAAAATCCTATACGGACCGTATACTTGTGCTTTGCCTTGGAGAATTGTTGCCTCTAATATGGAACCTTCTGTGGTTTTGGGCTGATCTTGTACGGGCCGTATGGGGACCTATACAGGCCGTATGGGCACCTATACGGGCCGTATGGACACCTATACGGGCCGTATGGAGAGGTGTCAGACCCAGAATTTCGCCTGTTTCCTACAAAACGACAAACAAAACACAGCAGTACCACATTCTAATGATAATTAAGTAAAAAGGTCCATATTTGTAGGCTTTAAAGCACAAGTTTTTGTACAAATCAGGGTCGTAATTTAGGCAAAATAAGGAGGTATCAAATTCCCCCAAGCTTGAACTTTGCTTGTCCTCAAGCAAAAATTCTAACTTAGGTGTGGTTCTGGTTCTTGGACTTACCTAAATGCAAGTTAAACTACTAAGAGAAAAATTTGCATGATCTTGCGTTTGTTAGAAACCTATAAGAATCATTTTGGATAGTGAATTGGTTTTCCTTTGGTCAATTTTGATTCACCCCACAATTCAATCAATTAAACCTCATATTCAAGAAAGCCTTGTTATTTGCAAGAACTAATCAACCAAACGTACTAATAGCTCATTTTTCTACTAAACATGTGCCCTCATTTGTGGTGATTTGTTTTCTTTTGAGTCCCCCCCAAGCTTGGAACAAGCTTAGGTCAGAAAGTTGTAGATCTCGTGTGTTGGTATCATGCAAAGTTTGTTTTTGATTGTTGCTTATTTGACACTTTGATTCTTTATCCTTAGTACAAGTTCAGCTAGCTATAAGTGGTGAACCATATCCAACCGATTTAATTCAAAAGCGCATTTGTGTGCTCTTGGTTCGACCTTTCCATGACACGAGCTCACACTTTTGATGTAAACTCGGCCACTTTATCAGGTGAACTAGAGGAGCAGAGTGTCAAAGACTCATTGCCATAAGTACGTCATAACGCCGTAACATAGGCAAGCGGAGTCCTGTATTTTTCACAATTTTCAATTTTACCCATTTTTCAACTGTTTTTGCTACGATACCATGATTACACACATTCAAAGGTATTCATTCATACCAGTGAATATCCCAATCTTTCTTTTTGTTTCAAATCCCATTTCCCTATTTAAAAGGGCACAGTTCAGTTCCATATGGCCCGCATAGATACCCATACGGTCCGCATAGGGTTCCAAATGCTTTTCTTGGTGCAATTCAATTTTTCAGTTCCACAAAGTCCCAAACCAATATATCCTATGTGGTTCTTTCAGTCAAATATGGGGTTACATCTAATTTCGCAAATTCATCCAAAACACAACCAAAAATTTTCAAATTGGTCCCTCATTCTTGCAATCACACAAATTTATCTACAAAACACAAGAAATAAAAATAAATATGCAAACAAATTAAATGCAAACAACTATCACCCCCCCAAGCTTAGTCTGAGCATTGTCCCCAATGCTTCAAGACGTAAAAGTAAGATAAAAGCTGGGGTAGTGGAAACAAACCTGATCAGTAGTCGGTAGAGGGGTCAGTGGGGTCTTGTAAAAGGGAGAGGACGACTGAAGGGACGTGACCCTTCAAATCACGCCTGTTGGTTTTTTTTTTGTACGGTCCGTGTGGCAATGTGTACGGACCGTATTCAAATGTGTGCAGACCGTACGACCTCCAGAAACATGTATTCCTCCTATCTGATCAGAACTAAAATACAAAATGAAAATTGAAAACTTATATTAACTAAAATAAAACCTAAATGTGCAAAACAAATAATGTTTTAAAATTGAAAGAAAAATTAAAAACTGCTTGGGTTGCCTCCCAAGAAGCGCTCGTTTTAGGTCTTGAGCTCGACCACCTTTTGTTTACGTCTTGAAGATCCCACTTTCTCTGTTGCCAATGTCGAATGTGCCGAAGGGATACACCACTCTTTTCTCAAATGGGTACGACCATTTTTTCTTTTCATCGCACCAAGGGACAAAATGCACAGATCGGACTGCTTGCATATGACCCGTATGCTGGTATGCACGGGCCGTATACTTGTGATTATCTGCTGGTAAGGTCATGTGAATGAATGTGGCTGGGTCCGTGCCAGTCAGCTTCTCGATCAGGTCATCAATCACATTTTGCTGAGTTTTCAAATTCTCCAAAAATCTAGCAGTGCGATTTGGGTCGAAGTTGGCTGTGAGAGATTTGAGTTTGTGTTTGGCCTGCTCTGGCTGGGCTTGCATATCGGCTGTGTGCATGGGTGTGCGGGCCGCATACATGGGTGTACCGGCCGTGTGCTTTGAATCCGGGCCATGTGCTGGTTCCACTTGGCTGTTTGCCAACACTTCTGCTACACACACCTTCTCTTGAGCATCTTTCTTCTGCTGCAATTCAAACAAATAATCAGGAGGATTTTTAAATGACCTACCGCATTGCTCACGGAGTTGTCCTTTAGCCAATTGATCAACCACATCGACCGCGCAGCATGTTTCTGGTTCAGATGGGTACTTCATAGCTTTGTTGAGATTAAACTGAACTTTTTCATCTCCAATCCGCAGGGTCAGAGTCCCCTCCTTCACATCCATCAGTGCCCCTGCTGTTCTGAGGAATGGCCGTCCCAGTATGATTGGTACTTCCTTGTCCTCTTTCATTTCCATCACCACAAAGTCTACGGGAATAAAGAATTTACCGACTTGAATTGGCACATCTTCAATCACTCCGAGCAGCAAACGAACAGAGGAATCTGCAAGTTGCAAGGTCATGCGTGTGGGTTTAAGCTCGCCAATACCGATGCGATCATAGACTGTACGTGGCATGAGACTCACGCTAGCGCCCAAATCACATAAGGCTTTCTTGATGCTAGCTTTTCCGATTGTGCAAGGTATGGAGAACTTGCCTGGATCATCCAACTTTGGTGGGAGCTCATTCTTCAATATGGCACTGCACTGCTCGGTGAGTCTTACTGTCCCCTTTTCCTCCAAGCTTCTCTTATTTGAGAGGATGTCTTTGAGAAACTTGGCATAGGTTGGCATTTGGGTCAAGGCTTCGGTGAACGGAATGGTGATGTGCAGCTGCTTGAGGACTTGAGTGAACTTGGCAAATTGCTCATTGACTCTGTGTTCAACTAGCCTCTGGGGAAATGGCACAGGTGGTCGGTAGGGCGGTGGTTTCTCGGTCACCTGTCTTTTCTGTTTCTCAGTCTCCTTTTGTACGGGCCGTACGGATTTTGTACGGTCCGTATGGGCAGTTTTCTCACACACATTTTTTGGTGGTGCATGCTCAGATTGCTCAGATTGTTCAGAATTCACAAGTGGTGGAATTTGTACGGGCCGTATGGACTCTGTACGGACCGTATACTCAGTTTCTGGTTCAGCAGGCATGGCTGGTCCTTGGTAATGAGTCCCGCTCCGCAATGTTATTGATTTGACCTCTCCTCTGGGATTGATTTCTGGTTGGCTGGGTAGCCTTCCAGGTTGTGGTTGGCTAGAGGTGGCTAAGTTACTCATTTGCGTCTCCATCATCTTGTTTTGAGCAGCTAAACCGGCCAACTGAGCACTAATCGCTTGCATCTGCTCGAACATCATCTGGTTCATCATCCCTTGCTCGTGCATGAAATCGCTCACAGCGGGAGCAATATACGGCTTGGGTGGGGCATGTTGTGGCTCGCGGTTGTTCGAGTTGTTGAATGCGGCATTGTTGTTGTAGGGTGCGGGGTTCCCGTTCTTCCACCTCCAAGCCTGTTGATCATTATGGTCCTTGGAATAGGACCGGTTGAAGGGAGGTTTCGAAAAGTAGGATGGCTCATTGTTGAGAGAGTTGACTTGGTCGGGTTCCTCATCCCTTTGCACATGTGAACAGTGCTCGTACAAGTGCCCTTCATCCCCACACATAACGCAAGATTTCGGCTGTTGATCGCCAAGTGCCTTGACAGCCATCTTGTCGAAAGCCTTCTGCATGGCATCCAACTTAGCAGTTAGAGCAGTGATCTGATCGACCTCAAGTCGGCCGCCTCCAGTTGCGCGAGTGCTTTCTCGGCCTGACCACTGTTGGTTGGTCGCTATGCTGTCGATCAAGTTGATTGCATCGGTAGTTTCTCGGTCTAGGAGAGCTCCACCTGCAACTGCATCAACAGAAGTACGAGAACTATCAGTCAAACCAGCATAAAAAGATTGAATAAGTAACCAATCGGGAATACCATGATGTGGACAAGAGTATTGCAATTCCCTAAATCGTTCCCATGCCTCATTCAAGCATTTCATCAGACCTTTGTTTGAAACTGGTCAGTTGGGTCCTAACCTTGGCAGTTCTTTTATGAGGGAAAAATCTGGTCAAAAACAGTTTGGACAGTTCCCTCCAAGTGGTAATTGAATCCCTTGGTAATGACCCTAACCATTTCTTTGCCTTATCCCTAAGAGTGAAAGGAAACAAAGCAAGTCTAATGTAATCATTCGTTGCGCCATTGATTTTAATTGTGGCACAACACTCGAGAAAAGTCTGAATATGGGCATGCGGATCCTCATGATCCATGCCATGGAACGTGTTCTGCTGGACAATGTTGACAACACCCGGATTGAAGTTTGGTTGGTTGCCGGCAACTCTTGGCAGTCGGATTGCCCCTCTGACATCTCCAGCTCTTGGGACATTGAACTCTCGCAATGTCCTTGGCACAAAGTCTCCCCCTTCATCATCTGAGAGTTGCTCCTGGACTTGTGGTCCATGCTCATTTTCGTTTTGAGCCATGGTGCTTGTTTCTGGGTCTGCCTCTCTGTTGTCGGGTTATACGGTCCGTATGAATCTTGTATGGGCCGTACGTAGAGGTGACAGATGCGGTGGTGCTGGAACAACTGTGGTGGAAGTCTGCCCTTTGCTTTTGAGATTGTAGTGGTTCTTGGGCTGTGAGCCTTCCAGTGTGTTCCTGAGAAGATGCAAAAAGGAAAATAAAAATTAAAATCTAGAATTAAGTAAAAATAAGAAAACGTCTAGCAATTTTTAGTTCCCGTCCCCGGCAACGGCGCCAAAAACTTGTTCGCACCAGAAATGCACTCCCAAGTTTCAGTACAGCGAGCTGTACCTTTTAAAACTCGAGTTCTACCTCTGGTTAAGACTGCAAGTGCACAGCCCTACCGTTGGTATAGTCGGGTATCGTATCCACAGGGACGGAATAAAAACGACCGGACTCTACTCAAATCTACTAAAATTCTAGAAGTGAAGAGAAGTTGGGTTGTTGGTTTGTAACAGTTCTACTGATTGAAATGATGATTAAAAACAATTAAAACAAGATTAAAAGTTGTTTTTCAGATTATAAAAAGGGTTTCCAGGGTGTCAGATTTCGTATCTGCCTGGCCCCAGGGTATACGGCCCGTATAGAATCTATACGGTCCGTATAGGCCCCCGAGTAAATACTGCAGCCACTGTTTCTTGTGTTGGTGCTTTTGCCTAGGGTTTCCATCGACCAGGTCTAAGTTCCTCACCTCAGCGTTCGCAATTTTGGCTTAGAACCCGATTTACCGGACTCAACTACTCCCCTCTTAGATGCGTTAACCCTCAACTTTCGTAATTTTGGACTAAGTTATCTAAGTCACTTGTTGGTTTACTAAAGGTATCCAAGGACTTTCGCCTCGAGGAAAGTTTCCCTTTCAGTACTCCTTGATCCGTAGATCTACCTCATATACTTGGTTCAGTTGGATTAAGTATCATAGACTTAGGTCCTAACTATTAGACGTGCGCATTCATCTAACGGGATGACTAATCAAACTCAAGCAAGCAAAAACCAAGTAATTAGAATACTACACAACAAGATAAAAACTAAGCATTCAACACATAATCCAGTAGCAAACAAGTAAAACCAAGCGTCAACTACATCTTAACCCTAGAAACAGTAAAATTAGCTACTCATGTTCTCAAAAGAAAGCACAATAAAAGTTATGAAAGAGTTCATAGAAAAACTATAGAAAATCCGAAGATCCGTTGCAAACCTTCTTCTTCCTCTTCTCCAAGTTGTTTCTTCTCTCCCAAGCACCAGCAATGAGTCAAAAGATCCTTTCTGATCTGGAATGATCTGCCTTAATGCCCCAAATCGCGTATTGAAAGCCTTCCTTTTCAGTCCCCCCAGCTGTCTCTGTTTCCAATTCCAGCCTGGGTTTCCGAAATAGCTTGTACGGTCCGTATGAAAATCCTATACGGACCGTATACTTGTGCTTTGCCTTGGAGAATTGTTGCCTCTAATATGGAACCTTCTGTGGTTTTGGGCTGATCTTGTACGGGCCGTATGGGGACCTATACGGGCCGTATGGGGACCTATACGGGCCGTATGGGCACCTATACGGGCCGTATGGACACCTATACGGGCCGTATGGAGAGGTGTCAGACCCAGAATTTCGCCTGTTTCCTACAAAACGACGAACAAAACACAGCAGTACCACATTCTAATGATAATTAAGTAAAAAGGTCCATATTTGTAGGCTTTAAAGCACAGGTTTTTGTACAAATCAGGGTCGTAATCTAGGCAAAATAAGGAGGTATCAGTGTCAATGAAGGACCTGAAATTGATTGGTATGAAATCCCACGACTGTCATATTTTAATGACACATATGATTCCCGTTACAATTTCGGGCATTTTACCGAAGGCCGTTCGGCAAACCATTACGAAGCTTTGTTTTCTCTTCAATGCAATTAATTCGAAGGTGATAGACCCGCTTAAATTGGATGCTTTGCAAAAAGAGGTCGTCGTTACTCTTTGCCATCTTGAGATGTATTTTCCACCTTCTTTTTTCGATGTCATGGTTCACTTTGTTGTTCACCTTGTGAGAGAAATTAAGATTTGTGGTCCTGTTTTTCTGCGGTATATGTATCCATTCGAGAGATACATGGGCATTTTGAAAAAATACGTAAGGAACCGACATCGGCCCGAAGGTAGCATTGTAGAAGGATATTCCACGGAAGAGGTGGTCGAGTTTTGCACGAATTATCTGACCGGTGTGTGTCCTATTGGTATTCCACAATCTCGATATGAGGGTCGGCTACAAGGAGTAGGGACAATCGGTTTTAAAGCCATAGTTGCTGACGAAGATGAACTACAAAAGGCACATTTTATTGTACTACAGCACATTGCACATGTCGCTCTCTATATAGATGAGCACATGACAATCCTTCGTCAAGGGAACTACACGAGAAGTCAGAAGTGGCTTAATAACGAGCATAATCGTTCTTTTGTAGGATGGCTGAAAGAAAGAGTGAAATCACACCCTGTAAATGAAATTGTTAGGCTGTTGGGTCAAGGACCCCAAATTGTGGTCAAAACATTCCAAGGATAGGAGATTAACGGATATACATTTTACACTAAATTACAAAGTGATAAGAGCGTGACGCAAAATAGCGGGGTGACGTTGGTGGCGGCCGCTCAAGAATTCAGCAGATCCGGGGATGCTCGGCCTGTAATAGCATCGAAGTCATATTACGATGTTATTGAAGAAATCTGGGAGCTCATTTACAGCCCTCGCCTAAGCATTCCTTTGTTTCGGTGTCGATGGGTCGAAGACGGGGGTGTTAAGGTTGATAACAACGGGTTCACACTCGTTGATTTGAACAAAGTCGGGTATGTTGACGATCCGTTCATACTCGCCAAGCAAGCCACACAGGTCTTCTATGTCACTGACCCGAGTGATGCTAGGTGGAGCATCGTGCTATCGGGAAAAAGAAGGATTGTTGGGGTCGAAGACGTCGTCGACGAAGAAGAGTACGACCAGTTCGAAGAGATACCTCCATTTTGTACCGACATGCCAACCGAAGCATCAACAATTGAAGAACAAGACGAAGCAAACTACATGAGATCCGACCACAACGAAGGATTATGGGCCAATGTTCAAAAAGCGAAAAAAAAAGAAAAACAAATAAAAAAGCCAATGTGTAATTTTTTTTTAAATTAAACTTGAGACTTTTAATATTATTTTTGATGAAATATTTTTCAATGTAATCGTTTTTTGTTTTCTCTATTTGATAATTTGAATTTATGGTCGTTGTTAGTTGTTATTTTTGAAATATATAAGAGAATGTCTTCTATGGACATAAGGACCTATTTGTAAAATGAACATATTTTTATTTTTAAAGTTCAAACAGTCGATCTGAACCGTTCATCTTGTTCTCCATATTAATATGTGCTTGGATACCATATTTTACATTTTTCTGAATATTTTTACTATTTATTAAGAAGGGTACAAAAAATATTAAATTAAGACCATTGAATTTTGTACCCATCTTAATAAATAGTAGAAAAATTCAGAAAAATGTAAAATTTGGTCTCCAAGCACGTATTAATATGAAGCACAAGATGAACGGTTCGGATCGACTGTTTTGAACTTTGAAAATAAAAATATGTTCATTTTACAAATAGGTCCTTATGTCCATAGAAGCATATAACTTTGAGATTTCGGATTAATTTCATATATTCATAATTTTATATATCATAATTTTCAAATTTGAAATCATATAACTGGCAAACTTTCCTACACGGATTTTTGTGAAAAAACCGTGTAGGAAACATATGGAGCTACATGGATTTTTGTTAAAAACCGTGTAGGAAACACCCTTTTCTACACGGTTTTTCCCAAAAAACCGTGTAGGAAGAGGCTCAAAAAACCGTGTAGGAACATATAGAGCTACACGGATTTTTGACAAAAATCCGTGTAGGAAAGCCATATTTCTACATAGATTTTTGTCAAAAATCCGTGTAGCTCTATATGTTCCTACACGGTTTTTTGACAAAAATCCGTGTAGAAAAGTGTGAAATTGATATAATTTATGTCCCAAAAATTTCTAAGTCCCGACCCTTCCCTCTTCTCCTCTGAATTTGAAAAGATTTGAGAAATCTGGTGCCCTTTACATGGTTTTTTGCATTTCTCTTGGTGTAGATCTTCTCCTCCCTCTCTTGGTGCCTCTCTTGGTGCCTCTAAGGTAATCATCACTCTCTATAGTAGGGTTTAGGGGTTTATATCCAACAATTTCGGGTTTAATTAGTGTAAATTCATAGTGTAATTAGTGTAAATTCGTGTTTAAGTTCTGTTTAATTAGTGTAATTAGTGTACATTCGGGTTTAGTGATTATTGTGAAATTTGATTGTTGCCAAAAATTATAGAGTTCATTTTTGAATAAAAAAATTGATTGTGAAATTAGTGTAATTGATTGTGCAATTGTAATTAGAATACAAATATAGATTTGAAAAAATATAGAGTTCATTTTTGAAATTGTAGAGTTTGATTTTGGAAAAATATAGATTTAAAAAATTAATTAGATTATAAAAAATTAATTAGATTAAAAAATTAATAGGGTTTTTTTTTATAGTTGTATCAATTTTAAAAAAATAATAGGGTTTTTATTGTAATTTATTGTACCAAAGTTTGGTAAAAATAATAGGGTTTTTATTGTAATTTATTATTTTAAAAAAATAATAGGATTTAAAAAATTACTTACATTAAAAGTTTGGTAATTTATTATACCAAAGTTTGATCGTTTTCTAATTTATGTTTGTAGAATAATGTCAAATTCGGGTGATCATTTCAGCAATCCTGGAGACGAGGACATGCAAGGTACATCTCAGTCAGCCTCGTCACAAAGAAGGAAGCGAGGTCCGACCAAGTGCAAATCCATAGCAGAGGCGAAGCAATTTTCCATCGAGTTCACCGACGATGGCAATCCGACGGGGGCAAACCATTTGCCGTACTCAAATTGGGTGAGCAATCTCGCAAAGGAGAAAGTCGACATCAGGGTAGAGAGCTGGAAGAAAGTAACTAAAGAAGATAAGGAAGAATGGTGACAAATGATTAAGGTAATATGATTATATTTCAATATTTCAATTTGATTGTTGTTAATTAGAGTAAGATACGGATAATTATTTGCTGTCAATCAGGCTCAATGGAACATCAAGAATGACAACAATGACGTCCAACGGAAGTCGAAGACCTTGAAGATAATGAATGAGGGGTGGAAGCAACATAAAAGTACTCTTGTGACGGAATGGATGAAGAAAGGGAGGAGTCCGGTCGGGTACTATGAAAAGGTGACACAAGAGATATGGGATGAGTTCGTTGCCATGAAATCCACACCCGAGTTCATGGTAACTAAATTTATAGAGTTTTAACTATTTTAAAAATTGATCGGTTGTTATATTTTAACTAACAGTTTGATTTGCTTTTATTTTTGAAGGAAAAGAGCGAAAGGGGCAGGAGAACTGTTGGCATGAATAAGTACCCGCACCATTTAGGGTCAGGCGGGTACGAGGGTAAGTCGGCGGAATGGAAGTCCGTGCTGGATTCAAACAAAGATTCTGACTCACCCGTGGTAAAGATCACGAATCCCAGGGGCACGAATTGGCTAATGGCAAGATCTGAGATTACCGCTAACGGGAAGATCCGACTGCCTCAAGAGTTGCAACCCGTGGCTCACAAAATGGTAAGACATTTTTGTCATAACCTTGAGTCATTAAAAAAAAATTATAGCTCACTCACTTTAATTATTATTTTGTTGCATTCATTTTTTTTATTAACAGTTGCAAGTGGAGGAGGAGGTCTCGTTGGGTGTCCGGACCTGTTCGAGGGAGAATGACTCGTTGAATCAAACGCTTGATAATCCGGAGCACCCGGGTCGGGTAAGGGGTGTAGGCGTCTACAAGGGTTTCAAGGATGTTTTCCGTTCAGAGAAACCCAAGCGAAGATCGCGTGCCAAAGCCACCGAGGAAGAGAGAGATGCGCGGCTCCGCCGGGAAATCCAAAAGGAGTACGAGGTGAGGATGGCGGAGATGGAAGCAAGGATTGTAAGCCACGTGAGATCTTATAAGTTTACACACCCATCCGAGCAAGGAACCCCTATTTTGCCAGGAATTCGGCGCAGCAGTCAAGCATCTGGGAACTGCGAGGACGAGTTTGATAATATGAAGGTAATACCTACTATTCATAATCTAAAAGCAATTACTATTGCTTCGTAAGCTTAGTCTAAAATATTCAATCCTAATAATAATTGCAGGTGGCCACCAAATGCGACTTGGTCATTTGGAGCGGTACGGTGCCTATTACAGTTGGCAAGGGTCTCGTAATTCCAAATCAGTCGATTGTGCACAATGCTCCGGTTGGGCGCGGCTATGTATGCGTGCAGGTCGACTCTGTGGAAACACAATGGCTGAGGCTCCCTCTTCCTGTCCCGACTGAGGAAATGTTTGTTATGGATGACACCCGTGAGTCATTTATCCAGTGGCCCAAGAATCAGATCATTCTGGATCAGGTAATATCTAAATTATCAATATCTCTTGTTACATTAAAAACTGATCTTTTTAAATACTTGAAAATAAATTTTAAATTTGATGCATGCGTAGGAGGCCCATTTGTCACCGGTACGGGGGTACAGCGGGATGGTCGGCGCGACCGTTGCCCCCGGTAGAGACTGATGCTCGGAGTCCAGCCGAGGCGCCAGGACCTGCAGACCGCTGTGTGGTCAGTCCCGAAGAATACGAGAATTTGCCTCTCGATTGTCAGCGTCTCCACGACTGCTTGATGCTGGCACCTGAAGGCAAGAACGACATCTTCATCCCGATCCCACCCGGGATGTTCCTGCACGACGGTTGGCATATCGTGATTAATTTCGAAGACTTCAAGGACTTCCTATATGCCAAGGGCCGCGATAGATGGCTTGATTGCTCATTCCTCACAATTTTCTCCATGTAAGTTGCCTTCCTTTATTTATATATTGTATAACACTCAAATATTTATTCAAAATGTAATGATCTTTCAGGAAGCTGCTCCGAACCTGCGAAGCATGGACGCCCGATGATAAGGTAAACAAGACTGTAATTCTGGATCCCGGCAAACTCAATGCCACTGTGCTAATAGGTCAGCCTGACCAGTGTGTCGATTACATGTGCTATGCGATGCACCGTTGCCAAATGGATGACAAGACATTTATTCTCGTGCCATACCACCAGATGTACGATTCTATATTTTCAATTAAATAATTATAAAAAAAATTAAATGTAATTATAATTGTGTTTAAATTTCTACAGCACACACTGGTGTTTGTTCGTCATCATTCCAGCTGCGAATAGGGCTTTTATCATGGATTCTGCAAGGCCAAAAGGAATCAAACCACAAGATTGCAAAGACATTTGTCCCTTTGTAGAACAGTAAGTAATATCTTTTCATTAGGTTTGATTTTTTTTTCTAATTGTAATTAAATTGTCAAATGAAATTGCTAAATACAGTCACGTAATTTTGTAAGGGCTTGGAGCAAATATGTTAAAGAAGGAGGAGTGCAAGCAAAAGGAAGAGGGGTCGTGAAAGATAAATTCAAAATTGAGTAGTTACCGGTGAGCTTATTATACAAAAAAAATTTAACTTAAATTTTATAGTTTAAAAAAATATTTGCATTCTAACATTGGCCGATAAATGTAAATTTCAGTGCGCGCGACAGCAGGAGGGTTGGGAGTGCGCTTATTATACAATGAATTTCATGATGGGTTGGATCGAAAGAGATCAATTTAAATTTCCAAAAGAGGTATGTAATTCACATTAAATATAATTTTAAAAATATCAATAATTCGATCCGTCCCTCGTTACTAACTCAAATTATAATTGTAGTATAACCGGTGCCAAGACGCTTACTCAAGTGAGAGGGATGTGGGCAAGGTGGTTTATTTCCCAATTTTGTACTCCACAATATGGATTTTTATAAACTAAATTTGTGTAATTATTAATATTGAATTGTTATGTTGTTTTGCCAATTTATATCTGTTTTGGGGTTCTGTTTTGGGTTAAAAAAACATTCTGATTTTATATATAATGGCTAGCAAACGTGGAGGCTAGCCAAAAACAAAAAAAATACAAAAAAAAAAATTAAAATCATACACGGATATTTCAAGAAATCCGTTTTCAAATTAAATTTTTTTTTATCTTCCTACACGGATTAATAATAAAAAACCGTGGAGCTCCAGAAATCCGTTTTCAAATTAAATTTTTTTTTTATCTTCCTACACGGATTAATAATAAAAAACCGTGGAGCTAGGGTATGGAGCTACATGGTTTTTTATTAAAAATCCGTGTAGGAATATGTTTCATACACGGTTTTTTATTACAAAACTGTGTAGCTCTGAGTATTTCCACATGGTTATTTAGTAAAAAATCCGTGTAGGATTAGTGTAATCGTACACGGATAAATGTGGACTTTCCTACACCCCAGTATTGCACACGTTTCCAAATCCGTGTAGCTCTCCAGTTAAAGTCCGTGTACAAACTGTATTTTTTGTAGTAGTGTTAATTAATGGCACGATCTGTTAACTATTTTTTCATTCCTTTATCCTCTTTATTTAATTTCCATTTCAATCTAATAGTTCAAGTTCTCTCACCAAGTCATTTTCCTTTTCAATGTTCGTTTGTTGTCGGCCCAGCACAAGACAAGTGTACACTTCTACTTTATTTATTATTTTCTTGTGGTTTCATATACAGCATACGGCTCACAGTAAATAAGGTCCATTTGAACTACTATAAAGTTCTTTTATAGTTGAGAAGGTATATATATAGAAGTACTAGGGTACAATACCTTATGGAATCGGTACCAAATTAAATGATATTGTTAAACTTTTGAGTTTAACCCTCAAGGCTGAACTACTTCCATATGGACAGTCTTAATTTCTATATTTCAAGAATTTGCAATCATTTTTCAGTATCGACAAATAACAACATGAAAATGACAAGATTTAATGGAAGCTGGGTTCAAATCAACTTTCACGAATTCCATTAACATGAATCACCATTTAGCTTGTTCAACTCTGTTTCATAGCACCATTAAGTTGGTTTATATATTCAGTTTTCAAAGGTTACCAACCCTAATCTTTTAGCATAGAAACAAGAAGAGAGAGATGAATACCAAGCAGTTGCGCTAACTGCTGTGGGAGAAAGAAACACATAACCACTGATTTCCAATCACTAGAGTTCAGCCACAAAGAAGAGTAATTGAACACTTTCAGTTTCTTTGCGGAAGAGAAGAGGAAACAAGAAATTGAGTGTTCCAGAAAACAACTAAATGGTATAAAAGAGAAGATAAACGGGGTAAATTACAAGCAGCTTAGTCATATGCTTTTCTGTAGCGTTAGAGCGAGCCACGCACAGAGAGAGAAATAGAGGAGAGAGATTAAATATCATGAATAAGGTAATCATTAGTGATAAAATATCAGGAAGGGGGAGGGAGCGAGAAACTATTGAAAAATATGAGAGATATTGGGCACAGTAGAGAGCAATCATGCATCTCTCTTAGTTGGTATGGATAACCATGCTGTAACAAGGGAATTTGGCCACGCAAAGAGAGAGAAAGAGTCAAATAATTAAATAGAGATGGTACATAGGATGACAAGGGGTCCCACAATAAGCTTCATTCTTAAGTTGGTAGATGATGCATAAAATATTCCTATTAAATAAATTCTGTGCATTTCAATATATTGATTATTTATTTTCAGACTTTATATTCTCCAAATATTTCAAAAATTTCACAATAATATAAGGCATAATTTATTTCAGATATATAAATTTTCCAATTATCTGATAAACAGTAATTAACTTCAAGATAAATAAATTATCTTATCGTTATATTCAAAGAAATTCGTATTTATAATTCAAATGGTTTCCACTTTTCAAGAAAAAAATCTTAAAGATAATTTGTATATCATTCAATTATTAATTTTGTATTTTTATTTTCCAGGATGTAACAGAAATGGCATGGCTCGCATGAGGTAAGATTATGTTGTTCCCGAAAAAGTTTTGACAGTGTGGCATGACTCCAGTGAATTGTTGGAATATGAGATTGCCCAAAATGAAATTTGTGGGAATTTAGTGAATTTTTAAATAACATCTTTGATAAGTTGTAGGCAAAAACGGTAAGTATGGTAGGTAACCTTCAACTCTATAGGCGCTTCCACCTGTAGTGCATGCTTAACCATTCTGAAATATGATAATTATGCAGGCGCCATTTATTTTTGAATAGAGAATGACCGTTAGCATATAGGCACCAATTTCGAGTAGCGCATGCTTGAGTATTGAACTTGAACGTGTTGATCACGTAGGAGCCAATTTTCGGACAGCGCATTATCAAATCATGTAGGCGCTAATCTCCGGATAGAGCATGTTCAAGTCTTGTATGTGCTACTTTTAGGTAGCTTATGTTTGAGTCTTAAACCTGAAACCAGATGATCATGTAGGCACTTCTACAGCGCATGATCGAATTCCTGTACATGCTACTGCGTGGTAGTGTCTGATTGAAACTTGACGGTCATATAGACGCCATAATTCGGGTAGCCCAAAATAAAAAATGATGTAGGTGCTTCCACCTGTAGCGCATGACTTGAAAACCAATTGTGAATTTCAGTTGATCACGTATTCAATCCAAAATTATGAGAAGATTCTAACAATTGAGGAATAGTGTCAAAAAAGAATTGCCAGTCCAAAAGTTATAATTTTTTTTAACGGGTCATATTTTGATGTTCTTCAACGGCAATCTGAATTTTTATAAAATAATGCTTTTAGAGTACTTGCCAGAAAGAAGGTTATTTGTTTACTTCAAATAAATTTGTTATGGTATTTCGTTTGTATATTATTATACCATAATAGGTTTAGGTTTATTTCGATTTGTTTATTTCGTGTAAATTATGTATCTCGAAAAGAAAAATTTCCTCATGCCTTGTGGCTCATTTAACTATTATTGGTAATGTATGTATATAAATGATTATATTTGATGATTTAATCGCCTTACGCTAATGAGCGCGGCGGGCTATCGGTCCTCTCAATTAAACCTTTCTCAGCTAATAAAAACAAGAAGACGAATAGAAAAGTCAAAATTAAATAAACAAATAAAAATCCTCTCCATACTATTAAACCTTTATGTACTAAAGTGGAGAAAGAAACATAGTTTAAAATAAAATGTGAGAAAAAGAACAGATAAGCATCTTCCATCCCAATGTACTGTGATGTTTACACGATTAAACCTAAGACCTCTGACGAATAGTTTTTAATTTCAACACGAATAACATGTGTTTTGATCACAAAAATATATTTCCAAGTAAACAGTAGATAGTTGCTTATTGGCCAAAACAGAATGAAAACCGAATCATATTTAATGTGGAGAATTTCGTTTGTTATCTGTTTATTTTGAAAAATATAGTTCGGAACATCTGGGGATATTAAATACTATACCTATTGCCTTTTTTGTGTGTGCGCACCAAACTTCGTTTTTTATTCGAAGTTTGGTATATTTGGCTTGAACAATTACAAGAACGTTTACCATTTATAAATGGCATATGATACACGGATGCAAATTAATAGTGTATAAAGAGAGAGGCCCTCGTGCGAAAAGGAACTCAACTATATATACTGTCATGGCCCCGCTGCCGGGCCGGGAGTCGCGACAAGATAGGCATCCTCACATCCATCTGTCGTTCCGTCAACCTACGTCGCAACAAAAATAACAATAGAAACGATATACGGAGTCAGCTACAAAACTAAGTAATCGGTTATGCAACGACGCGCTTCTCTATAACTAGCTTAATTAAACAACTATTTAAACAGACTGGATTAATCCACACAATTTCGAATCAAATTATGCTTGCATATTTAACCGACGATAGCACTGGGTCTGGATTATCAGTAAAACAAGTCACACAGTATCCATATCATTTCATTACACACAATATTCATATATATCATTCACAATTCTCGGTACACAAAATCATATCATTCCATAAATCAAATTTGAACCTCAAACCTGCTATCCCATTAAATATGAATCATATGACCCAATACCAAATTCAAAATGCAATTCAACCAAAACAAATCGAAAACACAGATTATAGAGAAGTCTGGTTACCTGATAGAGATTAATTCAAAAATCCAATTCGAGTTGTGATGATTGTTCAAAATCAACACGACGTAGTCAGAATTCCAATTTGATAGAAAATCAAATAATCAAAATTTTGTACCAAAAATATTTATTTTGATTTTCAAATTTCCTCCTAAAATCTCTCTTTTTTTAGTTCGGTATTTTTTATTTATTTATTTTACTCTATTGATTTTTTTTAATTTCTTTTACTCTTTTTTTACCATGAATAACGCACGTGGCATCTATTGCCACATTAGCTTCTTCTTCTTTTTTTACCTTTTGTTTTGCAAATTAAACCTTATAATATCTAAATATTACATATATATCCAAAATAAATTTAGAAACAAAAATTAAATTACCGGATGTTACAATTCTTCCGCTCTTAAAATATAATTTTGTCCTCAAAATTTAAATGGATAGTACTCCAATTGAACGAGGCATTACAAGTAATAATGAAATCGAATTTATCATATACAGATCAATCGGAGAAGATAATCAACTTGAACCAAATTAATTTATTTATGTACATTTATTTACATTAAAATTCTATACGTATATAAATTCATGTCAAACAGACTATATACCAAATAACAATCAAGGATATTACAAAATCGATAATCGGTTAAATTTCAGATATTTCAGACAATCAAAATTTCAGGATAAATATTTCAAAATGTATAATTAGATAACTGCAGAAAGTTGTCAGACTAATTCAAAACGGATTGAAACATAGATTTAATACTAATAACAATTTCAGAAGTCAATTATTTAGAAGGTCAAATTTCATTTTGGGTCAGACAAATGCAATTTAGAATACTTATCAAACTATCAATACAAAGTATAGAATCCAATTAAATTCTATTCAGTTTATACTGAACACTGATAACAAACGAAACATGGACCCAAACACAGTCCGAAGAACGAATGCCCTGATACCAAAATTGTCACGACCCTGCCGCCGGGCCAGGAGTCGCGACAACATAGGCACCCTCGCATCCATCCACCGTCCCGTCAACCTACGTCGTAACAAAAATAACAACAGAAACAATACATAGTCGGCTACAAAGCTCAGTAACCGGTTATTTAATAATGCTCTTCTCTATAATTGGCTTAATTAAACAATAATTCAAACAGACTGGATTAATCTACACAATTTCAAATCAAATAATGCTTGCATATTTAACCGACGCTAGCACCGGCTCTGGGTTATCAGTAAAAAAAGTCACACAGTATCCATATCATTTCATTCCGCACAATCATATATATCATTCACAATTCTCAGTACACAGAATTATATCATTTCAGCAATCAAATTCGAACCTCAGACCCGCTATCCCGTTAATTACGCATCATATGACCCAATACCCAATTCAAAATGCAATTCAGCCAAAAGAAATCGAAAACACAGATTATAGACAAGTCCAGTTACCTAATAGCAATCAATTTAGAAATACAATTCGAGTTGTTACGACTGTTTAGAATCAACATGACGTAGTCGGAATTCTAATCGGATAGAAAATCGAAAATATGTGGATTTTGTATCAAAAATATTTATTTTGATTTTCAAATTTCCTCCTAATTTCTCTCTTTTTTTTTAGTTCGGTATTTTTTTTTATTTCTTTTACTATGTTGATTTTAAAGAGAGATATCATTATTTCATGTTCAATTGCAACATTCAAAGTAAGACAAAAAAAAATAATCATACAGAGTAGCTAGATAGTTTTCTGCCAGCATGTGTATTGAAAACATGTACAGAAACTAGAGCATTTTTTTAAAAACAAAATTAATTCAGTCTCTCTCAATTAAACCTTTATCTACTAATAAAAAAAAGAAAAATAATCGGAAAGACAAAATTAAATAGAGAAATAAAAATCCTCTCTATCTCAATGAAACCTTTCTCTACTAATAAAAGAGGACGCAAATAATTGAAAAGACAAAATTAAATAAAGAAATAAAAATCCTTTCTATCTCAAATTCTCAATTAAAACTTTACGCACTAAAGAAGACAAAAAAAAATAGTTCAAAACAAAATGTGAGAAAATGAAATGATAAGCATGTTCTATCCGACAGTACTGTGATGTGTACATGACAACAAAATAAACCTAACAGCTGGCACTAATAGTTTTTACCTTGAACACAAAAAACATGTGTTTGCACCACAAAAAAATTATTTCAATGTAAACAGTAGATAGTGGTTTATTGGCCAAAACCGAATCATATTTAATGTGGAGAATTTCGATACTGCACATAGTTAATTAAAAATGGGTTGCTTTGAGATTCATAATTTAAAATTTTGGATTTGAGTTATCCTAGAAGACACTGAACTATAAATTTTCGTGTGTTTTCTGTTTATTTTGAAAAATATAGTTCGGAACATCTGGGTATATTAAATACTATACATTTTTTTTTTTTTTTTGTATGTGCACACCAAACTTCGTTTTTTATTCAAAGGTTGGTATTTGATACAAGATGCGAGAAAATTTAAATTAATAGTGTATAAAGGGAGGAGGCACTCGCGCCAAAATAAACTCAACTATATATACCCATACCGTCATTTAAAATACAGCCATTTACTAAAGTAACCTATATGTGTACATTATTTGTGAATAAAATAACCGTGTATGATATTAGCAATCAAAATTTCATTCAAATCGACAAACTTTTTACTAGAAATACAATATTTCAAGTTCAATTACCACACTCAAAGTAAGACAAAAAAAAAACATACAGAAACTTGAGCCCTTTTTTTAAAACCAAAATTAATTAAGTCCCTGACAATTAAAACTTTATCTGCTAATAAAAAGAAGAAAAATAATTGGAATGACAAAATTAAATTGAGAAAGAAAAATTCTCTCTTATCTCAATGAAACCTTTCTGTACAAACGAAAAGAAGACGAAAATAATTGAAAAGACTAAATTAATTATAAAGAAACAAAACCTCTCTATCTCAAATTTTCAACTAAACCTTTCTCCACTAAACAAGACAAAAGAAAAATAGTTGAAAACGAAATGTGAGAAAAAGAAATGATAAGCATTTTCTATCCGAATTGTACTATGATTTACATGTACACGACTAATTAAACCTAACAGCTCGGACTAATAGTTTTCAATTTGAGCACGGAAAACATGTGTTTGGACCACACAAAAAGTATTGCAATGTAAACAGTAGATAGTTGTATATTGGCCAAAACCGAATCATATTTAATGTGGAGAATTTCAATTATATATGCACAGAGCAATATTAATTGAAAATGAATTGCTTTGAGATTAATAATTTAAAATTTAGGATTTGAGATATCCTAGAAGGCACTTAACTATAAATTTTTGTATGTTATCTGTTTATTTAAAAAAAAAAAATAGGTAGTAACATCCGGGGTTATTAAATACTATACCTATTTTTTTTTTTTTTTTGGGTGCACCAAACCTCCATTTTTATTCAAAGTTTGGTATTTCGCTCAGACCACTACAAGAACGTTAATTATCAACAGCATATGATACACGGATGCGAGCAATATCAACAGCAGTATTTCGCTCCATTTTTAATTAAGTCTCTCTCAATTAAACCTTTATCTACTAATAATAAAAAAAATCATTGGATACTCAAAATTAAATAGAGAAAGAAAAATCCTCGCTTTCTCAACGAAACCTTTCTGATGTACTAATAATAAGAAGAAGAAAATAATTGAAAAGACAAAATTTGAAAAAAACAAAACAAAAATTTTCTATATCTCAAATTTTCAATTAGACCTTTATGCACTCAAGAAGAGAGAAAAATAGTTGAAAACGAAATGTGAGAAAATAGAATGATAAGCATTTTCTATCCGACAGTACTGCTTGTGATGTGTACAGGGCTAATTAAACGTAACACCTCCGATTAATAGTTTTTAATTTGAACTCGAAAAACATGTGTTGGGGCCACTAAAATGATATTTCAAAGTAAACATTAGATAGTTGTTTATAAGCCAAAACCGAATCATCTTTAGTGTGGATAATTTCTATAATGCACAGAGCAATATTAATTGAAAATGGGTTGTTTCGAGATTCAAAATATAAAATTTTGTTGTTGAGGTATCCTAGAAGACACTTAATCATGGCATAGATCCAGTCTTTTTGTAATCAATGTCTTTCTTTGTGTGAAACCATTAGCATCAAGACGGGTGTGACATTTCTTCACATTACCTTTTGAATTTCTCTTAGTTTTAAATATTTATTTGCAACCAATAGACACATTTTCCCAAATGTTATTGTCAACTATTTAATTTATTTCCTCAATTATTGCATCGATCCAATTTTGAGAGTTACGGTCTTCTACGACTTGTTTGAAATTTGGGGAGTCATTTTCTAGCAAGCCAATATGAGACACATGTTCCAGAAGGTATATACTTCATAATAAAGATATACCATCTTTTTGTCTCTCTAGTAGACCTTACAGCACTGTGATGGGTGACAACTGATTCCTGCTGGTCGGGAGAGCCCGTCAGCAGTGTGGCTGACGAATTACGTGCAGCCCTTACGTAGCTCTGACATTTGACCTTGTGATGATTATGTTGATGCCTAGTCTTTAATAATGATTTTCTTTTTGATAATCGTATCTTGTGTTGTATTAGTACATATGTCCATCACTGACGTTTCAGAACCATTGGTAAAAGTATCAACACGAACAATTTTTTATATAGAACCTTTGGTGTTGATACTTTTACCAACGGTTCTTTTTGCATAAAGTTGGTGTTGAAACTTTCACCATCGGTCCCTTCTAAAGAACCGTTGGTGTTGATATATTGTTCAATTATTAGAATATCATGATTGGATTCTATTATATGACCCTGATATTATATTTTTTTTGGGAACTATAATAGTTTCCTCTATTATATTCCTTAAATGCCCTCCTAACTAACTTATCTATAAAGTACAATTGGTCACTAATTAACTAGAGAAAACAATAACTACTTGGAGAACCACTTAAATTTGAAAAAAATTACAATTGGCGCGCGAATGTATTCTTATATAATATATCAATTATTCATACCTAAGAACTCAAAAACTGAACATCAACTTTCTTTTATTTTTAATCAAACATCCATCTTTTACACATTTACACATTTTAAGAAGTGGGTTTTTTTTCCGTTTAATTTTGTCAATATTTATAACGATATGTGAGGAATTTTACAAATCTAAAATCATGAATATTTTATATGTAATTATCTCTTTCAAATGAGATCCATGATGAAATACTTTCGGGTTCTTCGTCGTTCAAGTATTCATACCTCAGCGTGCAAGCATTCATACTAAAACATATAAAGTATTTATACTATAACTTTAAAAGTATCATTACTATAAAATATTTAAACTACAAAGTGTTCATACTAAAATATATAAAATATTCGTACTAGAACATTGGAAGTATTCACACTATAAGATTGAAAATATTCATACTAGGGAGCTAAAGTATTCATAACAAGGTTATGCTAACTGCAAAGTAATATACAAATAGATAAAATTTAGAAAATATTCAAATTACAAAGTATTCATATTAAAACATATAACATATTCATACTAAAATATTAAAATTATATATACATTCCAGTAAATATTCAAAGTACAAAGTATCATTACTAGAAAATATTCAAACTACAAAGTAATCATATTAACACATATAAAGAATTTGTTGTTCGAAATTGTCTCAAAATTCAAATTTATCTCTCGGAATATGTGCACTCTAGATCCGAATAGATTGTTGTGGATTCTAATCAGACGGTCCCAATCGAAAAGCCAAAAATTGGATGACTTCACTAGATCTGAATTCACATAAGTGGAGGGACACGATCTTTACTTGTTTATAATAATAGAATAATCAATTTTAAATAAAAATATAAGTATTTTTTAAGAAAAATACTAAAATAAAAATATTTTTTCTCTCAGCATTAAAAAAAATATAACTTAAGAGTCTTAGACGCTTAACAGTTAAAATAGTTTTCTCTATCAATTATATTATTTATACGTACAAAGGCGGTAAACATACAAAGCGTCTAGTTTTTGGTTTTGTCTCTTTTCGAGTACTACAAGTTATGTAGAAGGTTTCCCTCTTTATTAATTATTGTTAGACGTGTACCGCATATAGTTAGTTATTAACAATAATTAACGGATAATATAGGCAACTATCACGGGACGTTTAGGGAACTAGCATGACGGGTACAAAATGATTTTTCTATTTTTTTTCAAATGTTTGCAAAATGCTGATTGCAGATGATACCAATTCTTCAAAATACCACTTTCAGTTAAGATAACTTTCAAAAGGGACAAGATCCATTTCATTCTTAGCCAAAGAGATACAGGATATATATCACTTCAAAAAAGAAACAAAAACATACATGATTGAATTATTCGTGTCACCAACGTATAACATCTAAAACATCAATAGTAGCAAATAGTAACCAAAGAACTGATCTTGCACAAACACAACCCACTATCAGACATATCTATCTACTCAGACAAACAATCTACATGATGGACCTCTCACCTTTTATTCTTGTAGAGCGCGGGATATATTTAGGCATGATCATAACCTTCTTGGCAAGAGCAACATCTCCGTTACTAGTGATGTCCACATTAATTGTAACTAAACCATAAAATGAATGAGGTGAAGAATAATATTGAATATATATACTAAAAAAACTCAATTGAAAGAAATGAATTTAGTTAAATTAATGAATCTCGTCTAGTTGGTCTCTTATATACGGAAATGTTCTTCTTCTTCAAAGCCTTTATTTCCAAACAAGTTGGGGTAGCTTAGAAATAAAACCCAATTGAAATCAACAAGAAAGGAATTTCTCAAGAGGTCACCCATCCTAGTACTACTAATGCACAATTTATGAGTGTTTTATTTCCATAAATGAGTTTTTTTTTTAACCGTTGGCTCCCCAAGCCTATCACAAATCCCACCACCTTTTTCCTGGCTTTGGATAGACTATACAAAAACTACACTGGCGGAATTATATATGGAAAGGTTCATGGATATAAAATTCAATTGTTAATTGGTATGTTTATTCATAAATATATGTGCTTTTGAGCGTTAAAATGAAATTTTATATAATATAAGGAAAATAATTTGGATTGTACCATGAAAAAAAAAAATTGGTACAAATATATATATATATATATATATATAGATGGGCTATGGTGAGTTGTGAAGTAAAACGACATTTTACTTCACACTCGTATTCCAATTTGAAAATCCAAACAACCGATTCGAACCGCTCAATATTTTCTCCATATTGAAATGTGCTTGGAGACCAAATTTTACATTTTTTTTGAATTTTTTTACTATTTATTAAGCCACTTTGAAAATCACAGATCCGGGTGAACAGTAAAATTTTCTGGACCATTGGATCAGCGATTTTCAAAGTGGCTTAATAAATAGTAAAAAAATTTCAAAAAATGTAAAATTTGGTCTCCAAGCACATTTCAATATGGAGAACATGTTGAGCGGTTCGGATCAGTTGTTTGGATTTTCAAAATAAAAATATGATTGTGAAGTAAAAATGACTTCTTACTTCACAACTCACCATAGCCCATACCTATATATATATATATATATATTGGGATACAGTTCCGGAGATAAAGGCATGTGTGCTTAATTATCATAATTGGTAATGATTTTTAGAAATTCTCTCTTATTCTACACTTCTTATTTGCATCTTACATATATTTGTACGTATTTAACATTCAAATTATTCATATCTAAGTTCACATATTTTAATTTGTAATATAAAGTATTAACCATATATTTTTCCGAATGATGACAAAAATAGTCCAAGTTTAAAAGATTATCAAAAAAAGAAAAATAATATTCTTGGAAATTTTATTCGTAACATGCAAGTAATTGATAATTTTATTATCAATTATTAACATTTAATTGCACACAGGGAGTACACATAAATGATATACTATAGTCAAAAAAATTGATGGTAATAAAGCAAAAGTAAATGATGCATGTACCATAGAAGGCAATCTCGGTCAATTCTGAGTGAATAATGCATGTACCAAAGAAAGCACAAGTGAATGATGCATGTACCAAAGAATATGTCACGTCATAATTATTTAAGTTAAACAAGCTTCTGGCAAAAAATCTTAGTTTCCGATTTATCCGTTTCTGATTCCCCTGTCAATGTGACCGATTCAGATTTGCCTTCTATAGCATGTAATGTATATATAAGAGGAGTACCAGCAATGTGTTTTCCCCAAGGAAAGAGAAAGTTTAAGGATTGTTATCTAGAAACAAATTCTTGAGCTAGCTAGCTAGAAAGATGATTAGCGTACTACAGAAAACATGCCCCGCTGTTTGCAACAGTGAGAAGCAGGAGAGCTTTGCCCGAAGGTCTGTAAACTATGAGCCGACATCGTGGAGTGCTGACACTTTCATCATTCACACTCTTCCTATTCAGGTATTACCTTAATTAATCTCCATATATATATATTTTCCCGTCATGATGAACTCCTGAGTCCTGATAAGTAGTTGTTGGGCTCCTTGCATATATGTACTGGTAATCGTATCATAATAAATAGAGACTAGTTCTTCTTTGTTGATGCTATCCTCTTTTGGTGCATAAAATTCGATAGTATTTAATTACACTTGAGTGCTTAAACTATATTTAAATATTGAAGATGAGGAGGGTTCAGATGTAGAATGATTTTTGTGCTACAATATGCTCCACATCATGTATCTCTATTTTCAAAGTCCAAACAGTCGATTCAAACCTCTCAACATGATCTTCATAATAAAATATGCTTGGAATCCAAATTTCATATTTTTTATAATTTTTTTACTATTTTTTTAGATAGCTACAAAATCAATGTTTTAAGGAGATTATGGACCATCCGATAAAGTGATTTTACCTATGTAAAAAAAAATAGTAAACAAATTCTAGAAAATAAAAAATTTGGACTCCAAAGAATATTTTATTATGAAGATCATGTTGAGAGGTTCGGACCATCTGTCTGAACTTTAAAACAATGATAAAAGATATGGAGCATGTTGGAGCACAAAATTATGGTCCATTCGACCGTTTGAACTTTGAAAAAAAAAAACAATTGGTTGCACCAGGGCTCCGGAACAAACGTTTTGATATTAGCCAACCTCTATACATATATATATCGTTTGCCAACAAAGAACAATTTCAGTTTTTTGACGCTAATTGTCCTGTTAGGTCTCTACAACCCTCGAGTGGAACTATATATACTAACATTTGGAAAGCATAAAAATAATTAAACCCTGATCAGCTTCAATTTTATAAATTGAAAGTAACTGATACATATAGTATATAAAAATTAGTTTAGGCCAATTTCTTTTATATTATATTTCAAGTAAATTCAAGGGAAAATTTCCAGTGTGCCCATCTAAACTTTTTAAATAATTAATTTTCTCATCAAAACACCACAATATTCAATATCACCATAGAAATTAAAAGTTCTTTATTTTATCCCCTTTGAACTATTTAATAATTTTGTAATTATAAATGAACCAAAATGCCTTCCGAAACAAGAGTGAATTTTCACTGGTTTAGAGGAAGAAAAACATCAAAATTGAAGAGTACTACATGGCTCTACCAAGTGTCCATCTGCCCAGTGCTATTCTACCTTACGAGTGATGCACCTACATACAAAAATTTGAACTTTCGAATTAATTTAGTATAAAGTCAATCGGTGAAAGGATGCTTAATAAATGAATGCATTAAAATTAATTTATAAACCTTCTAGTTTTGAACAATTGACTTCATACTAAATTAATTAGAAAGTTTAAAATTTTCACATATAGATGCATCACTCATAAGATAGAAAGATTTCAATGGTTTGGATTCGTCGTTTAAAGCCAATACAATAGATTTTAGAGTTGAGTTCACAAAGAGGTTTGGTGAATTTAGGAACACCCTAGTTCTAGTCGTAATTAATTATCCATTTTAAAAGTTATGTTTATTTATTGTTTTACGCATTAATCTGTAGACATGCATGATACAAATTTCTAATTTTATTATTTATAAATATAATAGAAATATATATTTATATTTAACTACCAATAAAAGATGGTAGTTCATCAATTATAATTTACTATTATGATCCGAATTGTTTTTGGACATGTTACATTATCTATAATTCATCTTATTTTTTTTCTTGTATAGATAACGTATTAAAACCTATAAACAAAAATAATTCAACTTAGTTTCCTCTCAATTCACCGTCTCTGTACCATCTTCTCTACTTCTGCAATGCACTAATCGTAAGCAACAAAGGGTGGCAACCATCAAAACGTTTACATTATCCATGGTGAAAACTATGCATTACTAAAATTTAGTGGTAAGCGTCATATATATTAATTAAATAACCTAAATAATATTATCTTTGCACATTTATTTGGTCTTGCAGAAGCACAAAGAGTGGAATGAAGGAAGGATAAGAGAGCTAAAAGAGCAAGTTAGATCGATACTTGGGTCCACCACTGACCCTGTGGAGATGGTGAACTTGATTGATACAATCGAACACTTCAGCATAGGTTACCACTTTAAGAGAGACATTCATGATGCATTAATCGATCTTCATGATGCTAATCTTACCAGTTGGGATCTTCATCATGTGGCAACTCGCTTCCGGCTACTCAGGCAACATGGGTTTCATGCGTCTTCAGGTAATATTCAATTAACTACCTCGAAGGTCATGTTTCGTATCAACTTATGTTTAAAAAAATTATTATTATTTATAAGAAAAAATGCATTCTTAATTAGAAGAACTCCTGAGTCTATTTTCTTTAAATCATGTTTTAATTTGTAAATCATATATATTATTAGGGTTGAATTCTTGCGTTTGGTTAAAAAAAATTGGTTATAAAGTAGTATCTCGGGACGTACTTAGCAGTGGGAGGAAAAAATGTAGAGGGGTTAAATTCGTATAATTTTTTTAAATAAAATATATTTTCAAATTTTTACGCAAAGGGCAGGAATTGTCACATCTTGGACTTATTTGTGGCTACGTCTCTATCTCGAGACATTAAATTAATCGCATAAGCTGACCATTTCATGTATTTAAACATTTTCAGATGTATTTCTCAACTTCAAAGATGATCAAGGAAACTTTCATGAGAATATAAGCAAGGATCCGAAAGGATTGCTTAGCCTGTATAACGCAGGTTATCTTGCAACTCCTGGTGAGGAAATACTTGTTGATGCAATTTCTTTTGCTAGGGGCCATCTCTCATTAATGCTTGATAATTTGAGATCCCCACTAAAGAAACAAGTATTGCGCGCACTCAAGACACCGTTGCATCAGATGTTGCCGAGAGTGGAGGCAAGGTTTTATATTGAAGAATATGATGAGGAGGAAAGCGGATATCAAATATTACTTGAGCTTGCAAAGTTGGACTTTAATACATTGCAAAGTCTTCATTTAGAAGAAATGAAGATTCTTTCTCTGTGAGTTCAATTCTTTATTTAGAATCTCTTTTAGCACCGTGAATATAATCCCCACTTCCCACTCTGTAGACCAGTGAAATAGAGCCTTGATCCTTAAAAATTGAGACCCGAAAAAATAGCACCTCGTTGACAACAACTTGATTGGTAGAAACCCCCCCCTCAATCTCCAAGCCCATAGTGTCTATAGTACCGGATGGTCACTATATAATCATCACCACCAATGCAACAATAACAAAATGTTTTGAAACTCTAAATTGTTTATTCCCAATCCTCCAAAGGGTCATATGTTAGTATTTGACAAAAAAAACTTAATACATTTTAGTGGTGAAAGAGAGAGCACTTAATGGCAAAAATTTAACTTTTATTATCAATATTTTCTTACTCTCTTACATGCAAAATATTTCTTACATATTATATAGACTCATAGGAACTTTCTACACACTATACTGTCACTAAATAACATTTAAACCTCTTATTAACCCTCTTTATTTCTTATACACGTTTTTCATCTTTCAAAACAACCTAGAAAACCACAACACGACTTTTAGAAAACTCCAATACATTCATGACAATTCGAGAGGATTCTATCAATTAACTAATACATTTGACCAAGTAATTAAGTTTATTACTTTCTAACATCATATACTACTGGCAATTCAATAGTGCTTCATTTCATTATAAGTGAACATAGATTACAACTAATAGAGATTTTGTTATACATGGTAATGCAGATGGTGGAAGAACCTAAATATCGCCGACAACCTAAAATATGCACGGGAGCGTTTATTAGAAGTCTACATAATTTTTTCTTTGCCACTATATTTTGAGGCTGAGTATAGCCGTGCACGGATAATGAATGCCAAATTTCTTGCCTTGGCAACAATTGTGGATGATACTTTTGATGTGTATGGCACATATGAAGAATGCAAGCTTCTAAATGATGCAATACAAAGGCAAGTTATTAATTTTACCTGAGATGTATATGTTTTATTTACAGAATGGTTTTTTAATATAAATTAATTGGCTTTTAAGTTTGCATTCCTAAATTTTTTAATATCAATTACTTGCAGGTGGGATGAAAAAGCAGTGGATTTGCTACCGATATACTTGAGGAACTTCTGTCACCAATTCATTAAGACAATTAATAATTTTGAGAATGAACTAGATCCTAGTGAGAAGTACCGTATGCCATACATTATAAAGTTGGTATGATACGATGTTTTTCTTATCTTTTGCTGCATCAGCATATTTGAATTATTTATATACATGTATAATTAATTATTATAAGTAACATATCAACTTTAGACCATCAAAAAAGAAAAAACATATCAACTTTAAGATTTTTATTTGTAGAAACCAGAGGTGTTCATTTTTTAAACTACCCTCATTCATACACATTCTGTTTAATAATTATATTCTTCCTAACTTTCCAAATATTTTGTTTTGTTGAAATTCGAGTTGTAATGTATTTTTTTTTCATATAAATAGGTTCAGACACTGGTAGATGGTAACATGCAAGAAGTAGAGTGGCATATGCGCGGGTATACACCATCCTTTCATGAGCGCAAAAATCCGGCATTAGATGGAAATCTTGCCTTTGTGGTTGGTCTTCCCTTTTTAGGACTTCCCAGGGAAGTAATCACCAAAGAGGTCTTTTACTGGCTCAATGCTATCCCTGATGTCGCCATGGATTCCATGAGAATTATGAGATACGCTGATGAGTTTATTGGCCATGAGGTACAAAATTGACCCAAATATGATTTAATGGAGTTTTTTCCTTAGTATAAATCAGTTAGGGTGCACATTAATATGTGGTATGCATAATTGAATTGTGTTAAATGATTTGGTATATGACGAGCAGTGCAACAAGTGTACAAAATAAATTTTCATTTTGTTGTTTGGTTATGTATTGCTTTCTGTATATATGTCAGACTGAATTGTTCGCATCAAAAGACGCAAAAATATAGTCTCATGTGAACCAACTGAACTACCTCAAATTCAAATAATGAAATGTTTAAGCATCCAGAAAAGGAATTCATTATTTATGTGAAGAAAAAATATCAAGCTACTGAAATAGTGCAACTTCAATTCAAACTGAAAAGTTGAAACATTCATTAAAGAAACCTAATGTTAAACTAGCTTCATTTGATATTTCTCTTTCAGCGTGAAAGTAAGTCCGGACAAGGACCGACATCATTTGTGTGCTACAAGATGGAACATAAGTTAACAAACGAAGCAACAACCATTAAGTTCCAGTCGTTTTGTGAGAAAGCATGGAAGAGAATAAACCAGGCATGTCTTCCACCGACTGATGGTCCCATGACAGTACTTGAGATATTTGTCAATATGGGCAGAATGATGGAGACCTTCTATGTGTACTTCAATGATGGGTTCAACAAACCCAGCAATGTGAAAAAAATCATTTCTCAGCTTCTGCTGGAACCTTTCTCTCTTTAAAATAAGTAAGCTATATCTATTTATTTTGTTGGAAGTATTAAAGGAGCTTAAAAAGGGGATACAAAAGGAGTTGGAGCCCAGTCAAGAATAAAGGAAGAACAGAAACTATAATAAGAAAATTCCACTTGATGTTTTCCTATTTATTAGGTTTTGTTGTTCTAATTAAAATAATTGACTTGTTGTACGAACATGGAAGTTTTTAGTTGTCACTAGGCATGTTCGACATTGTCATTTGTGAGACTTATGGTATTGAGTTACTATTAAAGTCGTGGCATTATTTGTGTTGTTATTGATATTGTATGTGATGTATTTATATGTCTTACATAAAACAACGTGGAAAGTTAAAGGGAGAGAGTTGGAGAATAAAACTGTGATCAATTGAAAAGACGGTAAAGTAAAGGGGTCTAGCGGATTGTATTGACAAAGAAGACGGGTTTATAATTATACGTCATATTGTACAATAGTTTCGTTAATAAAGCGATCTATCACTTCTTAGAACGGGATTACTGGGCCTTCCGGCTTTCTCAACACTCTATCGTACTATATATCATGTTTTTGCATTTAATATATGATGCCAGTATATTTATTTTTCTTTGCTGTCTTTGTTGGACTTCGTACACAATTGAAATTGGGCGTTTATTTGAAATCGAGAGAACGACGGCAAGGTCTTATTGATTGATGTTTACCTTCTGTTACTTCAATTGAATTTCTCTACATTTCCAGGAATGTAGAGAATCCTATGGGTTGTGCCTTGTAGCTTGTGTGTAACAACCTTTGTTGTCCAATGCCTACGGGCTGTTGGATGGTAATAAATATGAAAATATGACACGTTAAAATATAAAACTTTTGGACCCCAAGTTGTCACACTTTTTATTCCTCAATTGTTAGAATCTTCTCACAATTTTGGGATGAATGTAAAATCAATACATGCTTCAAAGTCATGAACAAAAATGAATTGCCTGTGAAAATATTACTATTTTTATCCTTTAGCAGTATCTTTTAATTCACCCATTTGTTCATACTAAAATGTTAGCCACTATTGATATTTTTTTTAAATATATGCTAAATATAAATCGTAATTTTTTCGTGAAAAATATTAGAGTGAATCATATCTAAGTCTTATATTTTTTAAAATGAATTGAAATAAAAGAATGTTATCTTACTGATTGGGATTGAAAATTGAAGTTGGGCGGCCGAAAACGTTTTCTTTTAGCTAGAGTTTCATTTCTTAATTTATCCCTCTTATTCTCAACCCACAGATGTGCCCATTTAGGTGAAAATATCCGGCAAGCACCAAAGCTGCATTTTTTTTATATCAGAAGGCATATAATAAGAAAATAATTTTCAAATACCATAAACACCATTTTTTTCTGTATAAATAAGATGATTTTTATTACTGAATTTGATTGATTCTAAATAAGGAGGTTCATTCATTTCTTTTTTAATAGGCAAGTACTGGTTTATTTAAATTGATAACTTCTTGTGTCATTGAAATATTTATATACAATAAAAAAATCGCAATTCATCCTCAATACCTCAGGTTTAATTAAACATCAAGGTAATATGTGATTATTATTTAATTTTAAAAAATTAAAAAAGTAAGAACAGTAACGTGCATGATTCTTAAGTGTGGGAATTTTTTTATTTTTATTTTTTTGATAAAAGGCTATTATGCTCGTTTCATTCAAGAAACAAAGAGTTCATACAAAAGGGAAAGAAGATAACAGCGCAAAAGACATCAGAGTACCTAGAATATCCAAAACAGAGAGCTATCTGACCATGTCAGCACTTAAGTGTGGGAAATTAATCATTGTTCCTTTTTTGTTTTTGGTTTTACGAAAAACACACAATAATTTAAAATGGATCAAACTATAGAATAAAAATTGTTGCACTTGAAGTTTCTTCCATTATCTTTCTTTTTGTTTTTCTAAAGTAATGAAACTGATACAATTATCTTCGACATTTTTACTTGTTATATTTAGTTTTGAACCTTGTAGTTATTCCCTTTTGCTTGAATAAACTATTGAGATTTCATGTGTATGCCTATATGGTGAGAATTTAAAAAAATTTCTATCACCACTTGGCTCTATACACAAAAAATATTATTTACACGACAAAAGTAAACAAAATTTGATTCATCAAACTAATGTGTACTAAGATAAATTAATATCAACTAATTTATTGCTAAAGATGATGAAAACATTTACCAAAAGAGATTGTCAAATCTCTTGATGGAGAGAAGCCGTTTTCCCTTCTAGATCTCGTGTTTTACTCGGATGCGCCTCTTGGTTCACCTTGAACCTAAACAACAAACTAGCACAGCTCTTAGATAGATGAATGTGAAGTTTAAGGCTTAAATCCAACCACCTAACAAGAAGAGATGATAGCCTTCCTTGAACTTTTCAACCTATGAGCAAAACCCTCAAGGATTTGGTCTAGAAAAGAGAGAAAGAGAATTTTTGACCTTTTTGAAATCACTGCTACAGTAATTCGGCCAAGAAAGGAGGCAGAAAATTAAGGTTAATTTTCCTTAATTACACCCCTTTAAATAGGCAAGAGGTTAGGGCTACTATTTATGTAAAGTTTAAACTATTTACACAAATGTCACTAGCCTCATTTAGCCATTTTATCATCTTTAATCTCATCTTGTGATTGATTTAATAAATTAATTTATGAATATATAATATTAATAATATTATTCTATTATGCAATATTCTTATTATTCTTATAATGCATTTAAACATTATACCAAATAATATTTGCATAACTTCGCAAATTTATTTATTGTCTAAGCATGCCATATTATAACATTTTATTTTATCATTTCATCTCATGTATTTTATCTTATACATCATTATGAAATATAAAATACTTGTTGTTTCTCTTCAGTTGGTGTGACCGTACAGAGAATATATGTCATCTTGGCAATAATATAAAACTTTATATTATTGACTATAAGAGATTCTATCATGACATTATAGTTATCAAAACGACATAGTAATTATTTACTCAATCCACTAATTTTGTGTATATCCTTGTCTCATGATATTATAAATAATATGCAAATTAGGATCGTTTCATTTTTGCATTATATTTTTTTTCTTCGTCTCTCAAGTGAATTATAATTATAACTACATCAGTTATATTGCATGCGATATAATTCCACTTTACCAAGGGGCCCAGTAATATCATAACTCGAATAAAACAAGAGACAATGATAATATTAATATATAGATTTCTTCTACACAAGTTGTACACAATGAACTACTATTTCATTCCTATCATAAAATAGTATTTAAATAGCAATCACATTATATAATTCTCATGTGAAAAACCTATACATATCATATCTAACATTCTAAAGATACAATGTAAACATTAATGACACAAAACACAATCCATATAATGTTCCATTCGTTTAGGTCATGTTCAATATATAAAACACACTTTTATATATTCATGTAATTTAATGATAATCTTTTATCAACATTTATAGAACTTCAATGTACTTTAATCGACATGACAATCTTTCTCGGTAATTAATGTTCATCTTTAATTACCACGATAGTGAACATATTCAGTGATTAAATATTTCTCATCTAAGGAGTTCTATGATTCAAAACTAAGAGCATCTTCTTGAATACTTCCAAAGATTTAATATATAAATCTCAAGGAACATGAATAATAATATTCGTAATAAAATTATAAACTGCACACACTACTATAGAATGGCGCTTCCTACACTGTGGTTGTACACGGATTTTCTCACTTTTATGTAAAATCGTGTACCAAATAGGATTTTTCCAATGATCAATGATATCTCTAAGAATCCAACACGGATATTTCATTAAAAAACAGTGGCTCAAAAAAGCCGTTTGAAATTTACATTTTCTACACGGATAGTTACTTAAATATCCGTGTAGGAATTGTATGAGAGCTACACGGATATTTATTTAAATATCCGTGTTAGATATTTATTTAAATATCCGTGTTAGGAGAGTTATTTGTACACGTATTTTTATTTAAATAGCTGTGTATATATGTCGATAGAGTTACACGGTTTAATATCTAAATAGCCGTGTAGAAAGGTCATGTAGGGTTTCAGCTGAAATAAAAAGCTTCTCTTCCAGCGCCGTTTTGATCACTCTCTAGATCTCTACAAGGCACATAAGAGTTTAGGAAAGATCACTCTCTCTACACGGATTAAGGAGATATAGGATTCAAAGTTTCTCCTCCATTGATTTTACTGTGAGATGGAGGATTCAAAGTCTTTCCTCCCTATTGGAGGTGGAGGAAATGACACTGAATCCTCCATCTCACAGTAAAATTAACGGAGGAAAAATTCAGCTGAAATTCTAAACCCACAGGTGCAACCGCACACTGCTACAATAGGACCTGCAAAATTGCAAATCAACCAAATAGAGGCTACCTAAAAAAAAAAAAAAAAAAAAACAATCCTACACGGATATTTAATTAAATATCCGTGTCGGAATGGTTTGTTGTGATTTTTTATGGAGAGCATTAATTTTACATTTTGCATTTTATGTCATATTTTGACGAATTTCTTTTAGGAATTATGAATAGTTTGATAAGTTCTTTTCTTATGGAAAGCAATAAATTATACAAAATATAGATTAAACTCCCGCGCGACGTTTGGACTACCCTAAGTAAACCCTAAACCCTTCAGATTCATAAAGAATTTTGTGCAGAAATCCGTGTAGCTATCTATCATCCTACACGGATATTCAGTTAAATATCTGTGTAGGATAGCCCACCGATGTGAAATTTTATTAAATATGATATTAATATAAATATTTTATTATATTATTCATATTTCTACACGGATATGTAGTTAAATATCCGTGTAGGATTCCCTTTTTTTATTTTTTTAAGTTTCACATTTTGATTATTTAAATATAAAAATGAACTTATGGATGTTTTCATTGCTGTGAAGCTCTTTAAATATTCAATCTTATAAATTAAGAAATTTATTCATTTAGATATGAACTTTGTAAATATTAAGTTCTTTATAATTTATGTATTCATTCTTGTACACTATTTTACCAATAAAAATATTCATCACTGTGTTAGAAATATTAAATATTAACAAATTAAAAATTGTGCAACTAATACAAAAAATAAATACAAAAGAACAAAAATGTAAACAAGTAAACTTTCATATATTACTACTGGTAAATATTTCAAAAGTTTCCAAAAATTTGATATAATAAAACTAAAAAAAAAAAAAACTCTAAACAACAGATTTTTTCTTCTTTGTCCGACGAATGTAGAACTTCGGTGGTGGATGGCCCCTGGGGCTGCGACGTGGGCGTGTCGGCCATGGTGGCCATGGCCAACTTCTGGGATAACCTGGTGGTGGTCGTTCGTACCCGGGTGGGATCCAAGGCACTGGCATGAAATCCTCTGGAATTGGTGGTAGTGCGAGAACAGGTGGTGGTGGCGGCGCCTCAATAGGTTGTTCTTCTGTGATACACGACATTTTTTCACTTAGAGAAAGATAGGTTAATTTAAGAGAGGAACCGATTCGGAGGATATATAGGATTTAAGGTGACTCTTCGTTTTTCTGTGTTTATTTTAAATCTATTAATATTTAATATTTCTAATTCACAGTGATGAATACATGAAATAAATGGAGCGCACATGCATGCTTTGAAATAAATATCATCTTTTCCTACACGGATAGTTACGTAAATATCCGTGTTGAAAAAGTATTCCTCACTGATATTTAATAAAAAAGGAGAGCTACACGGATATGTACTTAAATATCCGTGTAGGATACCTATTGCACACGGCTTTTTAATAAAAATCCGTGTAGGAAAAGAGGATACCTACACGAATATGTATTTAAATATCTGTGTAGGTATCTATTGCACACGAATTTGTAATAAAAATCCGTGTAGAAATCCTTGTAGCAGTTCAAAACCAGATTATGTCTTCAAAAATTTTCTAAGTCCCCCCAGTTCACTTCTTTCTCGTCTGATTTTTAAATTCTTCCATATGTCCGAAAATTTATCAAAGTACCCTAACTTCTCTGAATATATATGTTGATATTTTATTATATTAAATATGGTTTGAACGTTAATATCTGTGTGGTTCAAAATTTTCAAATTATTTTTTTCAATTTCATATTTAAAGATAACATTAGCTAGTTAGATTATTCAAAAATATAAATATAAACAGAAATTTAAATATAAAACCATACATCACAGAAATAGAAAACATTAAAATAACATACACCATACATCACAGAAATAAAATAAAAAAACTAGCTAGATATCACAGAAAAAAAAAAAACTATCTAGATATATAACTAAAATGAAAATACAAAATATAAAACTTACAAAATATAAAACATTTCCAACTAATTGCCGCGCCATTTTTTCTTAGGGAAGTAGTTGATTCTCTTGCCTCCATCCTTGTTTACATTGTCCCAAATTCTCTTGCTTCTTCTCAAAGATAACCAAACATCCTCATCATCCATAGGACCTTCTGGACCGTAACGCTCATCATCAGAGAACTGGTAGTGATCAGATTCATCGGGGGATGATGTTAATTCAATTACGGAGGACGGGGGTAAATAACTCCACTCAACTATGTCTGGATGTGGATCAGAGAACTGGAAGGTTTCAGATAGACCAACGAGAGGAGGGTAACCAGCGGGAATAGGAAGCAGTGGAGGAATTATGGGAGCCCAGTTGGGATCATCTTGGGGGTCTTCGGCCGTAGGATTTTCTGCAGAATTTTCAGATGGAGTAGGATTTTCAGATGGAGGATTTTACACTGTGGGCAAATTCTGGTTAACGCTAGGAGGACTCTCCATTTGGTTTTTTTTTTCTGATTTGTAAAATTCTGGTTAACGCTAGGAGGCAAATTCTGTGCAGTGCGATTTTTCACTAAAATCAACGGTGATTAAATAGAATTAAGGGAGAAGAGCGTTTGAACTCCCGCGCGACGTTTGGACAATCCTAACTAAACCCTAAACCCTTCAGATTCGTAACTGATTTTGAGAAGAAATCCGTGTAGAAAAGTTAATCCTACACGGATAATAAATTAAATATCCGTGTAGCTATTTATCTTCCTTCACGGATATATAATTTAATAACCATGTATGAATATTATAGAGCTACACGGGTATTTAATTAAATATCCGTGTAGGAATCGTGATTGTCACACGGTTTTTTATTTAAATAGCCGTGTAGATATGTTGGGAGAGCTAAACGGATTTTTCTCTAATTATCCATGTAGAAAAGGTCATCTAGGGTTCAGCTCACTTAAAAGTATTCTTGCAGCGCCGTTTTGATCACTCTCTCTCCTCTGGAATGGCTGGAATCTGATTTTTGCGCAGCAGGCATCTGAGATTTGCTGATTTTTAGTTGTGATTTGCTCATCTTTTCCTTGTTAAGGTTAGTAATTCTTCTCTTTTATTTCAATAATTTTCTGTTAATTAGTTTTTATTGCTTATTTACGGTTTAGGGTTTGATTAATGCATGCATGGTTAATAAAATAATTAGTGTATTGCTGTCCAATAACCGACCTATTAATATGCTTGTAGGTCCATACCCGTTCAAAATTAATCCAATAGGGATTAATTTTGGATAGTCCCCGGTTTGGGACTGCTCTTTGAATATTGTGTCTCGTTTAGGATGTGAACACATGTTAGCGGGTTTAAATAGTATTTGAGAAAAATTCGACAGTATTTCTCCTTATTGCTCCTACGAGTATGTGGTATGTACACGTACTTGGGGAGTTAAGGGGAAATGCTGCCGAATTTTTCTCAAATACTAATTAAATCACACTAACATGTGTTCACATATGAGGCACAATATTCAAGGAGTGGGTTAGGATTGTAAACCGGCCCTTTGTAAGCCAAGAATTCGGTAGGTTATACATATGTCGACCATCCACCACGCATGATTAATTGCGATCATTTTTTGGAATTTAATTTACAGATGGATCGAAGTTGGATGTATGAAATGCGGCGTGACAGTGAAGAATATTTGGTCCGAGTTGAAGAGTTTCTACAGTTTGCTGAGAGTTACAGAGTTTTGCAAAAGGAGGTCAACATTTTGTGTCCTTGTAGGGATTGTAAAAATTGTATAGGATTTGAGGAATTGGAAGAAATTAGAACTCATTTAATTTGTCGGGGATTTAAGGAGAGATATACATGTTGGTTCATGCATGGTGAGAAAATTAGAGAAAGTAGTGGTACTGGTAAATTTTGTGATGAAATAAATGAGAGTGATCAAATTTATGATAATTTTGAATTTGATTGCAACGATGATTATAAGAATTTCAAAAAATTGAATGGTGTTGAAGTCGATAGCTGCGACGATGATGAGATGGCAACGAGTATTGATGAAAATGTAGAACACGAGTTTACTGAAAACCTAGAGGACATGTTACGTGATGTGGAATGTGAAATTGGTGGTGAAAATTATGATAAATTTCAGTATTTGTCGGATGAATCCAAAAAGCCGTTGTATCCTGGGTGTATCACATTTACCAAACTGTCAGCTGTGTTGAAATTATTGAACTTAAAAGCAGATAGTGGTTGGAGCGATAAGAGTTTCACGTCCTTACTACGACTTTTACGAGAAATGCTCCCGAATAACAACGAGTTACCGTGTACAATATATCAGGCAAAGAAGTTGATATGTCCAGTGGGATTGAAGATTGAAAGAATACATGTATGTCCTAATGACTGTGTATTGTACCGTAAAGAGTACGAGTCCATGCATGTATGTCCTAGATGCGGCGTTTCACGCTATAAGCGTAAGGTCAACAAAACTGACGATTGTAACGATGAAGAAAAAAAGGACCCGCCTCCGGCCAAGGTGCTGTGGTATCTACCGATAATACCGAGGTTTAAACGGTTATTTGCAAATTCCAAAGATGCTAAATTATTGCGCTCGCATGAAGAAGAGTGGAAAAAGGACGGAAAACTAAGACACCCGGCTGATTCTCCTCAATGGAGAAATATTGATAGACAATTCAAAGAATTTGGTTCTGAACCGAGAAACCTTAGGATTGTGGTGAGCACAGATGGAATGAGTCCCTTCGGAAGTATGAGCAGTCAGACAGTACTTGGCCAGTTCTTTTATCCATCTACAATATTCCTCCTTGGTTGTGCATGAAACGCAAGTATATAATGATGTCATTACTGATCCAAGGACCCAGACAACCCGGAAATGACATAGATGTATATCTCGCACCATTAATTGAGGACCTCCAAAAATTATGGAAGACTGGTGTCTGGGTATGGGATGCGTACGGCAAAGATGTCTTTAAATTGCGGGCCATGGTATTTTGCACAGTGAATGATTTTCCCGCATACGGGAATTTGTCGGGTTACAGTACAAAAGGAGCAAAAGCGTGCCCTATCTGTGAAGATGACACGCAGGTGTTGAGGTTGAAATATTGTAAGAAGAATGTTTTTATGGGGCATCGAAGGTTTCTCCCCGTTAATCACCCATACCGCAGGAGAAAGAAGACATTCAATGGGAAAAATGAGCTCGGAGTGGCATGTCGTACATACCCAGGAGAAAGAAGACATTCAATGGGAAGGGTGCCTTCAAGCGGGTTAAAAACTTTGATGTTGTTTTCGGAAAATGCGCCAAAGCACCGCCTAAAAATATTTGGAAAAAGAAGTCCATATTTTGGGAGCTACCGTACTGGGAATATTTGGAGGTGCGGCACTGCCTAGATGTCATGCATGTTGAAAAAAATGTATGCGACAGTTTAATCGGCACCTTATTGAACATTCCTCGCCTGACTAAAGACGGTATTAACGCTCGAAAAGACATGGTTGAAATGGGAATACGACAAAAGCTTGCACCCCAAGATAAAGGGAAGCACGCATACCTACCATGTATGATAACCTTTGTACACGGACATTTAATTAGATATCCGTGTGGAAAGGGTATCCTACACGGATATTTAATTAAAAATCTGTGTCACTCTTACCTTTACTACACAGATTTTTAATTAATTATCCGTGTATGATACCTTTTGTATACGGACATTTAATTAGATATCCGTGTGGAAAGTTTCCATCTTGCTATACTATAATTTTGGTAAATATTTCTAAGTATCCGACTCTAGCTTCCTTCAACTTCTCTAATTTTGAAAAACCTGGAGTGATCCACCGCTGCTCTTCCCTCAACTTCCCTCTGCGCCGCCTCTCCCTCTACGCCGCCTCCCTCGACTGCCTCTCTTGGTAATAAAAACAATCTCTATTCTCTCTCTATTTCCTCCTTATTTGGGCATTTCTGATTTAATTTGGTCGTCGTTAATTGTTGATTGTTTTGTCGAGTTCTCCCTAGTGCTCGTCGGCCTTCTTTGCTATTATTCTTTGTAGAATCATGTCACATTCGGGTGATCATTACGTGAACCCCCAAGACGAAGAAGAGCAAGGTGTAGTCCAGTCGGAATCACAAAGAAGGACGAGAGGTCCGACGACGTGCAAAACCATCACAGAAAAAAAGCTATTTAAAATCGAGTTCAAGAAGGACGGGTGTCCGACAGGGGAAAACAGGGCGCATTACTCAAATTGGTGCAGCCTTTTCGCGAAGAGGAAAGCCGATATCCGGGCAGCCTCTTGGAGGGCCTTCAGCAAGGAGACAAAACAAGAATGGTGGGAGATGGTTAAGGTAATGTCACCATTTCAGTATTTCTTTTGATTCTTGTACATACATGAACTGAAATGACATTTGTTTTGTGTCAATCAGGCACAATGGAACATCACATATGATACCGGCAAAAAGAACACTCTAAAGAAAATGAACGATGGGTGAAAGCAATACAAGAGCACACTCGTGACCGAATGGATGAACAAAGGGAAGAATCCGGTCGGACACTTTGAAGGGTTGACCCAGAGATCTGGGATGACTTCGTAGCGATGAAGCAAACTCCCGAGTTCCAGGTAACTAAATTTATAAAATTGTAACTATGTTTATTGTGGATTGATCATTTTTCTGCCTTACACTAATTGATTGGCCTTGATTAATGAAGGCTGCAAGTGAAAGGGGCAGAAGTACTGTTGCCAAGAATAAGTACCCGCACCATTTAGGGTCAGGCGGGTACGAGGGTAAGTCGTCCGAATTCAAGAAGATACTGGAGTCAAACATAGATTCCGACTCACCGGTTGTAAAGATAACCAACCCTAGGGAGAGCTGTTGGTTCATGGCAAAATCTGAGATAACAGCCGACGGAAGGATTCGACTGCCCGAAGAATTGCGGCCCTTGGCTCAGAAAATGGTACTTAATTCTTGTTATAACTTGCGTCATTCAAACAAAATTATAACTGCCTCCATTTAATTAGTCTTGTGTTTTATTCAATTTTTTAAACAGTTGGAGGTGGAGGAGGAGGTAAATTTGGGTGCCCGTACAGTCTCGAGGCAGCATGACGAATTGTCTCAAACGCTGGACAATCCGGAGCACCCGGGTCGGGTTAGGGGTGTGGGGGTCCACGTGGGCTTCAAGGATGTCTTCGGTGCATCAAAATCTCGAAGAAAGCGTGAAAAGCAGGATGCCAAGATGGAGCGACTCCGTCAGCAAATGAAACAGGACCATGCCGCAGAGATGGTGGAGATGGAATCAAGAATCTTCGAACGCTAATCCGCTCAGTTTAGGCAGTAATACGAGCACCCACCTCCCATTTCGCCGGGATTTCGGCGCAGTAGTCAAGCTTCTGGGACCTGGGGAGATGCGTTCGATAATCTAAAGGTAATACTAGTTCATAATAACAATTAATTAATTGCTACTTTTTTATTTGTTGTTAGATAACATTTCCTCTTAAAATGACTACATGATAATTGCAGAGCGCTAAGAAATGCGAGCTGGTTATTTGGGTCGGTGCTGTGCCCATTACTGTGGCTAAGGGCGTCGTAGAGCCAAGACCGACAGATGTGGACCCTGATCAGCTCAGTCCCGATAATGCTGAAATGCTGAAATGCTGAAATGCTGATTTAAACAATCAATATCTTTTGTTACATTCAAATCCGCTCTTTTGAAATGCTGAAATTGATTTCAAATTTTATACAGGCTGATGAGGACAGTCATATGTCACCGGTACACACGGAGATTAGAGAGATGGGAGTCGCGACTGATGCGATCATCGCGACTGATGCGCCAGGATCATCACACCGCTCTTTGATCACCGCACAAGAATACAGCCTTTTGCCCAGGGATTGTCGGCGCCTCCATGACAGATTGATTGCGGCACCCGACACAACCCGAGAAATCATGATCATCATCCCACCGGAGATGTTTCTGCACGATTCATCTACTGTGGCGATATCTTTCAAGGACTTTCTGGATATTTTTCATGCCTCGAGTAGCGATAAATGGCTCGATGTGTCTCACATCACCATTTTCGCCATGTAAGTGAACAAAATTTATTTATATCAGATGTGTAGCACTGAAATATATGTTCTAATTTAATATGATGATTTTTCAGGAAGCTGAACCGAAGTGTTGAATCGTGGCCGCTTGAACAAAAGAAGAACTGGGGTTTATTTTTGGATCCCGGCAAACTCAATGCCACGATGGTGGAATTATATCCCAAGGATACCATCGACTACCTGCGCCGAGCAATGCACCGTTGCTTCGAGGATCGAAAGAAATTCATTCTCGTGCCATACCACCAGAGGTTAATTAATTCTAACCTTCAATTTTCAAATTATTTATTATTTATATTTTAATTTAAATAATTACAAAAATGAATTAAATGTGATTATAATTGTGTTTATATTTCTCATTCCACAGCAAACACTGGTGTTTGCTCATCATCGTCCCGACTTCAAATAGGTGCTATTGCATGGATTCTGCAAGGACCGAAGAAAAAATCCAACTACAAACGGCCAAAAAGGTCGTCAAACTTATTAGACAGTAAGGAATAATTTTCCCACTTTGATTTTTTTTCAATTCTAATTAAATTGTATATCAAAATTGCTAATTATAATCACTTAATTTTGTAAGGGCTTTTAACAAATATGTTAAAGAGGAGGGACAACAAAGCAAAGATCCAAAGGAAAAGAATAGGATGACTTGCGGGTGGTTACCGGTGAGCCCTCTATAATTATTTTATTTTATGTCATGTTCAAAAAATTATTGTCATTCTAACATATATAGGCCGATCAATGTAAATTTTCAGTGCCTGCGACAGGAGGACTCATGGGAGTGCGATTATTACACGATGCTTTGCATGTTAAACTGGATCGAAAGAATACAGTTCACATTTCCAAAAGATGTGTGTAATTCATATTAATTTTTCATTTTTTAATATCAATAATAAATCTTGCATCTACATTTTCTAGTTACTAATTAATCACCAATTTATAATTGTAGTTTCAATGGACAAAGGACCCTTACTCCAAGGAGGAAATGGATGAAGTTAGAGATATGTGGGCAAGGTTTTTTTTGGCAGAATTTTGTAATGAACAATATGGATTTGTATAAATTAATTAGTGCAATTTATTAATTACATTTTCGGAATCTGTTTTATTTATAAGAAAAGCTGCATATTTTAATGGCAAGCAAAAGTGGAGGCTAGCCAAAAACCAATAAAATTAAAAAAAGAATAATAATAAAATCCTACACGGATTTTTAATTAGAAATCCGTGTAGGTCTCCTGAAGAAATTTGTAAATAAATAAATGTACATTCCTACACGGTTTGTTAATAAAAATCCTTTGAATTTGTACACGAATAAAACAGAATAGCCGTGTACAAATCTAACTGGAGCTACCCGGATTTCTAATTAGAAAATCGTGTAAGAATGTTGATTCCTTCACGGTTTTCTTATTTAGAAATCTGTATAGGAATAGATATACCTACACGGTTTGTTAATTAAAAATCCGTTTAGCTCCATTTGGATTTGTACATAGATAAACCAGAACGGCCGTGTACAAATCCTACTGGAGCTACACGGATTTATAATGAAAACACCGTGTAGGAATGTTGATTCCTTCACGGTTTTTTATTTAGAAATCCATATAGGAATGGATATTCCTACACGGTTTATTAAGTAAAAATCCGTGTAGCTCGAGTTAGATTTGTACACGGTTATTATAGTTTATCCGTGTCGGTTTTATGATAATTGCACACGGATAAATATCCGTTTGCAAAAGATGACCCTTTCCTACACCCTAACATCCTACACTATTGGAAATCCGTATAGCTCTGGGTGATTTATCCGTGTACAATCATGATATTCTGTAGTAGTGACATAAATTATTATTAAAAGATAACTTTCAAAACACACATCCTTCATAAACAATGTATTTCATTGCTCCAATTTTTTTCTTTAATTATTATAGAATTTGAAGAACAAACAATCAAGCAAATATCACTATTTGCATTGGTAAATAGTGACTATTCGCAAGGATATACCGACAGAAAGGTGTTTTTTTCTATTAAAGACAAAAGTATTCGCGAGGGTACACCGACAGAATCCATTTGGTTAGCTGTTCCAATTTGCCAAATTTATAATTTTCTGATCTGCGGGCTGGGCTATTGGATTCCTAAGTTGTTTCAAAATGAATGGTTTTTCTTGAATATAAAAATAATAATAAATTTACAAACTACCAAATTTAGGATCAGTCAATTGAAACTCTTTAGCACTGGTCATACGTAAAACTAAAGTCGAACACGGTACAAGGTGAGAACATGTTTTAAATGTACTCCAAGACAAAGCTAAACAATTACAATATGGCCCTTCCACGCTAATTTTAGTTATGTTTTCGTTCTTTTCTTAAATTACCATAATTTAGTAGAACTTGATTGGATTTCATTAAATGGCACTTATTGTGGACATAATAATTCAACATATTGATTCTTCATAAAAAAAAAATAAAAAAATACAATACTTAATCAAATACTAGACTATGATTTTGTAGTTTCGAAAGTTGTCTTCAATGAAGCCTACCCAGTATGCTGTGGCCAAACGATAATCTGTCAATGCATGCATATAAAGGCAATTGGAAGTTGTCTGAGGCTCAACTCTACAAATCTCAAAGTATTGTGTTATTACCAACTTCAAAGTTGATATATGATTCTTTACCGCTCTCCAATTGTGAGTTGGAGGATGTAATGGCTAATTGCTGTTGTTTTTTACCACTTCGGGAGAGAACCACTTTGTAGTACTCATTATACATTCAAAATGAGAGACAATCATCCTTCACATACTTCGAGGAATCTAATACGGATTTGCTCATTTGTGGAATTACAATCACATTATTCTGCCTGTAATATGTCTGCTTTCTCTCAGTGACCATTAAACTTCTTCCATTTGGAGAAATTAGGTTTATTCGAATATGCACTTTTAAAGAGTTGGTTGTATAAGTTAGAAGTCTGATTTGAAATATATTACCATTCTAGTAAGAATGAAAACTCTTGGGTTGTAGTTGATAGACGAGGGGTGCCAGATCAAATTTGACACAAACGATGCTGAAATCATGAAGACAGCAATTAAATTGTAAGTAGCACTTGATATTGGCATGTTATACTGTGGTCAAAGTCTCCATATAACATATCACTTCCTTATATGTTTCAATTAAGTCCTTAACTGAGGAATCGCAGTTTTTTCCATCTGGCATGATAGTAGAAAATCCTATTTTTACTGTGGAAATTTCTGTATTAAAAATGCACAAAACAAAATAAAGAAACAACACTGTAGATTCTGTACTACGTATTTTATAAGTTTATATTATTGCATGTTTTGTTTCAGCTTCGAGTCTAGAGACCAAAATTACAAACTAGGGATACCAAACACTAGGATCTTCATTATATTGATTTACTCTAATATCTATTATTAAAAATTGTAGAAGTTCAAGAAACATAATTTACTTATTATTCCACATAAATAAATGATGTTTCCCACATATTATTTTGTAAGACACTTATTATTCCATTTGAGACAGGTGCCAATATATTTCTCGTACCAACATCAGACGAGGAACACATGAGAAACTGGGCTTATTAAAAGAAAAGACCGTTTAACAATGTAGACAGGAGCCATGGGCCTGATTGAACTGGGCTAATTAAAGAGTTGAAGAGTCTATTTTTAATACACACTTTTCTCTAGATTAAATTGTCATACAAAACCTATCCATATGCCCCTTCCCCACCCCCGTTGCACCCCAAAAAAGAAAGTTTGTGTATTTCGTTAGTGTAATGTATTTATTCATCTAAAACGGTATACTCACATTCGTATGCTATACAATTGTAAACCCTAAAAGTCATATATATTCAGTAGGAAAGAGATCACGGTTGATTTTAGTGCGGCTGACACGTGGGTCTTGACGGGTTTAAACAATTAAATATTGATTTTAGTTTTGCTGCAGAACCACATGCCAGTGACTCAGGAGCAGGAAAATACTGCCCTCTGGAGGACAGAGGATTCGGTTCCATATTATGTAACCCTAAGAAATGAGGTAGTGGTGCAAGGGGCTATATATTTTGTTCTTGGAATCCAGATTAGGGAACAAATCAAACCCATCCAAATAATTCAGGTGGCGGCTCTCTCTCCTTCCGTTCTTTCCTCCCACAACTCCTCCATACCTCCAAATCAAAGCATATCCTACCAGATACGATAGACGCAAACATTACGAAGAAAAATTAATTTTCCTAGCTTCTCCTCAAATTCAAGATCCAACACGGTTGGTATCGGCCACTTTTTATTGGTAAGCCTACACTCATCTTGAAGAGAATTAGTCCTTTTAGATCTAATTTATGGCGTTTGTAGAGATAGCCTTTTATTTAAATTATGTTTTTCCATTAGATGAATATGGATCTAGAATTCGAATTATACAGTTTTTCAAAATTATAGGCAGCTATCTGAATAGGTGTCTCTCCAAAATGGAGGGGATGAACGAGCATCTTGACTTAGTTTCGTTCTTGTTGGTATATGAAACCGAACTCTTTAATAATATTTAAAGTTAATCAATCATGCTTAAATCATATTACTAGAGGGAGAACAATCAAATATGATAACTAAGTGAAAGAAATAAACAAATTTTGATGAGTTTGTAAGTTTTGTTAGAGAAAGTCTAATACTTACAAACAAAGAGATGAAATAAAATATGAAGTACATATATCAACATAATTGTTACTTAACAAACTTAGGACATTTCTGGCAACAGAAAATTAAATAATAATTAAATATTTTAGGTATAGTTTTCATGACATCACTTTATATATTCCGAAGATGAAAAAAATGTTGGATCTTAATGCCACATTGAGCATATACGTGATATAATTATGAATTGTTTACTGTCATATATGATTGTCACAATTAAAGTGATTTATTATGAAATTAAGATATTAGACAATCTATGTATTTAATAGATGTGGTCCATAAGTGCCGAAATTTTTATAAATATACAAAATTTGTTTTTTTTATTTAATAATCTATACATTTTTTGCGTTGAATTTCAAATCTATCCTTACCGCTTACAAAATTGCCGGTTTCAGACCCCAGAACCGGCAACAGAATTGCCGGTTGGAACACCCCAGAACCGGCAACAAAATTGCCGAAAACCCCAGAACCGGCAACTGTGTTGCCAGTTCTAAATAAATTCAGCTATTGCTAATTGGTTCAAGTTTTTTTTGCCGTTTGATGTTGACCAATCCCTTCACTGGTTCTTTGTATCTGATATATTATAGAGAAGCGTGTAATCATTTTCCCAACCAATTAAAAAAGGAGTAAGGCTTGGAATTGGATCTGCTGCGATCCGAATGCTATGACAGTAATCTCAAAATTTCTATTTTTTAAATTCAGCCGTCTAATAATTTATGTGCACATACACAAACAACTGATTTTTTTATGCATGAATCTCGAAATAATTCAACAGTTGGATTTGGAAAAGCAGGAATTGTAGTAAAATGTTCATGGGTAAAGAATAGCAGCAGATTCGGATTCGTAAGGCTTGGATGCTATGAATAGCATAAAGTTATCATATAAATTTCAAATTTTAATTAAAGTGGCTCAGTAAATTGGTTATATAATGAACTTGTAGAATACTAATTTTTATTATTTTTTGCTATTTTTTATGACTTATAAAAGATAGTAGAAAATGGTCTAAAATATTGACAATTTTATTTTATTTTTAAGTTATTTTTTTCCATCTTTTATAAATCCTAAAAAAATAGTAAAAAATAAAAAATAATAAAAATAAGTATTCTAAGAGTTCATTATATAATAATTTACTGAGTTACTTAAATTAAAGTTTCAAGTTTATTCGATAGATTTTTGAAGCTGTAACATGGATGGTCTTATGCTATCTATAGCACCCAAGCCTTACTCTTTGAAAAGAAAATGGACATTGACTTGTTCTAAAAGAAAAATTGAAATCACCTTCAGCCTTCTAATAAAATTATGAAACTTTTTCATTAATTAAAATTTTATTAAAAATGAAAAATGGGAGAACTATTTGGTTTGTTACATGTCCTTCATCTGAGTTTCAAACTCATGACCTCTCACATGGAGACCGTGTGCCTGAGCCACTGGACCAAAGACTAGTTCTCAATTTATTGCAATTTTAAAATCCCACATATTAAACATGTCAACTACATAGCAACATAACAATAAGATCCCATTCTAGAAAGACTTTTGTTTGATCATATTTGACTTTTGTTTGATTTTTGTTTTTCTTTTAAAACAAGTCAATGTTTATTTTCTTTTCAAAGAGTAAGGCTTGGGTGCTATAGATAGCATAAGGCCATCCATGTTACAGCTTCAAAAATCTATCGAATAAACTTGAAACTTTAATTTAAGTAGCTCAGTAAATTAGTTATATAATGAACTCTTAGAATACTAATTTTTACTATTTTTTATTTTTTACTATTTTTTTAGGATTTATGAAAGATGGAAAAAAATAACTTAAAATAAAATAAAATTGTCAATATTTTAGACCATTTTCTACTATCTTTCATAAATCATAAAAAATAGCAAAAAATAATAAAAATTAGTATTCTACAAGTTCATTATATCACCAATTTACTGAGCCACTTTAATTAAAATTTGAAATTTATATGATAACCTTATGCTATTCATAGCATCCAAGCCTTACGAATCCGAATCTGCTGCTATTCTTTACCCATGAACATTTTACTACAATTCCTGCTTTTCCAAATCCAACTGTTGAATTATTTCGAGATTCATGCATAAAAATATCAGCTGTTTGTGATACATGCACAAAAATTATTAGACGGCTGAATTTAAAAAATAGAAATTTTGAGATTACCGTCATAGCATTCGGATCGCAGCAGATCCAATGCCAAGCCTTACTCCTTTTTTAATTGGTTGGGGAAATGATTACACGCTTCTCTATAATATATCAGATACAAAGAACCAGTGAAGGGATTGGTCAACATGTAACGCTAGATGCAACTGCAATTCAAACGGCAAAAAAACTTGAACCAATTAGCAACAGTTGAATTTATTCAGAACCGGCAACACAGTTGCCGGTTCTGGGGTTTTCCAACCGGCAATTTTGTTGCCAGTTCTGGGGTCTGAAACCGGCAATTTTGTAAGCAGTAAGGATAGATTTGAAATTCCACGCAAAAAATGTATAGATTATTAAATAAAAAATGAATTTTGTATATTTATAAAAATTTCAGCCATAAGTGTGTAGAACAATTTGGGCAAAGATCAAATAATTGATGGACTGATTCTGAAATTTGCAATTGAGAAAACTGCCTTTTGAAAACCTAGTGCGGGTGGTTCACCCGCACTGGATCTGAGTGCGGACGCACTCGGTACTTAGCCAAATTCTAGGAACTTTTGGGAGGCCCAGTGAGGGTGGTTCACCCGCACTAGATCTGAGTGCGGACGCACTCAGGAAATTCAGAAAAGTCTGAGCGTAATACAGAAGCACTGGGGACTTAGGCTAATTTCTAAAGTTTAATGGGAGCCCAATGCGGGTGGCTCATCCGCACTAGATGTGAGTGCGGACGCACTCAAGATCTGCAGTTCAATTTAGAAAAGTCTGAGCGTAATGCGGATGCACTGAGATCCAGTGCGGGTGAACCACCCGCACTAGGGACTTAGTGAAAATTTGGGGCTGAGTTTTAAGGCGGTTATTTGGACGCGAATCAACTCAGTGCGGACTCACCAGTGCGGTGGACCACCCGCACTCGCACTGCCAGAAATGTAAACTATATATAGATGGGTCCCCAAGGCACAAGATAACCGACTCTTTTCAGAAGTTATTCTTCTACAGAAATTGAGTATCTTTCTCCTTTCTTCCACCTCAATTCTAGTGCTGTGGACCACCCGCACTCGCACTGCCAGATATGTAAACTATATATAGATGGGTCCCCAAGGCACAAGATAACCGACTCTTTTCAGAAGTTATTCTTCTACATAAATTGAGTGTCTTTCTCCTTTCTTCCACCATCAAAGAATTGAGAGGAGAATTCCATTTAGAAAATTGGAGAGGAATTCTCAAGAAGCGATCTTGTTGTCTTGGAAGATCTTGTCTACGACCATACGAAGCAAAGGCGAGAAGAGAAGGGTTTCTTGTCGTAGAAGACTAGTCTCGTGCTCATGGAGACAATTTTTCGCACTTGAGGATTCCATGACCAACCTTATGGAATCAGGTATTGTATTCCGCGCTTATGATTATGTTTTATATGAGTTGTCTTTGGCATAGGGCGGTACTTAGGTTAAGGTGGGGATTGTTTTTTTTTTTTTTCCGGGGTGTAAGTGTTTGACCACTCGATGAGATGTAATTGTTTGATCTCTAGATAAGACGTAATTGTTTGGCCTTCATGATTCCCCAACAAAAAACCCATGAGTACAGGGGATGGTAGAGATCCGTGAGTACAGGGGAAGAGATTTTTCATGAAATTAGAATTCTTTTTTGTAGAGATCAACGTTCCATTGAAATAAAACCTCGTTAGGATGGTTCTAACCAATCCAGGATAACTTATTGCTAAAATAGTCTCTGTCTGGCAATGGCCTTGACCGTATTTTTTATATCTTGCTTTTGATTTGAAAATATTAAAATGTTTTAAACCAATATAATTTACAAAATCAGGATATAACCCAGTATAACAAACTGCCATCCTATATAATTCCTAGGATCCAATAGTTCAATTTTAAGAAAGCATAGATAGAAATGCAAAATCAGTCCTAAGAGATTTAAAGAAGATCCGTAATATGAAAGCATAGAGAGTAATGTTCGTAATTATTTCCATAACAGACTTATGAGATTTAAGCAAATCCATAATCTGAAAGCATAGAGAGAAATGCCTACGTACATTCTATTTTAGCACTATTTTAAACAAATTATGGCATAGTATTTGCAAACCATTAATGTGAAAAAAAACAGTAATCTCAAATTAAACAAGATCCATAATCTGAGATTGAAAAACAACAATCACAAAAATGCTTTCATATCAACAATCTCACAAAAATAGCAATCCTAACATAGTTTTGGAAAAAGTACATGTGAGCAGCCCTACCTTATTGCAGTAATCAGTAAACACTGTAATCAACTTTTGACTACAAATTGAACAGATTATATTTTATGTTATTGTACAAAATCAAAATTAAGGGAAAGGCCCCTATATCTCCATTAGAGACAATGGAGAGATTCTATTTCCACTGTCTCCAGAAGTAAAGGTCAGCAATTTTTTTTTAAAATTATCACCAGCTAAAATTTCATTCTAAACCGATTTTATTGATCCAAAGGAGTCAATCAAGAAGGTGGTGGAGGAGCGGATCACAGGACACTATGGGCCTAGTTTAGGCAATGGCTCCGATTTGGTGGGGAGTTCTAAGGCACCGATTGGGTGTTCTTTTTCTAAGAGTGATATGAAGAATAATTTGTTATTGAAAAATGTTATGTCTTTATAAAGGTGTTGTACATTAGCTTATATAGGCTAAATTGTTTCTAGCAGTTAGAATATTTACTATTTTACATGTTTCTAGAGTTTCTAAATTGTTTCTAGCAGTTAGAATATTTACTATTTTACCAGCTACCTAAATTGTTTTGCTAGCTATTGATTATATTCTGGATTATTTCTTTCCTAAATAAGCCAATGATGAGAATTTTCTGAGGCTTTCATTCTTTATTTATCAACACTCTCCTTCAAGTTGGATTCAAACAAATTGAAAGAATCCAACTTGCACAAGATATTCTGAAAGCTTCCTTTATCCAATGCCTTAGTGAATATGTCAGCAAGGTGAAAATAATGTTGAACAGATGTTGTATTGTCTCATCCTGTTGTCTGCACATGTAGCATATTCCTACTATGTGAAATCCCCTCGCCCTTAAATTTTCAGCCGTCAGTATTTTATTGTGCAAGATCAACCATCCGAAAACTCTTATTCTGGGCGGTACTCTTAAGTTTCCAGATGCTGTGTATATATAACTTTATCATGGGTGTGTTTTCTATTGTGTGGTATGCCTCTTTTACTGTGAAGACCCCTGTTGTGTGCATCTTCCATCTTGCATCATCAATCTTTGTTCTATTCTGATACAGGACTGGTACCAGATTTTCCATTTCTCCTTTCAGCTCTTGTAGCTGCTCTGCTGCCTGTTCCGATAAAACAGGTCTAAACATTGCATCCAAATCAATTAGGACCATGAGCTCTTGTAGTGTGGTATGTGTACTAATGGCAAAAGTGTATAGTATTTGAAATCTGTTTTTCATAATTCCTATACCCCAATCTTAGTCCCACAGCAAAATGGTATCACCTCTGCCCCCTATCCTCTGTATGAAGCATGTTGATTATTAATAAAAAAAAAAATTTACACTAAGGAGTACTACAATATCTTTGCCTTACTATCTCACACTAATTACTCACTCACTCCCCTGATCCCTCACGCCATACACACTACATCCTATTTATAGATACAATATGTCGGTGGTTGTATTCTAGATAATACATGAGTTTTCTAATACCGACTTTGGTTATGTCGGTTAATCTCTCATATACAACTCTACAAAATACCTCAATACTCCAGTAACTTCTAGTGTAATATGTCGGTTTGATTTCTCTTGAACAATCCAGAAAATTTGGGCTGGGGCTTTAATTCGGTGCTGATTTCAACAAAGCATTCACAAAATATTTTCACCTTTTTGAGATTTGTTTTGACGAAATATGAGTTATATGCTCCTCCTTGTTGTTTTCTGTATATTGCTTTGAATAAAGTTTTTCATAATTTTTCTTCCTGTACTTGCCACTGCTAAAACCATTTGGCAAGCAGCGCATGATTAAAACTTCTCAAGTTTTTTATTCCCAGCCCTCCCATCTTTTTCGGTCTACACACCAATTTCCAATTAGCTAGATGCATTGTTTTAAGAAAAATTATTTGTCCACTCAGTTATTATTAATCCATCACTATTTAAATGTTCACAAATTTTATATATATGTTGATACTCACAAGTTTTAATTTTGAATGTATTTATGTTCAAAAATTATTGTTCAGGTATTTTGAATATATTATAAGTATTTTAGTTTGTTATAATATTCAGCATAATTGGAAGTACCAAATACAAGAGAACATATTGTTGGTACTCTAATTCGTACATATAAATTCTCATTTTCATAGTTCGATTAATGTATGCTGATTTATGTTGATAGCAAAAAAAAAAATTAATTACATCATTAGCATATAACAAAAATTAGCAAAATTCTCACAATATATAATTGAAGTAGAGCAAGTTCAGATGGACAACATGTGAGAGCAATTAATTACTTGTATCAACAGTGGTAAAATTTAAAATTAATCTTGATTTGGAAATCCCAAATCAGATCCAAAAGAATTTGGAAAGGAAAAAAAACATCTAAATTAATTGATTAATTAATAGTTTGGTAATTAACTTGCTACTGCAAAAAGAAAAAAAATACACTAAGTTTTCTTTGCAACAATCTAACTTCAAAGTGAAAGATTAACAGAAATTAATAAAGCTAAAGACACAACATCCATTCACTGATTCATCAAACTAAAACAGTTCCCAAATTTGTCAAACTATTTGAAAAAAAATTGTTTTTTCATAATTTGTCAAACTATTTCAAATATCTATTCATTGATTCACCATAAAATGATGTGGAAAAGATTTTGATCAGTCTTTAAAATCAGTTTAATTGTTGATTTACTCTAATATCTAATATTAAAGACTACAAAGTTATATTATACATATATTACTTAATAAGTGATATATCTGAGTTGAGTAACAATTTCACAATTTATTTTTAACACACAATTCACTTCACAACAAAAAACATATAAATAGTATATTTTTTCACACACAAATCATTTTTATTCATGACTGAAGAGTATGCATCGATTCTATTATTCACACAAAAATTGTTAGAATAATCTAATAATTGAAGATTCATATGAAATGTAAATTATTACAAAAAAAAAAAAACACAACGTCATGACTGGTTCTGAATAGTCAATTAAATAAAATATTAATTAAGAACATAACTGAGATTAAAAATAATCATTTTCAGTCCTTTGAACACTGAACTTAGCACGCTCCTTATTTAAAACCGTAGTCACCCTACCCGAATTTAATCAATGCAAATTTAATTTTGACTCGATGTGTCTTCTGCTCATTGCAAATTGAAGCTAATTATCGATTTGTCATGTAATTAGACTTCCTTACAACTTATTTTCCAGTGTTTGTTCTTCTCTTTTTACAAAACTTGTAACTCATGGTAATTGATTGTATGTCAAACAATTTTCATTGTAGAAATATTCATTCTCAATTTTATTAATTTTACAAAAAAAAGAGGTATATATTTCTGCTTAATTTTCAAGTAGTCATTTTGAAATAAGTTTTGCAGTAGATTAATTTATTTTTCCATGTTAACCCATGAAATCGGATAACCACTTCATTCAAGATCAAGCAGATAAACACTTATCATGCATGTATAAAGCACTATGCATGAGATGAAAAGAACGTGGACAAGTCGATGCGAGCCGCAGGGTATCTGAACCAGTTATGCATGCATTCTCATTGCTCTTTATGTATCTATATCTTTGGTATTATGAGAGTTTCTAATCTGATTTGACTGCTTCTAATTCAGTTTCAGGAATGTGGGTGAGTTCCTTATTTAGAAACTATGCAGGAAAATTTCTTATTAAGAAACTTTTTATAAACTCCAAGCAGACCAAATAATTGGCTGAAATTATTTTTTCTTTTTAATTTATTGCTGATATGGCTTAATAAAAATAGAAAAATTAATTTTAGGGATGTGAGAGTTTAAAATTTTAGAAAACTTAATTTCTAAAATAGTAGTTGACAATTATTGAAAAATTCATTTCAATCGATTGTTGTGATGTAGATGCACTTACAAGTTACAATGAATAATTTAATTAGTAAAAAATAGATTTTGATTTATAATTATCGTTTTAGTTCAAATTAGCTGCTGAGATCCTTTATGGGCCTTATTTCGGGTGTTGCACTTGTCCGGCCCGTTTCCTCCATACTAATGTTATCACAGAGAAATTTTCATTGAAAATTAAAGAAAGATAAATTGAAGAACACAAAACGCCCATTTCCATTCAAAATTAATTACATCAGGAAAAAGGGGAGGTAGCACAGTTGGCTAAGAAAAAGTCATAGGATTGTTGTACCCAAAGGTCGAGAGTTTGATTCCCCCTCACGACTTCATAGCCTCTGCGAAGGTTTCAAAAAAAAAAAAAAATTAATTACATCAGTATCTGAGAAAATGATTTTCTTTTACCTTCTCTAAAAACTATATAAATAAATATATACAAGGGTATATGATTGTTCTTTCAAATACTAATGAAAGGAGGACATGACTTATCTCCTCTCTCTCTTTTTCTCTTTCAAACAGAATACTTTTGTTATACTGGCCACAATATCAGGTGGTAGGAGCCATGCACCAAAATATTAATCACTTATTTTTATTTTGAAAAAAATTATTGTCTTTTATTTTACAACTTGGTAGGAGCCACCAAGGTTTTGCACTAATTGTGAAAAAAAACTTTGTTGTAAATAAATTAATTTCCACAAATTAATTATTTATTTCAACATTTTTTTAACTTAATTTCTAAAACTAAATTGATATGTTGGAAAACACTAAATATTATGTTGCACTATTTAACTTATTTCGACAAAGAGATATATATATAGATCAAGTTAGAAATTAATCTTGGTTGAGCCACTATACAATTACATACCAACTAAAACAAATTAGGGTTTTGGTGCCAAGAGGAAAAGAGAGGAGCATAGATCTAGAGTAAACTGAATTTACTAAATTTCTCTCACCAAGAGTCAATTATAAAATATATATTAGATACATGGTCTGTTGGAAAAAAAAAAAAAAAAAAAAGTAATTTGAATCATAACATAACAATGTCCAACTTGGGCCTAGTTGCATCTAAATCAAATTTAAAACATAAATAAATAAAAAAGACACACTGACAACATTCTAAAAAAAAACACTAGCTCAAACTAGCTAGACCTAAAACATAAAGATAACAGCTGGAACTAAAAACATTAGCTCATCTTCGAATTTTTCTCATGAGCTTTCTATGTTCGTACATTATAACTTGATGGAAGTAATGACCTTCACACCTAATCATCTAAAATGTGACCTTTCACACTAATTTTCAATTGTTAGATTATCCTCATAATTTTTGTGTGAATTTAAAATTGAATACAAACTTTAAAGACATGCATAAAAATGAGTTGTGCGTGAACAGCTACTATTTATATTTTTTTAATTTCAATTTCAATTCATTTGTTGGTAATTTCAAATTGCTAGCCACCATTAAAGTATTACTTGTTAAAAATAATATTTTTAATTAACATTGATAATTTTCTAAGATATAAGAGTAAATCAAATATTAATTTTTAATTAGTATTTATAATTTCCAAAAAGATTTATAACCAACTACATTTTAACCAAGCTGGTACAATAAAAAATCCAACACTATTTTAATGGTCTATCTACCGATGTGTTAAATTTTATTTAAAGTACAGTTGAAAACCCTTTTGATATCCGAGCAATGCCTCCCACATTTTTTAGAAAGCACGATGGAAAGCCTTTGAATCAATCTATTTCACGCCCCAGTAAATAACTCTTTTCTGGATTAAAAAACTTATAAGAATACTATTATGGTACTAGAGAAGCCTTTAATACAAGAGTAATGAACTTTCATCCCTCCCTCTCATTTTCAAAACTGCCACAAAATATAATGGGACTGTTGAAGGGTTAAATAACCAGAATCGCCTAACGGTAGTGGAGGCACCTTCACATTTTCTAGTACCGAAACCTCATTTTTTATTAACCGATGGAACTCCTTTGCACTGATGTTTTGGAATAGCGTATCACCGAATTTTTTTTGAACGAACTCATATAGGACATCCTTGTGGTGCTTCTAACGGTTTTGAAATAACTAATTTAAGGAATACGCTGATCGAACCACTGGCTCATATGCTCGGCCACCCCTCCTTCCAGAAATCATCACTATAGTTCTTCCTAGAGTGGGAGGTGGAGGACTATTAATTGAAGCGATATCTCAAAATCAGCAAGTTTGTATGATATATCGTTTTGTTGTTGGTTCAAGCTATTGTCACCAAAAAAAGAAATAAAACTAGGGTGTTTAAGACTCACCAAGTTGTTTTATTGGCTCAACTGAACAATCTATCAAAATAATTTCAAATAACAAATTCAGACAGTTGAAATTGATATAATGCATGAGTGATATGTTTACATATCAAATTTAAAAATTTACAATTTAATTTACTTTGAAGTCAATCCGCTAAATATAAATTTATAAGATAATTTTAATGTTTTCATCAATTTTTGACCACTTGAATTTATACTAAATTAGTTTGTCAATTTATCAAATTTGACATATAAATGTATCACATGTGAGTAGATTGTTTTCAGTAGTTTGAATTCATTGTTTGAGGTCAATTCACTGAGTTTTGTCATTATGCTCTTGATGAGCTAAGAGAACCGTAATTCTCCTCTTTTTCTTATATTCATCGGTTCAATTGAACTGTTTGATTCTTAAAGCTATAATTTTTTTAGTCAATTGCACAAGTACATAACTATGTTAAAAGCATCATTATTGCCACCCTTACCTCTCAAAACCAGAGTTTGATTTTGTTTACCTTAAAATTCTGCCAATAATTTACAAAAAAAAAAAATAATGAATAGTTTACTTGAACCTATGATTTTATCTTACTAAATTCTCAGACAGCTTTGGAGAATATTTTATATTATGCTTGTATAGTTCTTTCGTAGTATTACTTAAACCTATAAAACGCTTCTTCCACTATTATTTTATGAATTAATTATCCAAACCGAAATAATTAATATATTCCACTATAAATGTGCTGCACATCTTAAAAAAATTATTTAACTGCAAATTATCTGACATGACGTTTCTTGACAAGGCACATCTAAAGTGGCAGTCCATTTCAGTTCACGTGCAACGAAAATGTCATATATTTATAAAATAAAAAAGGGCCCATTTTGTAGTTGGCAATCGACTATAGTTTTCTTTTTCTTTTTACAATGTCAAAATATTAATAAAAGATCCGGCCCATTTGGTTGTTGGCACAAACTATCAATTTCTTGTGCAAATTGGTTTGACAAGGCCTGCTTATACATCAGAATTATTTTTCTGACGAAGTCAACTATTGAACAGAGTGGCTTCTCCTGCTATATAAATAGAGGTCACAGTAAAGTTGGATGTATATATAAATATATCATCCATTTATCTATTCAAACGACCTTCACCCACACATAAACATACGTAAAAGAGTACAAGTAATATGGAGGTAACAAGCCCTAATATCAGGGGGCTCAAAATTGAGGATAAGCTTCCTTTAAGCCATGAAGGTGGCCTAAGAAAGAAGCCCATTGAGAAGAAAAACAAGAAGGATAAGATCATGGTACACAAAAATCAGGCAGCGAGCGGAGATATCAAGAAGAAAATGATGAACAATAATAAGAATAAGATCATGGGACACAACAATCGGGTAGAGAGTAAGGATAATAACAAAATGATGAACAACAATACAGATAAGATCATGATACAGGTAAACAGCAATCCGGCAGCAAGTGGGTATAGAAAGAAGAAAATAATGAACAACAATCAGGAGGTACAGGAGGTGCAGGAGGTTGAGGTGGCGGAGGAAGAGGAGGAGGTGGAGGGGGAGGAGGATGAGGATGGGGGGATATGTTGAAGGGGGAGGAGGAGGGGAGGGGCGAGATGTTGAAGGGGGAGGAGGATGAGGAAGAGGATGAAGACGAGGAGGAGGAGGAGGAGGACAGGGAGATGTTGAAGGGGGATGAGGAAGAGGATGAAGAGGAGGAGGAGGAGGAAGACGTAGAGGAGCAGGAGGAGGATGGGGAGGAGCCGGATGGGGAGGAGAATGAGGAGGAGGATGATGTAGAGGACGGGGAGGAAGACGAGGAGGAAGAGGAGGAGGGATGGGTGAAATATGCAACTCAATTTTTTAGTAGTAATTAATTAATGCATGATCGATGGCAAATTGGTTACATACATTTTTTTTCTTTCCTCCTAACTTTTGCATGTTTTTTCTTTATTTCATGCATGCTTTTGAGTGAATACTACGTTATGTTATGTACTCTGCAGATTGCACTGGCTGATTTGATTTCATGCATGTTTTCTTTCTATAGAATGTGCAGTTTGGTTGTGCAAATGTGTAAATGTTAAATTGTATGAATGTATTTGCAGGGGTTTGAGTATTTCACTTTACTTGAAATCCCAATTTAATATTAATTTAATTATTTTAATTGATTTTAAAATGTTCTAATCTTTATAATTTCAATTAAGCTTACGTCATAAAAAGAATTAATGAAACATAGTGATTTTCAACTATCTAAAAAAATAGTAAATGTTCTAAAAAAAATATTAAATTTTGTTTGTAAATAAATATTTGTATGAAAATCATGGGAATGGCTACACGAAGCCCAAACATAGTGATTGTCAGCGGATTAAGAAATTCTAAAATGAAATAAACACCTCATTCATTTGAAGGTCCGCCGAGAAGCCCAACGAAGTCACAATTTATCCAGATAAATTCAAAATGAAGACATGAAGCCCATTCCGAAAATGCCCAAAGGGTAAAGATTTAAAAGCCCAAATAAATTAGAATCGGATCTAAAATAGATTACACGAAGCCCAAATAATTTCGGAAGAATTTCAGAAGCCTGGCACGAAATTAAAGCGAGCTGATCCTTTCCGAATCAAGTGCGCAACGACAAATTCAAAATAGACGCGAATCTTGGCGAAAGCACGGGATCTGATGCATACATAGATGCTCCCAGTGAAATAAGAGGGCCCAAGGTCACTAACGGCGCCGGGCCCATTTTTCAGTGACCCAGAGCCCATTTGAATCAGCTCATTTTTATTGAGGCCCCTAAAATCCTTTTATTCATGGTAGAATCCAATGAAAACTTACATAAAGGCCGCTAACAATCCATAAATCTTACAAATATCTTTGCAAATCCTTTTGGTCCATAACTTTTTTGTTTCAAGTCCGAATCATTTCAAATTAACCCAAATAAAATTATACGCACTATTAAACCAATTTAGAGCAAATTTGAATCTAAAATAAATCAGAAAGACACCTGATTATAGACCTAATTAATGAACCGCAATATCCTTAAACTAGAAAAACACTGCAAAGCAACTAAACTAGATCACTAACAGGATCTGTACAATCCATCTCCCTTCCTAATTTTGAAATACAAGTAATGAAGAATTTAACATACCCATTAATAGAACATAATACAGATTTTCTATATAGCATATGCATATTGGCACGTGAAATTGAAATACACACATACACACATTGGTGAAAATAAAGAAACACAAATGACCAAATCAAAACATGAGCCCTAATCAGAGAATTCAGTTTCTCTTTTTACATAGGGACCAAATTAATTAATCATGAAATGGGGCACGGTGTTCAATGGACCAAATCTATCCTTAATGTAATTCACGGTCGAAGCTCGATAGTTAAATGTCTTTCCAATCAATAAACTTCCTCGATTACTAATTGAAACAGTAAGCCTTCAAGAATAAAACTCAAGAAACAAATGTCCAAATCTATAGTGTCTCTTAAGCCTTCACCTCTTTTATCTCAAATACAAAGAAAAGAGACAAGCATGACACCATTGAGTTTTGGAAACTTTTTGTCCCCACAATAATTTCCTCTATAGATATATATTTTTTTTTTCGTTTAAGAAAATGAAGTTTAGATTTGATTCACTCTAATATCGATATTAGACCAAAAAAAGTGTGATTTATATTACACATATTTTCTCTAGAAAATAATATCTAATATGAACAAATGGCCGGCACTACTACAAAAATACAGTTTGTACACGGACTTTAACTGGAGAGCTACACGGATTTGGAAACGTGTGCAATACTGGGGTGTAGAAAAGTCCAGCATTTATCCGTGTACGGTTACACTAATCCTACACGGATTTTTTACTAAATAGCCGTGTGGAAATACTCAGAGCTACACGGTTTTGTAATAAAAAACCGTGTACGAAACTTCTTCCTACACGGTTTTTTATTAAAATCCGTGTAGGAAAGGAAGAGTATTCATACACGGATATTTAATTAAAATCCGTGTAGCTCTCCTCAACGAATATTAAATAAATAAACCGGTTAACATTCCTACACGGATTTTTAAGTAAAAATCCGTGTAGAATTGTTTCCTACACGGATTTTTATTTAAAAATCCGTGTAGGAAGGTTGCTGATTTTTTTTTTTTTTTTTAGCTGGCCTCCGTTTTGCTAGTCGTAATTATATATTTGATTGAATATACATAGTATTTTGCAAAAAAATGTCCAAAAGTCTAAAAAGTCCAAAAGTCCATGAAGGAAGACTCGGATCGCGAATCGAACCCGTAACATGGGCGAAACGAATCGTAGATTGTTTCTGATCCAGTTTTGGGCTGTGGAGTTCCTGTCAAAAATTCAGCCCGATCCGACGGACGGATCAAAAGTTACGCCCCTTTTCGTGAGGCATGCGGGCGAAAAGAAAACCATACAAACGAAAAGAAAAATAAAAGAGAAATAAGCAATAATAATTACACATGATCTAAATAAGCAATAATAAGTAACAGAAAATTATATAAAGAAAAAAAAATATATATATATTCATGGCTAACCTTAGTAAGATAGAGAGGAGAAAATAACAAGTTCAAATATCTCAGATCCCAGTTGTGCTATGAGTTGAAATCAAAACGGCGTTGGAGGGAAAATACCTTCTTATATAACCAAAACCCTAAAACTACATTTTTACACGGTTTTTCACTATAAATCCGTGTAGCTCTCTAGCTTTCTACACGGATTTTAAAAATCCGTGTAGGAAGGTTGCTGAATCTTTTTTTTTTTTTAGCTATCCTACACGGATTTTTATTTAAAAATCCGTGTAGGAAGGTTTCGAATCGTTTTTTTTTTTTTTTTTAGCTAGCCTACACGGATTTTTTAGTAAAAATCTGTGTAGCTCTCTAGCCTTTCTACCTGTTATTTAAACAATAATCGGTGTACATAACCCCTTCCTACACGGATTTTGTAATAAAAATCCGTGTAGCTCAACATTCCTACACGGATATTTAATGAAATATCCGTGTATAAAAGATTAATTTCCACACGGACACTAATTTTTAAGTTAATATTCGTGTAGGATTCCTTGGAAAAATCTTCTTTCATACACGTTTTTTTATAAAATTGAGAAAATCCGTGTATAGGTACAGTGTAGGAAGACGTTTTTTGTAGTAGTGCGGGTGAATTAAAAAATACAACTAAAACATATTAATAGTAGTCTTTCACACATAATTCATAAGAAAAATTATTCAATACTTTGAAGCATGTATTGATTTTACATTCATCCCAAAATTGTGAGGAGATTCTAACAATTGAAGAATAGTAATGTGAAAAAAAGTTACCACTTGGTATCACAAAGTTCTATTTTTTTTAACGGGTGATATTTTCATAGAGGGTTAAAACCTACCATTATTTTTGTACTCTATTATGGTCCATATTTTTTTCTCTGTTTTTAAAATTCGAACAGCCGATTCAAACTGCTCAACATAATCTTTAAAATAAACTATATTTGGAGACCAAATTTTATATTTTTTATAATTTTTTAACTATTTTTTAGATAGGTACAAAATCACTATTTTGAAAATTAACGAAGATAAAAGATGTCGAGCATACATATATAAATGTATCCAATTATGACGACTATTAATTGTAGTATTGACAATTATTTTATGTTTGAAGGTTGACTAAGATATATTTACCTGAAATTATTAATATACTTAATTACAAAAAAAATATAATTTATATACTTATATTTTTATTATATTTATCTGAAATTAACATATATACTTAATTATAGGACGGCTCAAATGCTATATTGTTTTCATACTCCAATCATTTTCCACGTCTTTATTTCTGATTTCAAAGCTCAAACAGACGATCTGAATTGCTCAATATAATATCCACATTAAAATATGATTGGAGACAAAATTTTATATTTTTAAAATTTGTTTACTGTTTATAATGACAGGTATAAAATCACTGGTTTCAAAAAAAAAAAAAATTGGACCATCTTCAAAAACAACAGTGATTTTGAACCTAGCTTAACTATGATAAAAAAAAAAGTTCAAAAAATATAAAATTTAGGCTCAAGTATATTTTAATGTGAATAAAATGTGAGTGCGTCGGATAATTTGTTTGAACATTGAAATCAAAATCAAAGATAAAGATGTGGGTTCCAGTACAATTAATTGAAGTATTGGAGGTATTGAAAACTAGTAATCGAATAATTTAGACCTATGAACTAAACTACTGTTGATTTGATTGCATTACGTACACTTAATAATTTCTGATTACAATGTTTACAATATTCCCTGTTTGTCCATACAGTGACCCAAATTACAGCTACACAGTCTGCATGAAAGTTCCTTCAATCATGGCTAACCATATTCCCTGTTTACAAATTTATGAAAGTAGTTAATTAATTAAATTCTGCACATCCTCAATGATTGACTTCACATTAAATCTATTTAAAAAGTAATAATTTATAAAAATGAGTTTTTAAATAACTGTTAACTTTTTTTAGTAGTTAAGGTTTCTAACGTTTTAACTCTTATATCTCGAAAATTAATTTTAGAGTTTCTATTAAGCCACATTATCGATATTAAATTACAAATGAGAAATAATTTGAGTCAATCATTTTGTCAGCGTGAAGTTTATAAACAATTTCTTAATAATAAATTTTTCTGCATAGATTCAAAATAAGAAACCTTACCACATCTCTGAAATTAAATTAGAAACTATCCCGGCCCATTATATTTAAACTCTCATAGTACCAGAGATGTAGATGCTCTTAGACTTGATTACGAGACAACTCAAGAAAATCATCATACAAATGCAATAATGAATAATTATATAACATTTTCCTGGATCAATAAGAAAACTTATAAAGTTGGTGCTGTTAACAAATTAATTGGCCCTGTTATAGGAACTAATTAAATTGCAACAAAAGAAATAATTGTATGTATATAGCATACCCCTTTGTCCAAAATATTTTCCAAATTATGCTTCCTTTGTCATAGTTTTTTTCAGAAATTTTTTATAAACTTATGCTTGTGTGTAAAATAATTATAGAATTATATCCCTAACTGTTACGAGATCTAAATTTCAAGAAAAGAAATAGTTGTGTATATAAATATTTATACTTACTGATGCTCCCAATTGGAATTAGAAACCAAGGAGGCATCCAAGAGGAATCCCCACAATGTATAATAGCAACCAACATTTACATATTCTATTGATGTGTTTGGCCAAATAAAACAAATAGCACCCCTTTTCAAGAACCAGATTGAAAAATAAAACAAATAGCAACCAACATTTACATAATAGCACCCCTTTTCAAGAAAAATAAAACAAAAACAAAATTTTGTCAGTGATGAATTGATGTGTTTGGCCAAATGAAGAAAGAGTTGATAGAACCACATCTAATATTAGGTATAGCACTTATTTACATCTTATATTTTTTATTTTTTAAAGCTATTACCCTTTTCCAATTATATAAATATATTTTTGAATAACAGTAATAAAAAATAATAACTGGGATGTAATCTAACCTTTATTTCCTATAAAATACAACTAGTCTACAATTAAATAATTAAAATTTAACATGTCTTTAAATCCCAACAACTACCAAAGACGCAATAAATGTTTTTGTCTAATACTGTTTAATACTTTTCCAACTACAGCTAGCAACTGTATGTCTTTTATATCAACTTAATTTTCCCTTCGTGTTCTTGTACGTAGTACAATTAATGGTCATTTTCATACATATAAATATCACCATTTTATCCTACTATTTAAAAAATATAATTAATAATTAAGTAAATTGATATAAAGTAATATATAAAATTAATCTTGTTATAAATTACTGATTTGAAAAAAAAAATTGATTATTTTTTTATAATTACTAATAAAAAATGGAGGGATCCACTTACAGAATTTTTTAGTGACACCCAATTACATCCTATATTTTTAAAGTTTAAATAGTTGACCCAAACCGTTCAACATGTTGAATATATTAAAATGTGCTTGCAAATCAAATTTTACATTTTTCTTAATCGTTTTACTATTTATTAAAATGGGTACAAAAACTCAATGGCCTGAAAACAACAATTTTGTAAAATACTTAATAAATAGTAAGGAAATTCAAAAAATGTAAATTTTGGTTACAAAGCACATTTTAATATGGAGATCATGTTGAACTGTTTGGATCGACTATTTAGACTTTCAAAGCTTTAAAAATTGATGGTATAATTTGGTGTCACCAAAAAATAGTGTAAGTGGATCTCTCCTCATAAAGAATTATATAAATATTGTATAAACAATCTAATTAAAGTAGTAAACACTATATTATTATACATAAAAATGAAAAATGTATCATATAAAATTTAATATTAATCAATTACCCATAAGAGAGAGCTCTTAATCGTATGTCTTCATAAACTAACAAAGAAACTTTTTTATTCGGATCATATTCATGTCTATATCCGCCTTATCAAATACGATAAACATATAAGGATTGATTCAACAAGTTGGCAATTAGGCAAGTAAAAAAGTGCATACCTCATAGATGGGGCTGAATGCCATTATGGATAAGGGTAGCAGAGCGAGAAGCGAAGTCATGGCTGCGACTGCATCGATAAATATATAACTCATGTAGTTTCGGCAACACAATATGATAATTGATAGTATCACTAATATTACAAAAGACAGTGCTGTCACGACGACAACTAAGAAAGAAACCGATTTCGGGTGTCGTGCACCAAGCTCATTGCTCACTGTCACACTACATTCATTCAAATAAATTAAACTATTAATCACATTCCATATAGATATTAGATTTACTGACAAACTGGTTGTTAATTTATGGGTTTCTTACTTTCTTTACCTTGCTGCTGCATTAATCCAACCGAAATTTAATCATAAACACCCAACTAGATATTGTCATGCTGAATTAAATCAAAAGATAATGCATGTTAGATAGATGATTAATGGTACAAAAATTTATATATACAAGTGAGAAACAATTGAAGGACATGTATTTACCAGACTGATAGCGATGCGAGTGCCATCTCGGGGTCAGGTAACAGCCCCGCAACAAGCACAAGTATCTTAAAGTACCATGCTTCTAAACAAAGCATCACAGCCGACGCAAGTGACTGCTTGAAGATCTGATAGACCCAAAGGCATCGGGGACTCCAAACAATGTACACGAACTGCGCTAATACTATGATCCACCAACTGATACTTAGCATCAGCGAGCTAAGCCAACTCAATATCAAATGCACCACAAGTGTACTCGTCGAAATGTAAGCACTTGGTGCCATGATACTTTGAGCTTGCATGAACTTTTGGATCAGGAAATTTGCGGCCTAGGCCAAGACTTGGGGGATTAAACCGTACACGAAAATTGCAGAGGCACTTGCGATCGATTTAGGGGGATTCACCAAGAAGGATTAGAATGGGTTTAGAGAAACCATAGATCACGGCCAAGGGGATACCGGGTGCCATTAGGAGAACTGTCGATCGTTAGAGGTATACGTACGCCAAGCATGTCATAGTTTTGTGGGCCATACGCAAATTAAGTATAGGGTATCCACAGCATTACCCATTTCTAGCTGTCAATTAAATTGGATTTGTTCCAATAGATATTATCACTTGCAAAACAAATTAAGTATATGTATGTCTTACTCACAAAAGAAAGATGAATTTAGTACAAATTTTATAATTCATCAAATAATTTGCAACTACAATAATTTCTTATATCTTATTATTTTTCATTAAATGCTGAATAATATAAGAATTGTAGGATATTTGATACACACCAGCTATGATCACAATATAATTATAATTTTTTCACATTATATTTTAAATATTACAATCAATTAATAGAGTGTGAATTTCCATCTTAAAAAAAATACTAATGAAAAGCTAGAGAACCAATTATAGTTTCTTAAATGAAATAGGTGGGATCAATAAATGAACTTTTATTCCCCCACCAAAAAAAATAAAAAAAAATCAAGAAACAGCGCTGACCAGTTGAAAATGTGAACCATATAGTAGTTGCATGTCAAAATCATAATAATCACCATCTAATAATAAATATGTAAAAATTGATAGGTTGGTCAAAGCATTGACCTTTTGATCCAATCAGACAAAAATTACTTTTTCAACTTTGTTATTAAACATAATATATTTCACTAAAATACTAAATCATCAAAACCTATATACCACATTTTTTTATTTTCAAAGTCTCTTGACAAAGGCCGCCAAGTTCTACCAATTTTTTTCAATGTCAATGGAGTTGTTCAGCAAGCATGGATTAAATCTCCTTAAGACTTAATCCAATTCCTTTAACTTCTTTAGCCACTTAATCGTGCCGAATATCAAATTCTTAGCGCTCTTTAAGCTTTTAATCATTTACTCTTAATTCTTTGTTGCCCAACTGCCCCAATGGGAAATTGTGCAAGTGTACCTTCCAGCCGTTTCGTGGAATTTCTTCAACCTTATTCAAATGATAAGAATTCCATACATGTGCAATTGTTTCTTTGTTTAGCTGGACATGGTTCATGGTAAATATATATACCACCATAAATGTAACAAAAAAAAAGTGTTTCCTCCTAAATTAATTCAATAAGAAACAATTGCTCCGGTATATACCTAGCTATAAATGGAGTACGTACTTCTGATCCTCTGGAATTATTAGTTATTAATTAAATTAAGAAACCAATGTTTCCTAATTTTGCATTGAGTAAAAGATACAAAATCTAATTTTATAACTATATTTAGTCCTAAACACTCAGCACCATTATCTGAGAAAACTAATTAATTTGAACTAAAAAGGAGTATCTGAAAGCTCAACATTGCAACCCCCCCCCCCTAAATTTTTCTCAGAGAGCAATTTTTTTATATAGAATTGATACTTGTGAGTGTATGTGTGCGTGTGTGTACCAATGCTCCAGAGATGTCCGGTGTTTCCGAGAGAAAACAATGCTCCGTGAGATGTCCTATTTAGATGAATATTCAGTCATGCATATTTCTCGAAACATGACATTTTTGCTTAATTTTTAGCCAAAATTCGCAACTTTTTATAAAACCTGCCGAAATCACTCGGGCATGTTCTCTCCACGAATCAACAGAGCCTAATAGCAGCTAGCTATGTTGTGCGCATTTCTTAGCTGAACAGCTTGCTGCAATGATCCGTTTTCTCCTTCAGCCACATGTTGTTGCGTGGCCCAATAGAAACCTCTCTTCTCTTCTGGAGTATAGAGCTGTGTAATTTTGGTCGATTCAATTACCAAAATTGTTTAATATTGGTATAGATGGATGAGATTTGGTAGAAATTTCGGTCCGCTCAACCTAATTTTATCAAATCTAAATTGGCGATGAATTTTTGTGCAAAACAACACTCGATCATGGCCAACTCTGAAACGAATCGGCTGAGCTTTGGAACCATGTTATTAATTAATAGCAGGAGTAGGTGTTAGATGAAGTTAATTATCAGATTGATTTGCTTACCTGTATTTACAACCTAAGTACACAAACACTGTACATGGACATTGTTGATTAATGATGAGCTAGAATGCCACGAAACTAAACAGTGTCGTTGTTAAATGACACTCAACAGAAAAGAGTATCGACAATAGGATTGACATTAATTATATTCCATTTAATTGGCCTATAAATTATAATTCAAGGTCACAGATTTACTTCACGAAGCACAACAAAACTGATATATAAATCTTCTTATACGTTCCACTAGACAATGCCCGAAACAAAAAGAAATGGAACTCACACTCGCCTATCTTCCCTACCAAGTAATTAGTGTTCTCCTTTTATTTGCCCTCTCTCTGCAGGTCCTCCTTAGGAAAAAAGCCACAAAATCTCTATCAAAATGCAAACTCCCTCCAGGTCCATGGACCCTCCCAATTATTGGTAACCTACACAACCTAGCAAGTTCTCGGTTGCCACACCATGGGTTGCTTGAACTTGCCCGGACATATGGACCAGTCATGCTACTTCGTACAGGTCAAACGGACCTTCTCGTCATTACGTCAAGAGAAGCTGCACAAGAGGTATCCATCAATTATATTAGCAATAATATATTAAACTGAATAGCACGATATAATTTGTTTTGTAAATACAGTCAAATAAAATTATATACAAAATTTTAGTTGATTGCAATGGTGTCCATGATAAGAAAAAAATTATATACAATTTTTTTTTAATTATTCCAATGTCTGTGATAATCATCCCACAAAAATTTTGAAATTTTCTATCACTTTTATGTTTTATATTAAATTCATAACTAATGGTGTTGGATTGCCGACCTAGCTGTCCAAAAAGGTGAGACCAAAAGCGTGCATCTTCATCAAATAAAATACTGGTACAATAAGTTTCGAATTTAGTTCCTTGATACAAGTACGACCTAAATGCTTATGTATGTTGTGTGTAGGTGATGACCAAACAGGATGCAAATTTTTATGAGCGCCCTATGTTCTTTGCTGCAAAAATATGTAATTGCAGATTCACTGCTTTCTCAAATGGTCCTTACTGGCGTCATATTCGCCGAATTGTTGTCAATGATCTCCTCTCCTCAAAGCGGATCAAATCTCTCTCTTCAATTCTGCATGAAGAGGTCCATTCCATGTTGAAATACCTTGCCACTTCTTCTGATAAATCACCTGTCACGTTAGTTGAAAAGGTACGTGAGGTTGCTAACAACATTATCTCTCGTGCTACATTTGGGAGAAGATGTAAAGGGCAAGAGATGTTCTTTAAAACTTTGAAAGAGGGAATAGAACAAACTTCTTGGATTAGTCTGTCTGATCTGTTCCCAACGCTAAACTGGTTGGATATGAAGATGAGAAGAAAATATTTAAAAGTCAACAGGTAATTGATTACTTGTGCAAGTGTTTGTAATTCTGTCTGACTTTAAGTTAGCAAAAAATATTATTAAAAGAATCTGTAAGCACTTTTAGTCTACATTTTAACCAAAACATGTAGGATTATGGATACATTAATGGAGGAGATGATACAAGAGCATTTGAAAACACAGAAGCAATATCAGAATAACCGAGCTGAGAAAATTGAATACAATTTTGTTGACATTCTAATCAAGGCCATGGAAAGTAATAATGGAGACGTGCCCATTACATTTGACAGTGTAAAAGCTATTGTCTTGGTAAGTTTATAAGACCTTTATTTATATTTGAATTCAAATGAAAGATGAAAATCAAATTTGTCTGATATCTAAAATTCTATATTACTTACAAACCGATCATGGATAATTAATTTTCTGTATTGTTTTATAGTTTGATAAATGCATTTTACCTAATACTATAAAAATAAAATACAAACAAATAACTAATACATATGAATCCTTTTTAGTTTGCCACATACAATTTTTTTAATGGTAATTATATACAAGTTATAAAGTTTAACAAGAAAGAATGGAAAACAAAAGGAAAAAGATGAATTAGAAAAAGTCGACAAAATACTTGAACCAATTGCAAATGGGATTGTTAAAAGAACATCTGAAAAACATATTTCTTATAATACTTGTATTTCAGTTAATATAACAACTGAACTTCTATATTTTTTGCTAAATTGGTAAATCCAGTTTATCCATTTGTTATGCTGCTTACTTAGGAAATGCTTACCGGAGGAACAGACAATGAATCATGTGCAATAGAATGGGCAATGGCAGAATTAATGAAGCATCCAAAGATAATGGCTAAGCTACAAGCAGAAATAAGGCATATTGCAATTGAAAAAGTTGAGTTTGATGAGGATGACCTCATGAAACTCAACTATCTGCAACTAGTTCTTAAAGAAACAATGAGATTGCATCCACCTGTGCCACTATTGGTTCCTCGGACATGCAAGGAGACATGTGAACTACTTGGCTATTCGATCCCATCTGGAGCCCGAGTGCTAATCAATGCATGGGCTCTAGGAAGAGATCCTGAGAACTGGAGTCATGCAGACGAGTTTATACCAGAGAGGTTTGAAGGTTCTAGTATTGATCTCAAGGGGCACAATTTTGAATTCCTACCTTTTGGAGGAGGTCGAAGACTTTGTCCCGGTTTGGAGTATGCAATGACAGTTAATCAGATAATTCTCGCTAGGCTTTTGTTACATTTTGATTGGAAACTCCCAGACGGTGTCAAGCCAAATGACATGGACATGACAGAGGAGCTTGGTATAGTTTGTCATTTGAAAAAACCCTTGTCCTTAATTCCTGTCTTGCGAGTTCCCCTTCCGGGTGTTTAGAATTCTATCTTTGTGATGTAAGCTGTTGAAGATGAAAAATCAGGGAACAACTAGCAAAATATCAAATTCTAGAAATGTATCAATTCTACTTTCCATCGTTATAATATTTATTAATACGAAAACAATATTAAGGAAATAGTCCTACGGCTCTTTAAGCCTTGTATCCTATAAATTGTATGGGCTTGAAATAATACATTGGCTCTTTAAGCGTTGTATCCTATTAACTATTCTAAATTCATTTTCAATAAGTTCAGGATCAATTATCTTTTGAGTAGATAAACTTAATATGTGTTGTAACTGTAGGCTTGCAGGGCCTAACTACTCTGGAGATAGTGAAAGTTTGCGGTCATTTTTATCATGTATTAGATAAAAGGTAATCTTAAATATTGATCATTATATTAGGTTGGTTTAATTTATTTTCTTGTTTAAATATCTATGAAATACATCTTGTTATTTTAACACTACTATAGAACTGCAGATCGACTTATATCAGATAAATACTGGTTCGATCTGCTAATGGATTCTCTACTGCTAGAGATCAACACGATAGAAGAAACTAATTCTAACGGTTCCATACCAATAGTAGATTAATCTATCATCGATAAATAACCCATAACCGATAAGAGAATACACTACTACAGAAAAACCTTTCACCGTCTGTTCAGATCACACTTCACCATCTCTTTTTGAACCGATGGCTATGTCATTGATAGTAAAAGAATGTACATATGCCATTGATATCACTATGAGGGTCGATAACAGCTCCTCATCCATTTTGTTGTATGCTTCCTTAGTAAATTAGCATTCAAAAGAAAATGTGAAATGTCAATCGTAACTGGCACACTATGAAAAAAAGATTTTGTACAGAAAACATTTGGAAAATTCGAGGGGATGTAATTTGAAACACACAAAATGGATCTTACATGATTTAAACAAGTAACTTGTACACCTTCAGAATACATCCCATCTAGAGCGTCACCACCATCTACCGATTTTTTCTAATTTTCAAGTGGTGTTCTGATGAAGAAGAAAGAGTCTTCAGTCACAAATGAGCTTTGGTGAACATACACCGTAAGTATGAACAATGGGGCCCATCTAACAGATGTGAGAGGCTAAGGAGTGCGTAGGCGTTGATTGGCTGCCTCGCGTGGGTTCTATGGGGTGGGCTCTACTTGTCAAATTAAATGAGAGAGAGGGAAACAGTGTTGTGCTTCAGCCCGTATGGTCGCGGTTCTTAGAGCAACGTGACACTGCTTGATGGGCCAGAGCTGTAAGACTTGTGAACCGCCTCTCAACCCCCTCTTTTTACTTTCTTTTTCTCCGTTTCTTTCATACTGGTTGCCTCCAATTAAAACTTTATTCTCCTTTTTTCCTCTCCATTTCTTTCCTTAATGGCTACGTCCATTTCTTCATTGTTTTCTGATTTTTTTTCTTTAGCTGTTTCCTTTTTCTTTGTTAGTTTTTTTCTTTTCTATATTATATCTCTATTTTATTTTTTTAAGGGGTGAACAAGTGACTTTAACATTACTTTGCACTAATTATTTTCTCATAAATTTGTTTCCTATTTTTAATGCAAAAAAAGTAATTTCTTGTTAGCGGGAATTTCACGTATGCCACTCAAAAACTTCAAAATTACATATTTCCCCCTCTAAACTTCAAAAACTCACACATTTACCCATTTTATTGTATTTTATATTAAAACACATTTTAAATTCATAAAATACCCATTTTACCATTTTATTAAAAAGCATAAAACATCCATCTCACTCCAATTTAAATCTGAAAGATTCCTCTACCGTCCGAATTGCTTAAAGATCCGTGTGTCCTAGGCCAACATGAATCTTGAAGCAAACACACACAAATATTAAAGCAATTTGCACAGATCTTAATGCGATACATGCGGATAAAATTGCATTAAAATCTCTGCGCACTAGATCAGCACGAATCTTGAAGTGAATTCACACAGATCTTATTGCGATGCGTGTGGATCAGACAGTAGAGGAACCCTTCAGATTCAAATATGAGTTCGATGGGGCATTTTATACTTTCAATAGAATGAGTTTTATTACAAAAGACAATAAAATGAGTAAATATGTGAGTTACTGAAATTTAGAGGGAGAAATATGTAATTTCAAAATTTAGAGGGGGAAATATGTAATTTTGAAGTTTTTGAGAGGTATACGTGAAATTCCCCCTAGGACTAGCCTGTTCAAATAAACAGCAAGTTGTTACTTCACTGATCGCAATCATAATCTCCATCGTCATCTTACTAATATTGATACAGCTTGAACAAAATCAGATATTAAGCCAGTAGTTAGAATCAGAGAAACATCTTTAGGTTTAGCCTGTTCAAATACCTTTACATAAGTTAGATTTTAAGCCAACTGTTACTAGCCTGTTCAGATTTTCTGCTGGAGTCAGATTTTAAGCAAGTTGTTAGTATCAGATAAGAGAAAGAACTTTACATAAATTAAAAGCAGAAATGAAATTTACTCATACCTATATCCAAATATGTATTAACTTTACAATAACTAAAGGGAGATTGTTTAAATACCTGAAATCACTCCAATTAGTGCTGGTGAGCGCAGATCGACACCAAATCTCTAATTGGAATTCGTCCACTTCCACCTTCTTTGGCTTCGCCTCTTGACCTGCATAACTCTGAAGGTACAGACAGCTTATAAATAGGATAATGAGAGACAAGGCAGAATCGGTACAGTGTGGTCCGATCTGGAGGAGAAGGGGAATCACATCAGATGAGAAGGTGTTGATTGAAGGAGAGGAGGCAGCTAGGGTTTGATCTAGGAGGAGAAGAGAGGAAGCAGTTAGGTTTTGAGAGGAATACGAGAAAGGAGGGGCTCAGTTTTTCCGAGAGAGATAGAGAGAGCAACATGAAATTTATGAAGTTTTGGAATTGCACAATCAAGATCAGATAAAGATTAATAGCCGATTCTGATAGCGCCTCATAAAGATCAGACTATTGTTAAGGGCTGATACTGATAGAGTCTGGACAATCAGAATGGGCTGTATATACAAGACCGATTCTGATATTGACTTTCAAGATCGCCTTTTAAATATGTCTGATCCTGATAGATATCAAAATCATATTTTTGATATATTCGATCCTAATGGGGCGACACTGATTGTACATTTTCTACTAGTGAACTAAATCATATTATTTTACCAACAAAATCACTAGGTCATTTTAAATGTCACTGTCACTATGAAAAATATAACTACATTATAATTTCTTGATATGTTGTTTGTAGTATAGTGTCGGTACTTTGGAAGGATTTCATGTGAATCGACAACGTGTAATACTATACTGTAAGGCTGTGCACTTGCATTTGAATTGTGTCTAGGACTATAAGCTACCCTCATACCATACTCATATTATTAATGTTTTATAATTTCTAAAATATTAATTCTAAAACATACTATTAGTAAATGAAGATGTCATCACTATATCAGTGTCATATTTAAATATATTATAAAACTGGAAAACAAACATCATTATGCAGTTACTCAGCTAGAGAAATATATGTAAGAAATATTCAGTCATTTATGCCTACTTCATTAATTGTCATAACCAGTTGATATCTAAATTTGACAAAAGTAAATCATTCATCACACATTTTAATTTGTAAAGTAAACAAAAGGTAAAAATAATAAAGAATTGATGTATATATGTTCTACTAGGTTTCAGAACATCAAGAGAAATTCATATCCCATTAGAAGTGATAAACTGATTGTGCCTCCTCGAAGCATTGGATGGAGTCGACACAGATCACACCACAGGCACATATGCTCGGCCTCCCCTCCTACCATAAATCACAATAATCTTTAATGGAGGAGGTGAAGAAGAAGGAGTATAAACTGAAGGTGATATCTCGAAATCAACAAGTTTATTAAACATCATTTTATGTATTTGAATCGAGTGGCCATCAGTCCAGTGATGTTAAATGCGGCCGCAAGGCCCGCATATGCGTTTGCAATAGCAAACCGCAAAAAAAAAAAAATCATGCGATGATAGTTTATGCGGAACTGTGGCCTATACGCGAAACTGGGGTGAATTTATGCACATGAATGCCGCTGCATTCACTTTTTCCTCCCTTTGAATAATTTCTTAACACCCTTTCTACTCTTCTCCATTTTCATTACCATGGATATCTCCATTTACTCGTTTTTTTTTTTTAAGTTTCTGATTTGTTTTTCTTAGTTTCTTAATTATTTTATTTTATTTTCTGATTTCTTTTTTAAAAGTTTGTATAATCTGGTTGTATAAGTTGGTTAATTAATTAATTTGATTAAAATTGGTTAATTTGTTTTTTTAATTATATTTAAAATCCGCATATATAAGTCCGCATTAAAATCCGTATATGCAGTTTGCAGTGACCTTCCACATGCATGAACAAAAGTGCATTTTACAACATTGGTCGTCACCACTTGCAACTTGCAAGTTGAAGTAGGACCACTATTGATACAACTCAAAGTATAGCTTCATTTCAACAAATGAAATTAATGCAAAGCGTGCTGCTGATTCTTTTCTTTTTGTCTAGGATGTGTTGAGATGTGAAAATAGATGAAGGTATGCTTAATATGCAGTTGAAGGTAGTATTGCTTCCACATATATAGTTGGGATTATTAAATTCATGTGGGTGGTTTCAGTGATGAATGTTTGACCACATTTGCATTGACTTCAAAGAGGACCTTTTCTATATAGGCACCTCATAAAATATTGACCATGGTATATGAACTATGTCTTCATGTTTGAAATATGTATGCATAATAAGTCGTTGAACTGTAGGTCCCAATTTGTGAATTGTATGATCCGCTTGTGGCAATTATATATTGTGCATAAGGTCATATTAAATATGAAAAATGTAGGTTTGTCATCTCATTCTCTGGAGCATAGAGTGGCTGGCTTGCTTGGCCCAGTCTCTTGGTCTACTTAGAACAACATGTTATTGTTCTTATTTGATAGTATTAATTTATTCTTGAGTGCATTTATGTAGTTATTTAAATTATATATGTACTTTATTATATTGCTTTTTTTTATGTGCTTGAATTATAATTCCGCCCCCATTAAGACAAATTAAACACCAAAGATTGAGTTCATTTGTAAAGTTCTAAAGAAGACCTCATTAAATGTTATTAATTTGACCATAAATAATTATAATATTAAGGTGATTAATTGCAAGTTGATGATTAAAATATAATTAAAAATAAAAGCATAGACCTCCGAAAGTTGTCCAATATCATTCGAGAAAAAGGATTATTAAGAACATAATGGGTTCTAGTTGAAGTAACTAACCATGAAAATTGGAGACAAATTATTGACTTCTACACGGTATAATGCTATGAAAGGCAAAAAATATTTACCTTACCATAAAACCATTACCACAATCTAAGAACATGCGAAAGAACTATAGATATTTAATTACATCATACCATTTTCATTGCTCACTTGCATTTTAAATTTACACCTATATTTCTCATATTCAGATTGCATCTTAGCTTTCAATCCGCATTTAGCGATTCATGTTATACATTTATGTACTTTAGTTTGTATTGTTAGGATTCAGATTTTATTCTAAGAATTCACTCAAATTAGTTAATGTTGATATATAATCCGTTGGTATGTCTGTACTTTTATAGTATTTCTTTTTATTTCACAACCTGTAGATCTATACGGTAAGATTGTACACTTGCGATTGAATTGTTTCGAGAACATCATATTATTAATAAATAGTTTCTGAACCATTAATTTTAAAACATACAATTAGTCTTAAATGAAGATTTGGTAAATATTATCTGATCAGTTTTATTTATTAAGATCGATCAAACTGGAAAGCAATCATCATTAATTATTCAACCAGACTTCAGTATAATTATCAGAACAAGTTCATATATGTATATATATTTGACCAGGTAAATCTTTCATCACATTTTAATTTAAACAACACACAAAATAAAATAAAAAACAAAAGAATTGTAATCTACACTTGAAATATGTTCTATTAGATTTTCAGAACACCATGAGAAAGCCAAATGCCATTACTAGTGACAAACTGATTGCTCCGCCTGAAAGCATTGGAGTCGACGCAGACACATATGCACGACCTCCCCTTCTACGAGAAACGACAACAATCGTTCCTGGAGGCGGAGGAGGAGGAGGAGTATAAACCGAAGGCGATATCTCAAAATCAGCAAGTTTATTAGACATGTTGTTATGTAGATGGATCGAGCGATCGGCACCACTTGCAAGTTGAAGTAGGACAACTATTGATACAACTCCAAGTAGTAGTAGCTTCATTTCTGCAAATGAAATTAATGCAAAGGGTGCTGCTGATTCTTTTCTTTTTGTCTAGGACAGGCGGATGTACGTGTTGAGATGTGAAAATAGATGAATCTGTTTGCTATGCAGTGGAAGCTAGTATTGCTTCTATATATACAGTTGAATTTATTGAAAAAAACATCAAATGCGGCTGGGTTGGTGGATGAATATTTGACCAATTAAATACGCGATATAAGATTTCAAAGAGGACCTTTTCAAGGCACGTATATTGTGCATAGTTATTTGACATTATGCCTCCATATTTGAATTAGTTGTTGAATTGTAGGTCCCATTTTGTAATATCACAGGCTTGAAACAATTATTTTGTATAAGATGATATACCTATAATTAATTGTACGAAAAATAACAATTCGCCAACATCTCAATCTCTGGAGCATAGAGTCGCTGGTTGTTGGGGCCCAAGTGTACATTTTAATATACGAAAGCATATAAATTTATAAATTGTTAGGTGGAATCATGGAGACGCAGCCACCTTAAAATATTCTTTAGATCAAGTGATGCGTTAAATGTTCAAAGCAGATTTTCAAACCATCTAACTATTTAATATCCCTTTATTACAACAAGAGATTTTCTATTGGATATCATACAATAATTTCATTCTATAAAATTGGAAAAAAAATCACGAAACCAATTAAATAAAAAATTAAGCACGGGACTAAATTTTACAAGTACATTATTGCTATATGTTATATTAAATTCAGAATATTTGTTAACTATTAGTTAACTAAATCATATTATTTTAACAACAAAATCACTAGGCCATTTTGAATTGAATGTCACCGTCACTATGAAAAATATAACTATATTATAATTTAGCTTTTATACTATGTACGTACATAACTAACAATGTGTACATCACTTATTGGATATAAATTAAATTATGACAAGTACTAATTTTAATATATTTTTTTATATGTTGTTTGTTGTTTAGTGTCGGTATTTAGATGTATTCCATGTGGATCGACAACCTGTAATACTAAGTCTGGCTAGTATGAAATTAGTGTTAGTTTAGCTTATATAACACTAGCTCCAAAACCTTTCTAATCGACTTCAAACGTTGGATCCAAACCGTTCAAATCAATAAACTTTATAAGTTGTGCCTTTACATGAGAAATTTATAATTTTTCTAATTTATTTAGTATTAAATGAAGCAGTCAAATATAAGTATTTTTGACTTAATTTTAATGCATTCATTTTTCAATATTTTTGACCTCTTGATAAAGGTTTATCATTTGAATCAGTCGTTTGAAGTCTATTCAATAAGTTTTGTAGTTGGTGTCATGTTATGACACTAATGTTATACTAGCCAGGCTTTGTAAACGATACAGTATATAGTAAGGTTGTACACTTGCATTTGAATTGTGTCTTGCTAGGACTATAAGCTACCCTCGTACCATCCTCATATTATTGTTTTTATAATTTTTGAACTATTAATTTTAAAACATACTATTAGTAAATGAAGATGTCGTCATTATATCAGTGTCATATTTTATTATATAATAAAACTGGAAAACAAGCATCATTACGCAATTACTCAGCTAGAGATATATATATGTAAGAAATATTCGAGTCATTCATTGTCATCTAAATTTGACAAAAGTAATTTGCTCATCAAACACTTTAATTTGTAAATTAAAGAAAAAAGGTAAAAATAATAAAGAATTGACGTATATATATTCTACTAGGTATCAGAACATCAAGAGAAATCCAAATTCCATTAGTAGTAATAAACTACTTGTGCCTCCTCGAAGCATTGGAGTCGATGTAGATCTAACCACAGGCACATATGTTCGGCCACCCCTCCTTCCAGAAATAATCACTACAGTCCTTCCTCGAGGGGGAGGGGGAGGAGGACTAAAAGTTGAAGGTGATATCTCAAAATCAGCAAGTTTGTCTGATATATCATTCTGTTGACGGATTGGACGATCGTCACAGCTTGCAAGTTGAAGTAGGACAATTATTGATACAACTCCAAGTAGTAGCTTCATTTCTGCAACTGAAATTAATGCCAATTAAGCTGCTTCTTTTTCCTTTTGTCTAGCAGATCTAGGCGGATGTGTTGAGATATGAAAATAGACGATGAAGGTATGCTTACTATGCAGTGGAAGCTAGTATTGCTTCTATAAATATAGTTGAGTTTATTAAAAAAAAAATGCATTTCATGAGTTTGGTTTCAGAGGATGAATGTTTGACCAAATTGGTAGTGACTTCAAAGAGGACCTTTTCTACGTAGGCACCTGATAAAATATCGTGCATGGTATATGACACTATATCTCGAGATGATGGAGGGGGCAGTATTAATTTTGCTTTGAGATACGTGCCATAATCTTATTTGGTCCGTCCGATCAAAACGAACGGACCAGATTAAAAGAACCGCACGACCTCCGCAGGTAAAAGCTCTGCAGAGAATGTGATTTCAAAAAAATTTAGGAGGAGCCAAAGGCCCATAAATAATTTAGGGGGTGCCAAGGGCCCATAAGCAAAAAAAAATTATGTATATTTTCTGAAAATTTTTATATATTTTTTGAGCCAAGAGGGGGCCGAGGCCTAGGCTAGCCCCTCCCTTGGTTCCGCCCCTGTGTCTAAGCACATTTCAATATAGAGGTCATATTGAACAGTTTGGATCGACTGTTTGAACTTTAAACACATTAAAAATTGATGGTGTAATTGGTGTTACCAAAATATGATGTAAGTGGATCCGTCCTCTAGATATATATATTCTCTATATATAGAGAGAGTGTCTTCTATGGACACAAGGACCTATTTGTAAAATGAACATATTTTTATTTTCAAAGTTTAAACAGTTGATCCGAACCATTCATCTTGTTCTCCATATTAATATGTGCTTGGAGACCAAATTTTACATTTTTCTGAATTTTTTACTATTTATTAAGATGGGTACAAAAAATATCAAATTCAGGCTATTGAATTTGGTACCCATTGAATTTGTTCTCCAAGCACATATTAATATGGAGAACAAGATGAACGGTTCGGATCGACTATTTGAACTTTGAAAATAAAAATATGTTCATTTTACAAATAGGTCCTTATGTTCATAGAAGTCTTTCAATATATATATATATATATATATCTCTGTGTGTGTAGGTATGAATCTTTCAAAATAATGATATTTAAGAGGAATAATTAATTAAGAACAGGTGCATGCGTGAAATATATGGTCGTAGCTTGATTGAAAGGATACAAACAATATTCATCATGCACCTAAGCTGACATTGAAAAAGCTAGTTCATGCCTACGGGTTATACTCGAAAAAGAAAAAAGCTAGTAAAAGCTAACCTGATGAGTAACGAAATTTGGATCCAACTTGAAATCACGGAGCAGTATGTCACACATCTCTGAATTTCTCAGCCGTGCTGCATTATAAAAGCGGATTATCTTCATCTTTATGACACAACTCAGCACAAATTTTCTTACCTAACGCCATTCTTTCGCCTTCAGTTGTACTTCCTATAAGATCTGCATGAATATTATTTGAGTAGAAAAGTTACATCAAATAGAGAATAAATTATAAACGAAAATCAAAATATCAAAACAAAAGACTCACTGTAAAGCTTGCTCATTTTGCCAGATCGAACAGCATTAACAATTGCTTCAGCGGTTTTCAAATCTGTTCCAAGTGAGTCGATTAGAGAGAGCGAAAAGAAAACGATTAGAGAGAGAGAGAGAGAGTATACCGGCAATGACTGGAACGTTCGCCATTGTTGTACTATCTTTTTAAGAGAGAATGGAAGAGTGAAAGAGTGAAGTAAAGAGTGACAGTGACTGTGTGACAAGAAACCCTAGAAATAAAGAGCGGCTGCTTAAAACCCTAGAAATAAGGAGCACCTGACCTGACTGTCATATATATATATATAAAATGCGCCATGATTTTTTTATCTCTTGGTAGCTTTATTATGTGACAACTTACAGTAAAACCCCGTACTTCTTGAATATATTTTATTTGTTAGCTCAGCTGTCATGTCAATACTTGTAGCCAATATATATTTATTTTATAAGCTTAGCAAGATCTTATGCAGGTTTTTTCCTTTTTTATTTTTAATTATATGATGTTCAGCTTCAATTTATTAAGAGTCTTCACAAATTTTCAACAGTTGAGACATAATTTAGGTAGAAATTAAGAAGATCATTAATTAAACGACGGAGACTAGAGTAGCATGCATGTGCTGGCAGGATCTCAATCATTCATCACCAGCGTGTTTAATCCAACGGGTCTCATTGATTGCTTAGCTATTAAGCTGATTTCTGATCATGCTTTATATCCAGTGCATATGCCATGCTGGCAATCCAAAGTTAATTCGTATGGGCCCTTGGATGCTGGGGCATCGGATGGCAAAGATTAGCTCAAAGGGGTGAGAATTGTTCACGCTTTCCCTCTGGCTTTATAGAAGATTGTGAACTCTCCAATAGGCATGTGACACATGTCTTTCAAGACAAAATAATCAGAAAAGCCAGCTGCCTACAGGACAAACTCCAACAGAAATGCAGCTGGGCGTGAGTTCTTTGATTCAAATCATCTTTCTATTTCATTTGGAAAGGTACGGCGCATGTGGACCAAGCAGGAGTCTTCAACGAGGCCTTTGGTGAGCCAAGAGCACGGACAGAGGGGACATAATTTCAACAGGAAATATCACGCAACTTGCTTCATTTCAATTCAATTGGCCCATATAGCAACCACATGATCCAATTTGGGCCTATTAATTATTCTTCTAAGCTTAGTCCAAATCCATGTTCTTTTATTCAAACTAAAACTCATTTATTATTTTCTTTGGCCCAAGCCTTGAGCACCACTCTTGATTTTGTGACTTAAATGGATTTTCTCATTCCTCTCCATTTCAATTTTTAAGGGATACCTCCATTTCTTTTATTCTTAATAATATTTTTTAAAATTACCAATAAAGAACATATTTAATTGACAACTTTTTTGGGTACAACAAGAACAAAAACAGACATTGGAAGCCACTTTTACATTGGCTGAAATTACTAAAACAGTTTTTTCTTGCAATCCTTCAAAGGCATCTGGTCGTCCTGACGGCTTTTCTTTTTTGTTTTACCAAACATTTTGGGAAGAGATAAAATATGAATTTATGCTTTTAGTCACTGCTTTTTACAATAATCAGCTAGATTTGGGAAAGATTAACATGGCATCTATTTGTTTAATACCAAAGAAGGATAATGCTATAGATATTAGAAATTTCAGACCAATTAGTTTAATTAATTGTAGTTTGAAAATTATTACTAAGTGTTTAACTGATAGACTTTCGTTATATATGGATTCCTTGATTGATTCTACACAAACCGCATTTATTAAAGGCAGGTTAATTATGGATAATATAGTAGTGGCAAATGAAGTATTACATGCAGTTAGGTTCATTTACTAAAGAACGAGGAGTCTTATTTAAGTTGGACTTCAAAAAAGCCTATGATCAGGTTCATTGGGATTTTTTGCTAGAGGTTTTAAAATTGAGGGGTTTCGGAGATAGATTTATTACATAGATTTCATTGCTTTTATATAGCGGCAAGTCTTGTGTGAGTATCAATGGGGACTTAGGGGATTATTTTAATTGTAAAGGGGTCTTCGACATGGTCATCCTTTATCACCTCTTCTGACTAAGTGGCTGTTTAGGTTTAATGATACTAGAGTTAAAGGTACGTGGAAAGACATTATCATAAATAAAAATACGATCTCGGGAGATAGACGTAAGAAATCAGCAATGTGGGCTAATATATTGAAACTCCAAATTATCTTACAGGAAAATACAACTTGGAAATTAGGTAATGGGGAGTTGATTAGGTTCTGGCTTGACAAATGGTTTGATGATAAGTTATTGTGTGTTGAATATCCTAACTTGTTTGCAATAGTTTATGCTAGGGAGATAATGGTGGCAGATGCTATGAGAACCAACAGGTTGAATTTGCAACTGTCACGACAGTTAACAGGAATTTACTTATCCGAATGGGTTGCTTTAGAAACAACATTGGCAGATTTTAGGTTACGACCTACATTAGATCAAATAGTTTGGAGGTGGTCAAATTATGGAGAATTTACAGTTAAATCTGTTTATAAGATGTTAGAGTCTGGGGGTGGACTAGATAATCCGTTTAAGAATATTTGGTTAGCCAAAATTCTATTAACGGTCAAAATCTTTCTTTGGCTGGTTCGTCAAAAGAAGAGTTTAACAAGAGATAGGTTACTTAAACGTGGGTGGACAGGTGATCCGAAATGCGTATATTGTGATCAAGCTGAGATTATTGAGCATCTCTTTGTTACATGTCAGTTTGTACAGACTATTTGGCAATGGATAGCTCGATTTAATAATTTTTATTTTTATGGCAGCACTATTGATGAGTTATGGGAAATTGATTACTGTATTCTATTAAAGGAACCTCATATTATTGAAATTATTAGGGGAGCAGTAATCTGGAATATCTGGCTTGATAGGAATCAAATTATTTTTAAAGAAGGACAGGTACATTCGGTGCGAAATGTTGGGAGTAAAATCTAATTTAACATCTCAATTGAACTTAATTCTTCCAATTAATGTGATGGACCTGACAGGAGGTACGATAGTCGCTTTCACCAAGCTTCTTTGTGAATTCAACTCTAAAATCTATCGGTTAACTTTAAATGACGAATCCAAACTATTGAAATCCTTCTACCTTACGAGTGATGCGTCTACATGTGAAAATTTAAAAGTTTCGAATTACTTGAGTATAAAGTGAAGTGGTTAAAATTTGAAGGTTTATAAATTGATTTTAATGCATTCATTTTTGAAAGTTTTTTGACCACTTGACTCGATACAAATTTTATCTCAAATTGTAAAATTTTTGCATGTAGACGCATCACTCGTAAAGTAGAAGAATTTCAACAGTTTGGATTCATCGTTTGAAATCAATCCGATAAATTTTAGAGTTAAGTTCACAAAGAAGCTTGGTGAACTTAGGAGCACCCTAGTTCTACATATATAGAGCAAAACTAGAGTGTGTTGTGCTCACCAAGAGAGTTTGTTGATGAGCACATTAAAAAAACTATCGGATTGACTTTGAACTATGAATCTAAATTGTTGAAATCCATGTATTTTGTGAGTGATGGATTTACATGCAATATTTTTAAAGTTTCGAATTCATTTAGCACATTGTCAAGCGGTCAAAACAATGAACATTTAATAAGTTAATATTTTAATTGCTTTATGTATTCATTTTTCATCATTTTTTTTACTGCTTGACCATTTGCTCAATAAATTTGAAACTTTAAATTTTTTGCATGTATATGCATAACTCACGAAGTACATAGATTTGAACGATTTGAATTCATAGTTTGAACTCAATCTGATAGTCTTTTGGAGTTGTGCTTACCAACTCTTCTTGGTAAGCACATCACACTCTGTGTGTGTGTGTGTGTCTGTGTGTGACCAAGTGATAATTAATTATACTTAAAATCTATTTTTGCATATCACATTAATTAAATGAAATAAATTGTCATTAAGTATACTTTTTTTTTTTGAGGAAGCATTAAGTATACTTCATATGTGCTATAATTTATACAACTAAGTTAGCATTCAATCAAAATGCGCCATATATATACTGAGTCATGAGTACATTAATATAATATATAGTTCATATTTGCCATATATATACGGAGTGAGACGATACGGACTGAGTTCGAAACGGTTCCAGTCATTTGTCATTTTGCGAAGGCGTACAATAAATCTCTCAACCACGAAAATCATACGTGTAACTTTTACGCAGTGTACGTAGCAGCTCATTTGAAGGTTCTTTTAGAACAATGCTTCGGAAACAATTAAGGGATTTTTCCAACTACACGAAGTATTCTTAACTTGAGTAACTCTTTTTACCAAAATTGAACAACATCTCTATTAGTTGTCTTTTTCATCTCGTCTATTTTCTCTCGTGGAATTTTATTTCAATGATTATTTGTAGGGAAAGCACCGTTATGTTTTGCAGCTAATTTTGGGGATCCAAATGCCACCAGGTCTCTCATCAAATGTGGTGCTAATTAATCTCAGTGTGAAACATGCCAATGGCGTAAGTCCTGTCTATGATGCTGTCATTGGAGGTCTTTTTAATTTGTAAATTACAATTCTTATATATGTTATTCTTTTTGGCTAACCAAATTATGACCAATGTCTTGTCTTTTTTTGTCAAAAATCAGCCTTGTATTGCAATTTGCACCCTAGATTTTTTTGTATTTGCGACAACAGTTTATTATTAAAATTGAAGCATAGACCTGAAAAAAAGTTTCTTATTTACCCCTTACTTTAATGAATTAACTTCAATCTGAATGTATCCATAATTAGTTAAAATTCTTGTGTTTTGTCTTAATTTTTGGTTCTTATTTTGACTTAGGAAAAGACAACTCACTAGTGTTTTGGGCAAATAATTATAATTTAGTGCAGTATACCTTTCACATCATGCTGAAGCTGAACCAGTGTGGTTAAATACGGCTACATATGTGTTTGCAGTCGAAAACCGCATAAAAATTTCTATGCAGTCTTATATATGCAGTTCTGCATATACAGTAGTCCACATAAGCAACCGCATATTGCCATACAGACCAGTAGACCACATTATACCATGTGGTCCATACAAATGTTTATTTTAATTAATTAAAAAAATATTATTATTAATAAAAAAAGGATCGGATGTGCAGTAAAACCCGGACTCAATTCTTTATACTCAACCGGGCACAAATCCAGTTAAGTCAAGCTTCTCATAGTCCATGCGGCTTCTTTTATAGGTTTTCAAAAAGCTTCGTTCTTTTATTTTTAAGAGTTGGGACTAAAGAAGAACAAATATACCGGTTACTCCAGAATCCAGACGGACGCTTTGGGTGAAATTCACGTTAATTCAATATTTATATTATTTTATTACTAATTTGGGCCGAAGGGTTTGAGCAGCTGATTAATGGCCCATTATTGGCGATTGGCTACAAAGGACTTCAAATTAAAGCAGCTGTTGGACATTTATTTATTATACTGTTTACGCTGGACTTTAATGTGAATATATATGTTACATACAAGGAGCTCTATATATATACTATAGATATATATTTAAGGGAAGTTTATCATATACTACATATACAAACATGTAGTATAAAATGCACGCATATAAATATATATATCTGAATTCTCATTTTAAAATCCGCATATATAGATTCGCATGAAAATCCGCATATGCGGTATGCAATGGCCTTCTGCATGCATGAACAAAACCGCATTTAACAACATTGTGCTGAACTATAGCTCTAGCTAATTGTTGAACCGTTCTTATGCTCTATTTTTTTCTTTAATTTCTTTTCGGGTTGTAATGGTTGTTAAAAATAAAATAAAACATGGAGTATGCAAATGATCTAATCTGAATGTGCACCATTTTTAATTTAGAAGTTTTAGGCGATAATAGATAAATGGCTCGCTTTTTCTTATTTCAGATAACCCTCGGGCAATTGAAGTGCTAGTGACTAAGGGTAGTCATCAAGTCGATGTGCAAAACTTTACCGGGTCACCCCTGCTTTTGGAATTAAGCTCTTGATGAGCTAAGAGAACCCAATTCTCCTCTTTTTCTTATATTTATCGGTTCAATTGAACTGTTCGATTCTTAAATCCATGAGAAAGGGAAGGTAGCACAGTTGGTTAGGAGAGAAGTCCTAGGATTGTTGATTATCTAAAGGTCGAGAGTTCGATTCCCCCTCATGAATTCACAGCTTCTGCGAAGATTTTTAAAGAAAAAAATTCTTAAATCCATATTTTTTTAGTCAAATGCACAAGTACATAAGTATGTTAAAAGCATCATTAATTATTGGCACCGTATAAAACGCTGCCAGCTTTGGAGAATATTGTATATTATGCTTGTATAGTTCTTCCGTAGATTTAAACCTATAAAACGCTCCTTCCACTATTAAATTATGAATTAATTATCCAAACCGAAAGATTTAATATATTCCAATATAAATGTGCTCTGTACATCTTCAAATTTTATTTAACTACAAATTATCTGACATGACGTTTCTTGAAAAGGCATATCTAAAGTGGCAGTCAATTTTCCGAATTTTTTATTAATAGAAAAATAATAAAATAAATATCGTGATTAAGGAAGGTTTCCGATTTTTTGTGAAAAGTAGAAAAATCGTTACCCAAAATTATGGTCAGAGGACGCCACCCTAAATCCCGGCCAGATTAGCGCAAAGCGATTAGCGGAGGGAAGCGTTTAAACACAGGCCATTAATTTAGACAATGGCCATGGCAGGCCGTTAATTTAGAAAACGGCCATGGCAGGCCGTTAATTTAGAAAACGGCCATGGCAGGCCGTTAATTTAGAAAACGGCCATGGCAGGCCGTTAATTTAGAAAACGGCCATGGCAGGCCGTTAATTTAGAAAACGGCCAGGATGGTCCGCTGTACCGAATAACGGCCAGAAATGACCCGTTGATTAGAATAACGGCCAGGTTGGTCCGCTGATAGGACAACGGCCAGAGGAAATTCATGATGGATCACCCTGCGTTATACATAGTTTCCAAACATTACTCATAAATCTTTGTATGACCAAACTGTCATTTATATAAATGACCTGTGTTGTCACATGAGATCTTTTAAATTATTTTCAAAAATATTTGCTTTCAAACCAATATTTATTTCTAGACGGTTGATATATATCATTCAACATGATCTCTATATTGAAAATATACTCACACTCTCAATTTTATACATATTTTTTTATATTACTTTATCTAAAAATTCTGAACGTCACACTCCTTTTCATCAGCATCATCTGACTTTTTTTCCATATATCATGAAACTTCTATATGCTTTGGATGATGATTTTTGAATTTGTTTCATTTTCATACTCTTCTTAAACTTGCTGTAATAGGGCCGACCATCATTTGCATTTTTCTAAAATTAACTTTAATAAAATTATTCACGAATTTCGACTCACCATTTTTAAATATATGTTTATCTTGAATCATTGATCTACATTGATAGTGTTGAAGTTTGCATTTTTTTTTTATGAAAAAGTGGAGATTCAATTTTTTAAACATTTAAGAAAATAGACGTCGAAATTAACAAAAAAAATTATTGGAAAAAATTAAAATTGTGTGTTCACAATTTGAAGGTAATTTTACAAATTAATGAAGTTTGGAGTGACATTTTCAAAATTTCAAAGTTTGAAGTGGCATTTTTACAATTTGAAAGTTTTGGAGTGGTATTTTCACAATTTCCCCTAAAGCAAATGGCATAAGGAGATCAATGTTCTTAAACCAGATGCAATGAACCGCGATATCCTTAAACTAGAAAAACACCGCAAAGCAACTAAACTAGACTAACGGGATCTAATCAATCCTTCTCCCTTTCTAATTTTGAAATACAAGAAGAAAGAACTTAACATACAAATTAATAAAACATAATACCAAATTTTCTATATCGCATATGCATAATGGCATGTGAAATTGAAATACACACATAAACATATTGGTGAAAATAAAGAAACACAAATTACCAAATCAAAACATGAGCCCTAATCCAAGAATTCAGTTTCTCATTTTACATAGGGACCAAATTAATCATGAAATGGGCACGGTGTTCAATGGACCAAATCTATCCTTAATGTAATTCACGGTCGAAGCTTGCGTCTGTCTGTCGATAGTTAAATGTCTTCCCAATCAATAAACTTACTCAATTACTAATTGAAACAGTAAGCCTTCAAGAATGAAACTCAAGAAACAAATGTCCAATACTGTATTGTCTCTTAAGCCTTCACATCTTTTATCTCAAATACAAAGAAAAGAGACAAGCATGACACCATTGAGTTTTGGAAACTTTTGTCCCCACAATAATTTCCTCCATATATATATATATATATATATATATATTTTCATTTAAAAAAATTATTCAAGACTTTGAAGCATATATTGATTTCACATTCATCCCAAAATTGTGAGAAGATTCTAACAATTGAGGAATAGTAATTTGAAAAAAGAGTTACCACTTCATATCACAAAGTTCTATGTTTTTTTAACGGGTGATATTTTCATAGAGGGTTAAAACCTACTATCATTTTTGTGCTCTATTATGGTTCACATTCTTTCTCTCTATTTTCAAAGTTCGAACAATCGATTCAAACTACTCAACACAATCTTTAAAATAAAATATATTTGGAGACCAAATTTTATATTTTTTTTATATTTTTTAACTATTTTTTAGATAGGTACAAAATCACTATTTAAGGAGATCCTGAACCATCTGATATAGTGATATTGTACCTATGTAAAAAAATAGAAAAAAGTTATGAAAAATATAATATTTGGTCTCCAATCATATATTATTATGAAGATAATGTTAAGTTGTTTGGATCGACTGTTCAAACTTTGAAAATTAACGAAGATAAAAAATATGGAGCATACATATATAAATTTGTTCAATTATGACCGACTATTAATTGTAGTATTGACAATTATTTTATGTTTGGAAGGTTGACTAAGATATATTTACCTGAAATTAATATACTTAATTATAAAAAATATACTTTATATACTTATATTTCATTATATTTATCTGAAATTAACATACTTAATTATAGGACGCCTCAAATGCTCCGTTGTTTTCATGTTCCAATCATTTTCCACATCTTTATTTTTGATTTCAAAGCTCAAACAGACGATCTGAACTGCTCAACATGATATCCACATTAAAATATGATTGGAGACAAAAATTTATATTTTTTAGAATTTGTTTACTATTTTTTATGACAGGTATAAAATCACTGATTTTGCATCTGGCTTAACTATAAAAAAAAAGTTCAAAAAAAGATAAAATTTAGTCTCCAAGTATATTTAATGTTAATAAGATGTGAGCGGTTCGGATAATTTGTTTGAACATTAAATTCGCCTTTTAAATTAATATGTGTTGATTTAGTACAGATTCTGATAGTGACTCTTCTCTTCTGGACAATCAGGATGGGCTGTATATACAAGACCGATTCACTCAAATTAGTTAGAGTTATTTATTATCAGTTGGTATATGTCCGTACATTCATAGTATTTCTTTCTATTTGACAACCTGTAAATCTATACGGTAAGATTGTACACTTGCAATTGAATTATTTCGAGAACATCATATTATTAATAAATAGTTTCTGAACCAGTAATTTTAAAACATACAATTAGTCTTAAAAGAAGATTTAGTAAATATTATCTGATCAGTTTTATTTATTAAGATCGATCAAACTGGAAAAACAATCATCATTAATTATTCAGCCAGACCTCAGTAATTGTCATAACAATTGCATATATGTATATATATTTGACCAGGTAAATCTTTCATCACATTTTAATTTAAACAACACACAAAATAAAATAAAAAACAAAAGAATTGTAATCTACACTTGAAATATGTTCTATTAGATTTTCAGAACACCATGAGAAAGCCAAATGCCATTACTAGTGACAAACTGATTGCTCCGCCTGAAAGCATTGGAGTCGACGCAGACACATATGCACGACCTCCCCTTCTACGAGAAACGACAACAATCGTTCCTGGAGGCGGAGGAGGAGGAGGAGTATAAACCGAAGGCGATATCTCAAAATCAGCAAGTTTATTAGACATGTTGTTATGTAGATGGATCGAGCGATCGGCACCACTTGCAAGTTGAAGTAGGACAACTATTGATACAACTCCAAGTAGTAGTAGCTTCATTTCTGCAAATGAAATTAATGCAAAGGGTGCTGCTGATTCTTTTCTTTTTGTCTAGGACAGGCGGATGTACGTGTTGAGATGTGAAAATAGATGAATCTGTTTGCTATGCAGTGGAAGCTAGTATTGCTTCTATATATACAGTTGAATTTATTGAAAAAAACATCAAATGCGGCTGGGTTGGTGGATGAATATTTGACCAATTAAATACGCGATATAAGATTTCAAAGAGGACCTTTTCAAGGCACGTATATTGTGCATAGTTATTTGACATTATGCCTCCATATTTGAAATACGCATAATAATAATTAGTTGTTGACTCTTTCAAAAAATAATTAGTTGTTGAATTGTAGGTCCCATTTTGTAATATCACAAGCTTGAAACAATTATTTTGTATACACTAGTACAGAAAAATAGATTAGTCACGGTCAAATAGCTTGAAACAATTATTTAGATTAGTCACGGTCAAATAGCTTGAAACGATTATTTTGCATGCTACGGCTCTTTATTATGGTGATAGAGACTCAAAATTATGAATAGAAGCTATTTCTCTTGATTAATTCCAACATATCACAAAATTTAATTTGATCAATTTAGAAGGGGTGTTTTTTTTTGTTTTCCCACTTGTTCAACCTTTTGTTAGATTCCTCCACTTATAGTATGAAACAACCAACCAAATAAAGTTATTAACAAAGTTTTTCTCAATATTTTATTTCTCAAAATACTAATAAATGCATATACTTTTTAAAAAAAAATTTATTATGGAACAAATAAGAATTAATAAGTTGTTATTTACCTCTTTATTCCAGTTTGTCCGTACAGTGACCCAAATTAGAATGACAGTCTGCATGAAAGTTCCTCCAATCATGCCTAACCATATTCCCTGTTTGCAAAATATATGAAATTAATTTCATCAAATATTGGCTCGATCTCATACAAATGAAATAATGAATAATTATAATATAACATTAATTGTTGTTAATTTTGAAATTGAAATCTTAAAGTTGGTGACAACATCATTAACACACTGTTAACACAGGAGAAGTTGCAAAATGAACCTTGTAATTCCAATTAGAATATGGAAAATTTTGTAATTTGTATACAAATCAATATTTTTCAGTCTCTTTATAAAATAAAATTGTACTAGATTTTCATTCTCCAATTTCAATTTTCTAGTTTCGCCCCTATCTTTTTATTGGATCTAAATTGCAAGAAAGAATAAATAGTTGCATGTATATAAATATACATACCGATGCACCCAACTGGAAATAGAAACCAAAGAGGCATCCAAGAGGAATCCCCACAACGTAATAGCAACCAACATTTACATATGCAACAAATGCTTGCCATCCACAACCAACAGCCACCCCTATTCAAGAAAAAAAATAAAATTGTCAGTGATGAATGATGTGTTTGGCCAAACGAAGAAACAGTTGATAGAATCACATCTGGTATTAGATATAGTACTTATTTACATAAATTTTTTAGAGGAGGATTCAAATGTCTCTATTTTTTGTGGCTTCATTTTTAAAAACTTTAATAGTTTAAAATCTAAAATTTAAAAGTCAAAATAAAACCATTGGATGTGATCTATGTTATTTGGTCTATGTGCTCATAAAAAATATCACATTTCAATTTTATTTATATGTCAATCAATAAGTTACAAAATCAACGTCTCTAAATTATCCACATTAGTACACTTTTTACAGTTTCTTGATGACGATCAAAATAAAGTTGGAATGTCATAATTTTTTATATGAGCATAGATAAAATGATGTAGATCATATCCAACGGTTTTATTTTGACTTTTAAATTTTAGATTTTTGAGTTATTAAAGTTTTTTAAAATCGAGGCACAATGGAGACAAAAAAAATGGAGTTATTAGATTTTTTTATATATATGAGTAAAACTAGGGTGCTCGTAGGAGTACCAAGCCTCTTGTACTCTTAACTCTAAAACTTATCGGATTTTCTTCGAACAACGAATCCAAACCGTTGAAATTCTTCTACCTTACGAGTGATGCGTCTACATGTGAAAATTGTAAAGTTTCGAATTAATTTAGTATCAAGTCAAGTGGTCAAAAGTCTTACAAAAAATGAATGCATTAAAATTAATTTAGAAACCTTCTAATTTTGACTACTTGACTTTATACTAAATTAATTCGAAACTTTAAAATTTTCACATGTAGACGCATCACTCGTAAGGTAGAAGAATTTTAACGGTTTGGATTCATCGTTCTAAGATAATCCGATAAATTTAAGAGTTAAGAGACAAAGGGACTTGGAACTCCTAGGAGCACCCTAGTTCTACTCTATATATATATATATATAGAGAGAGAGAGAGAGAAGGGTTACACTACCTCATGTCTTTCATTCCTCATCATATCTCATTTTTATATCTCCATTTCGAAGTTAAAACAATCGATCTGAAACGCTCAACGTGATATCCATACTAAAATATGCTCGGGATAAAATTTTATAATTTTTGAAAATTTTTTAATATCTTTTTAGATATATAGGTATAAAATCATTGTTTTTTAATCATTTGATAATAGTGATTTTCAACCTATGTAAAAAAATAGTAAAAAAAATTTCAAAAATTTTAAAATTTCATTCTCCAGTATATTTTAGTATTGATATCATATTGAGTAGTTTAGATTAATAATTTGAACTTTGAAAACAAAGATATAAAAAATAAGATATGATGAGATATGAAAAATAAGAGGTATATATAAAAGGCCCATTTATTTGTTGGTAAATGGCATAAATTATATTTTTTTTTCTTTTACACCGTCCAAATATATATAAAAAACCCGGCCCATGACTGTTCACAGTTGCCACAAACCATAAACTATTGACCATATTCTTTGACAAGGCCGGCATATATATAGATCAAATTGAAATGTAACAAATTTTCTAATTTGAGGCCGGCTATTTGAACTGAGTTGCTGCTCCTACATAAAGAGGGGTCCCAGTATATTATATTCTCAGACAACAGGAATCTGGTCCAGGACATACAAAGAAAGGACACAGGGGATTTGATGTCCTGAAAAGCAGCTGAAACGGTGACGAATGCAATAAACTGTTATAGGGAGGTGGAACATTTTGTTATCATACAACACATCACGAGAAATGCGGTATAAACACCCCCAAAACTTAGCCAAACTGTGCAAGAAAATCGGGCATAACCCAAAACGGAACACCAATCCAATGTGTAATATTCAATCTGGAGATTGAAAACAGGCTCAATAGAGACTTCTTTCTGTTAGAGCCAGAAGCTTTTAGAGTTTAGAAGGATTGTAAACAACAAATAGAAGGAGGAGCTTAATTATATAGCAGTGGATGGAGGGTAGGACGGGGAGTAGAAGGGTATTCTCGTACCAGTGAAATTCAGCATTTTTTACGATACTGGTAAGGTGAAATGAGGTTGTTAGAAGAATGGAGGAAATTTGCTGCTTAGCCCCTAATTTATTTGGTTTTGAGCAAAAAAAGAAAAGAGGCTGGACCATGGGGTTGTTCAATGGGCCTTTTAAAAGGAGTAGGAAGTTCAATGGGCCTATTTTAATATTGTAGATTCATTATCAGTTGGTATGTCCGTACTTTCATAGTATTTCTTTTTATTTGACGACCTGTAAATCTATACGGTAAGATTGTACACTTGCAATTGAATTATTTCGAGAACATCATATTATTAATAAATAGTTTCTGAACCATTAATTTTAAAACATACAATTAGTCTTAAAAGAAGATTTAGTAAATATTATCTGATCAGTTTTATTTATTAAGATCGATCAAACTGGAAAAACAATCATCATTAATTATTCAGCCAGACTTCAGTAATTGTCATAACAATTGCATATATGTATATATATTTGACCAGGTAAATCTTTCATCACATTTTAATTTAAACAACACACAAAATAAAATAAAAAACAAAAGAATTGTAATCTACACTTGAAATATGTTCTATTAGATTTTCAGAACACCATGAGAAAGCCAAATGCCATTACTAGTGACAAACTGATTGCTCCGCCTGAAAGCATTGGAGTCGACGCAGACACATATGCACGACCTCCCCTTCTACGAGAAACGACAACAATCGTTCCTGGAGGCGGAGGAGGAGGAGGAGTATAAACCGAAGGCGATATCTCAAAATCAGCAAGTTTATTAGACATGTTGTTATGTAGATGGATCGAGCGATCGGCACCACTTGCAAGTTGAAGTAGGACAACTATTGATACAACTCCAAGTAGTAGTAGCTTCATTTCTGCAAATGAAATTAATGCAAAGGGTGCTGCTGATTCTTTTCTTTTTGTCTAGGACAGGCGGATGTACGTGTTGAGATGTGAAAATAGATGAATCTGTTTGCTATGCAGTGGAAGCTAGTATTGCTTCTATATATACAGTTGAATTTATTGAAAAAAACATCAAATGCGGCTGGGTTGGTGGATGAATATTTGACCAATTAAATACGCGATATAAGATTTCAAAGAGGACCTTTTCAAGGCACGTATATTGTGCATAGTTATTTGACATTATGCCTCCATATTTGAAATACGCATAATAATAATTAGTTGTTGACTCTTTCAAAAAATAATTAGTTGTTGAATTGTAGGTCCCATTTTGTAATATCACAAGCTTGAAACAATTATTTTGTATATATAAGATGATATATCTATAATTAATTATACAAAAAATAACAATTCGCCAACATCTCAATCTCAGGAGCATAGAGTCGCTGGTTGTTGGGGCCGGCCAGGTGATTTAATATACGAAAGCATATAAATTTATAAATTATTAGGTGGAATGATGAAGACGCAGCCACCTTAAAATATTCTTTAGATCAAGTGATGCGTTAAATGTTCAAAGCAGATTTTCTCTTCTTCTTTTTTTTGAGTAAGAGTAAAAGGATATCAAGCTATCTAACTGTTTAATATTCCGTTATTACAACAAAAAAATTCCATCGGATATCATACAATAATTTCATTCTATAAAATTGGAAAAAAATCACGAAACCAATTAAATAAAAAATTAAGCACGGGACTAAATTTTACAAGTACATTATTACTATATGTTATATTAAATTCAGAATATTTGCTAACTAAATCATATTATTTTAACAACAAAATCACTACGCCATTTTGAATGTCACCGTCACTGTGAAAAATATAACTATATTATAATTTAGCTTTTATACTATGTACAAAACTAACAATGTGTACATAACTTATTGGATATAAATTAATTTCTGACAAGTACTAATTTTAATATATTTTTTATATGTTGTTTGTTGTTTAGTGTCGGTAATTTAGATGTATTTCATGTGGATCGACAACTTGTAATACTGAGCCTGGCTAGTATGACATTAGTGTTATTTCAGCTTATATACCATTAGCTCCAAATCCTATCGAATTGACTTCAAACGTTGGATCCAAACTGTTCAAATCAATAAACTTTATAAGTTGTGCGTTTACATGCGAAATTTATAATTTTTTTAATTTATTTAGTATTAAATGAAGCGGTCAAATATAAGTGTTTTTAACTTAATTTTAATGCATTCATTTTTCAATATTTTTGACCTCTTGATAAAGGTTTATCGTTTGAATCAGTTGTTTGAAGACTATTCAATAAGTTTTGTAGTTGGTGTCATATTATGACACTAATGTTATACTAGCCAGACTTTGTAAACTATACAGTATACAGTAAGGTTGTACATTTCAATTGTGTCTAGCTAGGACTATAAGCTACCCTCGTACCATCCTCATATTATTGGTTTATAATTTCTGAACTATTAATTTTTTTTTTTTTTTATGGTTGGCGGCAACGTGCCGTCAACAAATTTTATATAAGAAAATAAAGTTTGTATTTACAAATATAGAGTAAAAGAAATTAAGTAAAGCAACACAATTTACAGCCCATCATAATTAATTCTCTCTCGCTCCTAGCGGACTACCTGGCCGCCATCCACAACTCTATTTCCAGCATCATTACGCAAATGAAGATGGTACAAACTATTAGTAGCGGACTACTCTGTTTTCCAGTTTTATTTCCAACTCTATTAATTTTAAAACATACTATTAGTAAATGAAGATGTCGTCACTATATCAGTGTCATATTTTATTATATAATAAAACTGGAAAACAAAGCATCATTACGCAATGGAAGATAGTATTGCTTCTATTTATATAGTTGAGTTTATTAAGAAAAAAACAAAAGCATTTCCTGAGGTTGGTTTCAGAGGATGAATGTTTGACCAAATTGGCGGTCACTTCAAAGAGGACCTTTTCTACGTAGGCACCTGATAAAATATTGTGCATGGTATATGACACTATGTCTCCATGTTTGAAATATGTATGTATATAATAAGTTGTGAAATGGATGACACGCTTGTGGCAATTATATATTGTGGATATGGTCATATATAATATGAAAAATTTAGGTGTTTTAATATACTAAGCATAAACTGTTAGGTGGAACCATGGAGACAGCCACCTTCAACTGTACTTTTGATTTTGACCATTTGTTGATTGTGGACCTCTGTTTTTACTACTTAATTAGAACAACATGTTATTGTTCTGATTTGATGAAAGAATAAATTTTTATTGTAAGTAGAAGTTATCATGCTCCACTACTTACACATAATCATTTAAATTAAGTACAACTAATCATCTTTAAAGTTTCGATAGCGGAATTAAAAATCATCATAAAGCAAATTAAAGATTCTAGAATTTAAAGTCTCCACATGTAAATTAATCAAATAGATTACATACCTTTATCCATTGTAAATTGTAGAACAATACTTAAAACGTTCTTCACAAACCGTTAGAAGAACTGCAAAGCGATTTCTCTCATCTTTCTCTTTCTTTTTCTAAGCAATAACAACTTGTTCTTTATGAAATATTGATGAAGAGAGGATCAACCTTATTGTTAGAATTTTTATGTCTCTCTTAATCATTGCCTGTCATTAAAGCCATATATATAGGGGCTGTTATAAGATGGATAATAGGGGAGATGTATCTGGCCTGTACTAATTATCGCACCCTTTAATCATGCCTGTTATGAATCGCACCTATTATTAATCCCTTTAATCAAATGTGAATAGTGTTCTAAAAATGGGCTGGGTAAGACGGGCACGGGCACGGGCACGGGCGTCACGGGCACACGGGCACAACAGCCGGGCATCACAGGCAAAAAAAAAAAAAATCAGTCTTGCCCATTTAATGCCCGTGCCTGTCACGGGCGGGGGGGCAGGACCAGCCGGGCACCAGGGGCAGGACGGCCACAGAGGGCAGGGCCGGGAACGGCTTCCCAAACCGTTCTCAAAATTGAAATTTGGGAGGGGACGGCTTCCCAAGTCGTTCTGGGGCAAAAAAAAATATAGGGAACGGCTTGGGAGAACGGGCAGGGCACGGGCACGGGGAGAACGGGCTTGCCAAGCCGTTCCCTCATATTTTTTTTCGGGGAGAACGGGTTTGCAAGCCGTTCCCTCATATTTTTTTTTCCGGGGAGAACGGCTTGCCAAGCCGTTCCGGGCGCACGGGCAGGGCACGGGCGGTACGGGCTCACGGGCGGTACGGGCTGGGCACTCATGGGTAGGGGGAAAAAATCGGGTCCGGCCCGTTTAACGCCCGTGCCCGTGGGCCCCTGTGCCCGTGAGTGCCCATGGCACGGGCATGGGCACGGGCAGGGCACACCCCCAGGGGCAATTTTAGAACTCTAAATGTGAATATACACTGGATACGTACCCTTTAATCAGAGATTTGTCATTATGCAATGAATTCAAATATCTGTCAGTCAACGCACCCTTTTAATTTAAGCTATGTGAGATGCACCGATCAAGTAATAGCGTATATATTTGATATGTGGATATAATAGCACATTCTTAATTATCATGTCAGTATGCATCCTTTAATAATTTGATATATTAATTAAGCCTATTTAAATCACGTCTCATAATTAGTCCATTAACCCAGCCCATTAATGTTTTATTTGGGCCACATAAATAATTTTCTTACATTTTCATAATGTGGTTGTATGTCTTTATATTTTATAAATTCTAAAATCATAATATTTATACTTAAGCAAAATTAATACGAGTCATGGCGGTTGCTAATAATATTTGTTACTAACTTCCTTCCATCTACTACAATATCAATTCTAACTTAATATGAACCATAATGGTATACTTAAGGATCGACGTTAATTGTCTAATTTATATAGACTAATTCCTATTAATAGTAAACGATAATATATATATACTTAAATAAATAGGAATTGCGATTCAAACAATCAATCAATAATAATATTATAAATAATCATTCATCTATAATATAAGTTTAATTGCAACAATTATTTATCACACATAACTATTCCCATTCTTTCGACATGTTCATGAAATATCTTGGGTGGTAATCATTTCGTCAAAGGATCAGCTATCATCATCTCCGTGCTTATATGTTGTATTATTATTGTATGTTTCTGTACTTCTTCTTTCACGGCAAAGTATTTAATTTCCATGTGTTTGGCACCTTTGGAGTATTTGTCGTTTTTGCTGAAGAAGACTGCTGCAGAATTATCGCAATAAATTTTCAGTGGCTTGGCAATGCTGTCGACAATTCCAAGTCCCGAAATAAAGTTCCGCAGCCATAGTCCTTGTACCATGGCTTCAAAGCATGCCACGAATTCGGCTTCCATAGTAGACGCAGCAATTACCGTCTGCTTCGCACTTTTCCATGAGATTGCTCCGCCGGCTAGAAGATACACATATCCGCAAGTGGATTTTCGTGTATCGCAACACCCGGCATAGTCTGAATCTGAATAACCAACTGTCTCTAAGTATTTTGATCTCCTATACGTCAACATGTGATCTTTAGTACCTTGAAGATATCGTAAAACTTTCTTTGCTGCCTTCCAATGTTCTATTCCAGGATTGCTTTGATAACGTCCAAGCATTCTTACAGCAAAACTAATATCTGGTCTTGTACAAGTCTGTGCATACATTAAACTACCCACAATGGAAGCATAAGGAATTTTATTCATTTCTTCCTTTTCCAATTCGTTTTTAGGACATTGATATAAACCAAATTTATCCCCTTTCTGAATCAGTACCTTACCAGCCTGAACATTTATCCACCTTAAATCTCTCGAGAATCTTGTTAATATATGTTTTCTGAGACAAACCTAACAATCCTTGTGATCGATTACGAAATATTTCTATTCCTATCACATAATTCGCCTCACCCATATCTTTCATTTCAAAATTCTTCAAGAGAAAATTCTTGGTGCTTTTCATCATTCCAAGATCGTTAGTCGCAAGTAAAATGTCGTCAACATATAGAACTAGAAACATTATCTTACTCCCACTGACCTTCAAGTATATACAACAATCAACAATGTTTTCTTTAAAACCAAAAGATGTAATCACATCATTGAACTTGAGATACCATTGTCGTGATGCTTGTTTCAGCCCATATATCGACCTTTTCAATTTGCAAACCATATCCTTTTCCCCAATTGAAAAGCCCTCGGGCTGATCCATGTAGACTTCCTCTTCGAGTTCTCCATTCAGAAAAGTAGTTTTAACGTCCATTTCGTGTAACTCAAGATCTTAATGAGCTACTAAAGCCATGATGATACGCAAAGAATCTTTTTTAGAGACAGGCGAAAATGTCCTCTTTATAATCAATGCCGTCTTTCTGAGTGAAACCTTTGGCAACCAGTCTAGCTTTATATCGTTCGATTTTGCCTTTTGAGTCACGTTTGATCTTAAATATCCATTTACATCCAACTCACTTGGAATCGTGAGGCAATTTTTCGAGATCCCAGACTTGATTTTAACTCGTCTTTCATGGCATCAATCCATTTATCGGATTCTTCACATTCAATAGCTTTCTTGTATGAAACCGGATCATCAATTTCAGATTCTTGTAGATAAACTAAATAATCGTTAGATATAGCCGATATCTGTTCATGGGTAGACCTTCTTAATGGTATATCATTTGGTTCAAATACATCATCAACAACGATGTTATCAATCGGAATGTCCTCAGTTGTAGTTGGTTGTTCTGGAACAGTCGGAAGAACTACTCTTGAAACAACAGTCGGAACAACTACTTTCGAAACAACAGACAAAGGAACAGTAACTTGTTCTGTAATTTCCTGAAGATCAGAATTACATTGATCAGAACTTCTTGCACTGACTTCAGCATTCTCGATGAAATGTGAATTTCCGGATTCAACAATTCTCGTGCTATGATTCGGACAGTAAAATCTGAACCCTTTTGGATTTCTCTGGATATCCAATAAAGAATCCGCTAACAGTTTTGAAATCCAATTTATTTTCATGTGGGTTATACAAACGTACTTCCGCAGGGCAACCCCATATATGCATATGACGCAAACTAGGTTTTCTTCCCGTCCATAGTTCGAAAGGAATCCTTTCTACTGCCTTACTAGGAACCCGATTTAGTAAATACATGGCGGTCTTAAGTGCATACATCCACAAAGATTTAGGCACAGTTGAGTGACTGAGCATAGTCCGAACCATATCCATAAGTGTTCTGTTACGACGTTCAGCAACACCATTTTGTTGTCTTTGTCTTAGGGCATAGTGTATTGTGCACATATACCACGTTTTTCTAAGAATTTAGCAAAGGGTCCAGGATTTTGTCCTGATTCGTCATATCTACCATAAAATTCCCCACCGCGATCAGATCAAATGATTTTCACTTGTTTTTCTAACTGTCTTTCAACCTCATTTATAAACACCTCAAGTGCATCAATAGATTGTGATTTCTCATTTAGAAGATAAACAAACCCATAACGTGAGAAATCATCGATGAAAGTGATGAAATACTTTTTCTTTATTAAAAGAGGGAATGTCAAATGGCCCACAAATATCCGTGTGAATTATTTCTAGTAGTTGAGAGCTACGAGTGGCACCTTTCTTAGTATGTTTTGTCTGTTTGCCTTTTATACAGTTGATACATACACCTAAGTCAGTAAAATCCAAGTTTTGAAGAACTTCATACTTCACTAAATGTTGCATTCTTTCTTTGGATATATGACCCAATCTTTTGTGCCACAAGTACGCCAACTTTTCATCATTCATATTTCTTTTCATTCCAATAGTATTGTTTACGGTAATCAGAGATTCTACATAAGAATTATCTAACTCTAATTTATATAATCCATCAATCAAATTGCCACAACCAATCATGCAATTATTTTTATATAAACTAAAGTATTTAGATCCAAATTTAAATACATAGCCACAATCATCCAACTTAGATACAGATAATAAGTTGTGAGAAAACAAAGGTACATATAGTGTATCATACAAATCAACAATATTGCCAGAACCTAATATAAGTCGGTATGTACCGACACCTTCCACTGGCACCTTGTCTTTATTGCCCATAATTATATATCTTTCACTTTGTTGACTTTGGCTTGTGGTTTGGATCGTAAGAAATCCCTGTAAATTGTTTGAAATATGAGTTGTAGAGCCCGAGTCAATCCACCAAGTATTATTAGGAACATCAATAAAATTTGACTTAAAAGTAACAAAAGTATGATTCATACCTTTCTTTTCGAACCAAACCTTCCTTTTCAGACAATCCTTCTGAAAGTGACCTATTTTACGACAAAAATGGCACTTTTTCTTGTTCCCTTCTTTCTTGAAGCTTGCATTAGAAGATACCTGAAGGGCTTTTCCCTTCTTCTTGGTTTTAGCTTTCCCTGGTTTAACATTAGAACCCAACCCAACTTCTAGATTTGAAAAATGAACAGTGTTAGGTTTCATTTCTTTAAGCCTTGCCTCTTCCTGAACAAGTTTACTAGTCAATTCATTTATGTTCCATTTCTTTTCTTGAGCATTATAATTAATTTGGAACGGACTATAAACATCATTTGGCAGAGAGTTCAAAATAAATTGAACTAGAAACCCTTCGTCAACTGTTATTCCCAAACTCTTAAGTTTTGCGGAGAAAGATGTCATTTCTACGATATGTGCATGCATAGTGCAACTACCATCATACTTCATAGTGGTAAGTTTTGCCATAAGTGCACCGGCAAGCAACTTATCGGCTGTCTGTGAGCGTGCCTTGACGTTTGCTAGAAACTCGTGAGCATTATCCGTGTCTGGAAGAGCAACCTTAATGTTTCCATCAACCGTCATTCGCAAAAACATAAGGCATAATCTGTTAGAACGTTCCCAGTCTGCCATAAAGGCATTATCTTCCTCGCTGCTTTCATCAGTTATAGCATCGGGCTTATCAAGTAATAGTGCTATGTCCAAGTCCTGTGCACCTAAGTGAAATTGGACTTGTTCATTCCATTCAGCAAAGTTAAGACCATTAAAGACTGTCACAGATGATGCATGCGATTGCATCGATACAGGTACATTAACTGTAATTTTAATAGAGAAGATAAGAAGATAAAATTAAAACATTAGTTATCTTTCTTTAAAATACAATATACAATAATTTATAAAAATATTTTAAGAGATAATAGTGAGGAAAGAGAAGAAAAATACATAATCTTCGAAAATTTCATTATTATAAAATATTTAATCTTAAATTAGGAAAATACTATAATTTGTATTTTAAAAACATAATCATAAACTTAAATCCTTTAAATTAAAATACATATATATATATATATATATATATATATATATATATATATATATATATAGGACTTGGCTACGGTGCTATGCGTTGCATAGATGACCTCCGTGCAACGGCTCAAAATTTGAGTTTTCAAAATTTTAACAGTCGATCCGAACCGTTCAACATGTAATCTACACTAAAATGTACTTGAAAATCAAATTTTATATTTTTTAGAATTTTTTTACTATTTATTAAGTATTTTACAAAACCGCTTTGTTTTTCGCCGATCAGTGCGAAAAACAGCAGTTTTGTAAAATACTTAATAAATAGTAAAAAAATTCCAAAAAATGCAAAATTTGGTTTCCAAGCACATATCAATATGTAGAACACATCTAACCGTTCGGATCGACTATTAGGATTTTGAAAACACAAATTTTGAGCCGTTGCACGGAGGTCCTCTATGCTACGCATATCATATTAGTAATTTCCATATATATATATATATATATATATATATATATATAACTTAACTTAAGATAAGATCAGAAGATAGAAGACACAATACAATAATTTATGGAATTATACTTGATTCTTATAACTTAAGAGAAAACCTAATAGTAGGAATATCACTATAATACTTTGAATCCTTACATCTATCTAATCCTTAATCTTCAGATTTTGGAGCAATAACTTAATTAATATACCCTACTTATCCTTTGGGACTTATTAAGGTATACTAAACATAATATTTTACTAGAAAATATTTTAATATGACAATTTTATTGTTTCAATACACGTTGTTGCCTTTGGGTAACCAACGATTGAGTAATAACGTAAATTATCAACTTAAGTTGTGTAAATTATGAGAATGTAATCAACCTTTGGGCGATGCATATATCTCATAATCGACTAATTAATTAAACCATTAAACTTAGTATATGACAGATTTTAATATCATATAATCTTAATAAATGATCAATTAATTTTAATCTACGGTTTATATAAAATAGAATTTCAATAAAACTATTCTAAAATTTTTAGACTCATTATAGCATCATTTAATTTAGATAACTCTTTTTCATTCTAGAAAATTTCTTTCCCGGTTCATAACAATTCAATTTCAGAATTTTAAATGGAAAGCATGTCTAGTTTTCTCTTTAAAGTAATTATCTCCGATCAATAGTAAAAATTGCATAATTTCGGCAGAATTTTTTTTTTATAGAGTATTTTACTTAATGAACTCTATATAATCCATACTTCGATATCTTTAGGGTAAGGACACTTTGGTGTCTAGCAATACCATCATAATTCAAAGTTACCGCAAATTTTGATGACAAATAATTAAAATAAATAATAATAAAATAAATTCATCAAACAAGTAACTTAATCGGGAGATTATGAATTCCAAAACCGAAAGCTCTGATACCACTTGTAAGTAGACGTTATCGTGCTCAACTACTTACACATAATCATTTAAATTAAGTACAACTAATCATCTTTAAAGTTTCGATAGCAGAATTAAAAATCATCATAAAGCAAATTAAAGATCTTAGAATTCAAAGTCTCCACATGTAAATCAATCAAATAGATTACATACATTTATCCATTGTAAATTGTAGAATAATACTTGAAACGTTCTTCGCAAACCGTCAGAAGAACTGCAAAGCAATTTCTCTCATCTTTCTCTTTCTAAGTAATGACAACTTTTTCTTTATAAAATATTGATGAAGAGAGAATCAACCTTACTGTTAGAATTTTTATGCCTCTCTTAATCATTGCCTGTCATTAAAACAATATATATAGGGGCTGTTATAAGATGGATAGCGCAGGATGTCAAAGGATAGATTATAGGGGAGATGTATCTGGCCTGTACTAATTATCGCACCCTTTAATCATGCCTGTTATGAATCGCACCTATTATTAATCCCTTTAATCAAATGTGAATATACACTGGATACGTACCCTTTAATCAGAGATTTGTCATTATGCAATGAATTCAAATATCTGTCAGTCAACACACCCTTTTAATTTAAGCTATGTGAGATGCACCGATCAAGTAATAGCGTATATATTTGATATGTGGATATAATAGCACATTCTTAATTATCATGTCAGTATGCATCCTTTAATAATTTGATATATTAATTAAGCCTATTTAAATCACGTCTCATAATTAGTCCATTAACCCAGCCCATTAATGTTTTATTTGGGCCACATAAATAATTTTCTTACATTTATTCTATGACCATATAAATGCAATCTAATTAATATCCTTGAGTGCATTTATCTAGTTATTTAATTAATTATATATGTGTTTTATTAGATTGATTTATTTTATGTGCTTGAATTATTTGATGTGCATATTTTTCATGGCTGTTTTGAATGAATTATATTTTTCATGGTTGATTTGATCCGGCACAAGGCTGATTTATTTTGATTTATTTGTGTGTGCATGCACTATAGAACTTAAATTATGTTACTGAAAGAATTCTGGTACAACAATGGCAATAATCTCATAATAAGTAAAATATGTTTAATATAACTTTATCATTTTAATGTTAGGTATCAGAGTTTATCAACTATTTATCTAATTTTAAAATCCAATCAATCTTTACCACCACAGTTTATGAAGAATAAGATTCACTCACCATATTATATTGTGGCGGAGATTGATTAGATTTTAAAATTAGTTTAATAGGTGATTTACTCTTATATCTAATATTAAAAATTACAAAGTCATATTATATGTATTTTATTTAATAAATAATTTATCCATGGTGACTAACAATATAATATGAATAATTCATTTATAAATTAAAAGATATAAATAATAACTTTTTGCACACAATTCTTTTTTATTCATGACTTAAGAGTATGTATTTATATCAAAATTATGTGAAGAATCTAATAATTCAATAATTATACGAAAAAAAAATTACAAAATTATGAGAAGAACCTAATAATTGATTCAGTCATTTTAGATCGATTTCTCCAATTCCAAGTCAAGAGTCGACTATCCGATTCCAATTGACAGAAACATGCTTGTGAGCCGTTGAAGCATTTTTTAGCACAGTATTGTTGAACCCAAAAAAAATGGGAAATGGAAGAATAAGTAAAATTAGGAGAAATGAAAAAGATAATGGGAAATAAATGGATAAATTAATGAAAGGATGATAAAAGGGGTTGAAAGCAAATCAGAAAATTCTGAAGAATGGAGCAAATGGAGGCGTCCCTTGGAAATTGAAATAGAGGAGATGGATTACACCCATTAATTGATAGCTTTGTCGAGTTTCACAAATTTACTGTTTGATAATGTGTAAAGAGAAATCTGATTTCTATTCCTTTATCACATTTACTGTTTCACAAGAAGCCCATTCGGAGAAAGCCCAAAAAGTAAAGATTAAAAAGCCCAAATAAATCAGAGAAGGAGCTCAAAGAGATGAAACGAAGCCCAAATAATTCTAAAAGAATTTCAGAAGACTGTCAGCCACGAGATCTGATTCTATTTGCCTGGCACAGACGAGAAATTGAAAAATAGACGCGAATCTTGGCGATCGCACGGGATCTTATGCAACCATAGATGCACCCATCGAAATAAGAGGACCCAACTGTCACTGACAGGGTCGGGCCCACTTGACAGTGAGACAGAGCGTATTTTTGCTGAGGCACCTCAAATCCTTTAAATCATGGTGAAAGGCCATTAAAACTTACAAAAAGGACCCTGGCAGTTCAAAAACCATACAAATAAGTCCCTGCAAATAATTTTGTTCATTAACTTTCTCGTTTCAAGTCCAAATCGGCTCAAACCAACTCCAAATTGACCCAAATAAATTTATACGTACTCCTGAACCAATTTAGAACAATTTAGAACCCAAAATAAGTCAGAAACACACCCAATTGACCTCCCAAGAAATCCAAACAAATCAAAACAACTCCCAAACCAACCCAAATCAAATCCAAGTCAAACCAAAATCCTAGAAACACTCATATTAAATCTCATAAACCCTAAAATACCCAAATTACTCCTAATTAATCTTATTCACATCTAATCCAAAGCTCCTTTCACACAACTAGAGTTAAAGAAAATGCCATAAGGACCGCAATGTTCCTAAACTAGACCCAATGGACCGCAGTGTTCTTAAACTGAAAAAATACCGCAAAATCTCTAAACTAGACCAATGGGATCTCTACAATCTTTCCCCCTTTCCAATTTTGAAATACAAGTAATAAAGAATTTAACGTGCTCGCTGCTTTGGGATTCGAGCTAGTACAGGGGCAGTATTATTGGGCTTTTAGATTCGTGCTAACGTAAAAGATGGTCCGGATTTACTAATTGTAAAATATTTCCTTGTGCAATATTGGAGAGGATGTGAATTCGAGGTGGGGTGGGAATACCTATTCTCTGCATTAACTCAAAAAAGAATCTTTTGAGTTAATGTATCTGAACTGTTTCATTTGATTTAAGATTTGTGCGGATTAGATCCATACTAATATTAAAGGCCCACTGAATTATAGGTTGTAGCTGGATTGGCTCCGTTTAAAATTAGACAATCAAAAAACATTAACTCAAAAGATACTCTTTTGAGTTAATGCAAACGATGTGGACTTGTGGGGTGGGGGTGCCTCAAAATGTTTACAATATGAATTGTTTCATTACTTTAAAACACGATGGACTATTTAATATATGGCTCTTAAAATTTGGTACTAAAAAGAATAATAACACAATTATTAACGGAAAGAAGAAAGTTAATGAAAAATTACAATGCATGCTACGGCTCTTTATTATGGTGATAGAGACTCAAAATTATGAATAGAAGCTATTTCTCTTGATTAATTCCAACATATCACAAAATTTAATTTGATCAATTTAGAAGGGGTGTTTTTTTTGTTTTCCAACTTGTTCAACCTTTTGTTAGATTCCTCCACTTATAGTATGAAACAACCGACCAAATAAAGTTACTAAAGCATATAAATTTATAAATTGTTAGGTGGAATCATGGAGACGCAGCCACCTTAAAATATTCTTTAGATCAAGTGATGCGTTAAATGTTCAAAGAAGATTTTCTCTTCTTTTTTTTGTTTGAGTAAAAAGTTGGATATTAAGCTATCTAACTATTTAATATTCCTTTATTACAACAAAAAAATTTCCATCGAATATCATACAATAATTTCATTCTATAAAATTGGAAAAAAAATCACGAAACCAATTAAATAAAAAATTAAGCACGGGACTAAATTTTACAAGTACATTATTACTATATGTTATATTAAATTCAGAATATTTGTTAACTAAATCATATTATTTTAACAACAAAATCACTAGGCAATGTCACCGTCACTATGAAAAATATAACTATATTATAATTTAGCTTTTATACTATGTACAAAACTAACAATGTGTACATAACTCATTGGATATAAATTAGTTTCTGACAAGTACTAATTTTAAATTTTTTTTTTATATGTTGTTTGTTGTTTAGTGACGGTACTTTAGATGTATTTCACGTGGATCGACAACCTGTATATTACAGAGTCTAGCTAACTAGTATGACATTAGTGTTATTCCATCTTATATACCACTAGCTTCAAAACTTATCGAATTGATTTCAAACGTTAGATCCTAACAGTCCAAATCAATGAACTTTATAAGTTGTGCGTTTACATGTGAGATTTATAATTTTTCTAATTTATTTAGTATTAAATGAAGCGGTCAATTATAAGTGTTTTTAACTTAATTTTAATGCATTCATTTTTCAATATTGTTGACCTCTTGATAAAGATTTATCGTTTGAATCAATTGTTTGAAGTCTATTCAATAAGTTTTGTAGTTTGTGTCATATTATGACACTAATGTTATACTAGCCCGACTTTGTAAACTATACAGTATAATGTAAGGTTGTACACTTGCATTTGAATTGTGTCTAGCTCGGACTATAAGCTACCCTCGTACCATTCTCATATTATTGTTTTATAATTTCTGAACTATTAATTCTAAAACATACTATTAGTAAATGAAGATGTCGTCACTATATCAGTGTCATATTTTTTTAATATAATAAAACTGGAAAACAAGCATCATTACGCAATTACTCAGCTAGAGATATATATATATGTAAGAAATATTCAAGTCATTAATTGTCATCTAAATTTGACAAAAAGTAATTTGCTCATCAAACACTTTAATTTGTCAAGTAAAGAAAAAAGGTAAAAATAATAAAGAATTGAAGTATATATGTTCTACTAGGTATCAGAACATCAAGAGAAATCCAAATTCCATTAGTAGTAATAAACTGCTTGTGCCTCCTCGAAGCATTGGAGTCGATGTAGATCTAACCACAGGCACATATGTTCGGCCACCCCTCCTTCCAGAAATAATCACTACAGTCCTTCCTCGAGGGGGAGGGGGAGGAGGAGGAGGACTAAAAGTTGAAGGTGATATCTCAAAATCAGCAAGTTTATCTGATATATCATTCTGTTGACGGATTGGACGATCGTCACAGCTTGCAAGTTGAAGTAGGACAATTATTGATACAACTCCAAGTAGTAGCTTCATTTCTGCAACTGAAATTAATGCCAATTAAGCTGCTTCTTTTTCCTTTTGTCTAGCAGATCTAGGCGGATGTGTTGAGATATGAAAATAGACGAGGAAGGTATGCTTACTATGCAGTGGAAGCTAGTATTGCTTCTATAAATATAGTTGAGTTTATTAAAAAAAAAATGCATTTCATGAGTTTGGTTTCAGAGGATGAATGTTTGACCAAATTGGTAGTGACTTCAAAGAGGACCTTTTCTACGTAGGCACCTGATAAAATATTGTGCATGGTATATGACACTATATCTCTCCCATGTTTGAAATTTGTATGTATAATAAGTTGTGAAATGGATGACACGCTTGTGGCAATTATATATTGTGGATAAGGTCATATATAGTTGCTGGCTTGTTTGGCCCAGGTGTTTTAATATACTAAGCATAAATTGTTAGGTGGAACGATGGAGACAACCACCTCCAAATTTTCTTTTGATTTTTACCATTTGTTGATTGTGGACCTCTGTTTTTACTACTTAATTAGAACAACATGTTATTGTTCTGATTTGATGAAAGGCTAAATTTTTATTCTATGACCGTATAAATGAAATCTAATTAATATCCTTGAGTGCATTTATCTAGTTATTTAATTAATTATATATGTGTTTTATTAGATTGAATTATTTTATGTGCTTGAATTATTTGATGTGCATATTTTTCATGGCTGTTTTGAATGAATTATATTTTTCATGGTTGATTTGATATGGCACAAAGCTGATTTATTTTGATTTAATTGTGTGTGAATGCACTATAGAACTTAAATTATGTTACTGAAAGAATTATGGTACAACAATAGCAATAATCTCATAAGCAGTAAAATATGTTTAATATAACTTTATAATTTTAATGTTAGGTATCAGAGTTTATCAACTATTTATCTAATTTTAAAATCCAATCAATCTTTACCATCACAGTTTATGAATAATAAGATTCACTCACCATATTATATTGTGGCAGCCGGAGATCGATTAGATTTTAAAATTAGTTTAATAGGTGATTTACTCTTATATCTAATATTAAAAATTACAAAGTTATATTATATATATTATTTAATAAATAATTTATCCATGGTAACTAACAATATAATATGAACAATTCATTTATAAATTAGAAGATATAAATAATAACTTTTTGCACAGAATTATTTTTTATTCAAGTCTTAAGAGTATGCATTTATATCAAAATTATGTGAAGAACCTAATAGTTGAAGAATTGTACAGAAAAAAAAAATTACAAAATTATGAGAAGAATCTAATAATTGATTCAGCTGTTTTAAATCGATTTCTCCAATTCCAAGTCAAGAGTCGACTATCCGATTCCAAAAAAATGGGAAATGGGAGAATAATTAAAATTAGGAGAAATAAAAAGATAATGGGAATTAAATGGATAAATTGAAAGCATGATAAAAGGGGTTGAAAGAAAATCAGAAATTTCTGAAGAATGGAGCGAATGGAGGCGTCCCTTGGAAATTGAAATTGAGGAGATGGAATACACCCATTTAATCATGAAATTGAGAAAGGCATTATCGTTGATATATGTTCTCATAAACAAACAAAAAGGAAGCTCGATTAGGAAGTTCATTTACACAAGTGGACTGTTTCAACAAAAATATAAATAAAAAAAAAACAGAGGTCTCTTTGCAAATTTCATTGACCTTGTGTTTTTGATAAAATTAATTGATAAATTTGCTTGATGATGATTAATTGATAGCTTTGTCCAGTTTCACAAATTTACTGTTTGATAATGTGTCAAGAGAAATATGATTTCTATTCCTTTAACACATTTAGAGTAATAATAAAACATGTAGTCATAAAAAAATAACAGCAGGGTCCTATTTTGTCAAAAGCATGACAAGAAGCCCATTTGGAGAAAGCCCAAAGAGTAAAGATTAGAAAGCCCAAATAATTCTAGAAGAATTTCAGAAGGCTGTCAGCCACGAGATCTGAATCTGATTCTATTAGCCTTGAACAGACGAGAAATTGAAAAATACACGCGAATCTTCGCGATCGCACGGGATCTGATGCAAACATAGATGCTCCCAGCGAAATAAGAGGACCCAACTGTCACTGACATGGTCGGGTCCACTTGTCAGTGAGACAGAACGTATTTTTGCTGAGGCCCCTCAAATCCTTTGAATCACGGCAAAAGACCCTAAAAACTTACAAAAAAGACCCTGGCAGTTCAAAAACCATACAAATTAGTCCCTGCAAATAATTTTGGTCCATAACTTTCTCGTTTTAAGTCCAAATCGGCTCAAACCAACTCCAAATTGACCCAAATAAAATTATACGTGCTCCTCAAGCAATTTAGAACAATATAGAACCCAAAATAAGTCAGAAAGACACCCGATTAACTTCCCAATAAATCTAAACAAATCAAAACAACTCCCAAACCAACCCAAATCAAATCCAAGTCAAACAAAAATCCTACAAACACTCATATTAAATCCCATAAACTTTCATTCATCAAACAATTTAGCAAATTGGGGTTTGACCCCTATTCTTATTCCAAAAAAAGAAAAGTGTAAGAGTGAGAAAGGATAAGAGGAGTATGTTCGGCCATCGCGTGCAAGAAAGAATCAGCATCTAATTGAAAGTTTCTATCTCCGTTAAAATTAAATCAACGACTAAACTCTTGCATGGATCTTGAAGCTCATCCAACAGTAAAAAAATGCATAGCACCACGTGACACTATATATGCATAGCATCGTGGTCCAACTCATATGCACTTAAATATGTCCAATTCTGTGCGACTATTAATTGTAGTTGTGGCTAAATTGACTCCGTTTAACAGTCGAAATACATTAACTCAAAAGATACTCAATCATTTGAGTTAATGCACACGATTGATGGGGACTCGTAGCCTCGTAGGGGTGGGGGTGCCTCAAAATGTTTACAATATGAATTGTTTCATTACTTTAAAACAGGATGGACTATTTAATATATGGCTCTTAAAATTTGGTACTAAAAAGAATAATAACACAATTATTAACGGAAAGAAGAAAGTTAATGACAGATTACAATGCATGCTACGGCTCTTTATTATGGTGATAGAGACTCAAAATTATGAATAGAAGCTATTTCTCTTGATTAATTAATTCCAACATATCACAAAATTTAATTTGATCAATTTAGAAGGGGTGCTTTTTTGTTTTCCCATTTGTTCAACCTTTTGTTTGCTTCCTCCACCTAGAGTATCAAACAACCAACCAAATAAAGTTACTAACAAAGTTTTTCTCAATATTATATTTCTCAAAATACAAATAAATGAATGCATATACTTTTAAAAAAAAATTATTATGGAACAAATAAGCATTAATAAGTTGTTATTTACCTCTTTATTCCAGTTTGTCCGTACAGTGACCCAAATTAGAATTACAGTCTGCATGAAAGTTCCTCCAATCATGCCTAACCATATTCCCTGTTTGCAAAATGTATGAAATTATTTTGATCAAATATTGGCTCTCATACAAATGAAATAATGAATAATTATATAACATTTTGTTGTTAAAATTTTATAATTTTGTCCATTAAAATTTTGTAATTTGTATACAAATCAATATTTTTCAGTCTCTTTATAAAATAAAATTGTACTATATATTACTAGATTTTCATTCACCAATTTTAATTTTCTAGCTTCACCCCTGTCTTTTTATTGGATCTAAATTGCAAGAAATAATAAATAGTTGCATGTATATAAATATACATACCGATGCACCCAATTGGAAGTAGAAACCAAGGAGGCATCCAAGAGGAATCCCCACAACATAATAGCAACCAACATTGACATATGCAACAAATGCTTGCCATCCACATCCAACAGCCACCCCTTTTCAGGAAAAAATAAAACAAAAAACCAAACAAAATTTTGTCACTGATGAATTGATTTGTTTGTCCAAATGAAGAAAGAGTTGATAGAACCACATCTGGTATTAGGTATAGTACTTATTTACATAATTTTTTATTTATTTTTGGGAGCTATTTACCCTTTTCCAATTATTACTGGAATGACAATATATAATAAAAATAATTACTGGAATGACATCAAAGTCAATAAAATACAATTAGTGTACAATTAAAATAATAAGATGTCATTAAATACCAACAGCTACCAAATAAGCAATAAATGTTTTTGTTTCATAATGTTTCCTAGTAGAATAGTATTATATTTTAACGGCTAGAACCTTAAAGGCAACATTACCTAACACCTACAGTCTACATCAAACTTTTCATGATGAAATATTTTGTCCTTTCTAAACTTGTCAAACAACTCTTTTGTTTTTTGTGCACATTTCCTGGGGAAATTATTGATGGTTTCAACTTTCAATTAATATCATTGATGTAGTACAGCAACTGTATGTCTTTTATATCAACTTTATCTTTGATTCTTTTCCTTCCGTGTTCTTGTAGTATAATGGTCATTTTCATACCTATAAATATTATAATTTTATCCTATTATTTAAAAAATATATAAATAATAATTAAATAAATTCATATATAAAATTACTCTTGTTATAAATTACTGATTTAAAAAAATGTAAAATATTTTATAAATAAATTTTATCATAAACTACTAAATAAAAAATTATATAAATATTGTATAAATCAATCTAATCAAAGTAGTAAACATATTATTGTTATACATACAAATGAAAAAATTATCATATATAACTTAATATTAATCAATTATCCATACAAATTAGCTCTTAATTGTCATCTTTGTCTCGTTAAGTTCACGGAAAGATTTTATACACACACCTATATCCGTCTTATCAAATAAGATACGTATGAATTAAACTAGAGGCAGTTGTAGAAACAATGCGCGGGATCAATTGATCTCTATTTTTTATTAAAAAATTTATATTTATATATGATTTTCTATAATTGTCACAGTAGTCTGAAATTAACTACCATTCCATACAAGAAAATTTTATATGATTGATCTGCATACGTGTTTGACACTTATAGTTTGAAAGTTTGGCATCGCACCTGGTTAAAAAAATTAAATGATTTAACAAGTAAACAGGCAACAACAAGTGCAAACCTGATAGCACAGGTTGAATGCCGTTGAGGATTAGAGTGGCAGCGAGAAGCGGAGTCATGGCCGCGACTGCATCAGAAACATCTTCTCCTTCGGTAAATATGTAACTGATGTAGTTTCGGCAACTTAATATGATAATTGACAGTATCACTGATATTATAAAAGACAGCACCGTCACGACGACAACTGAGAAAGAAGCCGATTTTGGGTGTCCAGCTCCAAGCTCATTGCTCACTCTCACACTACATTCATTCAAACAAATTAAACTACATATATTACCACAAATTTAATATACATTTAATTTACTGGTAATCTGGTTCTTAATTTTAAGGGACTTTACCTTGCAGCAGCATTGAATCCAACTGAAATCATGAACACCCAACCAGATATTGTCATGCTGAATTAAAACAAAATATCATGCATGTTAGATAGATGATTAATGGTACAAAAATTTATATATACAAGTGCAAAACAATTGAAGGCCATCTACTTACCAGACTGATAGCGAAGCAAGTGCCATTTCAGGGTCGGGTAACAACCCCGCAACAAGCACAAGTATCTGAAAGTACCACGTTTCTAAACAAAGCATTACAGCTGAAGCAAGTGACAACTTGAAGAAATCTGGTAGACCCGAAAACGCTTGCGTACTAAACCCCGTCCATGTAAGCCGACATCGGGGACTCCAAACAATATACACGAACTGTGCCAACACTATGATCCACCAACTGATACTGAGCATCAGTGAGGCACCGATCAAACCGAGTCCGAATTTATACACTACAAGCCAACTCAATATCAAATGCACCACAAGTGTACTCGCCGAAATGTAAGCGCTTGGTGCCATGATACTCTGAGCTTGCATGAACTTTTGGATCGGGAAATTTGCGGCGTAGGCAAAGATTTGAGGGATTAAACCGTAAACAAAAATCGCAGCGGCACTTGCAATTTCCGGGGATTCACCAAGAAGGATTAGAAGGGGTTTAGAGAAACCGTAGAGCACGGCTAAGGGGATACCGGTTGCCATTAGGAGAACAGTCGACCGTTGGAGATATACGCCGAGCATGTCGTATTTTTGTGCACCATACGCTTGGCCACATAGGGTTTCCACAGCACTTCCCATTCCTAGCTGTCAATTAAATTGAATTTGTTCCAATAGATATTAGCACATGCAAAACAAATTAAGTGTATGTATGTCTTACACATAAAAGAAAGATGAATTTAGTACAAATTTTATAATTCATTAAAAAAGCTGCAATTACATTAGAATTGTAGGGTATATGATACCCTACAATTGTATATATATCTTATTATTTTTCATGAAATGATGAATAATATTAGAATTGTAGGGTATATGATACACAACAATTCTAATATTATTATATTTTTTTCACATTATATTTTAAAATAATGTCAAAAATCTGATCAATTCAGATATGTAACACAATATATGTCACAGTCAATTTAGAGTGTGAATTACCAACTTCAAAAAATACTAAAGAAAAGCTAGTGAACCAATTATATATAGTTTCTGAAAAGAAATTTAGGTGGGAGTTATTGGTACAAATTTTCTACCACTCTGATATGAACACTTGTGGTAGACGTTTGTAAAACAAAAATAAAGATAAAACAAGAGACAGCTATCAGTTCAAATTTTGAACCATATTGTAGTTGAATGTCAAAAACAAAATAATATCATTTTGTTCTTGAATGTTGATTCGTTAAAATATATAATCCTATATCATCATCTAAATAATAAATATGTAAATATTGATGGCTTCGTCAAAGCATTGACCTTCTTTGTTCCAATCAGAAAAAAATTACTTCTTGAACTCTGGCATTAAACATAATATATTTCACTAGAATACTAAATCATCAATACCTACCACATTTTTTTTTTGGAAAGTCTTGACAGAGGCCGCCAAGTTCTACCAATTAATTTTTTTTCAAAGCCAATGGGAAATTGTGCAAGTGTACCTTCCACTCTTCCAGCAGCTTTACGTGGAATTTCTCCAACCTTATTCAAAGGATAAGAATTCCATACATGTGCAATTGTTTCTTTGTTTAGCTAGACATGGTTTATGGTGATCATATATACACCACATAAATGTAACAAAAGAAAATATGTTTCCCTTCAAAATTAATTGCATAAGAAACAATTGCTCCCGTACATGTGCTTAGCTATAAATGGGGTACTTTTGGTCCTCTTCAATTATTAGTTATTAATTAAATTAAGAAACCATTATTTTCTAGTTTTGAAGAGTAAAAGATACAAAATCTAATTTCAACATTATATGAGAAAGCCAACTAATTTGCACTAAAAAGGAGAAGTATATATCTGAGAAATCTAATGTACACGTGCGCGTGCGCGGGCTTGTGTGCATACCATAAGGCCGTAAGCGAAGATTTGGATGCCGGTGTTGCCGAGAGAAGCCGCAGCGAGCTCTAACGTGCCGAGATGTCCAGAGAAAATCTGAGTGGACATCGACATGAGATAATTGATCATGTACACGAAAACAGCGGGTGCCGCTAACTTCACAAGCAATTGTATCTCGATCAAGGTTGCAAGCCAAGTACGGCGAGCCCACGGCAACGAGTGATCATTCAAAACACTCTCTAGAGCACCACTTGCTCCATGAGAAGCACCGTCGTCATTTCCTACCTCGTTAGGATTAGAGGAGGCCGGTAGAGGCCGGTCATCGGTGCCGGTAAAGTCGGGGGTAGAAAGGAGAGGTGTGTGTAGCTTTTGGTGTGCGCTCATGATCAGAGTTAGGAGTTGAAAATGTCAAAATAAGAAATGATGAAGGGGGAATTGGTGTCTTTAATTCTCCCCTTGCTACCTAGAAGATGAAGTAGTTGGTTGTATTTATATCAACCAATGATTCAATCAATGTTTCCAATATTAATTTTTTTTATTGAAGAGTACGATCCAATCAACATCTTTTAAATAATATTTTATAGAATTGAAAATGGTCACTCCAAACCGTCTATTCAAAAGAGACAAAATAAAAATTCGTACCACTACATTAAATCTACGATTCTTATATTAATTAATAGTCTCGTTTTTTTCTTTAAATTGTTGTGCCTACACATCTCTTTAATTGTCTTATTTTCAAAATTGTTGTGCCTAAACATCTCTTTTCTTATTTATTAAAATTATTATCACCTGTGTATATATATATATAGGTGACACCGAGTTACACCCTATATTTTTAAAGTTCAAACAGTCGATCCAAACCGTTCAACATGTAGGATATATTAAAATGTGCTTGCGGATTAAATTTTACATTTTTTGAATTTTTTTTACTATTTATTAAGATGGGTACAAAAATTCAATGGTCTGAAAACAACGATTTTGTAAAATACTTAATAAATAGTAAAAAAATTCAAAAAAATATAAATTTTGGTGTCTAAGCACATTTCAATATGGAGGTCATGTTAAACAGTTTCGATCGACTGTTTGAAAATTAATGGTGTAATTTGGTGTCACCAAAATATGGTGTAAGTGGATCCCTCATATATATATATATATATATGAGTAGAACTAGGGTGCTCCTAAGTTCAGCAAGCCTCTTGTGAACTTGACTCTAAAGTATATCGAATCGACTTTAAATGATGAATCCAAACCGTTGAAATCTTTCTACCTAATGATTGATGCGTCTACATGTGAAAATTTTAAAGTTTCAAATTAATTTGATATAGAGTCAAGTGGTCAAAAGAGTCCAAAAAATGAATGCATTAAAATTTATTTATAAACCTTAAATTTTTGACCACTTGACTCTATATTAATTAATTCGAAACTTTAGAATTTTTACATGTAGATGCATCACTCATTAGGTTGAAGGGTTTCAACGGTTTGGATGCATCATTTAAAATTGATTCGATATATTTTAGAGTCAAGTTCATAAGAGGTTTGGTGAACTTAAGAGCACCCTAGTTCTACTCATATATATATATATATATAGGTTTTGGCTAATATGCTATGCGTAGCTAAGAGACCTCCGTGCTACGGCTCAAAATTTGAATTTTCAAAATCCTAACGGTTGATCCCAACCGTTAGATATGTTCTACATATTGAAATGTACTTGGAGACCAAATTTTATATTTTTTGGATTTTTTTTACTATTTATTAAGCCACTTTGAAAATCGCTGATCCAACGGTGGCTTAACCAAACAGTGAAACCGTTGGATCAGCGATTTTCAAAGTGGCTTAATAAATAGTAAAAAAATTCCAAAAAATGTAAAATTTGGTCTCCAAGCACATTTCAATATGTAGAACACATCTAACGGTTCGGATCGACCATTAGAATTTTGAAAACACAAATTTTGAGCCGTAGCACGGAGGGGCTCTTAGCTACGCGTAGCACCGTAGCCCAGTCATATATATATATATATATAGTTTGGCAAATATACAATCGATTGTTCCTGAGCTCTCATGCAACCAAGTCGTTTTTCAATTTTCAAAGTTCAAACGTTAGATGTGATCTCTATATTAAAATGTGCTTGGAGACCAAATTTTACATTTTTTGGAATTTTTTGCTATTTATTAAGCCACTTTGAAAATCGCTGATCCAACGGTGGCTTAACCAAACAGTAAAAATAGAAGCCACCGTTGGATCAGAGATTTTCAAAGTGGCTTAATAAATAGCAAAAAAATTCCAAAAAATGTAAAATTTGGTCTCCAAGCACATTTTAATATAGAGATCACATCTAACGGTTTGGATCGACCGTTTGGACTTTGAAAATTGAAACAGACTTGCACGGGTTTTAATGTACACTTTGCATGGATCTTGAAGCAATCAAATGGTCATTACACCCAGCAGACGTACTCTGAATTATATATATATATATTGTGTGTGTGTGTGTGTGTGTGTGTGTGTGTGTGTGTGTGTGTGTGTGTGTGTGTGTGTGTGTGTGTGTGTGTGGGGTTAAAATGCACCATTGGTTTTGTGTCACAACCATACCCCATGTCTTTATCTTTGTTCTAGAAGTTCAAATAGTCCATCCGAACCGCTCAACATGTTCTCCATATTAAAATATGCTTAGAGACCAAATTTTATATTTTTTGAAATTTGTTTACTATTTATTTAGATAGTTACAAAATCACTACATCTGGACCATCAAAAACTAGTGGTTTTGTAACTCTCCAAAAAAACAGTAAAAAAAATTCCAAAAAATATGAAATTTGGTCCCTAATCATATTTTAATATGGAGAAAATGTTGAGCAATTTGGATCGATTATTTGAACTTTGAGAATAAAGATAAAGACATGGGGTATGGTTGGGCACAAAACCAATGGTGCATTTTAACCCCACTATATATATAGTACGGCTAACATGCTTCCTCTAGCATATTGACAATATGCTTCTGGTCTCTAAAACCTATCGAATCAGCTTCAAATGACAAATCCAAACCGTTCAAACCAATCTCCTTAACGAGAGCTTCATTTCTATATAAAAAATAATAATTTTCGAACTTATTTAGTATCAAGTCAAGCAGTCAAAAAAATGAAGGATGTAGTGCATTAAGATGTGTACAAAATCCTTTATATTTTGACCGCTTGACTTGATGGTAATAAATTCGAAAATTAAAAATAAATTATATGGAAACAAAGTTCTCATTGAGAAGATTGGTTTGAACGGTTTGGATTTGTCGTTTGAAACCAATTCGATAGGTTTTAGAGACCGGAAGCATATTGTCGATATGCTAGAGAAACCATGTTAGCCGTACTGTATATATATATATATATATATATATATATATATATATAGTGATGCTATTATGCATTGCAAATTAAAAGGCCCCTTTTAATTCGCACTCATATCACAATTTCCAAAGTTCAAATAGCTGATCCGAACAGTTAGATGTGTTCTCCATATTGAAATGTACTTGGAGACCAAATTTTACATTTTTTGGAATTTTTTTACTATTTATTAAGCCACTTTGAAAATCGCTAATCCAACGGTTTCACTGTTCATTATGAGCCACCATTGGATCAGCGATTTTCAAAGTGGCTTAATAAATAGTAAAAAAATTTCAAAAAATATAAAATTTGGTCTCCAAGCACATTTCAATATGGAGAACACATCTAACGGTTCGGATCGGCTATTTGAACTTTGGAAATCACGATATGAGCGCGAATTAAAAATGGCCTTTTAATTTGCAATGCATAATAGCATCACTATATATATATTAACATGAGATGATAGGTAAAAGTTCTCAAATCATTCTTAGCTAAGAGATATGATTTCAAAAAACTAGGTCTCCGTATAATAAACAATATATTAATTAAATGTGCTAGATGCATGTATTTTTAAAATTAGGAATTCAATGTGATGAACAGTATGTTTTAATTAATTGAATTATATTATTTTTTTTTTCAATTTTATGAGAGAATAGATCGGTCAAGTACCATATACATATAAAATATTCAGGTCCAATAAAAGCATTGATTACTTAATAATCTCCACATGATTTGGTCAGATGGCATTTAAATTGCATGTGATACGTACGTACTTTATAACAGTTGGACATAATATTTATTACTTTATGTACTACACATACTTCTATATATTACTTTACTAAACACATAAATATTTCCACATCTTTTTAGAGAAAATAAAAAATTAAATGAACATTCACAAACGAGGGAGCCTACATTACTATGCATAGCATGGATTGGAATTAATGTACTACATATCAATATCTAAATTTTTAAAATTGAAATAATCAATTTGAACTATTCACCGTGATTTTTCGTATGAATATGAAAATCAGTAATTTTGAATGGTCTAAAAAGATCAACATATCAACATCTTTTATTTTATTTTTTACTATTTTCTAAATAAGTAAAAAAAATCAGTAATTTTGAATTGTCTAAAAAGATCAAGTAATTTTCTACCTATCTAAAATAATAGTAAAAAATTTTAAAATTTAATCTACAGATACATTTTCATATGAATTCATATGAAGATCATATTAAATGGTACAAATCAATTATTTGAATTTTAAAAAATGTTAACATGGTCAAACATGCATTTTTTTTTTTTTTTTGTTAATTGAACTGGAAGTGCTAATTTCAGACCAGGTCCGAACAGATCTGACCCAATCTATTCCTGTCATAACAGATAATTAAATGGGTTTGAATTCGACTTTAGAATATTTGACCAGCACAATTAATCCTTTTAATAATGTTTTAATTTGTTGGATTTAGTTTGAAATTCAACAATAATTAAGATTAATTATATATAAATTGAGATTAAGTTTCATAAATATTTATATAATTTTAATCCGTGACTCGTTTAGGCTGGAGCATTGAAGTATCAGAGTTCAGTTATTAATTTTAGAACAGATTGGATAATAGATGTAGTATAATAATAATAATAATAATAAATATATTAAAGAAGATCATCTGAAATCTTGACCATGAAACTGACACGTGTCCTGATTATACACATGAATTCTAGAGGGTTTAGTTGTTTTGACCGGTAGTGCAACCTTACATAGAAGATATTGCTGTATGGCCCTGTGGGACCTCTAAAGATCTCTGTTTATATACATTTTATGTAGCTAGAAAGATACCACTTGATTTTTCCTGTCAATTGTTGCACCACCATTTGCATAATGCATGTATGGCCTAAAATATAGTTTTAAGTTTCATGACCATCAGATTTATTTTTAAGTTTGATGAACTTGAAGATCATCTGTTTGATCTGTATTAAGATCTGTGCATATAAAAATTTAAATAGATGTATGTTAATATTGAAGCGATACATATGAATTAATCGAACCTATAATATGTCTGATGCCCATCGAACCTCCGTTTAAGGTGGAAACATATATGTGATGTTGATGTATAATGCGTGATTAATTTAAAGGTAAATAGCTAATAAAATCACTATGAGTTAGGCTATGGTACTATATATGCATAGCATATTTTGGTATGTACTATGGATGTAGAATTTTATTTTCAAAATTCAAATAATTGATCTGAACAGTTCAGCATGATTTTCATATGAAAATGCGCTTGGATGTCAAATTTTTCTAAATAGATACGAAATCAACTGATTTAGAAATTTTGGACCATCCGAAAATAGTGATTTTGCACCTATCTAAAAAATAGTAAATAAATTCTAAAAACACTAATTATATTTTCATACGAAGATCACAATAAACAGTTCGAATTGAGTTTTATTTTTTGCATCGCCCAATCACTATTATTTATCTCAATAAGTCTACAAGAAAAACAAACAAAATACAAAAATACTGATAAAAAGTTCCTAATTGAATTAATTAATTTACACAATTTTTAAACCATTTTAAATGGTTAATTAGATCAGTTTGTCTAACAAAATTAAAATTAAAATAGTCCATTAATAAGAACCAGTTTTTAGTTTAGTGACAAAGGTATATAGTTTCTATGTGATAGGTCATGAGTTAGAAAATCAGATGAGATTTTTTTTTTATAATAACAAGAGTATTAAATAGTTAGATGGTTTCATTTCTAATTTATTAAAAAAAATCCATTAATTTTAAACCAATTTCTTTTAAGTCGTAGGATTTAAAAAAAATATATACAACTGATCTTGTACTATGCGTTGAGATTTTTATAATTTGATGTTATAAATTTAAATATATTTTGCAAAATGCCACAAAAAAAAAAAATTGGGCATTCAAAACGTGATGAGGAAACTCACACGTGTCCACACTCCACAGTGTCCACATGATTTCCAGAAGAACTTATTGTTTTGACTGGTAGTGCTGTGGGACCCATAAAGATGCCCGTGTATTTAGGATTTTAGTTTGATATGATCTCCGACACACATGTAGATGTTTACATCTCACATCTATGATGTGTCCGTGTCGTGTTACCACCGGCATGTCGTTTATTTTCAGTGTGTTGTATATTTGTATCCACAGTGACAAATGAATTATTTGGGTTCGGTTCAGCGAGATCAAAAATTTGTGATTTGAGAATAATTCGGATATAATTCTGATTTGGAATTATTTTTAAAAATTAATATTTAATTTCTTGGGTGTAATATTTTTGTATTTTAGAAAAGTTAATTTTTTTGTTATAGTATCTTTTTAGAGAAAATCGGTAAGTATTTCATATTTAATATAAAAAATCTAACTGATGGGACTAAGTGATAAATGTATCACCTAGAAAACTTTAAAGTAAATTGAATAACATTATGTTCCTCTAGTATAATAAGTGAGATTCTCAGGGCGTCTTGGTAAAATATTCTTTCCTCTACTTTTGACAGCTCCTTTCCTAAAACCATTAGGCGCACAGAAGCTCCATTTCCATCTATTTTGTTCTTTACCAGAAGCTCAAAATACTGCGAATTAAACGCGTATTGTTCGTAAAATTCGTAATATTCGCATATTAGATGATTAATACGCGAACTACCGAATTGTACGCCGATTCATTCGTTGGGTACCAAAATTCGAATAAAACGCGAATTATTCGCGATTTATTCCCGAACCATGTTACTGTGCTTGTATCTAATGTTGTAAATAAGAGATAGGAGTCATCGGACTAACTTTAAAGTTCAATTATTAGCTCTAACACCGTACGATTAATATCAAGATTGGTGGGCACGGAAATTGAAACACACCTGCACTAATATTAATGTACTTAGCACGGATATTAATAATCGAATGGTCATTTTACCATTGAACCAAATCTAACAGACAATGATTAACTGAAAATAATTAGTTATAATTAGAAATAATTTATCGATTAGTCAGAAATTTCCTGATAGTTTGATCACCGTCAAGATTAATTGGATGATTAATTAGTCTAAACGGATCTTTTTTACAACAATGATTATATCTAGTTATATATAATTAAGTTAAATTTTACGTGTCGGATTATATTGTGATCAAATTTGAAGAAATTGTCACGGTACGTGAATAATAACGGCATGCTAATTACGTCATGATTCATATATTGCATCTAAATATGAGTAGACATGTTTTGTAAATTTAAATATATATTTTTTCATAATTTTAGTTAGTATATTTAAGATTTACCTTTCAATCAATTATCTAACAGTTTTGATCATACATGAACGTATCATATCGTGCCGTGACTAAACAAATTTGTATGCAATATCAATTTTTCAAAAAATAATTACATCACGCAAATAATTACGAAATGAAATATGCAAGTTATGTCACTTAACTAGCACACATGTATCGTGTCGTGGTCTTATCTTTTTGTGAAAGTGATAATAAAAATTATCTTTACACCAAAAGCATTAATTCTTCGTATATAAATCATGTTAAAAAATAATGGACAAGTTGAAAACAAACAAAAAACAAAGGAAGATAAATAGATAACTCTTATCTTTTCTTAGAGTGTATCATAAATCTCAACCAAAATATAATTATACAAAATTTTATTCATCCGAATAAATGAAGTTATTTATAGTGATACATTACCTATACGTACTTTAATTTTCCACACAATAAATGAAGTCATTTAATGCAATTTAAAACCCAATTTAAAAATTATTAATTTGGGTCATCAATATTTACTAGATGACTAACTATTTTTTAAAATTTTAATTAATTAATTTGATTCCTAATATATCTTTATGATAAACAATGCATCTCTTATTTTGGATAAACATTAATTTTCAATTTTATTATTTCCAAATAAAATTGGTCGTAGATACAACCACTTCAGATGAAATAAATGGCATGGGCAGTATTAAAATAGGTCATTTTTACATTTAAAAATAAACTATATAACAAGTCTTCTCCTTAACATTTATATATCATCATCGTATTATATTAATTAAAAAATAAAAAAAAAATTATGCATGTGTTCCTCAACATTCATATATAATCATCATCATCATCATCATCATATTAATATTAAATTAGAAAAATAAATAAAAAATGTATATAGGTGCACATACCATAAGGCCATAAGCAAAGACTTGGATGCCAGTGTTGCCAAGAGAAGCAGCAGCAAGTTCTAAAGTCCCAAGATGTCCAGAAACAATCTGTGTAGACATGGACATGAGATAATTGATCATGTAAACGAAAACTGCCGGCGCCGCTAGTTTCACCAACAATCGCATCTCGATCACGGTCGCACGCCACGTGCGGCTAGCCCACGGCAACGATTCATCGTTCAAAACATTCTCTAGCGCACCACTCGCGCCATGAGCATCACCGTTTGTATCGTTTCGGAGCTCCTCGGGGTTAAACGAAGCCGGTAACGGCCGATCATCATCGCCGGTTGGCCCGGGAGAGGAAAGTAATGGTGTGTGTAGCTTTTGGGAGGAGTCTACCATGGTGCACAATTTTGGAATTGAATGAATTGGTTGTGAAATTGTGAGAATTAATTGAGATGATGATAAGTAATTTGGGGTGGGGATATTTTGGCAAATTTAGATACTTTCTTTTTGTGCTACCTTTGAATTCTAGAAGGATTCAAGTGGTTGGTTGTATTTATGTAGAAGAGGTGTGGAAGGGTTGAGTGAGACAATTGATGTTTGTCACTTGATTTGAATATTAATTAGTAATTTTAAATTTTAAATTTTTACATTTGTCCGGTTGTGTTGAAAATTTTATTATACTAATATTTTGACCATATAGGTGCAATGTCATCGTATTTATATACTTTATTATATAATTGCAAGTTATGTGGAGGATATTTTTTTAACTATCGTTATAAATGTTAAGCAATAAAAATAATTAATATGCATATCTTTCAAAAATTTTGATAATATATTATTTAGAAAAAGATCTTATATTTGAAAATATATTTTTTTAGAGAAAGATAAATATTCAGTCTTTTAAAATTTAATGTTAGTAAAAAAAAATCATTCGAGTTTCCAATCTATTTTACCCGAAAAAATTATCTTTTGTCATTAGATTAAAGATTCGGTCTTTTAAATTTTAATATTCGTAAAAAACAAAATCATTCGAGTTTTCAATCTTTTTTACACGAAAAAATTTATCTCTTGTCACTAGATTAAAGAATAATTGTCAAATTTATTTATTTTAACTAAATTCTAATAATAAAAAATAAAATTAGAATTTCAATTTTATCAACACTTAATTTATAATTTTTTTGTATTAAATTAATTTTTATAGGCAACTTGTCTATTCTAGCGTGGGAGTCGCGTGATCTTTAATAAAACAAAATGTATTATTTATACAAGTGCTTAAATCGTGTAGTTTTTAACAAATACTGCGGAGTAGATCCCCTAAAGTAACCCAATTTTTGGGTTTCGAATCGAGACTGTCCGATTCGAATCCGTCGCTCAAAATTGTTTTGAGATGTGAACTTGTTCTCGAGATGTGTGTACTTCAGATCCAGATGTATTGTCTCGAATTTGAATCGGACAATTCTGATTTAAAACTAAAAAATTGAGTTACTTTACTGGGATCTGAATTAATCATAGATATCAGACTTATTTTTGGTCTGTTGAGTTTTAACACCATCAAATTTGCTTTAAGATCCGTACAGAAAAATTAACGTCAGCACATACGAATATTAAAACAAAATGTACTTATCTTAAAACAGATCAGACAAACTTTAATGCTCATTAAATCTATTTAGGTCCATATATGTACATCCAACATACTCCGCCATCCTTTGAGAAATTAAAATCAAATTTATTTAGCATGATTTTTGCAACTGCAAATAATTTTTGTTCAACCGTTCAAAATTTTCCATATGCACGAATCTTAAAAAAAATGTTTCATGTCCAAATCTCAATAAAGATCAATGGATGAGATTGAAATATCATGGTCCTGTTATTCCTCTGAATAACAGCAGATTTACTTCCCACAAATTGGAATTCTCATCCTCTGCATTACTTAAAAATTGAATCTTTTGAGTTAATGCATCTGGACCTTCTGATATGCTTTAAAATACGCACGTAGTAGATCCGCACTAATATTGATTGACCCTGTATTAAAATCAGACAGTCTAGATGCATTAACTCAAAAATTCTCTTTTTAAGTTAATGGAGAGAATACGTGTTAACAAATTGACCGCTTTGACTAATTGTTGTATAAGACGGCGCCACCATGAGATGTATGATGTCAGATCATACGCACCTTGCTTTGTTTCATCAGCCCATAGCCCCATACCCATAGGTATCTAAAGCACAATTACCAAATTAACCTCACAATTCACAAGATGCTTAGTTGTGATCTGTTTTAGAAATTTATGAAATATTTTTCAAAGAAATAGATAGATGAAAATAGTTTTTTGATACCATAAAAATATCCAGTGTTTTGAAATTCGGTTCTTATTCAGAAGGCCACCGAATACCGCATATATGGTATGCAGCCGCATATGCGGATTTTTATTCGGATTTATATATGCGGATTTTAAAATGAGAATTCATATTAATTTTTATGCAAATTAATAAAGTATCTAGTATTTTATATTAGAGGACAAATATGCTACCGAATATGCAGATATGCGGTCGAATATGCAGAACCGAATACCGAATATGCGAAACCAAATATCAAATATGCAGAACTGGATACCGAATAAGTACCCAATATGCGGAACATAATAGTGAATATGCAGAGCTGAATACCGAATATTCGGCCGAATATGCGGCCAAATATTCAAAACCGAATATTATACCGAATACTTATTTTCTATGCGGATTCCAACCGAATACGAAGATTTGGCTAAATAGATTGAATTTTAAAATACTGAAAATATCTAAATCATTAATTCGGTTGCTTCAAATATAGCTTTGGTTTTTTATTGTGATATAGATATTTTTTTGTAGCTAAGGATTAAAATTTATATACAAATTCTGGAGAAATGCTTTCAATATTTAGAAAATGTATTGAGGAATTGAATCAATTATTTAATCTCTTCTAGTGTATCAAAATAAAATTTTCATGTTTCTCTTTCTGACAAAATATTTAATATATTTCTAAAAATTAAAATTTATGGGTTGTCATTAATTTGGAGCATTTGAAACTTGAAAATGATACTGACATTATTTGAAACTTGAAAGTGATACTCACATTTTTGTCCAATTGATAATGATAGAAAGTAGAAACAAAATTCTAAACCACCAATTAGTGTATGTCTATATGGGAAACAACAAAATAATCTCACCATTCAAAAGATGCTACTTATTATCAGAATTTTATTTACAGAAATTTTTAAATATTTTGTAAAGAATCATAGATGGACAATATAAATTCGATGCCATAGAAAACTCGAATTATTTATTTGGTATTTCAGAGCTTGTATGCAATTCAGATATTTTCTAGGTAAAGTTGAGACCCAAGTAAAATTTTTAGGGAATCACATATTTAATATATTTCTAAAAATAACTTTTTCCAATTTCCTCAATGGGAATTTTTTTTTTAATATATTTCTAGAAATAAAAAATTATGGCTTGTCATCCTCATCTATAACTTGAAAGTCATACTCTCATTCCTTTCCAATTGGTAAGGACGAAAATCAGGTGCATTATTTTTGTCTTTTTCTTTTAAAGGAAATCAAAATTTAAATAACTAAATCATATCAATATTGTTATTCGTCTCCGCATATGTCCACAAGAGAAACAACAACATATAAATTTTTTGAACAAAATATTATTTTTTGTCTTTAGCTTTATAAGTGCTATTTTTATATATTTATTAATTAAAATTAAAATAATAAAATCTAAAATATGTAAAATAAAACAGAATATATCAAGCAACAACAATATCTTTGCACGATTAAATATATTTAGTAGTACTTATAAATGTATATTTATAGTTATCTTACAGAATATTAATATATAGTCTTCAAGTGAAGCTTGTTATTCAGATTGAACTGTGATCTTCATATCTTCATATGAAAATATAATTGCTGATTAATTTTGTTTTAGAATGTTTTTACTATTTTTTATATATATAGAAAATCACTTGATTTAAAAATTTTAAATCATTCAAAAGTAGTAATTTTCTACCTATCTAAAAAAGTAATAAAATACTAAAAGAATATTAATTTTAATTTACAAGTATATTTTTATATGAAGATCATGTTGAATAATTCAAATTAACTGTTTGGACTTTGAAATAGAGATATTGATCGATAGCACACACCAATCCTACCATGCATAGTACCATCGACTATATTTTTATTGGGTGGGATTTTTGTCCAGATTGATTTGGAGAAAGTCATATTTAAAGTAGGGTCTAAACTGCTTGATCTGTATTTATAGATATTTAATACGAATATTTAGATTTACGAAGAAACAAAATTTATTTTAATCTAAATCTGTTTGTACAAATTTTAAAACAAACCACATTAACTTTGTCTTACTTTGAATAAAATTTGCAAGTCCTTGGAGAAATCCAATTTCATTTTAATTATCCTATTTTTGTCCAAATCTGTTTGTACCATAAGCCAACATTTCCCTATTCCTATTTTGTCCAAATTGCATTATTAGATACTTTATGTCAAATCGATAAAAGGAATTTCATCAACATTTTAGATCCAACCCAATCCAATCTTATCGTAACACAACTCATATTGTTTGATTATCAAAATATCAAATGGTTAGGTAGAGAGAAGGTAAACCGTAAACTTACCAGAGAGTGATTTGATGTATATTATACCATCTAAATGAATTCATACTAGGTCCAATGTCCATCAAACCTACTTTGGTTCGATGGGTGAAACGACCATTCGATTGCATTAAAATTTGTATTAAGTATATTAAAATCTGTTTAGGTCTATTTCAATTTCTGTGTCCATTAATATTAATACTAATTGTACGGTGTTAGAGCTAATTGAACCTAAAAGTAGGTCTGATGCCCATCAGACCTGCTGCTATCTCCATTTAAATTCTCCATTTAATGGCTGCAGAACTAGAGAGAGTGAATACGGAGCAGACAGTGCTAAAACTATATCTATAATTTTTAAAAGAGAGGTGCGGATATGGATTGAATATCGGCTGAATACAAATACGGATTTGAATCAGACCAGACATTTATTAAAATAATATTAAAAATATCATAATTAATATTTATTTAATTTTAATGATAAATAACAATATCTTTTTATAATAATATATTAAAATATATGATATATATTTATTTTTGAAAACAAATTGTTTAGATCTAATATTATTTATATTATTTATGCTATTTTCACTCCTATGCGGAGATAGCAGTTTGGGTCCGTTGTCCATCGGACTTAAATTTGTATTCGATGAGTTCCACAACCATCCAATCAGCTTTAAAATTTGTGCACACGAATATTAAACTGTAGAAAAATTAGCAATACTTTCATATCACCTGTTTCGATCCATTGCTTTTCAGAAACAATAATAAGAATACATAATTATTTTTATAAGAACTCGATTTATGCAATAAAACAAATGACCACTGGGACACTTATTTAAAAAGAAATGTTTTGGGGGTCTGTTTGCAAAGAATCTGTTCAATTAATTTTTTTGTACACCCGTGATGTGTACGACAAATACACAATTTCTGTTTCGTTCGACGTCATTATGTAACAGAAACAAAAAAATATATATATATATATTTTCTCAATGAACATATTCCATTTTTTTTTGGCAGAGAAAATAATTTAAAATAATACTTGAACTCCTAATTTCTTTAATGGAAAATTGCAATTACTTAAAGATAAGTGTCATTCTCATTAATTAATTATTAATCATAAATCAGACAAAAAAAAGTTGTTCAAAAGGAGGTAGCAGATCATTTTATGTGTCTTGTTTCCATCTAATTAACATTACCCAGAAAAAAAATAATGAATTTAATTAAACATCATAAGGTTTCATAATAAGTATAGATGTAAATGCTTCCACCCTATTTGTACAATTGCAATTATGTTTCTGTCACCGGTTGTCAATTGAGAATTGAGACGATCCAGTAGGTTGGTGATTTATGAGGTCACATCTTACACAAATAGGGTTGCTATAATCACCTCATATGCAACCAACTAACCCAACACGGAGTCAACTTAGGTGTGTTTTGGAGGAGATCAGTTTGGGTCCGACGGCCATCGGAATTAAATTTGAGTTAGATGGGTTCCATAATCGTCCGATTCACTTTAAGATACGTGCACACATATATTAAAGTGAACCCGCACAGATATTAAAGCAATGTGCACATATCTTAAAGCAGATCAGACAGTTATGGAACCCATCGAACTCAGTTTGAGTTCGATGGGCATCTGACCCAAATTTCTCTTGTTTTGGAGAGGTAACCGGATCATATTTGTTTGCTCCAAAACATTTAATTTTGAAGGAGAGAAAAAGAAAGAAAAAAAACTCTGTATACAAAATATTCAAATTTTGTAACTCTAAATTGAGGTATAGAAAAGGTTAACTATTTATCCTACTCTCTTTCTTTCTCTCTCATCCTCTCTTCTTTTGTGATACATAGTCTAGAAATGTCAATAACATCATTTTATTCAATTACTCAATCTGTATTGTATTTGATTCCGATTGTCCACTCTATTTGTATAAGAATTTTTTTTCATTAGCTTATCGGATATAGATATAAATATTTCCATCCTATTTGTATTGTACCTATTTTTTTTTTTTGAGGAAAATCCGTAGGCATGTACTGTACCTATTGACTACCACAGATCAACTCAATGCCACATCACGCAATGACATAATTTTAGGCCCTATTCGGCGCTCCACTATTCCCGCGGGAAAAAAAAATTCACTTCAACTGAATTTTTTTTCTCACATGAACAGTAATTTTTAGTTCAATTCCTGTACCCATACCAATTCCTAATGGCCCGCCAAACATGTCTTTATTGTTGTATGAATAAAAAGTAAATAAATTGATTATAAAACGCTCCACACTAGATTCGAACTCAAGACCTTCGGATTCAACATCAGATGCACTTCCAAATTTATGGCAACGGAATTTGACAATTCAAATTCTGAAATTTGAAGTGATTCAAAATTCAATATTTTGCTCTTAAAATTCCAAATAAAAGTACGAATATGAGAACATAAAATTTTGTTAATATCATATATATAATATACATCTATTTTCTTAAATAGTTAAATATTCCTGAAATACCAAAATAATGACTATATCTATTTTTGTATGAAAGGGAACATTTTTAAGTAACTATCTATTTTGGGAAGAGAGACATTTGGCTTTCTGACGTTGAGTTGTCAATTCATGTATATTTTGCTCTGATTTTTGGATCAGAATCAGTTCAATTTTTAAAGAAAAGGAGCACCCTCCTATTCTCAAATCCGGATCGTTCAAAATTCATTGTACGGCCTCAATTATTTTTTTATTTTCAAATCAATTTAATCTATCAAAACGATTCAGATTTAATCGAGACCGTACGATGAATTTTAAACGATCCGGATTTGAGAACAGGAGGGTGCTCCTTTTCTAAAAAAGGAGCAGATTCTGATCGCTGATTTTTGGTTTGTACTTGACCAACCACAAAATCAAAATAGCAAAGCAGTCCTCCGTGCAAATTGACAGCCATGCCAGGTGCTTAATTGGTTCTGGCCTTTTCCCACAAAATTAAACTAGTCCATTCGGGAAAGCACATATAACAGTATTGATTTGAAATGAACTATTATGCCTGACGAGGGCTGTTTCTGAAAAAAAAAAAAAATTGAACTGTTATTTATAATGTTTACAATTTTGAAGCCGTACGTTTAGTTACAAAAAATTGAAATCACAAGTTTTATTTTTCAGACAATAAAATATAACGAAATTATAATTAATCGGTGGGCTTAAAGTAACGAAATTAGAATTCCAAATAAAATATTGTGCTTTATGGCAATTGTACACTGATTCAATGAAAGGAATTAGAATTGTATGGGCTGTTTGATAATTGTATTCCAATTCTGGCCCAATAGGATTTCAAATAAAGGCATTAGAATAGTATAGGCTTTTATTTAATTGTATACTAATTCTGGCCCAAAAATATTTCAATGGAAGGAATTAGAATTGCATGGGCTTTTGGGAATTGTATACTAATTCTGGCCCATTTTGCCCAATTCATGGTCGCTTTGCAGTTTGCACACAAACTTTTTTTTTGTTTTCTTCATTGTAAATTTTAAATGAATGAACATAATGCCTTCCATCTTTTCAATTTCTTATATAATTGTAATGTAAATCTGAAAGAGAATTGACTAATTGAGTGATGTTATGTCTACTTAGACCGAAGAATTAAGTCAACCTTAAGGATATGTTCAGTGGTACCATTATACCAAATTCAATACAGTGATGCCTATGTTAACAAACAATTATACAAAGATTTCCTACCACAAATTTGCAGATGATAAAAAAAATAGACATTTCATCCAAGCGCTTAAAAAAATACATAATGGTTTGCACCTACTTAGTAGTCGAAAGCTCTTATAGATAATTCAATTAGCAAAAATGTCGAAAATAAAACCCATCTACAACTAAATTAAACCTCTTTCTACCATTCTTCCATAATACCTGAGCCCAAATTACAGAGGCAAACCCCACACCTAACCCCACTCCAATAGAAACAAATAGCCCAATTATATCAGTAGAAGATTTTGAAGCCAAACCTTTATAAAACCCCTGATTTGAAGGAGTTGGTGTACATTGTATTGATAAAGGACTACCACACAATCCGGGGTTACCCATGTAAGAAGCATTCGAAAATGTCGAAAATTGTTGGCCTTGTGGTATTTCTCCAACCATATTGTTGTACGAGAGATTTAGTGCAGAAAGAAAAGTGAGAGAGGTGAGTTCCTGAGGAATGTGCCCAGAGAGATGGTTGAAAGAGAGATCCAGTGATTGAAGTTGGTGTAAATTAGCAAATTGTGCTGGAATTGGACCAATCAGGAAATTATGTGATAGGTTAAGCACATCAAGTGACTTGAGCTGCCCGATCTCTTTGGGTATTTCTCCCGAAAATCCATTTTCTGATAGATCAAGGGAACTGAATATGCTGAGTGAATTCTTTATCTCCATTTCTTGTCCTTTCCATATGACTGTAATCGAGTTCTGATAATAATCTGAACCCTCAAACTGAAATGTACTAGAATTTGAATCAGTCACCATAGCCTTGAGGTTTTGGAAAACAAATTTTGGGATAATGCCTCCGAAACGGTTTGAAGAGAGATCAAAAACCTTTAGTGCGGGGAACAAGGAATAATTTTCTTGTGCTTGGGCTTGCATATTTGAAATTGTGCCATAAAATTGGTTTGATCTTAAGACAAGTACTGTTAAGCTTTTGAGATTTCCTAGCCAAAAGGGAAATGTATCCACTATTTGATTATTTCCAAGATCTAAGATCTCTAGAGTGTTACAATTCATCAGTGAATGGGGCAAACTTCCATTTATTCTATTTTTGCTCAAATCTATTGTTGTATATTTGCATCCTTGATTAACATTTGGTAACAAGGGCCCACTTAATTTGTTATTTCTCAGGTTAAGCACCTGGAATTCAGTATTTTCCAGTAGACAAGGTGGAATTGTACCGGTCAAATTGTTATATGAAAGATCAAGCACTTGTAGCGAAGTTGTATTACAAATGGAAAGGGGGATATCTCCCGTGAGGATATTGTTAGAGAGAAAAATATAAACAAGACTGGAAATAAAATATGCTGGCAACGAAAAGAAATAGTTCGATGAGAAATCAACGAACTGAATTCCTTGTGGGAGGAGAGGTACAGGTCCTGAAATTCGATTGGAATGGATATCAAGAGATCCCAATACATTGAGAGAGGTAAATTGTGAATCCCTCTCTATTTTAGTAAAGAAATTATAAGATAAATTGAGGAAAAGAATACTTGTTTTACTACATAACCATTTCGGTATAACACCATCAAATTTATTATTTGAGAGGAATAGGCTCTCAATATTTGTTTGGTATCTCAGAAAAGAAGGGATCTTTGGTAAGTTGCACGATGCCAACGATATATACGTCATTTGAGGAAATGAAACATAGAATGACTCATTATGGATGTTGTCTTCTGTTATTGACAATTGGTTGTTTGAGAGATCCAGATAGTCAAGCTTTTTATTGTGATTGATGGTGTCTAAGTTGAATTTACCAGAAAAGTTATTTGATGAAAGATCTAAATGAACAAGTTGGGGAGATTTGAATATTGAAATTGGCAACTGTCCTTGAAGGTTGTTGTTTTCAAGGAAAATATTTGCCAAAATTGATGATCCATTTGAGAACTTGGATAGATATCCTGACAATTGGTTCATTGATAGATCTAATGATTTCAAAGAAGGGTGCAAAAACAAAGACATGGGTATGGTACCTGTTAATATGTTTGAACCTAAGTCCAAATATTTGAGCCTTGTAAGGTTTCTTATTGAAAGCGGAACTTCTCCATAGAAGCTACAACTGTTAAGAGAAAATGTCGATAAATATTGGAGATTTCCAATTGAATCTGGCACTTGACCCGACAACATTAAGTTTTCTGATAAATCAAGTTCTCTTATATTTGAAAGGTGGAATATTTCATCAGGCAAGTTCCCTCTTAATCCACAATCTACCATGGATAGCACCTGAATAGTTGGGGCTACTTGAAATACCGCCTTGCCCCACTCTGATCCGTTGAGGGAAATGTCAACCCCATCCAAGTGAAGAACTTGGAGCTTGCTGAGGTTTCTGAGTAAGGTATTTAGACTTGTGTCATGCAAATACAAGGGATTGGTGTCGGAGATGTAGCTTGATAAGTTAAGTGAGATAAGGTTTGTCAGTGAAGACATGCTGATCGGAACTTGACCAGCAAAGCCAGAGTAGGATAAGTCGAGATAAGTTAAATTTGGAAGTCGTTCAAACCCGATTTGTGGAAGGGGAACATTAATGAAGTGGTTGCCTGCTAGGTTGAGATACCGAAGAGAGCTGAGATTGAACAAAGCCGAGTTGAGTTCACCCTGGATGTACCTCTGAAAAAGGTTTAGTGCAGTCACCATACCAGTTTGCTTATCACATGTGATGCCATCCCATTTACAACAGTCAGTACTTGCATTCCATGAAAGGGGATTAATTAAGGAATCGGGTTTGAAACCTTGCTTGAGTTGAATCAAGGCATGGCGTTGATCAGGTTGGCACTGGGCTGGTGTTAAAGTAGTAGTGGTGGTTTTTGTGAACGACAACAGAACAAGTGATAGGGAAAGAAGGGCAAGATGTGCCATTGCTAGGGAGAAAAAAGAATAAGAAAGAAATTTTGTGTGGTGCTTTTAAAAAATGTTGAGTGTCCATATATATAAGAAATAGCAAAAGTAATTGATTAGAGGTAATATTTAACATTTAACAGGAAATAAAAAGAGATGTAGAGAGGAGAAAGGAAGCTCTTTGGGCTTGGCTGCCCAAAACCAATTGCTAATTAATCAGTTCATAGAACCTTGCTTTGTGTAGTGCTAGGCTGCCAACAACCATGTAATCTCTGACCCACCTAACACTTTTTCATTGATTTATTAGGCTCTAGGTTCACAGAACTTTCTCTAATGGTATACGATTCCTTTGGGCTTTGGTCCAGTGACAAAACCATTTACCAGTCTTTGTTTTATTTCATTCTTTCTTAGACTATAATATTATATCCTAACTTGATCTGCAACTTACTTTTCTATTTAGTATTTCCTGTGGGGTCAGGAATTGGCGCTTGTGCTGATCCACAAAATTATGGTTTGATGCCTTTAATAAACATATACTTAGTACTTACTTTTATAACAAAATTATCTCCTCACCTAATTTATACAATTTTTTTTTTACAATATTAAGATTGGATGGAGTACTTACTTTTATAACAAACGTTAATACATCATTCCTAGAAAGAAAAGTTAGTATACTGTCTTAAAATACTTTTTACAATGACTAATTTGAGATTTCTTTCTATAAGCCTATTCTATTTAGTATACTGTCTTAAAATACTTTTCAATCCGACAGTTTTTGGAATTATGCCCACTAAGCCTTCTTGGTAAGCATAGTGTACACTAACATTAATACATCATTCCTATATAAATTTTTTTCTTTGGAGTTTCTAGTTGACTGACTCTGATTAAAACACATCCCCTCGTTCTATATAATTTTTTTTTCTTTGGAGTTTCTTTTTTCCTATATAAATTAGGGAAAATTTTTTTTATGCCACCCCAAAACTTAAAATTGAGAAATTGCCACCCTAAAGTTACTAAATTCACCAAATTGCCATAAATACACATCTTAAATACAAATTTCATTAAAATTATACTAAATTATGTTGTATGAAAACTGTATTTTAAAAATTCCAAATTTACCCCTGCTATTCAATTGTCCTCCCTTCTCTCCAGTGCCAAAGAAAAATCCTCTCTCAACTCTCCGCTAGACCTTTCCTCTCCGCCAGACACAGACGGAACCCTTCCTCCGCCAAAACTTGCTCCGCCAGAACTCTCCTTCACCTCTCCTCCGCCGAACCTCCTTCACCTCTCCTCTGCCAGAACTTGCTCTCTGCCGAACCTCCTGCAGCTGCGTTTGTTGCAGGTTGGGGCGTGGGAAGAGAGATGTACATACCAGGCTGTACGAGTAAGTCTTTCTTGGGCTCAATTATACCATTTTTCTCTTGTTGGAGTTTTAGTAATTCATCGAATTGTTTCCTTCGGTCATATTCAGATTTTGACTGGAAAAGCTCTTTTTCCACTTCTTCAATTTGGTCTGTTTCTTCACCCAACTGGAAAGCAATGATGAGCGCTATTTATTATTTTTCTTGTTTGTGCTTTTATCCTAATATTGGTACAAAAGAGGAGTGCACAGTGACCAAACAGGTACCCAGACCCCGTCAGATGTTGCACATAAGGATACCTCTCTGGCTTCTTGCTCCAACAGAATTCGTCCCATGGACCTCATTTTCATTCTTCTGCTCATGAATCCATTTCCACCACCTGATTATACACTCACTGCAAAAGGATAAATTGATGACTAACCACAGTTTGAAAAATAATCTTATATCCCAATCTAATGTAACAATTCAGTAAAAGGACCCTAAATTTGAAAAATCATAAATATCACTATGAATGTAAGCTGATATCCTGTAGAAATTTATTATATTAATGTTAGAATTTTTGCCTCATTTTTCTTGCCTCATATTGTAATGGCTTGAAATTGACCTAACCTAACTAGTAAAATATCAAATTACCTGATCTGGTATGGTATGAACTTCAATTTTATCAAAAGAACTTTTGACCTGGACGATAGTGAAATTATTGGTACTACTGTTATTATTCCCAACTTTCTATTATTGTAATATTTTTGACATAAGTGTTACAATTTAACCTTATGTGCAGGAAGAGAACAAGGAAGACTCGGATGGACACAGAGGGCTGAGAGTGCTTGGATATGGTAGCTGTTTCGGAGAGATGCCAATTTGTTGCTTTATCATTTGTTGCTTTTTTTTTAGATGCCAATTTGTTGCTATTGTTGAGATGTAATGCTATTTAGCAGCAATCAGAGAGCTGTTGTTATCTAATGCTATTTCGGATGGACACAGAGGGTTCAATATGCTATTTAGATGTAATGCAAATTTGGTTCAATATGCTATCATTCTGTCTCGCATTCAATATGCTATTTAGCTGTGATATTTTGGATGAGTGCATGCATGTGGCAAGAATAATCACATTTTAAAAGCAATTAATAAACTCTCTAAGTTTTAGTCAATCATATATGTCCGAATTTGTTCTAAAACCGTAAGATGGCAATTGGCTACTTAATTTTTTTTTATACTGGTACGAAATTGATAAATTTCAAAGTTATGAACAATTAAAGGTGCAAAATTGAAAGTTGAGATGGTACTAATATATTGAGTCACATGTACCATGTACCAGTTGATGACCTGTGCTATGTAAGGAAAATTGATAAATTGAGATGATATTGGTTCATTAGATGCACTATGGTTGTTTGTCGTAACTGGATATGTGCATTATGGTTGTTTGTTGCAATTATAATAGTTGTGTGCAATATCGTTCCATGCAGTGTAAAAATTGGAATTTGAAATAAGTGAGATTAGATTGCTAGTTTTAGATGAATACTTTGAGGTTCAAATCTTATCTCAGAAAGTGCACAACTATATTCAAAACAGGTGCATCCAAACAACAGTGTTGTCAATAACAACAACAAATATGAACATAGAAAACAGTGACAGTACAAGCTCTTTAATAACATCAATATTATTTTTAATTACCAAAGTAACGACAGTAACTATTAAACCCTAAACACATCAAAAATTCAATCTATGAACATAAAATTGAATCTATACCAAAACATTGTTCTCCCTATACCAACCAAAAAAAATTATCCCTTTAGCCAGCATCCTACCCTGTATTTGCTAAGAATATTGCATTCCTCACATATTGCCTCTTCCTTTCTCGTTTGCTAATCTCTGCAAATAATATTGAAAATGTAGTGTTAAGAAAAATCAAATAGTATTATTGAATTTTGCTATCTTTAATGAGCACAACAGTAATATAGTATTTGCAACATAATTAACTTATATCTGTTGAAAATAGAAGCTGGTACCAATTGTTTAAATACAATTTTTTTCTAGACAGAATAATAAATGAGCATCATTTCAGCTAGTTATCCAATTTGCATCTATTTCGAGAACAATTACCAAATTCAATTGCACTTATTTTCCCAAGTTCATTTCCTCTTTAAAAATTCAATTCAGTCTGTTCACATAGCGGAGGAAGAGAGAGAGAGAGAGAGTCACCATGATTAGAAGAGACTCTGTGTTCTGGCGGAGGAGGAAGGGCTCTGTGTTTGGCGGAGAAGGAGGGTTCTGAGAGGCGGCGGGGTTGGCGGAGAAGAAGGCGCTTATTAGTCGGAGAAGGTGATTCAGTTGGCGGAGAAGAAAACCCTTGAGCTCAATCTGATTATATTTGCGCAGAGGTGGCGTAGAGGGTTCAATTTCGTCCAGGAGAGAAGGGAGATCTTTTCATTTGAATACCAGGGGTAGAGTTGGAATTTTTAAAATACAGTTTTCATACAACATAAATTAGTATAATTTTAATGAAATCTTGTATTAAGATGTGTATTTATGGCAATTTGGTGAATTTAGTAACTTTAGGGTGGCAATTTCCCAATTTTAAGTTTTGGAGTGGCAATTTCATAATTTCCAAGTTTTGGGGTGGCATAAAAAAAAATTTCCCTATAAATTATGATGCTGATAGCTGGCCCTTGCTGAAATTAAAACACATCCCCTCGTTCTATATAATATTCAGCGGAATGTATGACTAATCTAGCATGAATTTTGGGTTTTTTCTTGATATAAAATAGGAATCATGTCCCTATTTGTAAATTGGGCTTTTTAGCTAAATTATTTAGTAGTTGTATATAAGAAACGGGTCGGTAAAAATGGATGTAGTATGTGCCTAATCAACTCCGAAGACATAATTTGATCCACAAGGGAGCCCCGCTATATAATTGATTCATTTCTCTTCTATAACTTACCATTTTATTGATATCATTTGACAAGAAAGCGGGTTGATCCGATGTCCGGTTAACTGGAGACATTCAATCCATATTAAGATTCATGCAAACTTGATCATCACATATTCTAAAGTTATTTGTACAAATCTTGATACGGATTTGAATGGTTCCATTTCTATTTGACATAGTAGTAATTATCTTGGAGGGGGTTTATAAAGTGAAAACTTAAAAGATGCACGGATGTCATGACATTGTGAAAGGATGCTACATATTTTAGTGTCATATTGTGTGCCCCTCTTTTGGGGTGTAAACGGAGCGAATTTCGGAGCAGATAATACTAATATTAAATTTGCATCCGTCTTTTAATAAGTGAATACAAATACAAATAAATATGGTTGTAAACGGATGTCAAATTTTAAAACCAAATCTTTCTTAAACAATACGAATACGAATACAAAATGAATAATTCTTAAATACTTTAGTCATATTAACTAAAAAATAGGAATAATTAGAAATATAAATTAGAAAATAAAATATAATTAAAATGGAGGTTAAAAATGGATTGTTTTCATTGGCAATTGTTTCATTAACCAATACATACGAGTGGAGTAGTGGGGCACAGACACACAGTCAGTGGGAAGAATAAAATAATAGATAGAGGTGCGCTGCGCTAATTTTTTAATTCTAGTGGCTAACTTTTTTACTTATAATATGAAAATAATTTGAATTATAAGTGTCACTTTTTAAAATTTCAATTTGTAGAGCTGAAAGCATTATTAATAAACTAATTCCGACTCTTACTGCATGCGGCGAAGGCATTATGAATAAAAAACAATTAGCCACAATATTAGAAAATTTAATAAGAAATTTGACAGCAAACATTAGAATATAATTATATAAGCAATTTAAAAGATGAATGTATTATATTCATTCATTAGAATTTACAATTAAGAAAACAAAAAGAGTTTGTGCAAAAAGGCCCATACAATTCTAATTTCTTCCACCAAAATTTCGATACTGCACAACAACGTAGTAAATTTTTTTGTAAGTGCTGTATATAACCTTAGCAGCTAACTATTTGATTGGTTTAATGGAGCACTATTAAAACATAAATTCTTCCTTTCAAGACAAATTAATGACCCAAAGAACAACACCCCTTATCAATTCATCCACAATGTTATTCTTTAAATGAATAAAAGATCTAATATCAATAAATAATGTATACTATTTCAATAAAAAACATAGCTATTACGTAATGGAATCCATTGCGATAATAAAAGTATATAAGGGCAAGTTATATACTTTTGCTTAAGTAAACCTTTGTAAATAAGATTTGACTGTAAATAAACCTTTGGATGACCAACCCCGTATGAGAGAGTCATCTTGATTGGTGTTTTTGTGAATAGCAGTCCCTAACTTTTGCTTAAGTAAATTCCATTCTAAAACAAATCACCTGCGCATGCTAACTATATACTGTCTAATTATTTCTCTGTATAAGAGGCAGTGGGTTCAAAATTTAAATAGACTTTATCTTTCTATTTCAAAAGACTAGTGATTTTAGCTTAATAAACGCTAATTTTTTTTTTATAAATTTATAAATATGAGTTTAACTAAATTTTATTGCAATTATTAACAAATTTTTTTTTTTTAAAATGAATTAAATTAAATTTTAAAAATAGATAATCACATGTTTGATATGAATACGCTATTGCGCCTAATCAACTACGAAGATATAATTTGATATCGTCCCTTCTTTTTAAACTCATATTTATAAATTTATAAAAAAAAATAGCGTTTAATTATTAAGCTAAAAACTAGTCTTTTGAAATAGAAAGATAGAGTCTATTTAGATTTTGAATCCACTGCCTCTTATACAGAGAAATAATTAGACAGTAGTTAGCAGGTAATTTGCTTTAGAATGGAATTTACTTAAGCAAAATTTAGGGACTGTTATTCACAAAAACACCAATCAAGATGACTCTCTCATACGGGGTTGGTCATCCAAAGGTTTATTTACAGTCAAATCTTATTATAGTTGGTTGGAATTTGAGGGTGTCATCAATATATATGATGCAAATGTGACTGTAGATCACTTATTTATAACTTGCCCTTATGTACTTTCATTATGGCAATGAATTACGTTACTTAATAGCTTTTTTTTTTTTTTTTTTTATTGAAATAGCACTACTACAAAAATACCCCTTTGTACACGGACTTTAATTGGAGAGCTACACGGATTTGGAAACGTGTGCAATACTAGGGTGTAGGAAAGTCCACTATTTACACATGGATAATTATCTGTGTACGATTATACTAATCCTACACGGATTATTTAATCAAGAGCCGTGTGGAAAGCCTTACAAAATACATCTCCCAGCACGAGAGCTACATGGATATTTCAGTAAATATCGGTGTAGCTCTCTCAGAATTCCACACGGATATTTAATGAAATATCCGTGTATAAAACCTCCAATTCCCCACGGATTTTTACCCAGAGAATTCTTATAGATATTTAAAAATTCTCTTTCCTACATGAATTTTTATAAAATAGAAGAAATATGTGTATAACCTACAGTGTAGGAAGTGTTTTTTTTGTAGTAGTGTAGTATACATTATTTATTGATATTAGATCTTATATTCATTTAAAGAATAAAATTGTGGTAGAATTGATAAGGGGTGTTGTTCTTTGGGTCATTTCTCTTGAAAGGAATAATTTATGTTTTAATAGTGCTCCATTAAACCAATCCAATAGTTAGTTGCTAAGGTTATATATAGCACTTACAAAAAAAAATTACTATGTTTGTTGTGCAGTATTGAAATTTTGGTGAAAGGAATTAGAAATGTATGGGCCTTTTTGCACAAACTCTTTTTGTTTTCTTCTTTGTAAATTGTAATGAATGGATATAATACAATCATCTTGTAAATTTATTATATAATTATTTTCTAATTTTTTCTGTTAAATTTTTTATTAAATTTTCTAATATTGCGGCTAATTTTTTTATTAATAATGCCTTCACCGCATGCAGTAAGAGTCGGAATTAGTTTATTAATAATGCTTTCAGCTCTACAAATTGAAAATTTAAAAAGTGACCATTATAATTCAAATTATTTTCATATTGTAAGTAAACAAGTTAACCACTAGAATTAAAAAATTAGCGCAGCATACCTCTATCTATTATTATTATTATTATTTTATTCTTTCAACTGACTGTGACCCACTACTCCACTCTTTAATAGTGCAACTAATGGTTAATATCATTTGTTCGAAACTGGATATCATTTGTTCGAAATTGAATCACGAATTATTTAGGTTTGAATTTCAAATAGTGCAACTAATGGTTTCAACTACCAATATTTAATAATGCAGGAACCAAACTTATATCAGAGCTCAAAATTGTTAATATAATGGTAACTTATAATAGAAAAATGCTTCAGCAGTGTAACAAATTAACAATGTAATACGTTCCATTTGACTAGATCCATGCCGTGATTTTAATCAGTCTAGCAACATAAAAGGTAAGAAAAGTTTGGGTTGGCCTATAATCCATCAATGTGAATTCGTGAAAGATAAAATATAGTGTAAATTTTATTCTGCGTGAAGCAAACTAATGCATAAACTACTAGTATATATAGGGTTGCCAAAAAAATTCGTAATTTGTAATTTGATTGACTTCAATTCAAAAAAATTCGTTGTTCACAATTAACTCATTCGATTGAAGTTTGTTATGAAACAAATCATACCAGTACGGTTCTAATATTATTCAAACTCAAACTCAAGCTGGAGTAAGTCGTTTGCAGCCCTAAATCAGAGAGCTTTATCAGAAAAAAGAAAAGAAAAGACAGACTGAGAAAGAGCTTTTTGAAAGTGATGTATTAATGATTGTTATAGAAGTACTCCATCCAATCTTAATATTGTCAAAATAAAATTGTATAAATTAGGCGAGGAGATAATTTTGTTCAATTTGTTTTGGTGATGGTCGACAAGGCTCGCAAGCTCCTCTTCATTATAAAAAATGTCAATTACTTTCTCGTCCAATAAGTTATAAGATAACAATCGTAATGGGAAAATAATATTACTTTCCAAAACTTTTTATTAATTATTTGATTATTTTGTGGATCAGCACAAGCTCCAATTCCTGACCCCACAGGAAATGCTAAATAGAAAAGTTAATTTGCAGATCAAGGATATAATATTATAGTCTAAGAAAGAATGAAATGAAACAAAGACTGGCAATTGATTTTGCATTGGACAAAGGAATCGTATGTTGAATATTAATACAAAAATAGAATTAGAATACTCCGTTTAGAGATCTGGATAATAATGTGTTGTTTGTATTTACTAGCATGTAGTTGAGTTAGTGGTTTCTTATTACTCTAGACATTTGTGTGTGTGGGTTAGTTATTTCTATATTTAGTTTGTGTGTGGGTTTAGTGGTGCCTAAATATGGTTGTACGGAGGTTGGTGTGGGATACTAATTTGTAGTCAATTTAGTTGTTGTGGCTTAAATTCATGTACTTTGTATCTGAAAAATTAAGCTAGTTATTTGGTAAATTTCTTCTCTTTTTTTTTTTTTTTCTTTTTTTTCCAACATCGTATACCGTTAGAGAAAGTTCTGTGAACCTAGAGCCCAATAAAACAATGAAAAAGTGTTAGGTGGGTCAGGGATTACATGGTTGTTGGCAGCCCAGCACTACACAAAACAAGGTTCTGTATATCAACTGATAAGCAATTGGTTTTGTGCAGCCAAGCCCAAAGAGCTTACTTTCTCCTCTCTACATCTCTTTTTTCCCCTGTTAAATGTTAAATATTATCTCTAATCAATTCCTTACGCGATTTCTTATATATATATGGACACTCAACATTTTTTAAAGCACCACACAAAATTGTCTTTCTTATTCTTTTTACTCTCTAGCAATGACACTTCGTGCACTTTTTTCACTATCACTTGTTCTGTTGTCGTTCACCAAAACCACCACTACTTTAACACCTGCCCAGTGCCAACCTGATCAACACCATGCCTTGATTCAACTCAAGCAAGGTTTCAAACCCGATTCCTTGATTAATCCCCTTTCATGGAATTTAAGTACTGACTGTTGTAAATGGGATGGCATCACATGTGATAAGCAAACTGGTATGGTGACTGCACTAAACCTTTTTCAGAGGTACATCCAGGGTGAACTCAACTCGGCTTTGTTCAATCTCAGCTCTCTTCGGTATCTCAACCTAGCAGGCAACCACTTCATTAATGTTCCCCTTCCACAAATCGGGTTTGAACGACTTCCAAATTTAACTTTTCTCGACTTATCCTACTCTGGCTTTGCTGGTCAAGTTCCGATCAGCATTTCTTCACTCACAAACCTTGTCTCACTTAACTTATCAAGCTACATCTCCGATACCAATCCCTTGTATTTGCATGACACAAGCCTAAATACCTTACTCAGAAACCTCAGCAAGCTCCAAGTTCTTCACTTGGATGGCGTTGACATTTCCCTCAATGCATCTGAGTGGGGCAAGGCGGTATTTCAAGTAGCCCCAACTATTCAGGTGCTATCCATGGTAGATTGTGGATTAAGCGGGAACTTGCCTGATGAAATATTCCACCTTTCAAATATAAGAGAACTTGATTTATCAGAAAACTCAATGTTGTCGGGTCAAGTGCCAGATTCAATTGGAAATCTCCAATATTTATCAACATTTTCTCTTAACAGTTGTAGCTTCTATGGAGAAGTTCCACTTTCAATAAGAAACCTTACAAGGCTCAATTCTTTGGACTTAGGTTCAAACATATTAACAGGTACCATACCCATGTCTTTGTTTTTGCACCCTTCTTTGAAATCATTAGATCTGTCAATGAACCAATTGTCAGGATATCTACCCAAGTTCTCAAATGGATCATCAATTTTGGCAAATATTTTCCTTGAAAACAACAACCTTCAAGGACAGTTGCCAATTTCAATATTCACATCTCCCCAACTTGTTCATTTAGATCTTTCATCAAATAACTTTTCTGGTAAATTCAACTTAGACACCATCAATTACAATAAAAAGCTTGACTATCTGGATCTCTCAAACAACCAATTGTCAATAATAGAAGACAAAATCCATAATGAGTCATTCTATGCTTCATTTCCTCAAATGACGTATATATCGCTGGCATCGTGCAACTTACCAAAGATCCCTTCTTTTCTGAGATACCAAACAAATATTCAGAGCCTATTCCTCTCAAATAATAAATTTGATGGTATTATACCGAAATGGTTATGTAGCAAAACAAGTATTCTTTTCCTCAATTTATCTCATAATTTCTTTACTAAAATAGAGAGGGATTCACAATTTACCTCTCTCAATGTATTGGCATCTCTCGATATCCATTCCAATCGAATTTCAGGGCCTGTACCTCCTCCCACAAAGAATTCATTTCGTTGATTTCTCATCGAACTATTTCTTTTCGTTGCCAGCATATTTTATTTCCAGTCTTGTTTATATATTTCTCTCTAACAATAGCCTCACGGGAGATATCCCCTTTTCCATTTGTAGTACGACTTCGCTACAAGTGCTTGATCTATCACAAAATGGCTTTTCGGGAGAAATACCCGAAGAGATCAGGCAACTCAAGTCACTTGATGTGCTTAACCTATCACATAATTCCCTGAGTGGTCCAATTCCAGCACAATTTGCTAATTTACACCAACTTCAATCACTGGATCTCTCTTTCAACCATCTCTCTGGACACATTCCTCAGGAACTCACCTCTCTCACTTTTCTTTCTGCACTAAATCTCTCGTACAACAATATGGTTGGAGAAATACCACAAGGCCAACAATTTTCAACATTTTCGAATGCTTCTTACATGGGTAACCCCGGATTGTGTGGTAGTCCTTTATCAATACATTGTACACCAACTCCTTCAAATGAGGGGTTTTATAAAGGTTTGGCTTCAACATCTTCTACTGATATAATTGGCCTATCTATTTCTCTGGGAGTGGGGTTAGGTGTGTTGTTTGCCTCTGTAATTTGGGCTTAGGTATTATAGAAGAATGGTAGAGAGAGATTTAATTTAGTTGTAGACGGGTTTTATTTTCGACATTTTCACTAATTGTATCTAAGAGCTTTGGACTAATAAGTAGGTGCAAACCACTATGCATTTTTAAGCGGTTGGACTATGAAATGTCTTTTCTGTTTTTTATCATCTGCAAATTTATGGTAGGAAATCTTTGTATGATTGTTTGTTAACATAGGCATCACTGTATTGAATTTGGTATAATGGTACCACTGAACATATCCTTTAGGGTCTGTTCGGCCGCCCCACTGTTTCCGTGGTCAACTGAATTTTTTCTCCTACTTGAACAGTACTTTTCAGTGCAATTCCTGTGCCTATATTCATTTCCAATAGCTTGCCGAACGGCTCTTATTAAAACTACCTTGGGATTGATTCCAACCTCTAAAAAAAGGTCAAACAAATCTATTTTCTTTCCTTCTGATGATAAAAGAGCCAGGCATGTATAGTTCCTTTTTTGAATGGATTTATTGCAATGCTGATTAATATATCTCCTAAGGTTGACTTAATTCTTCGGTCTAAGTAGACATAACATCACTCAATTAGTCAATTCTCTTTCAGATTTACATTACAATTATATAAGAAATTGAAAAGATGGATGGAACTCCTTATCTTTTCAAATGGAAAATTGTAATTACTAAATATGGAAGGGAACAAATTGTAAAAAAAAAATATTTTTCTTATAATTTTATTTCTCGAACATCCAACGGGCTTTGTACTTATATTTGTACCCCTGGAGGTACTAATTTGTTCCAAGAGAACAATCTCATGCATACCTCTAGATACGATTTGTGCCAAGAGAACACTAACAAGTTCCGCAGTTTCACAAAATTGTGCCCAAAAACTTTTTTGTTTGGAACGTTTGTAAATAAAATTTAGGGGTGGATTTACACATTGTCTGGAGGTGCTAAGCCACCCTATGATTTCGAAATTTTTAATTACGTACGTTGCAATTTGATTGATTTTTTTTTATTTCTATGAAGTTTTATATAGTTCAGCCTTCCTCATAAAATGTTAGATGTGTATTTGTTGTCTAGTGGTTAAGACTCTATTTTATTCTTGAGAAGTCTTGAGTTCAAATCTTACTTAGCTACAAATTAATAATTATATATTTTAAAATTTAGCTTCCCTTAACTAAATTTTCTAGTTCCGCCCCTGCATAAAACAACATATATATAGTATATTTTTGAAATATAATTGATTTCGTAAATTGAAATATGACGTCTTGTTGCTATTTTATTATGTTCATTCTTGTAATTCTTCTGATTTTGCTAATTCTTTGGAATCTCCTGATTCCTCTGTCAATAATTTTCTTTTCTTATTCATTTTTTTATTCTTCATTTCAATGAACTCTAAAAAAATTAGCTGACCAACTAGTTGTTTTCTAAACAATTCATTGTACGTCATCCTGCCAATTTGAATACATTCATGTATAAGTACATTGAACAATAATTTATTTCTTCTATGTATTAAAATTATAAAAAACATAAAATTCTGTCTGCAAGTATATATTCATATGAAAATTGTGTTGAATGGTTCGGATTGATCATTGGTATTTTGAAAACGAAAATATTGGTCCGTATTTACGGACCAAATTGTGATATGCATAGTACCACAGACTCACTCTGGACAATTATTCATAATGTTTTAATTTTTTGAAGCTGTGTAGTCACAAAATGAGAAATCACAAGTTTAGTTTTTCAGAGAAACAAATATAGCTTCTGCAAAATGTTTAATGTTAGGCTTTATTTTCTCCTTTATTAATGAATTATTGGGACAAAACAGTGACACTTTGATCACTGATGAGTTTACAGCTAGCTGTGATCGAATTTGATATTCTGCTTTAAAACGAAAAATAACATTGACGTTTTCTTAAATCCTCTGATTGGAACTGAAAACTGAGACAGGAATTGGTTTTATTTTAAGGAGATTTAGGGAGATATTTCGGCTTAGTTTATAGCAGCGGACATAAAGGTAAAAAAAAAAAAAAACCCTATTAACACAATCGGGGCCGTATAGATTTCTTGCAAAATTTTCTATATTCCGGCTATTTTTTATTAATAATGCCTTCACCACTTGCTGTAAGAGACGGAATTAGTTTATTGATAATGCTGTCACCTCTATAAAATTTAAAATTTAAATAACCAAGCTTTCAGAGAGATCCAGAGATTATTAAAACTATTTGCCTCCAGATGCCAGAGATGCCAGAGATTATTAAAACTATTTGTTTTACCAAAGTGTGAAATCTTTTTACTCACAGGGACAGAGAAACAGTCCATCTACCCAAGGGGCATACGTGCTTGTTCAAGTGAAAAACAACAACTAATTAGATGCTTCTCATCTCTTTTTCTTATCAATGGCTACAGAACAGCCAAACAGATTTGTCATCTAGATCCATGCCATTCTGCATCAGCATAGATCCGAGGATCAGTTAACATTCACAGTACAAATCCAAAGCGGTACGTCTAGTAACCTTTTTCTTTCTAGTTTCTTCTGAAAATTTATTTCGTGATATGAATTGTAGTAAAGAAACTAAGATGTAGTGATCAAGAAAGATATGGTGCTTTCCAATGTTCTTTACATACAAATTGCTGTCTACATGATAATAACAGTATTTTTCGCCACATTAATTAGTAAATCAAATATGATTTAGTCACTCTAAGTAGCTAGTATTTTGATTCATATCATTTATGAAACAAGGTGCAATTCTGTTATCATTTCAAACATCGTGTAAAATTAGAATTTTGATAGTATGTTGAAGAAAGGAAAAGAAAAGGTTCAAGAGAGAGCATTAAAGAAAAGATCTAAAGTCTGGAATAGTTTTACCGAGGAAGAACAACCTGATGGTAGTAAAAAGGCCAAATGTAACAATTGCAGAGAACTCCTAAGTTGCGATAGCAGGAAGCACGGAACATCACATCTTAAGCGACATCCTTGTTACCGTTCCACTGAGTCCCCAAACAAGGATGCAAGAATTACTCCACCATCTAACTCTTATGGAACACGGACAACAAAGGATATGTCCAACAAATAAACACATAACCTTCTTAAAACAAAGAGAACCAATTGGGATATGTCCAACAAACTAACATAGAACCTTCTGGATGCCCAGATAATAATTTGGGGGAGAACCATTTGGGATATGTCCAACTAATAAACACAAAACCTTCTGAAAATAGAGAGAACCCATTGGGATATCTCCAGTCAGCAAACATAGAACCTTCTAGATGCCAAGAGAATAATTCGGGATATGTCCAACAAATAAACATAGAACTTTCTGGATGCCAAGAGGATCATTTGGAATATGATTGGAAAAAAAAAATCGAGAGTTTTTTGTGAAAATGGTAATTCATAACAAAACCATGTTGGAACATGTGGAGAATCCTTTTCTGCAAGAGTTTGCCAGGTTCCTTCAGCCATTGTATAGCCATGTAACTCGGAGGGATGTCCAGAAAGACTGCCTCACCTTTTGTAAAAATGAGAAAGCCCAGTTGAAAGAAAAAATCACCAAGCTTACTTCTAAAGTCAGCCTTAGTGTGGCGTCGTTCTATAATCCAAAAGACTACCGAGAACCTTATTGTGTTGCAGCACATTTTATTGATATTGATTTTAAATTGTTCAAAAGAATAATTGGGTTTGTGGAGGACGAACCTCCATGGTCAATAAAAAAAAAAAATTGATTTTGAGGGAGTCCTAAATGATTGGGGACTTTGTAATAAAGTTTTTGCATGGTCAAAAACAAAAAAATTACAGTAGAGGTGAAGAGAAGTCCATTCCAACATTGGATGTGAAGTGCATTCTGGAGTGTTTTCGTTTAATAGCTGATAATATCTACAATGAAATTACATCAGATAGAGATTATATTAGAGGAATGATGAATGACCTGAATGAATTTCCAGAAAAAATGTGCTATTTCAACGAAATTGCAGCGCAACATAATCTTGCTCTTAAATTTGAATTTGTGCTTACTAACAAAGGAGTACTGGGTTTTGATCTCAATATTTTAAATCAAGCTTGTACCTATAAAAATGTTCTTTGTGCATTTGTTGACGTGGATGTAGGATGGAGCAAAGTGGAGGAAGTTGTTCCCCTTTTAAATAAAATAAATGATGTGGTTCTGATGCTCTCTTCCGTTGAATTTCCCACATCAAATTTACTTCTAAAATTTGTTTTTGAAATCAGTGATGTCCTATCAGAGGTCTCTCATGTTTTATCTGGTGGTATCAAAGATGCTATTGATAGGTCGCTAGTAGAATTGGATGAGTACTTAGCTAGTTGTAATTATATATTGCTGATCTCTTCATTGTTGGATCCTCGGTTCAAATTAAGATTCCATAAACGCTGCATTGGGAAGTTCATTGCCAAAGAAGAAGACTTTGATAAATTCTTCTGCAGTTTTTACAACAAATATCAAAGTGAGAGCACAGAGATATACATATTTGACTGTGATGCAATATGGTCCTGCGCATGCCTCACGAAAAGGGGCGTAACTTTTGATCCGTCCGTTGGATCGGGCTGAAATTTTGACAGGAACTTCACAGCCCAAAACCGGATCCGAAACAATCTACGATTTGTTTCGCCCATGTTACGGGTTCAGATTCGCGATCCGAATTTTCCTTCATAGACTTTTGAGTGTTTTTTTTTATAATTTTATAAATTTTAGGGTCTTTTATGTATTTTCTCTTTTTAGGGTTTGTATTTAAACAGACATCAGATCTTTTGGCAGGGTAGTTAATGTTGAGCAGTTTTTTTTATTAAAGAATTGAGAATCTGTGTGATCTCACAAAAAAAAATAAAATCCTTTTTTTTCATTAATTTCTTCGTTCTCTATTGTTTTCATACATCAGTTGGTATCAGAGCCACGATGGCGGATACGAATCGTGGTCGTGGTAGAGGTCGTGGCCGAGGTCGGGGAGACGAAGAGCTGCACCACCGAGACCAGCGAGATCTAGAGATTGCAGCACTGGGAAGAAGGATTCGAGAATTAGAGCGCCAACTCGCAGAGGCAAGGACGGGCTCTACAAACGGAGAGGAAGAAGAGGAGTCAGAGACCATTGACTCTTCTGAAGCAGGCGACGGAGATGAGGATGTTAACCCATGGGGGAATCCAAATAGGGGCGAAACCAGAGGTTTCGACCAGGGCCTGATCCGTCATGTCAAAACCTTGGAGTGAAGATTGACATTCCGGAGTTCGAAGGTAAATCTCATCCTGATGAGTTTATTGATTGGTTGCATACCGTCGAGCAGGTTTTTGATGTGAAGAATCTGACTGATGAACAGATGGTGAAGTTAGTAGCCATTAAGTTGAGGAAACATGCCTCAATCTGGTGGGAACTTGTGAGGAACCGGCGTGTGAGAGAAGGAAAACCAAAGATTCGAACTTGGGATAAGATGAAAAAGAAACTAATGACTAAATTTCTGCCCGCCCAGTACAAACAGGAAGCTTTAATTGAATATCACAACCTTAAACAGAAAAACCTTACAGTGGAGCGTATACTAATGAGTTTGATATGTTGCGGATGCGATGTGATGTGGTTGAGGAGGATGAACAGGTTATCGCGCGGTATCTGGCCGGATTGAAACCAGAATTATCTGATGTGGTGTACCTACAACAATATTACTCGTATGATGATGTGTGTAGGCTTGCCTTAAAGGTCGAATCGCAGCAAAAGAGAAAGATCAGTAGTTATAAGTTTCAGAATCGCTCTTCGGGGGCTGAGACCGATAGGAGAGCATCTCCTTCAAACCCTAATCCCACATTTAAAACAACCCAGACCCAAAATCCCAAAATTTACCCAGAGAAAGGACAATCTAGTAAGGGGGGATCCATGGCGAACAGGAGGTGTTTCAAGTGTCAAGGGATAGGACATCTTATTGCTGACTGTCCCAACAGACAAATTGTCACGCTAGTTGAAGAAGATGTGGACCCAGTATATGATGATTACGGGGATGGCAATGAAAAATCTCCATCAGAAAACGAGGAGATCACTTATGCTGATTCAGGTGAATTGTTGGTAGTTAGAAGAGTATTGATCGTTGCTGCCAATGAAGATGAGTTATGGCTAAGGCATAATATCTTCCATACCAAATGTACTAGTGGAGGTAAGGTTTGTAATGTGATTATAGATGGAGGTAGTTGTGAGAATGTAGTGTCCAACTCGATGGTGGAGAAGTTGGGGTTAAACACCGAAGATCATCCGCAACCCTACAAGCTTTCTTGGTTCAAAAAGGGCAGCGAGGTGAAAGTGTCAAAGCGGTGTCTGGTGAAATTCTCAATCGGGAAGAGGTATGCTGATGAGGTCTGGTGCGATGTGGTCCCTATGGACGCTTGTCATATTTTATTGGGGAGACCGTGGCAGTTTGACTGAAGAACAAAGCATGATGGGTTCAAGAACACCTACACCTTTCAGAAAGATGGCGTGTCCATTACCCTCGGTCCTTCAGATTTGCGGAAAGAGGCCAGGAATCATTTACTATCTCGATCAGAATTCCAGAAGGAAGTGGAACAGAAGGTTGAGGTGTTTGCCTTAGTAGTAACGGTGGTTAATGGTGCTGGGCCAGAACTACATCCACAGATCGTATCATTAGTGGAAGAGTTTGCTGACGTAGCACCAACAGAATTGCCGTCCGGGTTGCCACCTATGAGAGATATACAACATTGCATTGACCTTGTGCCAGGGGCTGCCATTCCTTATAAAGCCGCTTATCGCATGAGTCCAAAAGAGCACGAGGAGTTACAGAGGCAAGTGCGCGAGTTATTGGAAAAAGGTTATGTGCGGGAGAGCATGAGTCCATGTGCGGTGCCGGCTTTATTGGTTCCAAAAAAAGACGGTACTTGGAGAATGTGCATTGACAGTAGAGCCGTTAACAAAATTACCATTAAGTACCGCTTTCCAATACCTCGATTTGATGATCTGATTGACCAATTGCATGGAGCAACAGTCTTTTCCAAGATTGACTTGCGGAGTGGATACCATCAGATCCGGATCCGACCCGGAGATGAATGGAAGACCGCCTTCAAAACTTGAGATGGTCTCTACGAGTGGAAGGTGATGCTGTTCGGATTGTCTAACGCGCCGAGCACATTCATGCGCTTGATGAATCAGGTTTTCCGTGCCTTCATTGGTCAATTTGTGGTTGTTTATCTTGATGACATTTTGGTGTATAGTTCTTCTAAGAACCAACATTTGCGACATCTGCGACAAGTCTTTGAGATCTTGCGAGTGCAACAGTTGTATACCAACACCAAGAAGTGTCACTTTTTCACTAGTGAGGTGACATTCCTCGGATACATAGTGTCTAAGGAAGGTATTCGGATGGATCCGAACAAGGTGGAAGCAATCATAGGGTGGTCAACACCGACCAACATCCATGAAATCTGGAGTTTTCACGGTATCGCCTCATTCTATCGGAGATTCATCCGTAATTTCAGCACTGTCATTGCTCCTATCACCGACTGTATTAAAGGAGGCAAGTATACCTGGTCCAAGGAGGCTGAGAATGCGTTTCAATTATTAAAGAAGAAGGTAACTGAAGCACCCGTTTTGGTCTTACCAGATTTCGAAGAAGTTTTTGAGGTGCACTGTGATGCATCTGGTGTGGGTATTGGAGGCGTATTGAGTCAGAGGGGTAGGCCGGTGGCATTTTTCAGCGAGAAATTGAATGAGGTTAAGCTCAAGTACTCAACTTATGACAAAGAATTTTATGCCATAGTACGGAGCCTCGAGTATTGGCGCCATTACCTCATCTCTAAAGAGTTCGTTCTATACTCTGATCATGAAGCACTAAAATACATCAACGGACAACACAAGCTGAAACCAAGGCATGCCAAATGGGTTGAGTTTTTGCAGGCTTTCAGTTTCTCCATTAAACACCAGGCGGGAGTGTTGAACACAGTAGCAGATGCGCTGAGTCGGAGATATTCTTTGGTATCAACTATGCGGGTTCAAGTGATCGGGTTCGATGCATTCAAGGAGTTGTACGGAGATGATCCTGATTTTGCAGATATCTGGCAAGAGTGCGAATCACATCCCTGTCAGCAGTTTATCCGACAAGAGGGCTTTCTTTTTAAAGGTTGTTAGTGTTGTGATCTAGAAGCCAATCATAGGATGATTGTTTTCTAAGTTTTGTTTATGTAATTGAATGATTATGTTTATCATTTTGTTCCTTGAGTATTTTATTAATTATAGATCATTCAGGTTGAGGACTTGGAATTGTGGAACTCTATACATGTGTTAATAAATACTCTAAAGTGTCCCTAGTCTTGGTAATTAACAATGGACATTAATTACCGGTATAAGATTAGCATTTGGATTAGATGATGATCATGTTCTGCAGATCATATGACAAGGAGTTGTCAATCTGATCAAATGGATACCTGATGGAGATCAGGGGATTCGACGTGACCAAAGTAAAACATTTAATATGGATTGTGTTTGTGTCATTAATGTTTTATTTGTGTCTAGAATTCTAAGGTATGAGATGATTGTTTCTCTCACATGAGAATATATATTCGTGGATATTATCCAACGTTGTCCGTAACTGGCAATTATACAGATTCTATCTCAGTATGTATTTCTTATGTGGAGGGATAGTAATTATCAAGAATACCAATGTCCCTCATATAATGAGCGATGATATCACTGGGCCCCTTGATGAAATAATACAAGTGTGTGCACATATGATTAAGGAGTTAATTATAATTACTGAATTATTTCGGAATCAAGAAACGAGTAGATTTGCAAGGATGACACACTCCTACCTTGGATCTATTCATGATATCATGAGACATGGAATTGACACGAGGCAATTATTGCTTAGGGATCGTGATTCGTGATGGTACTTATCATTTGTCATTTGGGTAATTACAATGCATATTGCTAGGGTTTTGTAATTTATGGAATCGAAAGGTTTCGTTCTATTGCCGATGACAACGTCCACCGTAAGGATTAATTAGAATGCTCCTTAATTTATTTGCATGTATGCATGCAAATAAATTGGTTTCTCCGCTAAATGGAAATATAATTATTTGGATAATTATATATGATATTACAATTAATTAGATTAATTGTATTTGATTAATTCAAACAAGAAAAGTGAAACTTGGCCCAATAAACAAAGCCTAATGGCTGTTGTTAATTATGGCTCATGCTTATTTAAAGAATTGTTTCCATAATTAAAAGTTAGCCCAAAATAGTTTACCACGTTTTCTGAAAGCTGCTGCGCAATGTTTCTTATTTGGGCCATATATTTCTAATAAGATATCCGTTTTCAGCGTTCTATATCTTTCTGGAAAGGTAATAGAAAAATCTACAACTTTGTATTTCTGGAAGAAAACCAAATTAGAAATATATCATGCTCAAAAACGTGGTAGAACGTGGTGCTAAGTTTAGACTACCATGTTCTGGAAACTGCTGCGCATGTTTCGTATTTTTACCATAACACCCTCATATGATGTTTGTTTTGAGCATACCACATATGGATAGAAAGGTAAAAGAAAGATCGATAACTTTTATTCAGAGAGCAGAATCTAATTCGAATTAGATCATGGTCAGAAACGTGGTAGAACACGGAGTTAAGTTTGGAAACAGAATTTCACATTCCTTATTTGCTATATATGCACTCTCTCTCATTCCTTTTGTGAAAAAATTCGTTTTGAGAGTTGAAGTTCTGCCAAAACTCTTTCTCTTTATTGTTTCTCTCTCATGTGTTGAGAACCCACAAACCCTAGAATCAAGATCTTGTTCTCTTGGAGGATAGGGATTAAGGAGCGACCAAATTACTACTCTCTAACAAGAGGAAAGTTTGGTTTCTAATTAATTTCTTGGTGGATACCGTGGAGGGCTTCTACTTTGGAGTCTCATCTTGGTACAAGGTGTTCAAGGTCACGCACACATCAACCACCAAGGCGCTGCAAAGCATCAACCACCATTAGCATCGATCAACAAGGAGGTGGAGGCTACAACCCTACATCTCAAGGATCTTCATTTCTTGTTTGGAGACAAGAAACTAAAGGTATGATGCTTATTGATTTGGAAATTGATTTTCGTTTGATTTTAGTCATACATAATGATCTTTTGGTACTTTTCTTGTCAAAATTTTTGAAATTCCGCTGTCGTAAGTACCATGAAAACCCAACAGTGGTATCAGAGCATAGGGTTTATGTATGACTGATTTTGGCCAAATTTCCAAATATGGTTAGTCAATTAAATCCCAAAATATGAAATTTTAGTTATAATATTGAGAATTAATTGATTAATAAGATTGCATGAATTGTTTATGCCTGTGTGTAATTGTTGCACAAAAAGGAATTGACAGATTAATTATAATGCATGTGTGCAATGGTTGTACAAAAGCTAACTCTGTTTTGCAAGCGAAGAGTGGGTTTGTGTGGCTCATGATTTCAATGCCTTGTGTGAATGCTTGTAACGCGGCCTTTGGTGCCCCATGATATTAATTTATTTAATTAATTAAATAAGCAAGGATGTTAACTTGCTTCTCATGTAATTCATTCAAGGCTTGCATGCCTATTACATTTAGGATTGGAAATTTTAAAAGAAGACTTCCTAAGTAGATTTTGGGAGGGCTTAGATAATTAAGTTGTTCAAAAGAAGACTTCGGCCATGGAGATGGTGGAAGGAGCGACGATTGCGGAAAGCGTTTTCGCAAGAGCCATACAAACTCACAAAGCATATGTGATATGTTTTCTGTTTATTGTTTGTATAAATTCTATGAGAGTCATAGGTTAGGTATGGGTGTATGAATCACACGACCACCTAAAATTAAATAACAAGTCCGAAAAAAATTAAGTGTCATTCCCTTCCTTCTCTATCCAGATCAAACTATCAATCGTTAGTTGATGGGACCTACTCAGTTGGTGTCACTTTCTATCTTTAGGAGATGTGGGGCATGACGGTCATGTCGAACCAAATAGAGATAGGTTTACTTGATAAGGATAATCCAAAACGGTTTTGGGCCTTGGGGAATAGTTTGTTCAAACATAAGATGCTTGAATAAACGCCAAGAGTCACCTGGTTGTGATTGGCAAGGGGTTGCCTACCTTATCTAGCTAAGTTCAAGTTTCATGCCGACGCTGGCTTGTCTTAGTAAAAATGAGGGTCTTGGACCTGCTACAAAATTGGACTTAAAATTTTATAGTTGTAGTGGGAGTTTTATTATTGTAGTAATAAAACACAAAAGCATAAACTTAACTCAAATCTTCTAATTTGTAGATCATGTCGAAAGAATCTTCCTTCTCGTTGCGTTCTCTTTTAGAAAAAGAAAAATTGAAAAACGACGGTTCAAACTTCATGGATTGGCATCGCACTTTGAGAATTGTTCCAAGCAGGAGACCACAGCTGATTCAACCACCGAGGCTGAATACATAGCGGCCTCAGAAGCTGCGAAGGAAGGATTTTGGATCAAGAAGTTCCTGGCCGAACTTGAAGTGGTTCCTAGTTCTTCCGATCCTGTAGAGCTCCTTTGTGACAATAATGGAGCTATTGCACAGGCCAAAGAACCAAGATCACACCAGAAATCCAAACATGTTCAACAAAGGTATCACCTGATTCGAGAGATTATCAATCGAGGTGATGTGAAGATTTGCAGAGTTGATACGGACAGCAACACAGCTGACCCGCTAACAAAGCCGCTTTCTCAAGCAAAGTATACGATGCACACTGCCTCTATGGGTATGAGATACATTAGAGAGTGGATTTGAGATTGTATTAGGCTACACTTATTTAGAGTTTTTTTTATACATGGAGATGTATATGGGATTGGCTCTAGCTCAAGTGGGAGATTGTTAGTGTTGTGATCTAGAAGCCAATCATAGGATGATTGTTTTCTAAGTTTTGTTTATGTAATTGAATGATTATGTTTATCATTTTGTTCCTTGAGTATTTTATTAATTATAGATCATTCAGGTTGAGGACTTGGAATTGTGGAACTCTGTACATGTGTTAATAAATACTCTAAAGTGTCTCTAGTCTTGGTAATTAACAAGGGACATTAATTACCGGTATAAGATTAGCATTTGGATTAGATGATGATCATGCTCTGCAGATCATATGACAAGGAGTTGTCAATCTGATCAAATAGATACCTGATGGAGATCAAGGGGATTCGACGTGACCAAAGTAAAACATTTAATATGGATTGTGTTTGTGTCATTAATGTTTTATTTGTGTCTGGAATTCTAAGGTATGAGATGATTGTTTCTCTCACATGAGAATATATATTCGTGGATATTATCCAACGTTGTCCGTAACTGGCAATTATACAGATTCTATCTCAGTATGTATTTCTTATGTGGAGGGATAGTAATTATCAAGAATACCAATGTCCCTCATATAATGAGCGATGATATCACTGGGCCCCTTGATGAAATAATACAAGTATGTGCACATATGATTAAGGAGTTAATTATAATTACTGAATTATTTCGGAATCAAGAAACGAGTAGATTTGCAAGGATGACACACTCCTACCTCGGATCTATTCATGATATCATGAGACATGGAATTGACACGAGGCAATTATTGCTTAGGGATCGTGATTCAGTATGGTACTTATCATCTGTGTCATTTGGGTAATTACAATGCATATTGCTAGGTGCCGCTTGTAATTTATGGAATCGAAAAGAGTTTCAGATTCTATTGCCGAATGACATAGATCCCACAGGGTCACACCGATAAGGAATTAATTAGAAATGCTCCTTAATTTATTTGACATGTATGACATGACAAATAAATTGGTTTCTCCACTAAAACATGAGAAATATAATTATTTGGATAATTATATATGATATTACAATTAATTAGATTAATTGTATTTGATTAATTCAAACAAGAAAAGTGAAACTTGGCCCAATAAACAAAGCCTAATGGCTGTTGTTAATTATGGCTCATGCTTATTTAAAGAATTGTTTCCATAATTAAAAGTTAGCCCAAAATAGTTTACCACGTTTTCTGAAAGCTGCTGCGCAATGTTTCTTATTTGGGCCATATATTTCTAATAAGATATCCGTTTTCAGCGTTCTATATCTTTCTGGAAAGGTAATAGAAAAATATACAACTTTGTATTTATGGAAGAAAACCAAATTAGAAATATATCATGCTCAAAAACGTGGTAGAACGTGGTGCTAAGTTTAGACTACCATGTTGTGGAAACTGCTGCGCATGTTTCGTATTTTGACCATAACACCCTCATATGATGTTTGTTTTGAGCGTACCACATATGGATAGAAAGGTAAAAGAAAGATCTATAACTTTTATTCAGAGAGCAGAATCTAATTCGAATTAGATCATGGTCAGAAACGTGATAGAACACGGAGTTAATTTTGGAAACAGAATTTCACATTCCTTATTTGCTATATATGCACTCTCTCTCATTCCTTTTGTGAAAAAATTCGTTTTGAGAGTTGAAGTTCTGCCAAAACTCTTTCTCTTTATTGTTTCTCTCTCATGTGTTGAGAACCCACAAACCCTAGAATCAAGATCTTGTTCTCTTGGAGGATAGGGATTAAGGAGCGACCAAATTACTACTCTCTAGCAAGAGGAAAGTTTGGTTTCTAATTAATTTCTTGGTGGATACCGTGGAGGGCTTCTACTTTGGAGTCTCATCTTGGTACAAGGTGTTCAAGGTCACGCACACATCAACCACCAAGGCGCTGCAAAGCATCAACCACCATTAGCATCGATCAACAAGGAGGTGGAGGCTACAACCCTACATCTCAAGGATCTTCATTTCTTGTTTGGAGACAAGAAACTAAATGTATGATGCTTATTGATTTGGAAATTGATTTTGGTTTGATTTTGGTCATACATAATGATCTTTTGGTACTTTTCTTGTCAAATTTTTTTAAATTCCGCTGTCTTAAGTACCATGAAAACCCAACAAAGGTAACCGGCTGTGCATTCCTAAGTGTTCTCTGAGGGAAGCAGTTATCACGGAGGGACATGCTGGAGGACTCGCAGGGCATTTTGGAGTTGACAAAACATTGGCGTGGTTGCAAGACCAATTTTATTGGCCTCGGATGGAGCGAGATGTAGCTCGATTCGTGGGGAGGTGCAGAACATGTCGGTTGGCTAAAACACGGGGAACCAATGCGGGCCTATATCAACCTCTACCCGTTCCAGTAGCTCCATGGGAGGATGTTAGTCTCGACTTTGTTCTAGGGTTACCCAGAACCTAGAGAAACAAGGATTCTATTATGGTGGTGGTGGATCGGTTCTCAAAGATGGCGCACTTTATTGCATGCAACAAAACTTTTGATGCTTCGCAGGTAGCACGTTTGTTTTTGCAGGAAATTGTCAGATTACATGGTGTGCCTAAAACCGTCACCTCGGATCGAGATGTCAAGTTTGTAAGTCATTTCTGGCGCACTCTTTGGCGAAAGATGGGCACTCAACTGTAGTTTAGCTCTTCTCATCACCCCCAAACTGATGGGCAAATGGTGGTGGTCAATCGAAGTCTGGGAAACCTATTGAGGAGCCTAGTAGGTGACAGTCCGCGTCAGTGGGATCTTACTTTACCACAAGCCGAATTTGCATACAACCGATCGCAGAGCCGAACTACAGGAAAAAGTCCCTTTGAGGTTGTATATGGATTCAATCCAATCACCCCTATCGAGCTCACACCATTGCCAGTTGAAAAACAATTCAGTGGTGATGCAGATGAACATGCAGAACACATCAAACAAGTGCACTCACAGATTCGAACTCAGATCGAGAATTCAAACAAGAAGTACAAAGCACGTGTCGACAGACACCGAAAGAAGGTGGTGTTTAAAAAAGGAGATCTAGTATGGATTCATTTAAGGAAGGCACGTTTTTCCACTGGCAGATACGGTAAGCTACAACCTCGGGCCGATGGACCATTTCGAGTACTCGAAAGAATCAATGATAATGCTTACAAGATTGATTTGCCGGGTGAATATAATGTCTCGGGGACCTTTAATGTGGCCGATTTGTCCCCATATATTACTGACAGTGATAATGAGACATCTGAAGTGGAGGAGGTAGATAGTGAAGTGGCAGATTCGAGGACGAATCTTTTCTTAGGAGGGGAGAATGATGCAATATGGTCCTGCGCATGCCTCACGAAAAGGGGCGTAACTTTTGATCCGTCCGTTGGATCGGGCTGAAATTTTGACAGGAACTTCACAGCCCAAAACCGGATCCGAAACGAATCTATGATTCGTTTCGCCCATGTTACGGGTTCAGATTCGCAATCCGAATTTTCCTTCATAGAATTTTGAGTGTTTTTTTTTATAATTTTATAAATTTTAGGGTCTTTTATGTATTTTCTCTTTTTAGGGTTTGTATTTAAACAGACATCAGATCTTTTGGCAGGGTAGTTAATGTTGAGCAGTTTTTTTTATCAAAGAATTGAGAATCTGTGTGATCTCACAAAAAAATATCAAATCCTTTTTTTTCATTAATTTCTTTGTTCTCTATTGTTTTCGTGCATCAGACTGTTTATCTCATATAGCAGAGCTGTTAGAGGAAATTTAATGTGGTAGCTGCAGTGAGATAGATTAGAGATATAATAGAGGGAAAAGACAGAAGCGTTGTAGAATGAGGGAGAAGAAAGAGAAGATTGTTGAATATTGTCTGCTCATTTCCTCTCACAGCTGATACAATTATAGGCTATCAGCCCTTGATTATTGCCTAAACAAAAGCACTAATAAAAATAGAAATGTAAAGCAAATCCTTAAATCCTCCCTAAATCCTGCCTGAGGCTTAGCTGTCCAGATTTCCTCTTGCTGGCTGATTTCAAATCAGACCTTAATTGCACTTTTCAATTTTAGCATCATCAGTTCATGATTGAATGCAATTGTATCTTTGTTACGTCTTGTGTAAACCATTAGGGGCTGGTTTACTTGTGTAACAAGAGCTGAAAAAGTATTTGAAAGGATGGGTGGAAGATAGAGAGGTGAATTTTGATGTGTTGGGTTGGTGGAAGGATAATGAATTAGTATACCCGATTCTTTCTAGGATGACACGTGATATTCTTGCTATTCCCACTTCTGGCTCATCTACTTCAGGTACAGAACCTGTGGAAGATATTATTAGAGAGATCTTTCGTTCTACAGCAGACACAGAGATGTCTAAGGTCTTGGTTTTCTGCAACAATTGGTTGAGATCAGATCATAATAGTGCTGGTATGTTATCCATAAATATACATTTTTTATTATAGATGTTGATATGATGTTTACACAATTTACTTGTGATTATATATATCTACCAAATTTTGAGACCCAAATTGTAGCTTCTATTAGTAAGATCTTTATAGTAGAGTATTTTTTTTGACACCTGCCATAGTCTATAAAAGGTCCTATAGCTTATTTTGGCTCATGCATTTTCTTACCTTATCGAGGTCCGAATTTTCATGATCTTCGTGGTTATTTGCTTGAAAAAAACATTGAAAAAGTACAGAAATTTGTTGAGGGATTCCGTAGTGTTTGGAAGGAGACTGGTTGCACAATAATGGCTGACGGTTTGATTGATCAAAGAAGAAGAACATTAATAAACTTTTTGGTGCAATGTCCAAAGGGAACGGTGTTCTTGAAGTCCATTGATGCAACAAAAGTATCCAAAACTGTAGAAACGTTGTTCAAGGTTTTAAAAGAAGTTGTGCAATTCGTTGGCCATGAAAGTGTCGTGCGCATAGTGAAGGATAATGCAAGAAATTATGTCATTGCAGGTAACTTTCTTGTATATTATTTATTTATTTTATTTGAATGTTAAAGGTAAATTCTTGCTAAATTGCCTTAATTTAGTAAATTGGAATTATTTGAATGTTATCTCCTTGGATTTGTGCAATAAACGACATTAAACATCACATTTAGACTAGCTTTTTATTAGCAGCAATTGAAATTGAAATTATTTCAATTAATATTTTCAACTATAAAGTAAGTCACAAAAAGAAAAGGAAATACAGAGGTGTCAATTCCATGTTATCATTTCATTTAGATATTTGGTATTGGGTTAATATTCAACTGGTACTAATTTTGCTGCCGGTACAGTAACAATCAAATGAGAGAAATTTGGTATTGGGTTAATATTCAACTGGTACTAATCTTGGTGCTGGTACAGTAGCAATCAAATCTGGTCAACTCTCAGTTGACTCTTTCTATTTATTTTCCTGATCCCAAGTTATTTATTTGTTTCTATTAATCTGTTAATTAAAAAATTATGCAAAAATTATAGAAAAATAATTATCACTATATCTATGTATTGTGTAAATTTTATAAATAAATTCAAAAGGATAAAGAGATATGATTTTTTGAAATATATTGACAACAATGCCCTTATATAAACACTCCTTATTCTAAAGATTTATGTGAAGGCATTTTTCTCATTTTTTGAAAGACTGATTTTTTTTTTGCATTATTTGTAGGTAAACTCCTTGAACGAGAATTTCCTACCCTTTATTGGTCACCTTGTGCTGCGCATTGCATAAATTTAATGCTCTCGGATATGGGAAAGTTGGTTGAAGTTGGAGCAGTAGTTGATAAGGCATCGAGTATGACCAAGTATATTTACAATCACTGTTATCCTTTACATTTGATGAGACAGTTCACTAAAGGAAGAGAAATACTCCGACCAGTACCAACCCGTTTTGCAACTAATTTCATTGCTCTACAAAGTATCTTTGCGCAAAAGGATGCATTGCATACGATGGTAACATCTAGAGAGTGGACAACATCGGCATATGCAAAAGATAAGAAGGGTAAGAAATTTAAAGAAAATGTTTTAGACCAAGAGTTTTGGAAAAATTGTGCAACAATTTGCCAAATAACATAACCGCTAGTTCGAGTTCTTCACATAGTCGACAGTGATGAGAGACCTGCAATGGGTTATCTGTATGGTGCTATTCATGCTGCCAAGGAAGAGATTGTCCGGAGGTTTCAAAGGAAGAAAACAGTGGCGCAACCATTTTTAGAAATAATTGATAAACGTTGGGATAATCAACTCAGTAAGAACCTTCATGCTACGGGATATTGGTTTAATCCATCCTATCAGTATAATATTACTGAACTTTCCAAACATCGGGCAACCATCTCTGGCGTGCATGATGTGATCGAAAGGTTTGCTTATGGAAAAATAGAATTACAATCTATGCTGACAGGTGAGATGAGGTTGTTTCGATCGGGCAACCATCTCTGGCGTGCATGATGTGATCGGAAGGTTTGCTTATGGAAAGATAGAATTACAATCTATGCTGACAGGTGAGATGAGGTTGTTTCAAAATGTAGAAGGTGATTTTGGGAGAGCTACTGCCATTCGCAGCCGTTCTGTTATGCCTCCAGGTAATATATAAGTTTTTGGATTAAGACATTTATGTTATTTTATCTCAGTTTACCATCTCTCTGTATCTTTGTCATAAAGTTATATGTTGATATTATGTCCAGTATTATTTAGCAACTGAACTTTTGTCATTATTTTTTTAGATGAATGGTGGATAACATATGGTAGCAGTGTACCAAATTTACAAAAGCTAGCAGTGCGCATCTTGGGTCAAACTTGTAGTTCATCCGGATGTGAGAGAAATTGGAGTGTGTTTGAGTTCATTCACTCAAAAAAAAGAAACAGGATGGAGCACCAAAGGTTGAATGATCTTGTTTATGTTCGATACAACTTGAGATTGCACCAAAGGTAAGAAATGTATTACAAGTGAAATAAAATTAAATTTTCCAACAAGAAGCTTAAAAGTTGTTCTTGAACTACAGGATATCGTTTCGCGGAAGAAATTATGATCCTATTAATTTTGAAGATTTTGTTGATAACGGCAAGTGGGTATTGGAGGATGACCCTCCATTGTTGACGGCCGATGAAATTGAGGAATTTCGCAAACAAATGGCAGGACTCACAATACAAACTAACAAAAACAGTGGTAAAATTTTCATGGCTGTTATCATATATGTGCAAAAAAGAAGAAGAAAGCATTTAGTTTAGGATTTAATAGAAGTAACATCTGATAACAAGTGGGTACTCAAGTATATACTAACCTCCCATGTAAATTTTCACATTTCATTTATATTTAGGACCAATTTGCCTTTTCATTTCTAATTAAGGGTTTTAATCATGATTTTCATTTAGACTGTTAAGCACTTATGAGTTTCACTTTGTAGATGAATTTTTGAATTTGGATGAATTTGATTCCGGTGATGAGATTGAAGACCCATGCACGAACAATACAGAAAATGTCCAAGAGCAAGAAAATGAAAGTGTCAAGGAGGCTAGAGAAACCGCAGGAGATGACATAGGACATGAAGATCCTAACCATGATATTTCAGTTACCGAGTGACATTTTACTTAGCTTTAGATTTATAAGTTTAGCATTTTAATTTTGTTGCTAGTTAATAGTCTTAGCTATTAGAAGTATTAATTTTTTTATTTTGTGTTATGAGACTACTTGCGACATATTATGTGTCAACTGTCAAGTATATTTGATAATCAGATGTTGGATTTCTATTATGTTGTTGATTTTCTATTTTCTCTATGATTTTTGACATGTACTATTTGTTAGAATTGTCTATTTTATGGAATCATATATATACTCTCATTGTATATAACCAGTTTGGCTTTCAGATAATAACTTATATATATTTTAAAAAACCAGCAATTGAACCGGTTGAACCACCGGTTCGACCAATTAACCATTGAACCGAAGCTTTTGCGGTTTGATGTCCGGTTCGGTTCTGATAACATTGGGAGAAAGAGATATTGTTGGTTGTTCTGTAACCACTAAAAAAAGAAGCATCATAGTTGTTGTTTTCACTTGAACAAGCATTTTTGCCTTGGGCATATGGACTGTTAATTTTCTGTCCTGGAAAATTTCACATTACAGTATTATTTTATAATGAATGCCATAAAAGTAAGATAATAATAGGTTAAAACAAACCTTATCATAAATGAGATCGAGCAGCGGGTTGCGATCTTTCTCTCTGTTTTAAACTTAGCAGCGGCTGCTCTATCTCTCTCTCTTTCTCTCCCCCTCTCTTTTTCTTAAAAAAAAAAAAATTGGCAGAGGAATCTCTCTGTTTTTTAGTAAGTACCGTAGCCAGATTATTAAAAAAAATGGGAGAGAGAGAGAGAGACCATCGTATCTACAAAATGGTAAAGAGGCATAAACGGTCCAAATTGTGTTGATAATTTCTCACTTTTTGAAAGCTCAGCAGGGGCTGCCTAATCGTAACTTCACAGGGCATTATTTGATCCATAATAAGGCCCGCTTGTTCCATTTTTTACAATTATCAAAAGGCCCATACGATTCTAATTCAACAATCCCAATTCTGTTACTTTTAAGCCCACCGATCAAGTCTATACGGCCCGGATTGAATCAATACTTTTGGATTTTGACATAAATAACTAACTACATATTTTATCCGTAATGTAACTTATATTTTAGATTTGTTTGTTGTTTATTAAGAAGTGTTTATATTTCATGATAAAAATATTAAACGCTAATTACTCATGAATAATTCACTTTTAATTAGCGTTTAATTTTTTTTTCTTTTTTTTACATTTCCGAACCAAACAAATAAAACACCAAAAAATGTATTACATCTTATTGGCGAATAAAACACAAATTATGAATTATTCGCGAATAAAATAGATTTTTTTTTGCTTCCTTGTGGTACGAATCATTAATCCCGAATTATTCTTGAATCAAAAAAAAAATTACCTTGCTAAATCAAACCTGAACTATTCATTTGTCACTATTTGTTTCTATAAATAAAAGAGTGCGGTACGTATAATCGGCCTCACAGTTAGCGCAACAGAAAATATCTTGTTTTTTATTTTCTATTTCTCCGGTCCATTAACAATTAGTCAATTATGGTGCAGGGTATTTAATGACATCGCATTAAATTCGAATTTATGTTTGGGCTGAACCATTTGATTTGCATTAAAGTTGGTGTACAAAATTAAAATTATAAATAGTATTGAAATTTAAATCGAATATGCAAATCTCGAGACATATCAAATGATTCAGATTGAACATTAATTTAAATTTGATATGAGGCTAATGAAAACAATTTTGCCCCTTAACAATAAATATTAATTAGTGTCTGGATCCATTTATCCAGTCCCTTGCGTCCTTTACTAGTACTACTGGAAGGGTCCTGATTCCTCTAAAGTAACTCAAAATTTTAATTTATTGACAAATTTTCTTTACCGTAAGATAATTAAACAAATATTAATGCAAATGTGCTTCTTTATTTTTTCCCGTACAAATAATTGTTACGAACTGTTTGTTACTTGTTGGGTGGTATATAAAAATGTTTCATGTACATCTTTGTGTTTCTTTTAACCGATTATATTACGGACCTGTTCGGTAGGCCATTGAGAATAGGTATAGGCACATGAATTGAACTGAAAATTATTGTTCACATGAGTGAACTGAATTTTTTTTTCTCACGTGAACAGTGAGGAAGCCAAATAGACCTTACATGTGTTTTACACAATTTAATCCAGATTATTAGGTAAAGAAAAGCGATGAAGTTATGAACATTATTATCATTTGGATCTTCTGAAGAGTAAAATTAACATTATTTTGATCATTTAATACCTAATTAATATTCGGTACATAGGGAAAAAAAATTGTACACATTTTCCACTTCAAAACTTTGCATGAGAGGGATCCAGTTACATCATTTTATGGTGACACATCTTAACACCGTATGTTTATAAGACATTATTGCAACATCAAAATCTAAATAGTCGATCCGAACTATTCAACATGATCTCTATAATAAAATGTGCTTGACCAAATATGACACATCTATATAATAAAATGTTTTTCAATGGTCTAGAATTGTATGAAACTAATAATTTTTACACATCTTAATACATACTAAATTTTTTTGAAAAAAATGTAAATTTGTTCTCCAAGAACATTTTAATATGAATATCATGTTGAACAGTTCGAGTCGACTGTTTAGATTTTAAATCTGCAAAAATGACATATAAACATATGGTGTCAAGATCCGGCACTATTAAATGGTGTAATTGGATCCTCCTCAATTTGCATATTACATCATGAAAAGAAGTAATCCTTATTGATTATATGATGTGAAAAAAAGCAATCTGTTCAACAATTTTTTTTAAGAAAATTTAACAATTAAAATAGAACTGTAACTTGAAAAATTAAATTATGTTTATTCTTTTTGACACAAGTACATCAAACAACAAAATAGTTGTTTTATTCAAAATAACACCAAATTAACTAAAAAGAAAACAATTGCAACACGAAGTACATCAGTGTTGTCGTCATTGTAGGGCACTCAATAGTTGAAACCAGAATTAAGTAATTTCTCTGTAGTGATATGGTCTAACTTAATAGCCATTTCAGGCGTCATGTGGTTTTTCCAATCCCCCACAATTGCCTTTCTGAAAAAATAATCATTACCAATTCCCATATTTTTGTTGACATCGATATCTTTTAGTTGATTAAAGCTACAGAAGTCGACAATCTCATCCACTAGACCATTTTTTATCTCCTCCTCTGAGAAGGGGCATCCAATGAAGTTTGCTAGATTCATCACACCATTGAACGGATCCTTCATCATTTTCTCGTACTTGAGGAATAAAATGTTCCCTTTCTGAAGGTTATAATAATATTCAAGCACATGATCCCAGATAGGACCAAAGGGCATTCGACCCTCACAAAATAATTTGAAGGCTTGAGTAAAAGGAAATGATTCATTCAACCATTGAAATCTTGTAAACATGTGCCAAAGGGAGACCAGAACATCCTTTGGCTCTCTACAGATGTAAACAATATTTGGACATTTTGATGCGTTGATACAGATCTCTTGGAGTATTGAGAATGGAATATGAGTTCCAAGAACTCTAGGAGAAGGAAGTGTTTCGAGATATTGTTCATCTCGTGCAGCATATTGAAATTCAATAAATGGAACACAATCATGAGGGTTGAGCTTAAGCAAAGGGTGAGATGAGAATGCATACTTGTTTCGGTGCATTATAGTAAAAGTAAGGGCCTTAAGCCAAGTGGTACCGGACTTTGGAAAACTTGCCACAATTACATCACTGGGGCGAGGCTGAAAAGCCTCCTCCATCGCCATAACGCCTGGAAGAAACTTCTCAAGTGACCAAAAACCTTTGTAATTTCGCATCGATAAGTGCCACCGTTCTTTTGGGAGTGTAAGAATTAGCTCTTTGTATTTACTATCTGCGTCTTCAATATTATCTGGTAAGGCCTCATAGGATGCACGAGCCCTTAGTATTGACTCTTCTCCATTTTCATCCTTAAGTGGATTGGAAGGATTGGAAGGATTGGAATTGAAAGTGGAATTAGTGTTAAGTGAAGGATCAGCCATATATGGGGATAAGGGAAGCTGTCGGTTTTAGTCTGTTTCAAATGAATATTGTTTTACTATACTTAGCAGCAACCCATTCATACAATTATATATATATACACACGCGCGCAATTGTATTAATATAATTAGTTGGGTTTTGGGTATATTAATCTTTATGGTAGATCTGAAGGAACCGACAGACTGCACATGCATGCAATTAATATATATAGTAGATCTGAAGGAAATTGGTTTATTGCTCTGCTGTATTATGGGTTGTTATTGGTTTATTAAGCTCCGCGCCTTGTGTATTTATTTGACGTACTAAGAGGTGGTTCTCTTGTCAAACCGTAGGATGCAATTAGAAAGGCAACTATAGCTAGCCTAGTAAACAGGAGGAGAGGCAGGTCGTGTCCCAGAGTTTCTCAGGGGCCAAGCATTAGGGAACCAGCTCAGGTCCAAGGTCATTTCTTTCTGATGACCAGAGAACAGGAACAAAGCACATGCAATTAATTAATATAGTAGATCTGATCTGAAGCACACAGATCAGGTCCAAGGTCATTATATTTTAACTAGCTATCTACTAAACTCAAGGTATCTACTTTTTAAACAAGTCTTAAGCAATTTTTGTTCACTTGAAATATGCATAGTTATGGAACTATATATGTAGAAAGTTAAACTACATAGATCCATAACATATTTCATAAAAAATTAATGAATTTATTCTGGACGTGTGATTTTTTTTTATTAAAGAATATGCAATTCAATGAGAATTTTATAATTGGCAAACATGCATAAATATGATGAGATGTGATATATGTTTTGTCCATGATTAAAGTATAATATATGTAGATATTATTGTCTGTACTATTTAATTTAATGATCTTTATATCTAAAAAATAGTAAAAAAAAAATTTAAATATGAAATTTGATCACCATTTACATATGGAGACCATATTGAATAATTTTGATCGACTGTTGAATTTTTAAAAATGAAACATAAATTCGTAACATGTATCGGTCTGTATTTTGTTAAGTATGGAAAATATGAGCAAAGCTAGCGTGTGTTGTATTTATCAAAAAGGTTTGGAGAGCACAACTTTAAAAAATATCAGATTGACTTTAAATGACAAATCTAAATTGTTGAAACACACCTACTTCACGAGTAATGCATGGATGCAAAAAATTTAAAATCTTCGAATGCGTTTAGTAAAATTTATATCGGTAAAAAATTCAATGAAAAATGAATGCATAAAATGACTTACAAAATAACTTATTAAAAATTTATTTTTTTACCACTTGACTTTATACTAAATGACTTTAAATTTTTTGCATATACGCACATCACTCATGAAGTAAATGAATATTCAATCAGATATATTTTTGAAGTTGTACTCACCAAACACTCTTGGTGAGCACAACACACATGCTAGTTTTGCTCACAATTATGTCAATAAGAGTTGACCTCGTAACTTTTGGGAGAGCTCTTGGGCAGCGCAAAAGAAAGGGGATTTTAATACCCTAGCAACCGCCACCACCATTCCTCCTACTCACTCCTCTTTTCCCCTCTAAGCTGTTCCTTTCATTATTCTAGATCTCACCTCCGATATAGTTCCTCCCATCTCTCACGGCTCTACTTTCTTTAGTGGAGAGAAAAATGAGAGAGGGGAGGGATCATAGCCGAGCGGAGCTGAGAGTGCATTGTCATCAGAGCTCGGAGTATTGAGTCTCTGCGTTATCTCGATCAGAGCACGGGTGAGTAGATCCAAACGTTAGAGCACGGCGGTGGTCAAAATAACGGATCCGGTCGTAGAGAGCTATGTAAAGTTTAAGATAATAGAGTAATTATGAGAATATAAGTGAGATTAGAATATTAGAGTTATTTAGAGAATTTTGTGAGAATAAAAGTTTAGATTTTGTGTTGGGGAGTCATTTGACTCTTGTAAGTTTATTTTTCATATGAATGAAATTATTAGTTGATACTTAAAACTACTAACCTTCAAAAAATTATGTCAATAAACTTATTTTTTGCTGCAATAGTTTGTACCTAATTAATTTGAAAAACATAACTAACATATTTTCAACATAGGAAAATTAAAGTATTTGCATGTATGTTGTACACGTATCAGATAAGAATATAATACATCAACGTGATCAGAAAAAAAAAAGAAAAAAAAAAGGCCTTCGATCAGCCCAGGAAATAATATAGGGTGAATCGACCTCTATTTTGGGTGTAGTGATTCTAAAATAATTAAAAATTGTTACATACTATTTGAAGGTTTCATGTGGGTATAGGAAAAAAAAAAGCATCGATCTTTCAATTTTATTTGCACCATAACCTCTATTATACAAATTTATTACAAAAGCAAGTCATTTTTAAATCTAGAATTCTATTTTATTAGTATGTCCATACAATATAGTAATCAAAACATATATTTTTCCTCGACCATAGAACATATGATAAATAAATAAATTTAAATAATAAATTAATTAATAAATATATAAGACCGTAGTATAGTTATTAATTCTTAGTCTGAACCTTTAAACGGCTGCGTATGGAAGATTGTCGTTCAAATGTGTGGTTAATTATATTAAGAAAAAAAATAAAATGAATGTGCTAGTGTTCGACAGTAAATTAAGACTAGACATGTATTCTCTTACATGCATGCTTTTTTGTGTGATTTGTTTGGTTGAACATCATATAATGTGCATGACTCGATCATTGGTTTAAAATACTCTTTAATTTCTTCCCTGGTTGTCGCTATATTAACTACAAAATAATGAAAACAAGTTATGTAATTACTTTTACTCTAGCTCTATAGTCAGCATAATTATATTAATTAAGATATAATGAAAAAAGTTTTATAATTTCATGTATTATCTATAGTAAGCATATATAACTCTATGAAAATAAATCACATATATATTTTTCTTTTGAAAAAGAAAAAAAAAATAACTAAGAGAGAATTATAGATAAGTCATTGAAGAAAACTTATGTTATCTTGATATTTTTTTCTTTTGATAAAATTAACATGACTCTCAATTTTTGCCGAAATTTCAAATATGTATTGTTAGTTTATTTTCATAAAACACTTATTTTTTATTTATTTAATCTAAATTAATTTTTTTTTTCATTTGAGAAAAATGAACCGGCTCTCAAGTTCTGCCAAAGTTGAAATATGAATTATTTGTTTATTTTCATAAAACATTTACTTAATTTTTTATTTATCTAAATTTCTAAACTTAAAATGTTATACTGAAAAACATATTTGCTATTTAAATGAAGATAAAAAATTACTTTCCTGACTGCAAGCAAAAAACATATTATGTAAAAATTTTAAAAGTTATTTTTTCTCCTACCTTTCTTTCAGTCGGTTGGCGTGTTCTTTTCTCCATGCTCCTATTTCAACAAAAGACAATATATAGCACAACCACTATTCATAAACATCTTATCTCGCACATTTACAATGGTGGATAATCTACGCTGAGTCGACCTGATATTAACATTAATGCTAGGTGTAATTCCAAAGCAGTCTCCAACAATTCAATCCAATAATTTCTCAAGTTATAAAACCTTACTAAACTATCCCTTTATGAGAACATTATATATATTCCAATAGACTATAATTTCAAATCTGATCTTATTATATATAGTGATCTCAAATTTCACTTTGCCGGCTAGCTAGTGATGTAGTCTTAACGAGTGTCGTATTAGAATTAGATCTTGTATGAGTCTATTGAGAAAGATTTTGATAATTAAAGTATGGCAAACAATTAATATTGTGTTTTTAAATTAAGACAAATGCTATCAATATTAATAAATAAATAAAATGTACGAAATTATCAACATATGATTTTCCCAATATAGTAATTAGATTTATATATTAAATTAAAGAGAATTTTTTTTTATGCCACTCCAAAACATGAAATTAGTTATTTCACTAGTGGAAAAAGTACTATTAGTGTCGGTTATGAAGGCATATTAGTGTCGGACATCGGGGGCGACACTGATCCAGGCGACACAAATTCCGGGACTAATTAGTGTCGATTATACAACCGATACAGAATCCAACAATTAGTATCGGTTATAAAGTGGAACCGATACAAAGTTAGAATTTCCGATCCGGAAAAAATAATTTATAACTTATTTGTATTGGTTATTAACTAAGAACCGATACAAAATATATTTTTGTATCGGTTATTAATTCAGAACCGATACTAATTATCCTTTTTGTATCGGTTATTATGTAAGAACCGACACTAAGTGTTATTTTTGTATCGGGTATTTAGTAAGAACCGACACTAAGATTTATTTTGTGTCGGTTTTTCATTTGTCAACCGATACTGTTTTGTCTCGTGCTATTATTATATTAATTTACCGATACTGTTTGTTATTTTATATTAAAAAAATTTATTTATTTTTGTGGCCAGCTCCCATATATTTGGCTGGCCTATATGAAAAACATGCATACAATCAAACCCTAAATTAAATTAATCAAATAAATTGTTATTACAATTAGATTACACCTAAATTAATTGTTCTTACACACGGTCACATCAATCGATCCTAATTAAACTGTTATATTTGGTTGCGATATTTCACTTTTGAAAAACCTAACCCACTCGAAACGAATTGAATTGATCTCTGCCACAGAATATGGTGTTGCTTTCCAATCCTGCATTTTTTAATATAAAAAGAGTGCAATTAATTATTTATTTTATAAAAACCGAATTAACAACTAAGGTTACATTTGAAAAATATAAATGCATATGTACCTGTATTGACGAAAAATTATCGAGAAAGTGATTAATTATGTCATTCATCAACATCATGACATAATATGCGCATTCCCAGCCGTCCTTTTGTTGCGGGCACTATATCAAATTGTAGCAAAGCAAAAAGTTAACAATTTTTAGAAGATTCAATTCAACAATTCATAATAAACCGAAATATTTTTTTAAAAATAGTAAATTTTAGTCGTAAGCACCACATTACCTTGTTCTTTATAAGTTTCAACTTATCGCTTCTTCCGATTCCTCCGGTTGCCTTCTCGACGACCCAGGGACTGTTGAAATATCAGAGAAATTAGTAATTACAAGAGATATTGAAATAGTTTAGCAGATTTAATTTGAAACACTTACTCCTTGAGCGCGTCGATGATCGCAAGATCTCTTACAAGTTTTTGCTTTTCATACTTTGTGCTGGATGAATCAAACAAGTGGAGCTCACTCTCATACGGCCGGAGCACGAACAATACCCAATGAGCGCTACATGTTAGGTTTATAGCATGTTATATTATATAATATATTTCTATGAAATGGAAAAAATTCAATAAAATAAGACTATATATATATAATAGCTCCCACTCTTGAAAGTACGGTATGAAGATAAATTTCTTGTCCCGGTTTTCTCGCAGAGCTTTCCTCAGGGTACGTATCGGCATATTTCTTCTCGAGATCATCACCTTGCAAAAGATAGCCGAACGTCTTCTCGGGATTCATGAACCCTACAGGGATCTTTGGGAAGTTGTCCCTTTGGTATTTGAACACGAACCTGCAAAAAGACGTAGATGTGGTCTAAATTTCTCTAAAACTCTAAATTAAAACTCTAAATTATGTCATTATTACGAATATAAACTCACAGCATGAAGATCTGCAAAAGTGGTACGGTGAGCCACTCCGTGCGCTTGTACAAGTCCCTGTAGTCATCTCGATTGACTGTTATGACATACGGTTCATTGAAAAGCTCAAGCGGCACTGGGACACCGATGAAGGGTTGACCTTGGCGCAGAAACTGATCACGAACAGTCTTGTACATGCCTCCCAATCGGTTGAAATCGATGGTGTCGAAATCCTTGTAAGTTGAAATCAGAGAGGGCCGAAATCCTAGAGGTTGTTTGGGTTGTTCCTGCAGTTAGGACCAAAAAATCAGGCACAAATACTTGTAACTCTATAGGATGTATAGATGCAAATTTACAAGTAGAATAAGTTGTAATAATAACATAAGTTTGTTACCTGATCCTTCATAGATATGAGCGCCATCGGCCACGCAATGTAACTGCCAATGGCGGAGCGAAGTGTCACGAGTTTGCCATTTGGCACGGGTAACGGAGTGTCATCTTCGTCAGGATGACACGCATCCACCGTTACCCTCGCATGATCATCCGGTACAGGCGTACCGTGTATCACTATGCCTTTTTTGACCGGAAGATTGATTTTTCCGATGGCTACTTCGTGCTTTACCCCATCGCGAACCACCAGGAGTTTGTAGGTTCGTTCTGATTGCTGTACAAATATATTCTGTATTGAGGTTAACGAAATAACGTTTACGAATTGTAAAAAAAGTAACGAAATTATTTTTCAATTGAATCAAATAACATTTACCTGGATCGGATCGAAATATGGCTGCGGTTGGACTGACTGGCAGCTGCTCTGGACCGCTCTCGGGCTTTCTTGTGCAATTGGTTCAGTCCGTTGGGCCATCATCTGTGCCAACTGTTCCTGAACCAATCTTTGTGTCTACTCAGCCATTTTGGCCTTCAACCTCACTGCCATTTCCTCGAAGTCCCTTTTTTGGGCCGCTACTCTCTCAGCCACTTCTCTCTGTATCCTCTCTTCATTCTCGGCCTCAGACTCCACCATTCTGGGCCTCCTCTTACTTGGTTGACCGTCGTAGGCTGTCGTGATTCTCACGTGGGATCCAATCCCTCGCACCCTCCCTGCATGCTCCCGATTTGGCAGAGATTTCCCCAGAACATCGTCGTAACGCTCGACGGGAAGCAAGCCTCTATTGAATGCATCTTCATTTTCTTCCTGAAAATACACAGTTGACATGTTAGAGAAAAATAAATTCATGATTGAATTCGACAAATAGATATAGAATAGCACTCACAATTCTCTTGATGACTTCTTCTATTGGCCCGTCCGGATAAAGAGACTCCTGGCCCTCCTGAAGCTTCTTCTGTCTTGCCAACTTCCATGCAACATGCCTATGCTGGACTGACATGTCGAGTATCTTCTTCTCTGACAGTGCTGTTGTTGACCCTTGGGAGGATGGCGAGCCACTCGATGCTTGTGAGTCCGCAATCCCCTGCAGAGCGCCTTTGAGCTTGGTCTTGAATTTCTCACCAGCGTAGCCTCTGGATCCTAAGCGATGCGGATAGATGTTTTTCTTTTGATTCGCCCGCCCCTTCTCACTTAGCTCCTATAGTTTTAGAGAAGCAATTGGATTTATAGAGAAGGGTCGAGATAAAGTATCTGTATATATATATATATATAGGAGAATAAACATACCCTGAAAGCTTCTGACTGGCGGGACCCCACAAAGGCATCCCAATCCGCTTGGCGATTTGGTATTTCTTGAGGTTGGGCGTCTTACCCTTCAAAGACAAATTTTGTCGTCATGTCGGTGCATCGAACTTACGGTGTAGAGTGGCCATTTGGGAGAGAAGGCGCTTTTTCAACTTATCGTCATCAGGTATTTTCCAGTCCTCCTGCCAAAACAAATATACCAAGTTTGGAGTTATTCTAATATCAAATAAAAACTGGAGAAATAAAAAGATCATATATAGAGCTTACCGACAGAGTCGCCCATATCTTATTCTTCATGAGATCGTCAACCTCAGACCAATCATTTATAGTGATCGGGACATTCCTTTTGACCGAGAGACCCAACTGAGAGGAAAACTTTTAGTATTTTGATCAATGGCAGGCCTCCCAAACTTATCAAATGTCACCTTCTTCCCTTGGGTATTAATCACCCGAGTCAGTTGTGTGGGCCCCCTCCCTCGTTTCTTACTCGAGCCCTGCTCACCATCACTCGAGTGAGAGGATCTCTCACTATCACCACCAGAAGACATGGTAGGAACTGCAAAATTAGAAAGTATATGAGGTAGGTCTACGGATCAAGGAGTATTGAAAGGGAACTTTTCTCGAGGCGAAAGTCCTTGGATACCTTTAGTAAACCAACAAGTGACTTAGATAACTTAGTCCAAAATTACGAAAGTTGAGGGTTAACGCATCTAAGAGGGGAGTAGTTGAGTCCGGGAAATCGGGTTCTAAGCCAAAATTGCGAACGCTGAGGTGAGGAACTTAGACCTGGTCGATGGAAACCCTAGGCAAAAGCACCAACACAGAAACGGTGGCTGCAGTATTCACTCGGGGGCCTATGCGGACTGTATGGGATTCTATACGGGCCGTATACCCTGGGGCCAGACGGATACGAAGTCTGAAACCCTGGAAACCCTTTTTATAATTTGAAAACAAACTTTTAATCTTCTTTTCAGTGTTTTTAATCATCATTTCAATCAGTAGAACTGTTAGAAACCAACAAACCAACTTCTCTTCACTTCTAGAATTTTAGTAGATTTAAGTAGAGTCCGGTCGTTTTATTCCGTCCCTGTGGATACGATACCCGACTATACCAACAGTAGGTACTGTGCACTTGTAGTCCCGACCTGAGGTAGAACTCGAGTTTTAAAAGGTATAGCTCGCTGTACTGAAACTTGGGAGTGCATTTCTGGTGCGAAACAAGTTTTTGGCGCCGTTGCCGGGGATGGCAACTAAAAATTACTAGACTTTTTCTTATTTTTACTTAATTCTAGATTTTAATTTTAATTTTCCTTTTTCCATCTTCTCAGGAACATACTGGAAGGTTCACAGCCCAAGAACCACTACAATCTCAGAAGCAAGGGGCAAACTTCCACCTCAGTTGTTCCAGCACCACCACATCTGTCACCTCTGCATACGGCCTGTACAAGATTTATACGGACCGTACAACCCGACAACAGAGAGGAAGACCCAGAAACAGGCACCATGGCTCAAAACGGAGACGAGCATGGACCACAAGTCCAGGAGCAACTCTCAGATGATGAAGGGGGAGACTTTGTGCCAAGGACATTGCGAGAGTTCAATGTCCCAAGAGCTGGAGATGTCGGAGGGGCAATCCGACTGCCAAGGGTTGTCGGCAACCAACCCAACTTCAATCCGGGTGTTGTCAACATTGTCCAGCAGAACACGTTCCATGGCATGGATCATGAGGATCCGCATGCCCATGTTCAGACTTTTCTCGAGTGTTGTGCAACCATTAAAATTAATGGCGCAACCAATGATTACATTAGACTTGCTTTGTTTCCTTTCACTCTTAGGGATAAGGCAAAGAAATGGTTAGGGTCATTACCTAGGGATTCAATTACCACTTGGAGAGAACTGTCCAAAATGTTTTTGACCAGATTTTTCCCTCATAAAAGAACTGCCAAGGTTAGGACCCAACTGACCAGTTTCAAACAAAGGTCTGATGAAATGTTGAATGAGGCATGGGAACGATTTAGGGAATTACAATACTCTTGTCCACATCATGGTATTCCTGATTGATTACTTATTCAGTCTTTTTATGCTGGTTTGACTGATAGTTCTCGTACTTCTGTTGATGCAGTTGCAGGTGGAACTCTCCTAGACCGAGAGACAACCGATGCGATCAACCTGATTGACAGCATAGCAACCAACCAACAGTGGTCAGGCCGAGAAAGCACTCGTGCAACTGGAAGCGGCCGCCTTGAGATTGATCAGATCACAGCTCTTACCGCCAAGTTGGATGCCATGCAGAAGGCTTTTGACAAGATGACTGTCAAGGCACTTGGTGATCAACAGCCGAAGTCTTGTGTCATGTGTGGGGATGAGGGGCACTTGTACGAGCATTGTCCACTCGCGCAGAGAGATGAGGAACCTGAGCAGGTCAACTCTCTCAACAACGAGCCATCCTACTTTCCGAAACCTCCCTTTAACCGATCCTACTCTAAGGACCAGAATGATCAACAAGCATGGAGGTGGAAGAATGGGAACCCCGCACCCTTCAACAACAACACTTCTAGCAACAGCAACAACAATTGAAATTTCTACAATAATGCTGCCTTCAACAACTCGAACAATCGCGCACCATATCAAGGACCATCTAAACCCTATGTTGCTCCCATCGTGACCGACTTCATGCATGAGCAGGGGAAGATGAACCAAATGATTTTCGAGCAGATGCAGCAAATCAGTGCTCAGCTGGCGGGTTTGGCCAATCAAAACAAGCAGAATGAGTCTCACACCACTGCCGGCCAAATACCATCCGGGAGGCTGCCAAGCCAACCAGAGATCAATCCCAGGGGGGAAGCTAAAGCTGTTACTCTGCGAAGTGGGACGCAATACAAAGGACCGACCATGCCTGTTGAACCAGAAGCTGAGTGTACGGCCCGTACAGATCCCATACGGCCCGTACAAATTGACCCGCCTGTGATTCCTGAGGAGCCAGAACCTGTTCAGAGTGACGTTGTAACCGAGTAGACCAATCATACGGTCCGTATAGAAGTCGTATGGCCCGTACAGGATGAATCCGACAAGCAAAAAAATAAGGTGACTGAGAAACCACCGCCTTACCGGCCACCTGTTCCATTCCCACAGAGGCTAGCTGAAACCCGACTCAATGAACAATTCTCCAAGTTTGTTGAGGTGATCAAACAATTGCACATTACCATTCCGTTCACCGATGCTTTGACTCAAATGCCAACCTATGCCAAGTTTCTCAAAGATATCCTATCTAACAAGACAGTGAAATTGACCGAACAATGCAGTGCAATCTTGAGAAGCGAACTTCCACCCAAATTGGAAGATCCGGGTAAATTCTCCATTCCTTGCACCATTGGAAAAGCCACCATTCGACGAGCTCTATGCGATTTGGGGGCTAGTGTAAGTCTCATGCACGTTCTATCTTTGACCGCTTGGGTGTGGGAGTAGAGTATGAATTTTGCCCCCGGGGGCGTGCCCTGCCCGTGCCCTGCCCGTGCCCGTGCCACGGGCACCCACGGGCACACGGGCACATGGGCACGGGCGTTAAACGGGCCGGACTTGAAATTTTTTTTTTTCCTGATCGTGACTGCCCGGCCCGCCGTGTGCCCGCCCGTGCGTGCCGTGCCCGTGCCCGTGCCCGTGTGCCCGTGCCCGTGCCCTGCCCGTGCCCGTGCCGTTTTTTTTTTTTTTTTTCCGAAATTTTTGAAATTTGAATTTCAAATTTTACCCCGGACCCCCTCCCCCGGGCCCCCCTGCCCGGCCCCCGCCCGGACCCCCTCCCCATTTTTTTTTTTTTTTTTTTAAAATTCAAAAATGAGATATATTTTTTTAAAACTTTAAACGGCCATAACTTTTGCTAGGAAAGTCGGATTGACGCGTATGACGTCAATTCGGAAAGGGGAGGAGGAGACGGTGGCGACCGTCACCCGGGGTTTATCCCCGGATAGCCGGAAAATCAGAATCGCCAAAAAACGTCGTTGAGTGCCTCAAAAATTAAGTTTAAGGTTTTAGGGCCAAAAAATGTCGTTTATTTTTTAATCTATTGTTTTAAAATAAGAACTTAATTATTTAAATTAATTGATTTAAGAAATTTTTAATTTATATTTTATTATAACAAAAATTATTGAGTTACGATCATGTCAAATGAATTTAAATTTGTATGAATTTGGATTTATAATTTATTGGTATGAATTTGGATTTATAATTATTTATAATTTGAATTTATAAAAAAAAAGAAAAAAAAAAAAAAAAAAAAAAAAAAAAAAAAAAAAAAAAAAAAAAAAAAAAAACAGAAAAAAAAACAGAAAAAAAACAAAAAAAAATAAACAGTAAAAAAAAAAAAAAAAAAAATACGCCCGTCGTCCCGCCCGTGCCCGCCCGCCCCGGCCCGTGCGTGCTTTTTTTTTTTTGCCCGTGGCCCGTGCCGTGACGCCCGTGCCCGTGCCCGCCCGTGCCCGCCCGTGACCCGGCCCGTCCTGCCCGGCCCGTTTGTAATTCACTATGTGGGAGAGCTTAAACCCACAAGAATGACTCTTCAACTTGCGGATTCCTCGATGAGACTACCACTCGGCATAGTGGAGGATGTACCGGTCAAGGTCGGTAAGTTCTATGTGCCCGGTGATTTTGTTGTGATGGAAATGGAGGAAGACAAGGAGGTCCCAATCATCTTAGGGCGGCCGTTCTTGAGAACCGCTGGAGCACTAATTGATGTAAAGAACGAGACCTTAACTTTGAACATTGGAGATGAGAAAGTTCACTTTCATATCGACCGAGCAATGAAGTACCCCGCTCAAAACGAAGCATGCTACATGGTTGATGTGATTGATGAATTGGTTGAAGAAAGTTTCTTGGAGCAAGTCAACAACTCGCTAAGGTATCACTTTGACTTTCTATCTGACTTGCAGGTTGAGACAAGCGAGTTCGAATCGATTTGTGCAGCAGACACAGCATCTGTCTGTCCGGACGAAACTCCATACGGACCGTATCCTCAACATACGGACCGTATACCAAGCGAATTGCAACCAGAGAGGCTGGAGATTGAGAAGGAACATGAAGCTCAAACTGAGACTGTGGCATACGGACCGCACCACGATCATACGGACCGTACAACTGCCCAGACAAAGCAGATCACTCCTGAACTGAAACCTCTCCCAGCCAATCTCAGGTATGAATTCCTTGATTCAGAAAAGACATGCCCTGTTATTGTGAATGCAGGATTGACCCCTGATCAAACCGCCAAACTCTTGGAGAAATTGAGAGCTCACAGAGGTGCGATTGGATACTCTATAAAGGACTTGAAGGGGATTGATCCGACCATTTGCACACATAGAATCTTGCTAGAAGATGACCACAAGCCTTCAGTGGAACACCAAAGACGACTCAACCCGAATCTGAAAGAGGTAGTAAAGAAAGAAATTTTGAAACTTCTTGAAGCAGGTATTATCTACCTGATTTCTGACAGCAATTGGGTGAGCCCCGTCCATGTGGTTCCCAAGAAAGGGGGTGCAACAGTGGTGAAAAACGAGAAAGATGAGATGATCCAAACTCGTGTTGTGACCGGTTGGAGGATGTGCATAGACTACTGGAAGCTCAACACTGCTACACGCAAAGATCACTTTCCGTTGCCATTTGTTGATCAACTTCTTGAAAGGCTTGCAAATCACTCTTATTTTTGTTATCTTGATGGTTACTTTGGTTTCTTTCAAATACCTATTGACCCGCAGGACCAAGAAAAGACCACTTTCACATGCCCATATGGTACCTACGCATACCGTAGAATGCCATTTGGTCTTTGTAATGCACCTGCAACCTTTCAAAGAGCCATGATGTCCATCTTTTCTGATTTTGTTGAAAAAGAAGTTGAAATTTTCATGGATGATTTTTCTGTTTATGGTGATTGCTTTGACTCTTGTTTGACTAATTTGTGTAAGATTTTGCAGAGATGTGAAGAGGTGAATTTGATCCTCAACTGGGAGAAATGCCATTTCATGGTCCAAGAAGGAGTTGTCTTGGGGCATGTCGTAACCTCAAGAGGGATTGAGGTTGACAAGGCAAAGATTGAGGTGATTGAGAAACTTGAGATCCCTACGAATGTCAAAGGGGTTCGAAGTTTTCTCGGACATGCAGGTTTTTATCGCCGCTTCATCAAGGACTTCTCTAAGATCGCAAAACCACTGACCAATCTACTCATCAAGGATTCTGATTTTATTTTTACTGATGATTGTGTTAAGTCTTTTTGCAGTTTGAAAGAAGCTCTTATCTCTGCACCTATCTTGCAGCCACCCGATTGGACGTTGCCTTTTGAGTTGATGTGCGACGCCAGCGACTATGCAGTTGGAGCTGTTCTTGGGCAAAGGAAGGACAAGAAGCCGTGTGCTATTTATTATGCTACCAAGGTGCTAGATCCGGCCCAAATGAACTACACTACCACTGAGAAGGAGCTTCTCGCGATTGTGTTTGCTCTTGACAAGTTTAGATCGTATCTGGTTGGCTCAAAGATAGTGGTCTACACCGATCACGCCGCGTTAAGGTACCTTTTGAGTAAGAAAGATGCAAAACCTAGACTTATAAGATGGATTCTTCTTTTGCAGGAGTTTGATCTTGAAATCAGGGACAAGAAGGGAGTCGAGAACTCTGTGGCGGACCACCTATCCCGTCTTCATTGGGAGGAGGATACCACGGTTAAACTGCCAATCAATGACTCATTTCCTGATGGACAACTCCTTGCAATTTGTTCTGAACTGGAGGACATCCATACGGCCTGTACACAAATCCATACGGTCTGTGCGATCCAGCATACGGACCGTACAGCCAACCATACGGACCGTACAAATCTTCAACAGCAGCAGCAAGCCCCCTGGTACGCCGATATCGCAAACTATCTGGTTTCTGGAGTTTTTCCTGCCGAAATGTCCTTCCAGCAGAAGAAGAAACTCAGATCTGATGCCAAGTTTTACTTTTGGGATGAGCCCTACCTCTTCAAAGTCGGAATTGATGGCATATTCCGACGATGCGTTCCACACGAAGAAACAGGTTCCATCCTTGCTCATTGCCACTCATCCGCTTACGGAGGACACTCCTCATTCTCTAAAACCACCGCCAAGGTATTACAATCTGGTTTCTATTGGCCCTCCCTTTTCAAAGATGCAAGATCTTTTGTTTTAGTTTGTGACAGGTGCCAAAGAACTGGAAACATGACGCGAAAGAACGAGATGCCTCTCAACTTTATCCTTGAGGTAGAGCTTTTTGATGTTTGGGGCATTGATTTCATGGGTCCATTCCCGTCCTCTCGAGGGAATGAGTATATTTTGGTGGCGGTCGACTATGTGTCGAAGTGGGTCGAAGCAATGGCATGTCGCAAAGCTGATTCGAATGCGGTAAGGAAATTCTTCAATGAGATCATTTTCCCTCGTTTTGGTGTGCCTCGAGCTGTCATTAGTGACGGAGGCAAACACTTCATCAATCGACAATTCAGCAATCTCTTGAGCCGACATGGGGTGACACACAAGGTATCTACTTCTTATCACCCTCAAACTAATGGCCAAGCTGAAATTTCTAACAAGGAAATCAAGTCGATTTTGGAAAAGACAGTGGCAAGGACTAGGAAGGATTGGGCTTTCAAGTTGCATGACACACTTTGGGCTTACCGCACCGCCTTCAAAACACCGATAGGGATGAGCCTCTACAAGATGGTGTATGGCAAACCGTGCCACCTTCCAGTCGAGATCGAGCACAAGGCATTCTGGGCCACACGAGCGATCAACATGGACTTGCTTGCAGCTGGTGAAAAGCGCATCCTTGACTTGCATGAGTTGGAGGAAATGCGTTTGCAAGCTTATGAGAATGCCAGGTTTTACAAGGAGAAGACGAAGCGAATGCACGACAGATGCATTATGCTTCGGGAATTCAAAGAAGAAGATCTTGTACTTTTGTTTAACTCTAGATTGAGAATTTTTCCAGGTAAACTGAAGTCAAGATGGTCCGGCCCGTTCCAAGTGAAGAAGGTGTACCCTTTTGGTGCAATTGACATCTGGAGTAGAGAGAGTGGGACCTTTAAGGTCAATGGTCAGCGTCTGAAGCACTACATTGCTGACCACCCAATGAATGAGCGGTGTACTCAGTTCCTTTCTGATCCCGCTCCAGCAGAAACGTAGAGAAAGGTGGTCGAGCTCGAGACCTAAAACGAGCGCTTCTTGGGAGGCAACCCAAGCATTTTTAAATTTTTGCACTTATTTAGATTAGTATTTATTTCTGCACTTCTTTTTTGAATAACATTTCTTTTCGCATGTTTTATTTTGCTTAGGCTAATCGTGATTTTTCAGTTTTTGATGTGCACTTTAGTTCTGATCGAACAGGTAGAGCAGTAAGTCTGGAGTTTATACGGCCCGTACACATTCTATATGGACCGCACAACTGCTTTTCTTCATTCAGAGGCAGTTCTCACAAATTTCTGAGTTATACGGTCCGCACGAAAATTCCATACGGACCGTATGGATTCTACCAGGCGCAAACACTCTGAAAGGTCGCGTCCTTTCCATTCTCGTGTCTCTTCATCTGGAGGCCTCTCCTTTTATACCCTACCCCCCCGACAGGACCTACCCCACACTATTCACTTTTTGTCGCTTTCCACATACGGCCCGCACAAGCGCCCGTACCACCAAGGTCCGATCGAGCCACCGCTTTCTCCGCTCACCGCCGCCTTCATCCTCCATCGTGCCGCCGCTAGTCTCCTTTCCTCCTATCCAACCACCGCTACCTCCACCTTCTCCTCCGATTCACAGGTCAGGTAAGCATCTCCTTTTCCTCTCCTTTTTCCTTTCCATTTTTCCTTTTCCCTTTCTCTCTTTCTCTCGCAGGTCTGATGCTCTCCTCCCTCACTCCGCCACCGATCTCATTTCCGCCGAAACCCTACCCCATACGGCCCGCACACCAACGCTATACGGGCCGCACAACCAATCATACGGGCCGTACACCTTCACTGACAGGACCATGGACCCAAACCAAGAGCGCCGCACCAAGCACGCTCACAGGAAGCAACATCCACCACCATGCCAGGTGCAACCACCACCCCCTTCTCCACCACGCCCTCGCCATATGGACCCATATGACTCGGGTCCCGAACAAACCCTCTCCGGTGAGTATACCGACCGCGCCTCAGTTTTCGAAGAAAGATATTTCTCCATACCCACTCGACGGATGTACAAGAACTTTCTCCATCTCGGAGTGGAAAACGACTTTCTCCATCTCACTTCTCGTGTTGGTTTTAGTGCTGTGTTCTGGCAGTTTGAGAACAACTGCTATGAGCTGGACACCAAAGAATTCCTCTGCTCCCTCCAACTCAAACGGGATTACGATGATGTCCAATTCATCAAATTCAGATTGGGGAATGAAACACACCGGGTCTATCTCTCTTCTCCCCAAGGGGGGTTCGCTTTCCCAAACAAAACAAAACCCCCACCCCCCAAAAAAAGAGGAAAGGGGAGGACACTTTCGGGAGAAGATCACGGGCAACTCCAAAGCCCAAAATGATGAGTTTCATGCACGCTTCATCTCTCATCCTGTTCTCCGCATCATCCAGCGTGCCCTCGCATGTACCATCTTTGCTCGCGGCGAGACACTCAACCGCGGCAATCTGATTGATCTCATGTTGATGGACAACATGCTTAGCCCGACCCCTGACATTCCTGATTTGGCACTTCTCATGGTCAACCACTGGATCAAACTGCAAGAATCTCAACGATCTGGTGGCAAGGTAAAGATTGGGTTGTTTGTTGATTTCATCAAAAACAACCTCGGACTGGAGGACGTCCCTGGTCGCGCTCTGTGTACTGGACCCGCATCTCTGGATGTAGAGAGCTTGCAGATGCATCATTTCATCAAAATCCACCGCGGGCCCGCCGGTCACAGCGACCTTTATGATTGGCGTTTCGCCAATGGCTCCACTCGCCGCCTACCATTTGCCGCTCCTATCGATCTGGAGGACCACTCTACTTGGCTCATCGCCGCCCCACTGCCTCCACCTCCTCAGAGACGGCGTGCGAGGGACGCACCTTCCTCTTCCACTCACCTAGTCATTGACGCTCCTTCCTCTTCCACACAGCCGTCAGCCCCATCTCCTCAGGGCCCCTCCCCAGCTGACCCCTCCATCCGTGACCTTTACATGCTTATGTCCAACATCCGAGACACACAGCAGGAGCAGGGAGCCCAGATTCTCGACATCCAGCGCCAGACCTCTCTCCACACTGAGCGCCTGGATGAGCTGACCGACCAGATGAGCCAGTTTTACCTCCGATTCAGGGACATCGACGACCAGTTCCGCGACTGGCGCTACGATGCCTACCACTACTGATCAGGTTTGTTTTCCCTTCCCCAGCTTTTATCTCTTTTTTTTACGTCTTGAAGCATTGAGGACAATGCTCAGACTAAGCTTGGGGGGGTGCTAGTTAGTTAGTTAGTTAGTAATAGTTGTTTACATTTATTGCATTTAGTTGTCTTGCATATTTCGTTTTGTAGATAAATTTGTGTGATTACGTGAATTAGGTGCCAATTCGAAAATTTTTGGTCATGTTTTGGATGAATTTGTTAAATTAGATATAACCCCATATTTGACTGGAAGAACCACATATGATAGATTGGTTTGGGACTTTGTGGAACTGAAAAATTGAATTGCACCAAGAAAAGCATTTGGAACCCTATGCGGACCGTATGGGTATCTATGCGGGCCGTACAGAACTGAATTGTGCCCTTTTAAATAGGGAAATGGGATTTGAAACAAAAAGAAAGATTGGGATATTCACTGGTATGAATGAATACCTTTGAATGTGTGTAATCATGGTATCGTAGCAAAAACAGTTGAAAAATGGGTACAATTGAAAATTGTGAAAAATACAGGACTCCGCTTGCCTATGTTACGGCGTTATGACGTACTTATGGCAATGAGTCTTTGACACTCTGCTCCTCTAGTTCACCTGATAAAGTGGCTGAGTTTACATCAAAAGTGTGAGCTCGTGTCATGGAAAGGTCGAACCAAGAGCACGCAAATGCGCTTTTGAATTAAATCGGTTGGATATGGTTCACCACTTATAGCTAGCCGAACTCGTACTAAGGATAAAGAATCAAAGTGTCAAATGAGCAACAATCAAAACCAAACTTTGCATGATACCAACACACGAGGTCTACAACTTTCTGACCTAAGCTTGTTCCAAGCTTGGGGGGACTCAAAATAAAACAAATCACCACAAATGAGGGCATATGTTTAGTAGAAAAATGAGCTATTGATGCGTTTGGTTGATCTGTTCTTACATATATACATTCTTGAGTATGGAGGTTTGATCAATTGGATTGTGGGGTGAATCAAAATTGACCAAAGGAAAACCAAATCATTGTCCAAAAGGATTCTTATAGGTATCTAACAACCGCAAGATCATACAAATTTTTCTCTTAGTAGTTTAACTTGCATTTATTACGTCCAAGAACCAGAACCACACCTAAGTTAGAATTTTTGCTTGAGGACAAGCAAAGTTCAAGCTTGGGGGAATTTGATGTCTCCTTATTTTGCCTAGTTTGCAACCCAAATTTACATCAGAACTTGTGCCTTAAAGCCTAAAAATGTGGACTTTTCGTTTAAATATCATTAGAATGTGGTACTGCTATGTTTTGTTCCTTGCTTTGTAGGAAAAGGGCGAAATTCTGGATCTGACAACTCTCCACAGCAAGAGGCAAGAAGGTTTTCATACGGTCCGTACAAGATCAGCCCAACCACACAAAAGGTTCCACAGCAAGAGGCAAGAATTCTCCAAGGCAAGGTCAAGTATACGGTCCGTATAGCCTTTTCATACGGACCGTAGAAGCTATTTCGGAAGCCCAGGCTGGAATTGGAAACAGAGACAGCTGGGGAGGCCGAAAAAGAAAGCTTTCAAGACGCGATTTTGGGCATAAAGGCTAATCATTCCAGATCAGAAAGGATCTCTGGATTCATTCTTGGTGCTTGGGAGAGAAGAAACAACTGGGAGAAGAAGAAGAAGAAGTTTTGCAACGGATCTTCGGATTTTCTATAGTTTTTCTATGAACTCTTTCATAACTTTTATTGTGCTTTCTTTTGAAAACATGAGTAGCTAATTTTATTGTTTCTAGGGTTAAGATGTAGTTGACGTTTGGTTTTACTTGTACGCTACTTGATTATGTGTTGAATGCTTAGTTTTCATCTTGTTGTGTAGTATTTTAATTGCTTGGTTTTTGCTTGCTTGAGTTTGATTAGTGATCCCGTTAGATGAATGCGCACGTCTAATTGTTAGGAACCAAGTCTATGATACTTAATCCAACTGAACCAAGTATATGAGGTAGATCTACGGATCAAGGAGTACTGAAAGGAAAACTTTCCTCGAGGCGAAAGTCCTTGGATACCTTTAGTAAACCAACAAGTGACTTAGATAACTTAGTCCAAAATTACGAAAGTTGAGGGTTAACGCATCTAAGAGGGGAGTAGTTGAGTCCGGTAAATCGGGTTCTAAGCCAAAATTGCGAACGCTGAGGTGAGGAACTTAGACCTGGTCGATGGAAACCCTAGGCAAAAGCACCAACACAAAAACAGTGGCTGCCGTATTCACTCGGGGGCCTATGCGGACCGTATGGGATTCTATACGGGCCGTATACCCTGGGGCCAGACAGATACGAAGTCTGAAACCCTGGAAACCCTTTTTATAATTTGAAAACAAACTTTTAATCTTCTTTTCAGTGTTTTTAATCATCATTTCAATCAGTAGAACTGTTAGAAACCAACAAACCAACTTCTCTTCACTTCTAGAATTTTAGTAGATTTAAGTAGAGTCCGGTCGTTTTATTCCGTCCCTGTGGATACGATACCCGACTATACCAACGATAGGTACTGTGCACTTGCAGTCCAGACCAGAGGTAGAACTCGAGTTTTAAAAGGTATAGCTCGCTGTACTGAAACTTGGGAGTGCATTTCTGGTGCGAACACTCCCAGTCGGTTGAAATCGATGGTGTCGAAATCCTTGTAAGTTGAAATCGGAGAGGGCCGAAATCCTAGAGGTTGTTTGGGTTGTTCCTGCAGTTAGGACCAAAAAATCAGGCACAAATACTTGTAACTCTATAGGATGTATAGATGCAAATTTACAAGTAGAATAAGTTGTAATAATAACGTAAGTTTGTTACCTGATCCTCCATAGATATGAGTGCCATCGGCCACACAATGTAACTGCCAATGGCGGAGCGAAGTGTCACGAGTTCGCCATTTGGCACGGGTAACGGAGTGTCATCTTCGTCAGGTTGACACGCTTCCACCGTTACCCTCGCATGATCATCCGGTACATACGTACCGTGAATCACTATGCCTTTTTTGACCGGAAGATTGATTTTTCCGATGGCTACTTCGTGCTTTACCCCGTCGCGAACCACCAGGAGTTTGCAGGTTCGTTCTGATTGCTGTACAAATATATTCTGCATTGAGGTTAACGAAATAACATTTACGAATTGTAAAAAAAGTAACGAAATTATTTTTCAATTGAATCAAATAACATTTACCTGGATCGGATCGAAATATGGCTGCGGTTGGACTTACTGGCAGCTGCTCTGGACCGCTCTCGGGCTTTCTTGTGCAATTGGTTCAGTCCGTTGGGCCATCATCTGTGCCAACTGTTCCTGAACCAATCTTTGTGTCTGCTCAGCCATTTCGGCCTTCAACCTCACTGCCATTTCCTCGAAGTCCCTTTTTTGGGCCGCTACTCTCTCAGCCACTTCTCTCTGTATCCTCTCTTCATTCTCGGCCTCAGACTCCACCATTCTGGGCCTCCTCTTACTTGGTTGACCGTCGTAGGCTGTCGTGATTCTCACGTGGGATCTAATCCCTCGCACCCTCCCTGCATGCTCCCGATTTGGCAGAGATTTCCCCAGAACATCGTCGTAACGCTCGACGGGAAGCAAGCCTCTATTGAATGCATCTTCATTTTCTTCCTGAAAATACACAGTTGACATGTTAGAGAAAAATAAATTCATGATTGAATTCGACAAATAGATATAGAATAGCACTCACAATTCTCTTGATGACTTCTTCTATTGGCCCGTCCGGATAAAGAGACTCCTGGCCCTCTTGAAGCTTCTTCTGTCTTGCCAACTTCCATGCGACATGCCTATGCTGGACTGACATGTCGAGTATCTCCTTCTCTGACAGTGCTGTTGTTCACCCTTGGGAGGATGGCGAGCCACTCGATGCTTGTGAGTCCGCAATCCCCTGCAGAGCGCCTTTGAGCTTGGTCTTGAATTTCTCACCAGCGTAGCCTCTGGATCCTAAGCGATGCGGATAGATGTTCTTCTTCTGATTCGCCCGCCCCTTCTCACTTAGCTCCTATAGTTTTAGAGAAGCAATTGGATTTATAGAGAAGGGTCGAGATAAAGTATCTGTATATATATATATAGGAGAATAAACATACCCTGAAAGCTTCTGACTGGCGGGACCCGACAAAGGCATCCCAATCTACTTGACTGATTTGGTATTTCTTGAGGTTGGGCGTCTTACCCTTCAGCACAAATTTTGTCGTCATGTCGGTTCTGAACTTACGGTGTAGAGTGGCCATTTGGGAGAGAAGGCGCTTTTTCAACTTATCGTCATCAGGTATTTTCCAGTCCTCCTGCCAAAACAAATATACCAAGTTTGGAGTTATTCTAATATCAAATAAAAACTAGAGAAATAAAAACTGGAGAAATAAAAAGATCATATATAGAGCTTACCGACAAGAGTCGTCCATATCTTATCCTTCATGAGATCGTCAACCTCAGACCAATCATTTATAGTGATCGGGACATTCCTTTTGACCGAGAGACCCAACTGAGAGGAAAAACTTTTAGTATTTTGATCAATGACACGCCTCCCAAACTTATCAAATGTCACCTTCTTCCCTTGGGTATTAATCACCCGAGTCAGCTGTGTGGGCCCCCTCCCTCGTTTCTTACTCGAGCCCTGCTCACCATCACTCGAGTGAGAGGATCTCTCACTATCACCACCAGAAGACATGGTAGGAACTGCAAAATTAGAAATAACTTGAGTTAGAAACCTAAAACCTAAACCCTAAACCCTAAATTACAAATAAACAAATAAACCCTAAACCCTAAATTATATTGATCATATTGATCATTTACAACCACAATTTGTAATAAGCATAAATATTTCATAATTTGCAATAAGCAATAAGCATGCACATTTCCAACCAACAAGCATGCACATTTCAACCCAAATAAATAATTTGCAATAAGCATCACTAAATTTGCAACAACAATGTCAAACCAACTAATTAACAAATGAGCAACTAATAGAAGCACTAATATGATCTAAACAATTTTGATCTAAGCAATTAACAATTAATTTGTTTCAAAATCAGCAACTAATAGAAGCACTAATATGATCCCAATTAATACAATCTAACAAGCAACTAATAAAATTAGAAAACCTAATAAATTTTCAAAACAAGCAAATAATAACCTAACAACAATATTCCAACAATATTCGTCATATATCTCAATATATCACATATATCACATATACCACACAATAATATTCTAGATTTCATCATATACCACACAACAATATATATTCCAACTAATTAAATTTTCCATATTTTAATAAATTTGAAAACCTAACCGGATTTTGGAGAGCAATGCAGCAAAGAAGAAGAGGGGCGGCCACCACCGACCAAGTACCAACGCAGAGAAGTAGAGAAGCAGAGAAGAAGAGGGGTTGAGCGGCGACCAAGTACCAAGGAGGAGAGAGGCGACCACTACTCTCGGCCGGCGCCGGTGTAGGAGGGATTGAGCAGAAACCCTAGATGAGGTACATTATTTTTTGTGTCGGTTATTTACGATGAACCGATACAAAAAAGAATTTGTATCGGTTATTACCAAAGAACCGATACAAATTATTTTTTGTGTCGGTTATTTAAAATGAACCGATACAAATTATTTTTTGTGTCGGTTCTTTGGTAAGAACCGACACAAAAAATAATTTGTATAGGTTAATAAAAAGAACCGACACAAAAAATAATTTGTATCGGTTATTACCAAAAAACCGATACAAATCCTTTTTTGTGTCGGTTCTTTTTATTAACCGATACAAATCCTTCTTACTATTTACAATTATTTTTTGATGAGATTAATGTTTTTTTGTAATAAATTTTTAATAAAAATACTAATTAACATGTAAAATGAACTTGCAATTTTTCTTATATAATTTTAAATTCATTTCCTTCTAAATTTAGTGATAACTTTAAAAAAAAACATAAAAATAATAAATTACATATTGAATTAAAACAAAGCTACAATAAAATAAAATAATTTGTGGATAGCTTTTGTGCGTCCCATCTTCTAGTAATGTAATGCATCCTGAAAGAAAAAAATAAACTCTTCTGAAGTACAGTTCTATCTTTTAATAATATAAATATTTTGATATTGAAAATGATAAAAAAAAACTTACATACCAATAAAAAGTTAAATGTCAATCTTATTCTTGGACCCATTCTCCTTCGTTATGATCGCAGCGCTTGTGACTTGTTTCGCTATCCGGAATGGTTGGTGAAGATGCTATGCCTGTGAAAAATGGAGGTATCTCGTCAAAATGATCGAACGCTTCTTCGTCATCCACGTTATCGACTCCAATGATCCGTCTTTTTCCGGATAAGACAACATGTTTTGAACGATCCGCGGGGTCAATTATGTAGAACATTTGTGTGGCTTGTCTTGCAAGTATGAATGGATCGTCCTTATACCCAGCCTTACTGAAATCTACCAAAATAAAGCCATCATTGTCAACTTTAACCCCTCGACTGTTATCGACCCATTTACAACGAAATATTAAATTGTCTATAATCCATTTCCCAAATTTCTTAGACAAACCCGTAATATGACATCGATGCATGCGAGGGTCCGGCGGCTTTACCTCCTGAAAAATCATTAGAAATGGCTACTAATGTCACTCCACTATTCTGCACAGTACTTTTTAAATCTTGACTTTTCGTGTAAAATGTGTACCCGTTGATATCGTATCCTTCGTAGGTCCTCACGATTTCTCTTGGGCCAAGAGCCAACATTCTGATGGTTTCCGAAATGCTTTCTCCTTTCGGAGCCTTCAAGACTCCACGAGTCAGCCAATCTTCGAACTTTTCTTTGTGTTTGCCAATCAACCACTTATCGGACCTCTTCGGGTTCTGTTGCCGCAACTCAGTCATATGCTCTTCAAAATATGGATAAACGTCTGTGAGGTGTTGTAGAACATGGAAATGTGCTAGCTTCATAATCTCTTTTTGGGGCAAGAATAATTTTGAACCGATTGTGCCTACACCGTGAAGTCTTCCCTCATGCTGAGATTTAGGAATGCCAACAGGTTTTAGATTCTCCAGATAATTAGTACAGTACTCAATCACCTCCTCAGCGGCATAGGATCTCACAATGCTGCTCTCAGGACGATACCGGTTTCTTACGTATCCCTTTAAAATTCCCATGTACCTCTCGAACGGATACATGTACCGCAAGAAAACTGGTCCACACATCTTAATTTCGTTAACCAGGTGGACAATCAGATGAACCATGATATCAAAAAAAGACGGCGAAAAATACATTTCGAGGTTACAGAGAGTGACAACAACCTCCTTCTGCAAATCATCTAATGTCTCTGGATCATTTACTTTGCAACAAATGGCGTTGAAGAAAAAACATAACTTCGTGATGGTCTGCCTAACACACGGTGGCAGTATGCCCCGAATTGCAACAGGAAGAAGCTGTGTCATTAAAACATGACAGTCGTGAGACTTCATACCCGTCAATTTTAATTTTTCCATTGAAACCAGGCTTTTAATGTTTGAAGAATATCCAGATGGAACTTTAATACCGTGAAGGCATTCGCATAGGCTTTTTTTTTCGTCACTCGACAACGTATGCATTGCGGGAGAAATATACCACCAGATTTTACCCTTCTCGGTCTTCTTCTCTGTGGGTTGTAGATCCTGCCGTATGTTCAACAACTGCATGTCTTTCCGAGCATTGATACCGTCCTTTGTCTTACCCGGAATATTCAACAATGTGTCAACTATGCTATCGCACACATTTTTAACAACATGCATCACATCAAGACAGTGTCGAACCTCTAAATTCTCCCAGTACGGTAAATCCCAAAATACCGACCTCTTATTCCACATAATTTTTGGATCCCCTTTCTTTCTTGCGGCCTTTTTCTTAAATTTCCCAAATTCTACCTTGATATCCCTCACTCGCGCATAAACTTCTCGACCGGTCAACGGGTATTTCACTCTCCCATTTTCGGTCTTTCCATTGAATTCTCTCTTTCTCTTTCTGTGGGCGTGATTGGCAGGAAGAAATCTACGATGACCCATGTACACATTTTTAGAGGAGTTAGGCAAGAAACAGATCAACTGTCCCGTCCATACATTTCTCTTTCCATTGAATTCGTTTCGCCCATGTTACGGGTTCAGATTCACGATCCGAATTTTCCTTCATAGACTTTTGAGTGTTTTTTTTATAATTTTATAAATTTTAGGGTCTTTTATGTATTTTCTCTTTTTAGGGTTTGTATTTAAACAGACATCAGATCTTTTGGCAGGGTAGTAAATGTTGAGCAGTTTTTTCTATCAAAGAATTGAGAATCTGTGTGATCTCACAAAAAAAAATCAAATCCTTTTTTTTCATTAATTTCTTCGTTCTCTATTGTTTTCGTGCATCAGACTGTTTATCTCATATAGCAGAGCTGTTAGAGGAAATTTAATGTGGTTGCTGCAGTGAGATAGATTAGAGATATAATAGAGGGAAAAGACAGAAGCGTTGTAGAATGAGGGAGAAGAAAGAGAGAAGATTGTTGAATATTGTCTGCTCATTTCCTCTCACAGCTGATACAATTATAGGCTATCAGCCCTTGATTATTGCCTAAACAAAAGCACTAATAAAAATAGAAATGTAAAGCAAATCCTTAAATCCTCCCTAAATCCTGCCCGAGGCTTAGCTGTCCAGATTTCCTCTTGCTGGCCGATTTCAAATCAGACCTTAATTGCACTTTTCAATTTTAGCATCATCAGTTCATGATTGAATGCAATTGTATCTTTGTTACGTCTTGTGTAAACCTTTAGGGGCTGGTTTACTTGTGTAACAAGAGCTGAAAAAGTATTTGAAAGGATGGGTGGAAGATAGAGAGGTGAATTTTGATGTGTTTGGTTGATGGAAGGATAATGAATTAGTATACCCGATTCTTTCTAGGATGACACGTGATATTCTTGCTATTCCCACTTCTGGCTCATCTACTTCAGGTACAGAACCTGTGGAAGATATTATTAGAGAGATCTTTCGTTCTACAGCAGACACAGAGATGTCTAAGGTCTTGGTTTTCTGCAACAATTGGTTGAGATCAAATCATAATTGTGCTGGTATGTTATCCATATATATACATTTTTTATTATAGATGTTGATATGATGTTTACACAATTTACTTGTGATTTTATATATCTACCAAATTTTGAGACCCAAATTGTAGCTTCTATTAGTAAGATCTTTATAGTAGAGTATTTTTTTTGACACCTGCCATAGTCTATAAAAGGTCCTATAGCTTATTTTGGCTCATGCATTTTCTTACCTTATCGAGGTCCGAATTTTCATGATCTTCGTGGTTATTTGCTTGAAAAAAACATTGAAAAAGTACAGAAATTTGTTGAGGGATTCTGTAGTGTTTGGAAGGAGACTGGTTGCACAATAATGGCTGACGGTTTGATTGATCAAAGAAGAAGAACATTAATAAACTTTTTGGTGCAATGTCCAAAGGGAACGGTGTTCTTGAAGTCCATTGATGCAACAGAAGTATCCAAAACTGCAGAAACGTTGTTCAAGCTTTTAAAAGAAGTTGTGCAATTCGTTGGCCATGAAAGTGTCGTGCACATAGTGAAGGATAATTCAAGAAATTATGTCACTGCAGGTAACTTTCTTGTATATTATTTATTTATTTTATTTGAATGTTAAAGGTAAATTCTTGCTAAATTGCCTTAATCTAGTAAATTGGAATTATTTGAATGTTATCTCCTTGGATTTGTGCAATAAACGACATTAAACATCACATTTAGACTAGCTTTTTATTAGCAGCAATTGAAATTGAAATTATTTCAAGAAATATTTTCAACTATAAAGTAAGTCACAAAAAGAAAAGGAAATACAGAGGTGTCAATTCCATGTTGTCATTTCATTTAGATATTTGGTATTGGGTTAATATTCAACTGGTACTAATCTTGCTGCCGGTACAGTAACAATCAAATGATAGAAATTTGGTATTGGGTTAATATTCAACTGGTACTAATCTTGGCGCTGGTACAGTAGCAATCAAATCTGGTCAACTCTCAGTTGACTCTTTCTATTTATTTTCCTGATCCCAAGTTATTTATTTGTTTCTATTAATCTGTTAATTAAAAAATTATGCAAAAATTATAGAAAAATAATTCTCACTATATCTATGTATTGTGTAAATTTTATAAATAAATTCAAGAGGATAAAGAGATATGATTTTTTGAAATATATTGACAACAATGCCCTTATATAAATACTCCTTATTCTAAAGATTTATGTGAAGGCATTTTTCTCATTTTTTGAAAGACTGATTTTTTTTTTTTTTGCATTATTTGTAGGTAAACTCCTTGAACGAGAATTTCCTACCCTTTATTGGTCACCTTGTGCTGCGCATTGCATAAATTTAATGCTCTCGGATATGGGAAAGTTGGTTGAAGTTGGAGCAGTAGTTGATAAGGCATCGAGTATGACCAAGTATATTTACAATCACTGTTATCCTTTACATTTGATGAGACAGTTCACTAAAGGAAGAGAAATACTCCGACCAGTACCAACCCGTTTTGCAACTAATTTCATTGCTCTACAAAGTATCTTTGCGCAAAAGGATGCATTGCATACGATGGTAACATCTAGAGAGTGGACAACATCGGCATATGCAAAAGATAAGAAGGGTAAGAAATTTAAAGAAAATGTTTTAGACCAAGAGTTTTGGAAAAATTGTGCAACAATTTGCCAAATAACAGAACCGCTAGTTCGAGTTCTTCACATAGTCGACAGTGATGAGAGACCTGCAATGGGTTATCTGTATGGTGCTATTCATGCTGCCAAGGAAGAGATTGTCCGGAGGTTTCAAAGGAAGAAAACAGTGGCGCAACCATTTTTAGAAATAATTGATAAACGTTGGGATAATCAACTCAGTAAGAACCTTCATGCTGCGGGATATTGGTTTAATCCATCCTATCAGTATAATATTACTGAACTTTCCAAACATCGGGCAACCATCTCTGGCGTGCATGATGTGATCGAAAGGTTTGCTTATGGAAAAATAGAATTACAATCTATGCTGACAGGTGAGATGAGGTTGTTTCGATCGGGCAACCATCTCTGGCGTGCATGATGTGATCGGAAGGTTTGCTTATGGAAAGATAGAATTACAATCTATGCTGACAGGTGAGATGAGGTTGTTTCGAAATGCACAAGGTGATTTTGGGAGAGCTACTGCCATTCGCAGCCGTTCTGCTATGCCTCTAGGTAATATATAAGTTTTTGGATTAAGACATTTATGTTATTTTATCTCAGTTTACCATCTCTCTGTATCTTTGTCATAAAGTTATATGTTGATATTATGTCCAGTATTATTTAGCAACTGAACTTTTGTCATTATTTTTTTAGTTGAATGGTGGATAACATATGGTAGCAGTGTACCAAATTTACAAAAGCTAGCAGTGCGCATCTTGGGTCAAACTTGTAGTTCATCCGGATGTGAGAGAAATTGGAGTGTGTTTGAGTTCATTCACTAAAAAAAAAGGAACAGGATGGAGCACCAAAGGTTGAATGATCTTGTTTATGTTCGATACAACTTGAGATTGCACCAAAGGTAAGAAATGTATTACAAGTGAAATAAAATTAAATTTTCCAACAAGAAGCTTAAAAGTTGTTCTTGAACTACAGGATATCGTTTCGCGGAAGAAATTATGATCCTATTAATTTTGAAGATTTTGTTGATAACGGCAAGTGGGTATTGGAGGATGACCCTCCATTGTTGACGGTCGATGAAATTGAGGAATTTCGCAAACAAATGGCAGGACTCACAATACAAACTAACGAAAACAGTGGTAAAATTTTCATGGCTGTTATCATATATGTGCAAAAAAGAAGAAGAAAGCATTTAGTTTAGGATTTAATAGAAGTAACATCTGATAACAAGTGGGTACTCAAGTATATACTAACCTCCCATGTAAATTTTCACATTTCATTTATATTTAGGACCAATTTGCCTTTTCATTTCTAATTAAGGGTTTTAATCATGATTTTCATTTAGACTGTTAAGCACTTATGAGTTTCACTTTGTAGATGAATTTTTGAATTTGGATGAATTTGATTCCGGTGATGAGATTGAAGACCCATGCACGAACAATACAGAAAATGTCCAAGAGCAAGAAAATGAAAGTGTCAAGGAGGCTAGAGAAACCGCAGGAGATGACATAGGACATGAAGATCCTAACCATGATATTTCAGTTACCGAGTGACATTTTACTTAGCTTTAGATTTATAAGTTTAGCATTTTAATTTTGTTGCTAGTTAATTGTCTTAGCAATTAGAAGTATTAATTTTTTTATTTTGTGTTATGAGACTACTTGCGACATATTATGTGTCAACTGTCAAGTATATCTGATAATCAGATGTTGGATTTCTATTATGTTGTTGATTTTCTATTTTCTCTATGATTTTTGACATGTACTATTTGTTAGAATTGTCTATTTTATGGAATCATATATATACTCTCATTATATATAACCAGTTTGGCTTTCAGATAATAACTTATATATATTTTTAAAAATCAGCAATTGAACCGGTTGAACCACCGGTTCGACCAATTAACCATTGAACCGAAGTTTTGCGGTTTGATGTCCGGTTCGGTTCTGATAACATTGGGAGAAAGAGATATTGTTGGTTATTCTGTAACCACTAAAAAAAGAAGAAGCATCATAGTTGTTGTTTTCACTTGAACAAGCATTTTTGCCTTGGGCATATGGACTGTTAATTTTCTGTCCTGGAAAATTTCACATTACAGTATTATTTTATAATGAATGCCATAAAAGTAAGATAATAATAGGTTAAAACAAACCTTATCATAAATGAGATCGAGCAGCGGGTTGCGATCTTTCTCTCTGTTTTAAACTTAGCAGCGGCTGCTCTATCTCTCTCTCTTTCTCTCCCCCTCTCTTTTTCTTAAAAAAAAAAAAAAAATTGGCAGAGGAATCTCTCTGCTTTTTAGTAAGTATCGTAGCCAGATTATTAAAAAAAATGGGAGAGAGAGAGAGACCATCGTATCTACAAAATGGTAAAGAGGCATAAACGGTCCAAATTGTGTTGATAATTTCTCACTTTTTGAAAGCTCAGCAGGGGCTGCCTAATCTTAACTTCACAGGGCATTATTTAATCCATAATAAGGCCCGCTTGTTCCATTTTTTACAATTATCAAAAGGCCCATACGATTCTAATTCAACAATCCCAATTCTGTTACTTTTAAGCCCACCGATCAAGTCTATACGGCCCGGATTGAATCAATACTTTTGGATTTTGACATAAATAACTAACTACATATTTTATCCGTAATGTAACTTATATTTTAGATTTGTTTGTTGTTTATTAAGAAGTGTTTATATTTCATGATAAAAATATTAAACGCTAATTACTCATGAATAATTCACTTTTAATTAGCGTTTAATTCTTTTTCTTTTTTTTACATTTCCGAACCAAACAAATAAAACACCAAAAAATGTATTACATCTTATTGGCGAATAAAACACAAATTATGAATTATTCGCGAATAAAATAGATTTTTTTTTGCTTCCTTGTGGTACAAATCATTAATCCCGAATTATTCTTGAATCAAAAAAAAAATTACCTTGCTAAATCAAACCTGAACTATTTATTTGTCACTATTTGTTTCTATAAATAAAAGAGTGCGGTACGTATAATCGGCTTCACAGTTAGCGCAACAGAAAATATCTTGTTTTTTATTTTCTATTTGTCCGGTCCATTAACAATTAGTCAATTATGGTGCAGGGTATTTAATGACATCGCATTAAATTCGAATTTATGTTTGGGCTGAACCATTTGATTTGCATTAAAGTTGGTATACAAAATTAAAATTATAAATAGTATTGAAATTTAAATCGAATATGCAAATCTCGAGACATATCAAATGATTCAGATTGAACATTAATTTAAATTTGATATGAGGCTAATGAAAACAATTTTGCCCCTTAACAATAAATATTAATTAGTGTCTGGATCCATTTATCCAGTCCCTTGCGTCCTTTACTAGTACTACTGGAAGGGTCCTGATTCCTCTAAAGTAACTCAAAATTTTAATTTATTGACAAATTTTCTTTACCGTAAGATAATTAAACAAATATTAATGCAAATGTGCTTCTTTATTTTTTCCCGTACAAATAATTGTTACGAACTGTTTGTTACTTGTTGGGTGGTATATAAAAATGTTTCATGTACATCTTTGTGTTTCTTTTAACCGATTATATTACGGACCTGTTCGGTAGGCCATTGAGAATAGGTATAGGCACATGAATTGAACTGAAAATTATTGTTCACATGAGTGAACTGAATTTTTTTTTCTCACGTGAACAGTGAGGAAGCCAAATAGACCTTACATGTGTTTTACACAATTTAATGCTGATTATTATGTAAAGAAAAGCGATGAAGTTATGAACATATTATCATTTGGATCTTCTGAAGAGTAAAATTAACATTATTTTGATCATTTAATACCGAATTAATATTCGGTACATAGGGAAAAAAAATTGTACACGTTTTCCACTTCAAAATTTTGCATGAGAGCGATCCAGTTACATCATTTTATGGTGACACATCTTAACACCGTATGTTTATAAGACATTATTGCAACATCAAAATCTAAATAGTCGATCCGAACCATTCAACATGATCTCTATAATAAAATGTGCTTGACCAAATATGACACATCTATATAATAAAATGTTTTTCAATGGTCTAGAATTGTATGAAACTAATAATTTTTACACATCTTAATACATACTAAATTTTTTTGAAAAAAATGTAAATTTGTTCTCCAAGAACATTTTATTATGAAGATCATGTTGAACAGTTCGAGTCGACTGTTTAGATTTTAAATCTGCAAAAATGACATATAAACATATGGTGTCAAGATCCGGCACTATTAAATGGTGTAATTGGATCCTCCTCAATTTGCATATTACATCATGAAAAGAAGTAATCCTTATTGATTATATGATGTGAAAAAAGGCAATCTGTTCAACAATTTTTTTAAAGAAAATTTAACAATTAAAATAGAACTGTAACTTGAAAAATTAAATTATGTTTATTCTTTTTGACACCAAGTACATCAAACAACAAAATAGTTGTTTTATTCAAAATAACACCAAATTAACTAAAAAGAAAACAATTGCAACACGAAGTACATCAGTGTTGTCGTCATTGTAGGGCACTCAATAGTTGAAACCAGAATTAAGTAATTTCTCTGTAGTGATATGGTCTAACTTAATAGCCATTTCAGGCGTCATGTGGTTTTTCCAATCCCCCACAATTGCCTTTCTGAAAAAATAATCATTACCAATTCCCATATTTTTGTTGACATCGATATCTTTTAGTTGATTAAAGCTACAGAAGTCGACAATCTCATCCACTAGACCATTTTTTATCTCCTCCTCTGAGAAGGGGCATCCAATGAAGTTTGCTAGATTCATCACACCATTGAACGGATCCTTCTTCATTTTCTCGTACTTGAGGAATAAAATGTTCCCTTTCTGAAGGTTATAATAATATTCAAGCACATGATCCCAGATAGGACCAAAGGGCATTCGACCCTCACAAAATAATTTGAAGGCTTGAGTAAAAGGAAATGATTCATTCAACCATTGAAATCTTGTAAACATGTGCCATAGGGAGACCAGAACATCCTTTGGCTCTCTACAGATGTAAACAATATTTGGACATTTTGATGCGTTGATACAGATCTCTTGGAGTATTGAGAATGGAATATGAGTTCCAAGAACTCTAGGAGAAGGAAGTGTTTCGAGATATTGTTCATCTCGTGCAGCATATTGAAATTCAATAAATGGAACACAATCATGAGGGTTGAGCTTAAGCAAAGGGTGAGATGAGAATGCATACTTGTTTCGGTGCATTATAGTAAAAGTAAGGGCCTTAAGCCAAGTGGTACCGGACTTTGGAAAACTTGCCACAATTACATCACTGGGGCGAGGCTGAAAAGCCTCCTCCATCGCCATAACGCCTGGAAGAAACTTCTCAAGTGACCAAAAACCTTTGTAATTTCGCATCGATAAGTGCCACCGTTCTTTTGGGAGTGTAAGAATTAGCTCTTTGTATTTACTATCTGCGTCTTCAATATTATCTGGTAAGGCCTCATAGGATGCACGAGCCCTTAGTATTGACTCTTCTCCATTTTCATCCTTAAGTGGATTGGAAGGATTGGAAGGATTGGAATTGAAAGTGGAATTAGTGTTAAGTGAAGGATCAGCCATATATGGGGATAAGGGAAGCTGTCGGTTTTAGTCTGTTTCAAATGAATATTGTTTTACTATACTTAGCAGCAACCCATTCATACAATTATATATATACACGCGCGCGCAATTGTATTAATATAATTAGTTGGGTTTTGGGTATATTAATCTTTATGGTAGATCTGAAGGAACCGACAGACTGCACATGCATGCAATTAATATATATAGTAGATCTGAAGGAAATTGGTTTATTGCTCTGCTGTATTATGGGTTGTTATTGGTTTATTACGCTCCGCGCCTTGTGTATTTATTTGACGTACTAAGAGGTGGTTCTCTTGTCAAACCATAGGATGCAATTAGAAAGGCAACTATAGCTAGCCTAGTAAACAGGAGGAGAGGCAGGTCGTGTCCCAGAGTTTCTCAGGGGCCAAGCATTAGGGAACCAGCTCAGGTCCAAGGTCATTTCTTTCTGATGACCAGAGAACAGGAACAAAGCACATGCAATTAATTAATATAGTAGATCTGATCTGAAGCACACAGATCAGGTCCAAGGTCATTATATTTTAACTAGCTATCTACTAAACTCAAGGTATCTACTTTTTAAACAAGTCTTAAGTCATTTTTGTTCACTTGAAATATGCATAGTTATGGAACTATATATGTAGAAAGTTAAACTACATAGATCCATAACATATTTCATAAAAAATTAATGAATTTATTCTGGACGTGTGATTTTTTTTTATTAAAGGATATGCAATTCAATGAGAATTTTATAATTGGCAAACATGCATAAATATGATGAGATGTGATATGTGTTTTGTCCATGATTAAAGTATAATATATGTAGATATTATTGTCTGTACTATTTAATTTAATGATCTTTATATCTAAAAAATAGTAAAAAAAAAAATTTAAATATGAAATTTGATCACCATTTACATATGGAGACCATATTGAATAATTTTGATCGACTGTTGAATTTTTAAAAATGAAACATAAATTCGTAACATGTATCGGTCTGTATTTTGTTAAGTATGGAAAATATGAGCAAAGCTAGCGTGTGTTGTATTTATCAAAAAGGTTTGGAGAGCACAACTTTAAAAAATATCAGATTGACTTTAAATGACAAATCTAAATTGTTGAAACACATCTACTTCACGAGTAATGCTTGTATGCAAAAAATTTAAAATCTTCGAATGCGTTTAGTAAAATTTATATCGGTAAAAAATTCAATGAAAAATGAATGCATAAAATGACTTACAAAATAACTTATTAAAAATTCATTTTTTTACCACTTGACTTTATACTAAATGACTTTAAATTTTTTGCATATACGCACATCACTCATGAAGTAAATGAATATTCAATCAGATATATTTTTGAAGTTGTACTCACCAAACACTCTTGGTGAGCACAACACACATGCTAGTTTTGCTCACAATTATGTCAATAAGAGTTGACCTCGTAACTTTTGGGAGAGCTCTTGGGCAGCGCAAAAGAAAGGGGATTTTAATACCCTAGCAACCGCCACCACCATTCCTCCTACTCACTCCTCTTTTCCCCTCTAAGCTGTTCCTTTCATTATTCTAGATCTCACCTCCGATATAGTTCCTCCCATCCCTCACGGCTCTACTTTCTTTAGTGGAGAGAAAAATGAGAGAGGGGAGGGATCATAGCCGAGCGGAGCTGAGAGTGCATTGTCATTAGAGCTCGGAGTATTGAGTCTCTGCGTTATCTCGATCAGAGCACGGGTGAGTAGATCCAAACGTTAGAGCACGGCGGTGGTCAAAATAACGGATCCGGTCGTAGAGAGCTATGTAAAGTTTAAGATAATAGAGTAATTATGAGAATATAAGTGAGATTAGAATATTAGAGTTATTCAGAGTAATTTAGAGAATTTTGTGAGAATAAAAGTTTAGATTTTGTGTTGGGGAGTCATTTGACTCTTGTAAGTTTATTTTTCATATGAATGAAATTATTAGTTGGTAATTAAAACTACTAACCTTCAAAAAATTATGTGAATAAACTTATTTTTTGCTGCAATAGTTTGTACCTAATTAATTTGAAAAACATAACTAACATATTTTCAACATAGGAAAATTAAAGTATTTGCATGTATGTTGTACACGTATCAGATAAGAATATAATACATCAACGTGATCAGAAAAAAAAAAAAAAAAAAAAAAAAGGCCTTCGATCAGCCCGGAGAAATAATATAGGGTGAATCGACCTCTATTTTGGGTGTAGTGATTCTAAAATAATTAAAAATTGTTACATACTATTTGAAGGTATCATGTGGGTATAGGAAAAAAAAAAGCATCGATCTTTCAATTTTATTTGCACCATAACCTCTATTATACAAATTTATTACAAAAGCAAGTCATTTTTAAATCTAGAATTCTATTTTATTAGTATGTCCATACAATATAGTACTCAAAACATATATTTTTCCTCGACCAAAGAACATATGATAAATAAATAAATTTAAATAATAAATTAATTAATAAATATATAAGACCGTAGTATAGTTATTAATTCTTAATCTGAACCTTTAAACGGCTGCGTATGGAAGATTGTCGTTCAAATGTGTGGTTAATTATATTAAGAAAAAAAATAAAATGAATGTGCTAGTGTTCGACAGTAAATTAAGACTAGACATGTATTCTCTTACATGCTTTTTTGTGTGATTTGTTTGGTTGAACATCATATAATATGCATGACTCGATCATTGGTTTAAAATACTCTTTAATTTCTTCCCAAGTTGTCGCTATATTAACTACAAAATAATGAAAACAAGTTATGTAATTACTTTTACTCTAGGTCTATAGTCAGCATAATTATATTAATTAAGATATAATGAAAAAAGTTTTATAATTTCATGTATTATCTATAGTAAGCATATATAACTCTATGAAAATAAATCACATATATATTTTTCTTTTGAAAAAGAAAAAAAAAATAACTAAGAGAGAATTATAGATAAGTCATTGAAGAAAACTTATGTTATCTTGATATTTTTTTCTTTTGATAAAATTAACATGACTCTCAATTTTTGCCGAAATTTCAAATATGTATTGTTAGTTTATTTTCATAGAACACTTATTTTTTATTTATTTAATCTAAATTAATTTTTTTTTTCATTTGAGAAAAATGAACCGGCTCTCAAGTTCTGCCAAAGTTGAAATATGAATTATTTGTTTATTTTCATAAAACATTTACTTAATTTTTTATTTATCTAAATTTCTAAACTTAAAATGTTATACTGAAAAACATATCTACTATTTAAATGAAGATAAAAAATTACTTTCCTGACTGCAAGCAAAAACATATTATTTTTTCTCCTATCTTTCTTTCAGTCGGTTGGCGTGTTCTTTTCTCCATGCTCCTATTTCAACAAAAGACAATATATAGCACAACCACTATTCATAAACATCTTATCTCGCGCATTTACAATGGTGGATAATCTACGCTGAGTCGACCTGACATTAACATTAATGCTGGGTGTAATTCCAAAGCAGTCTCCAACAATTCAATCCAATAATTTCTCAAGTTATAAAACCTTACTAAACTATCCCTTTATGAGAACATTATATATATTCCAATAGACTATAATTTCAAATCTGATCTTATTATATATAGTGATCTCAAATTTCACTTTGCCGGCTAGCTAGTGATGTAGTCTTAACGAGTGTCGTATTAGAATTAGATCTTGTATGAGTCTATTGAGAAAGATTTTGATAATTAAAGTATGGCAAACAATTAATATTGTGTTTTTAAATTAAGACAAATGCTATCAATATTAATAAATAAATAAAATGTACGAAATTATCAACATATGATTTTCCCAATATAGTAATTAGATTTATATATTAAATTAAAGAGAATTTTTTTTTATGCCACTCCAAAACATGAAATTAGTTATTTCACTAGTGGAAAAAGTACTATTAGTGTCGGTTATGAAGGCATATTAGTGTCGGACATCGGGGCGACACTGATCCAGGCGACACAAATTCCGGGACTAATTAGTGTCGGTTATACAACCGATACAGAATCCAACAATTAGTATCGGTTATAAAGTGTAACCGATACAAAGTTAGAATTTCCGATCCGGGAAAAATAACTTATAACTTATTTGTATCGGTTATTAACTAAGAACTGATACAAAATATATTTTTGTATCGGTTATTATGTAAGAACTGACACTAAGTGTTATTTTTGTATTGGGTATTTAGTAAGAACCGACACTAAGATTTATTTTGTGTCGGTTTTTCATTTGTCAACCGATACTGTTTTGTCTGGTGCTATTATTATATTAATTTACCTTTTGTATCGGTTTTGTCTACAGAACCGATACTGTTTGTTATTTTATATTAAAAAAATTTATTTATTTTTGTGGCCCGCTCCCATATATTTGGCTGGCCTATATGAAAAACATGCATACAATCAAACCCTAAATTAAATTAATCAAATAAATTGTTATTACAATTAGATTACACCTAAATTAATTGTTCTTACACACGGTCACATCAATCGATCCTAATTAAACTGTTATACTTGGTTGCGATATTTCACTTTTGAAAAACCTAACCCACTCGAAACGAATTGAATTGATCTCTGCCACAGAATATGGTGTTGCTTTCCAATCCTGTATTTTTTAATATAAAAAGAGTGCAATTAATTATTTATTTTATAAAAACCGAATTAACAACTAAGGTTACATTTGAGAAATATAAATGCATATGTACCTGTATTGAAGAAAAATTATCGAGAAAGTGATTAATTATGTCATTCATGAACATCATGACATAATATGCGCATTCCCAGCCGTCATTTTGTTGCGGGCACTATATCAAATTGTAGCAAAGCAAAAAGTTAACAATTTTTAGAAGATTCAATTCCACAATTCATAATAAACCGAAATATTTTTTTAAAAATAGTAAATTTTAGTCGTAAGCACCACATTACCTTGTTCTTTATAAGTTTCAACTTATCGCTTCTTCCGATTCCTCCGGTTGCCTTCTCGACGACCCAGGGACTGTTGAAATATCAGAGAAATTAGTAATTACAAGAGATATTGAAATAGTTTAGCAGATTTAATTTGAAACACCTACTCCTTGAGCGCGTCAATGATCGCAAGATCTCTTACAAGTTTTTGCTTTTCATACTTTGTGCTGGATGAATCGAACAAGTGGAGCTCACTCTCATACGGCCGGAGCACGAACAATACCCAATGAGCGCTACATGTTAGGTTTATAGCATGTTATATTATATAATATATTTCTATGAAATGGAAAAAATACAATAAAATAAGACTATATATATATAATAGCACCCACTCTTGAAAGTACGGTATGAAGATAAATTTCTTGTCCCGGTTTTCTCGCAGAGCTTTCCTCAGGTACGTATCGGCATATTTCTTCTCGAGATCATCACCTTGCAAAAGATAGCCGAACGTCTTCTCGGGATTCATGAACCCTACAGGGATCTCTGGGAAGTTGTCCCTTTGGTATTTGAGCACGAACCTGCAAAAAGACGTAGATGTGGTATAAATTTCTCTAAAACTCTAAATTATGTCATTATTACGAATATAAACTCACAGCATGAAGATCTGCAAAAGTGGTACGGTGAGCCACTCCGTGCGCTTGTACAAGTCCCTGTAGTCATCTCGATTGACTGTTATGACATACGGTTCATTGAAAAGCTCAAGCGGCGCTGGGACACCGTTGAAGGGTTGACCTTGGCGCAGAAATTGATCACGAACAGTCTTGTACATGCCTCCCAGTCGGTTGAAATCGATGGTATCGAAATCCTTGTAAGTTGAAATCGGAGAGGGCCGAAATCCTAGAGGTTGTTTGGGTTGTTCCTGCAGTTAGGACCAAAAAATCAGGCACAAATACTTGTAACTCTATAGGATGTATAGATGCAAATTTACAAGTAGAATAAGTTGTAATAATAACGAAAGTTTGTTACCAGATCCTCCATAGATATGAGCGCCATCGGCCACGCACTGTAACTGCCAATGGCGGAGCGAAGTGTCACGAGTTCGCCATTTGGCACGGGTAACAGAGTTTCATCTTCGTCAGGATGACACGCATCTACCGTTACCCTCGCATGATCATCCGGTACAGGCGTACCGTGAATCACTATGCCTTTTTTGACCGGAAGATTGATTTTTCCGATGGCTACTTCGTGCTTTACCCCGTCGCAAACCACCAGGAGTTTGCAGGTTCATTCTGATTGCTGTACAAATATATTCTGCATTGAGATTAACGAAATAACATTTACGAATTGTAAAAAAAGTAACGAAATTATTTTTCAATTGAATCAAATAACATTTACCTGGATCGGATTAAAATATGGCTGCGGTTGGACTGACTGGCAGCTGCTCTGGACCACTCTCAGGCTTTCTTGTGCAATTGGTTCAGTCCGTTGGGCCATCATCTGTGGCAACTGTTCCTGAACCAATCTTTGTGTCTGCTCAACCATTTTGGCCTTCCACCTCACTGCCATTTCCTCGAAGTCTCTTTTTTGGGCCGCTACTCTCTCAGCCACTTCTCTCTGTATCCTCTCTTCATTCTCGGCCTCAGACTCCACCATTCTGGGCCTCCTCTTACTTGGTTGACCATCGTAGGCTGTCGTGATTCTCACGTGTGATCCAATCCCTCGCACCCTCCCTGCATGCTCCCGATTTGGCAGAGATTTCCCCAGAACATCGTCGTAACGCTCGACGGGAAGCAAGCCTCTATTGAATGCATCTTCATTTTCTTCCTGAAAATACACAGTTGACATGTTAGAGAAAAATAAATTCATGATTGAATTCGACAAATAGATATAGAATAGCACTCACAATTCTCTTGATGACTTCTTCTATTGGCCCGTCCGGATAAAGAGACTCCTGGCCCTCCTGAAGCTTCTTCTGTCTTGCCAACTTCCATGCGACATGCCTATGCTGGACTGACATGTCGAGTATCTCCTTCTCTGACAGTGCTGTTGTTCACCCTTGGGAGGATGGCGAGCCACTCGATGCTTGTGAGTCCGCAATCCCCTGCAGAGCGCCTTTGAGCTTGGTCTTGAATTTCTCACCAGCGTAGCCTCTGGATCCTAAGCGATGCGGATAGATGTTCTTCTTCTGATTCGCCCGCCCCTTCTCACTTAGCTCCTATAGTTTTAGAGAAGCAATTGGATTTATAGAGAAGGGTCGAGATAAAGTATCTGTATATATATATATAGGAGAATAAACATACCCTGAAAGCTTCTGACTGGCAGGACCCCACAAAGGCATCCTAATCTGCTTGACTGATTTGGTATTTCTTGAGGTTGGGCGTCTTACCCTTCAGCACAAATTTTGTCGTCATGTCGGTTCTTGAACTTACGGTGTAGAGTGGCCATTTGGGAGAGAAGGCGCTTTTTCAACTTATCGTCATCAGGTATTTTCCAGTCCTCCTGCCAAAACAAATATACCAAGTTTGGAGTTATTCTAATATCAAATAAAAACTGGAGAAATAAAAAGATCATATATAGAGCTTACCGACAGAGTCGCACATATCTTATCCTTCATGAGATCGTCAACCTCAGACCAATCTTTTATAGTGATCGGGACATTCCTTTTGACCGAGAGACCCAACTGAGAGGAAAAACTTTTAGTATTTTGATCAATGACAGGCCTCCCAAACTTATCAAATGTCACCTTATTCCCTTGGGTATTAATCACCCGAGTCAGCTGTGTGGGCCCCCTCCCTCGTTTCTTACTCGAGCCCTGCTCACCATCACTCGAGTGAGAGGATCTCTCACTATCACCACCAGAAGACATGGTAGGAACTGCAAAATTAGAAATAACTTGAGTTAGAAACCTAAAACCTAAACCCCTAAACCCTAAATTACAAATAAACAAATAAACGCTAAACCCTAAATTATATTGATCATATTGATCATTTACAACCACAATTTGCAATAAGCATAAATATTTCATAATTTGCAATAAGCAATAAGCATGCACATTTCCAACCAACAAGCATGCACATTTCCAACCAACAAGCATGCACATTTCAACCCAAATAAATAATTTGCAATAAGCATCACTAAATTTGCAACAACAATGTCAAACCAACTAATTAACAAATGAGCAACTAATAGAAGCACTAATATGATCTAAACAATTTTGATCTAAGCAATTAACAATTAATTTGTTTCAAAATCAGCAACTAATAGAAGCACTAATATGATCCCAATTAATACAATCTAACAAGCAACTAATAAAATTAGAAAACCTAATAAATTTTCAAAACAAGCAAATAATATTCTAACACACTATTCTAACAATATTCGTCATATATCTCAATATATCACATATATCACATATACCACACAACAATATTCTAGATTTCATCGTATACCACACAACAATATATATTCCAACTAATTAAATTTTCCATATTTTAATAAATTTGAAAACCTAACCGGATTTTGGAGAGCAATGCAGCAAAGAAGAAGAGGGGCGGCCACCACCGACCAAGTACCAACGCAGAGATGTAGAGAAGCAGAGAAGAAGAGGGGTTGAGCGGCGACCAAGTACCAAGGAGGAGAGAGGCGACCACTACTCTCGGCCGGCGCCGGTGTAGGAGGGATTGAGCAGAAACCCTACACGAGAGACACTTGAACGGATCGATCGGAAATCGTAGATGACAGAGGCAAACACACTAGGGCAGAGTGAGGCGGAGTGAGGGAGAAAAGGGCAGACTGAGAGAGAGAGGCCGGGATTTGAAAGAAAAATTTATAAGTTAGAAAGTTAGATCAGTGCGAGGGAGGAGGGAAAACCCGAAATTTTGTATCGGTTCATTAGTAATAACCGATACATTATTTTTTGTGTCGGTTATTTACGATGAACCGAACCGATACAAAAAAGAATTTGTATCAGTTATTACCAAAGAACCGATACAAATTATTTTTTGTGTCGGTTATTTAAAATGAACTGATACAAATTATTTTTTGTGTCGGTTCTTTGGTAAGAACCGACACAAAAAATAATTTGTATCGGTTAATAAAAAGAACCGACACAAAAAAGAATTTGTATCAGTTATTACCAAAAAACCGATACAAATTCTTTTTTGTGTCGGTTCTTTTTATTAACCGATACAAATCCTTCTTACTACTTAAAATTATTTTCTGATGAGATTAATGTTTTTTAGTAATAAATTTATAATAAAAATACTAATTAACATGTAAAATGAACTTGCAATTTTTCTTATATAATTTTAAATTCATTTCCTTCTAAATTTAGTGATAACTTTAAAAAAAACATAAAAAGAATAAATTACATATTGAATTAAAACAAAGCTACAATAAAATAAAATAATTTGTGGATAGCTTTTGTGCGTCCCATCTTCTAGTAATGTAATGCATCCTGAAAGAAAAAAATAAACTCTTCTGAAGTACAGTTCTATCTTTTAATAATATAAATATTTTGATATTTGAAAATGATAAAAAAAAACTTACATACCAATAAAAAGTTAAATGTCAATCTTATTCTTGGACCCATTCTCCTTCGTTATGATCGCGGCGCTTGTGACTTGTTTCGCTATCCGGAATGGTTGGTGAAGATGCTATGCCTGTGGAAAATGGAGGTATCTCGTCAAAATGATCGAACGCTTCTTCGTCATCCACGTTATCGACTCCAATGATCCGTCTTTTTCCGGATAAGATATAATGTTTTGAACGATCCGCGGGGTCAATTATGTAGAACACTTGTGTGGCTTGTCTTGCAAGTATGAATGGATCGTCCTTATACCCAGCCTTACTGAAATCTACCAAAATAAAGCCATCATTGTCAACTTTAACCCCTCGACTGTTATCGACCCATTTACAACGAAATATTAAATTGTCTATAATCCATTTCCCAAATTTCTTTGGCAAACCCGTAATATGACATCGATGCATGCGAGGGTCCGGCGGCTTTACCTCTTGAAAAATCATTAGAAATGGCTACTAATGTCACTCCACTATTCTGCACAGTACTTTTTAAATCTTGACTTTTCGTGTAAAATGTGTACCCGTTGATATCGTATCCTTCGTAGGTCCTCACGATTTCTCTTGGGCCAAGAGCCAACATTCTGATGGTTTCCGAAATGCTTTCTCCTTTCGGAGCCTTCAAGACTCCACGAGTCAGCCAATCTTCGAACTTTTCTTTGTGTTTGCCAATCAACCACTTATCGGACCTCTTCGGGTTCTGTTGCCGCAACTCAGTCATATGCTCTTCAAAATATGGATAAACGTCTGTGAGGTGTTGTAGAACATGGAAATGTGCTAGCTTCATAATCTCTTTTTGGGGCAAGAATAATTTTGAACCGATTGTGCCTACACCGTGAAGTCTTCCCTCATGCCGAGATTTTTGAATGCCAACAGGTTTTAGATCCTCCAGATAATTAGTACAGTACTCAATCACCTCCTCAGCGGCATAGGATCTCAAAATGCTGCCTCAGGACGATATCGGTTTCTTACGTATTCCTTTAAAATTCTCATGTACCTCTCGAACGGATACATGTACCGCAAGAAAACTGGTCCACACATCTTAAATTCGTTAACCAGGTGGACAATCAGATGAACCATGATATCAAAAAAAGACGGCGGAAAATATATTTCGAGGTTACAGAGAGTGACAACAACCTCCTTCTGCAAATCATCTAACGTCTCTGGATCATTTACTTTGCAACAAATGGCGTTGAAGAAAAAACATAACTTCGTGATGGTCTGCCTAACACACGGTGGCAGTATGCCCCGAATTGCAACAGGAAGAAGCTGTGTCATTAAAACATGACAGTCGTGAGACTTCATACTCGTCAATTTTAATTTTTCCATTGAAACCAGGCTTTTAATGTTTGAAGAATATCCAGATGGAACTTTGACACTGTGAAGGCATTTGCATAGGCTTTTTTTTTCGTCACTCGACAACGTATGCATTGCGGGAGAAATATACCACCAGATTTTACCCTTCTCGGTCTTCTTCTCTGTGGGTTGTAGATCCTGCTGTATGTTCAACAACTGCATGTCTTTCCGAGCATTGATACCGTCCTTTGTGTTACCCGGAATATTCAACAATGTGCCGACTATGCTATCGCACACATTTTTAACAACATGCATCACATCAAGATAGTGTTGAACCTCTAAATTCTCCCAGTACGGTAAATCCCAAAATACCGACCTCTTATTTCACATAATTTTTGGATCCCCTTTCTTTCTTGCGGCCTTTTTCTTAAATTTCCCAAATTCTATCTTGATATCCCTCACTCGCGCATAAACTTCTCGACCGGTCAACGGGTATTTCACTCTCCCATTTTTGGTCTTTCCATTGAATTCTCTCTTTCTCTTTCTGTGGGCGTGATTGGCAGGAAGAAATCTACGATGAACCAAGTACACATTTTTAGAGGAGTTAGGCAGATATAGATCAACTGTCCCGTCCATACATTTCTCTTTCCATTGAATTCGTTTCGCCCATGTTATGGGTTCAGATTCGCGATCCGAATTTTCCTTCATAGACTTTTGAGTGTTTTTTTTTATAATTTTATAAATTTTAGGGTCTTTTATGTATTTTCTCTTTTTAGGGTTTGTATTTAAACAGACATCAGATCTTTTGGTAGGGTAGTTAATGTTGAGCAGTTTTTTTTATCAAAGAATTGAGAATCTGTGTGATCTCACAAGAAAAAATAAAATCCTTTTTTTTCATTAATTTCTTCGTTCTCTATTGTTTTCGTGCATCAGACTGTTTATCTCATATAGCAGAGCTGTTAGAGGAAATTTAATGTGGTAGCTGCAGTGAGATAGATTAGAGATATAATAGAGGGAAAAGACAGAAGCGTTGTAGAATGAGGGAGAAGAAAGAGAGAAGATTGTTGAATATTGTCTGCTCATTTCCTCTCACAGCTGATACAATTATAGGCTATCAGCCCTTGATTATTGCCTAAACAAAAGCACTAATAAAAATAGAAATGTAAAGCAAATCCTTAAATCCTCCCTAAATCCTGCCTGAGGCTTAGCTGTCCAGATTTCCTCTTGCTGGCTGATTTCAAATCAGACCTTAATTGCACTTTTCAATTTTAGCATCATCAGTTCATGATTGAATGCAATTGTATCTTTGTTACGTCTTGTGTAAACCTTTAGGGGCTGGTTTACTTGTGTAACAAGAGCTGAAAAAGTATTTGAAAGGATGGGTGGAAGATAGAGAGGTGAATTTTGATGTGTTGGGTTGGTGGAAGGATAATGAATTAGTATACCCGATTCTTTCTAGGATGACACGTGATATTCTTGCTATTCCCACTTCTGGCTCATCTACTTCAGGTACAGAACCTGTGGAAGATATTATTAGAGAGATCTTTCGTTCTACAGCAGACACAGAGATGTCTAAGGTCTTGGTTTTCTGCAACAATTGGTTGAGATCAGATCATAATAGTGCTGGTATGTTATCCATATATATACATTTTTTATTATAGATGTTGATATGATGTTTACACAATTTACTTGTGATTATATATATCTACCAAATTTTGAGACCCAAATTGTAGCTTCTATTAGTAAGATCTTTATAGTAGAGTATTTTTTTTGACACCTGCCATAGTCTATAAAAGGTCCTATAGCTTATTTTGGCTCATGCATTTTCTTACCTTATCGAGGTCCGAATTTTCATGATCTTTGTGGTTATTTGCTTGAAAAAAACATTGAAAAAGTGCAGAAATTTATTGAGGGATTCCGTAGTGTTTGGAAGGAGACTGGTTGCACAATAATGGCTGACGGTTGGATTGATCAAAGAAGAAGAACATTAATAAACTTTTTGGTGCAATGTCCAAAGGGAACGGTGTTCTTGAAGTCCATTGATGCAACAGAAGTATCCAAAACTATAGAAACATTGTTCAAGCTTTTAAAAGAAGTTGTGCAATTCGTTGGCCATGAAAGTGTCGTGCGCATAGTGAAGGATAATGCAAGAAATTATGTCACTGCAGGTAACTTTCTTGTATATTATTTATTTATTTTATTTGAATGTTAAAGGTAAATTCTTGCTAAATTGCCTTAATCTAGTAAATTGGAATTATTTGAATGTTATCTCCTTGGATTTGTGCAATAAACAACATTAAACATCACATTTAGACTAGCTTTTTCATAGCAGCAATTGAAATTGAAATTATTTCAAGAAATATTTTCAACTATAAAGTAAGTCACAAAAAGAAATTTGGTATTGGGTTAATATTCAACTGGTACTAATCTTGGTGCTGGTACAGTAGCAATCAAATCTGGTCAACTCTCAGTTGACTCTTTCTATTTATTTTCCTGATCCCAAGTTATTTATTTGTTTCTATTAATCTGTTAATTAAAAAATTATGCAAAAATTATAGAAAAATAATTCTCACTATATCTATGTATTGTGTAAATTTTATAAATAAATTCAAGAGGATAAAGAGATATGATTTTTTGAAATATATTGAAAACAATGCCCTTATATAAACACTCCTTATTCTAAAGATTTATGTGAAGGCATTTTTCTCATTTTTTGAAAGACTGATTTTTTTTTTTTTTGCATTATTTGTAGGTAAACTCCTTGAACGAGAATTTCCTACCCTTTATTGGTCACCTTGTGCTGCGCATTGCATAAATTTAATGCTCTCGGATATGGGAAAGTTGGTTGAAGTTGGAGCAGTAGTTGATAAGGCATCGAGTATGACCAAGTATATTTACAATCACTGTTATCCTTTACATTTGATGAGACAGTTCACTAAAGGAAGAGAAATACTCCGACCAGTACCAACCCGTTTTGCAACTAATTTCATTGCTCTACAAAGTATCTTTGCGCAAAAGGATGCATTGCATACGATGGTAACATCTAGAGAGTGGACAACATCGGCATATGCAAAAGATAAGAAGGGTAAGAAATTTAAAGAAAATGTTTTAGACCAAGAGTTTTGGAAAAATTGTGCAACAATTTGCCAAATAACAGAATCGCTAGTTCGAGTTCTTCACATAGTCGACAGTGATGAGAGACCTGCAATGGGTTATCTGTATGGTGCTATTCATGCTGCCAAGGAAGAGATTGTCCGGAGGTTTCAAAGGAAGAAAACAGTGGCGCAACCATTTTTAGAAATAATTGATAAACGTTGGGATAATCAACTCAGTAAGAACCTTCATGCTGCGGGATATTGGTTTAATCCATCCTATCAGTATAATATTACTGAACTTTCCAAACATCGGGCAACCATCTCTGGCGTGCATGATGTGATCGAAAGGTTTGCTTATGGAAAAATAGAATTACAATCTATGTTGACAGGTGAGATGAGGTTGTTTCGATCGGGCAACCATCTCTGGCGTGCATGATGTGATCGGAAGGTTTGCTTATGGAAAGATAGAATTACAATCTATGCTGACAGGTGAGATGAGGTTGTTTCGAAATGCACAAGGTGATTTTGGGAGAGCTACTGCCATTCGCAGCCGTTCTTGCTATGCGTCCAGGTAATATATAAGTTTTTGGATTAAGACATTTATGTTATTTTATCTCAGTTTACCATCTCTCTGTATCTTTGTCATAAAGTTATATGTTGATATTATGTCCAGTATTATTTAGCAACTGAACTTTTGTCATTATTTTTTTAGATGAATGGTGGATAACATATGGTAGCAGTGTACCAAATTTACAAAAGCTAGCAGTGTGCATCTTGGGTCAAACTTGTAGTTCATCCGGATGTGAGAGAAATTGGAGTGTGTTTGAGTTCATTCACTAAAAAAAAAGGAACAGGATGGAGCACCAAAGGTTGAATGATCTTGTTTATGTTCGATACAACTTGAGATTGCACCAAAGGTAAGAAATGTATTACAAGTGAAATAAAATTAAATTTTCCAACAAGAAGCTTAAAAGTTGTTCTTGAACTACAGGATATCGTTTCGCGGAAGAAATTATGATCCTATTAATTTTGAAGATTTTGTTGATAACGGCAAGTGGGTATTGGAGGATGACCCTCCATTGTTGACGGCCGATGAAATTGAGGAATTTCGCAAACAAATGGCAGGACTCACAATACAAACTACAAAAACAGTGGTAAAATTTTCATGGCTGTTATCATATGTGTTCAAAAAAGAAGAAGAAAGCATTTAGTTTAGGATTTAATAGAAGTAACATCTGATAACAAGTGGGTACTCAAGTATATACTAACCTCCCATGTAAATTTTCACATTTCATTTATATTTAGGACCAATTTGCCTTTTCATTTCTAATTAAGGGTTTTAATCATGATTTTCATTTAGACTGTTAAGCACTTATGACTTTCACTTTGTAGATGAATTTTTGAATTTGGATGAATTTGATTCCGGTGATGAGATTGAAGACCCATGCACGAACAATACAGAAAATGTCCAAGAGCAAGAAAATGAAAGTGTCAAGGAGGCTAGAGAAACCGCAGGAGATGACATAGGACATGAAGATCCTAACCATGATATTTCAGTTACCGAGTGACATTTTACTTAGCTTGAGATTTATAAGTTTAGCATTTTAATTTTGTTGCTAGTTAATTGTTTTAGCTATTAGAAGTAATCCTTATTGATTATATGATGTGAAAAAAAGCAATCTGTTCAACAATTTTTTTTAAGAAAATTTAACAATTAAAATAGAACTGTAACTTGAAAAATTAAATTATGTTTATTCTTTTTGACACCAAGTACATCAAACAACAAAATAGTTGTTTTATTCAAAATAACACCAAATTAACTAAAAAGAAAACAATTGCAACACTAAGTACATCAGTGTTGTCGTCATTGTAGGGCATTCAATAGTTGAAACCAGAATTAAGTAATTTCTCTGTAGTGATATGGTCTAACTTAATAGCCATTTCAGGCGTCATGTGGTTTTTCCAATCCCCCACAATTGCCTTTCTGAAAAAATAATCATTACCAATTCCCATATTTTTGTTGACATCGATATCTTTTAGTTGATTAAAGCTACAGAAGTCGACAATCTCATCCACTAGACCATTTTTTATCTCCTCCTCTGAGAAGGGGCATCCAATGAAGTTTGCTAGATTCATCACACCATTGAACGGATCCTTCGTCATTTTCTCGTACTTGAGGAATAAAATGTTCCCTTTCTGAAGGTTATAATAATATTCAAGCACATGATCCCAGATAGGACCAAAGGGCATTCGACCCTCACAAAATAATTTGAAGGCTTGAGTAAAAGGAAATGATTCATTCAACCATTGAAATCTTGTAAACATGTGCCAAAGGGAGACCAGAACATCCTTTGGCTCTCTACAGATGTAAACAATATTTGGACATTTTGATGCGTTGATACAGATCTCTTGGAGTATTGAGAATGGAATATGAGTTCCAAGAACTCTAGGAGAAGGAAGTGTTTCGAGATATTGTTCATCTCGTGCAGCATATTGAAATTCAATAAATGGAACACAATCATGAGGGTTGAGCTTAAGCAAAGGGTGAGATGAGAATGCATACTTGTTTCGGTGCATTATAGTAAAAGTAAGGGCCTTAAGCCAAGTGGTACCGGACTTTGGAAAACTTGCCACAATTACATCACTGGGGCGAGGCTGAAAAGCCTCCTCCATCGCCATAACGCCTGGAAGAAACTTCTCAAGTGACCAAAAACCTTTGTAATTTCGCATCGATAAGTGCCACCGTTCTTTTGGGAGTGTAAGAATTAGCTCTTTGTATTTACTATCTGCGTCTTCAATATTATCTGGTAAGGCCTCATAGGATGCACGAGCCCTTAGTATTGACTCTTCTCCATTTTCATCCTTAAGTGGATTGGAAGGATTGGAAGGATTGGAATTGAAAGTGGAATTAGTGTTAAGTGAAGGATCAGCCATATATGGGGATAAGGGAAGCTGTCGGTTTTAGTCTGTTTCAAATGAATATTGTTTTACTATACTTAGCAGCAACCCATTCATACAATTATATATATACACACGCGCGCGCAATTGTATTAATATAATTAGTTGGGTTTTGGGTATATTAATCTTTATGGTAGATCTGAAGGAACCGACAGACTGCACATGCATGCAATTAATATATATAGTAGATCTGAAGGAAATTGGTTTATTGCTCTGCTGTATTATGGGTTGTTATTGGTTTATTACGCTCCGCGCCTTGTGTATTTATTTGACGTACTAAGAGGTGGTTCTCTTGTCAAACCATAGGATGCATTAGAAAGGCAACTATAGCTAGCCTAGTAAACAGGAGGAGAGGCAGGTCGTGTCCCAGAGTTTCTCAGGGGCCAAGCATTAGGGAACCAGCTCAGGTCCAAGGTCATTTCTTTCTGATGACCAGAGAACAGGAACAAAGCACATGCAATTAATTAATATAGTAGATCTGATCTGAAGCACACAGATCAGGTCCAAGGTCATTATATTTTAACTAGCTATCTACTAAACTCAAGGTATCTACTTTTTAAACAAGTCTTAAGCAATTTTTGTTCACTTGAAATATGCATAGTTAGGGAACTATATATGTAGAAAGTTAAACTACATAGATCCATAACATATTTCATAAAAAATTAATGAATTTATTCTGGACGTGTGATTTTTTTTTATTAAAGAATATGCAATTCAATGAGAATTTTATAATTGGCAAACATGCATAAATATGATGAGATGTGATATGTGTTTTGTCCATGATTAAAGTATAATATATGTAGATATTATTGTCTGTACTATTTAATTTAATGATCTTTATATCTAAAAAATAGTAAAAAAAAAAATTTAAATATGAAATTTGATCACCATTTACATATGGAGACCATATTGAATAATTTTGATCGACTGTTGAATTTTTAAAAATGAAACATAAATTCGTAACATGTATTGGTCTGTATTTTGTTAAGTATGGAAAATATGAGCAAAGCTAGCGTGTGTTGTATTTATCAAAAAGGTTTGGAGAGCACAACTTTAAAAAATATCAGATTGACTTTAAATGACAAATCTAAATTGTTGAAACACATCTACCTCACGAGTAATGCATATATGCAAAAAATTTAAAATCTCCGAATGCGTTTAGTAAAATTTATATCGGTAAAAAATTCAATGAAAAATGAATGCATAAAATGACTTACAAAATAACTTATTAAAAGTTCATTTTTTTACCACTTGACTTTATACTAAATGACTTTAAATTTTTTGCATATACGCACATCACTCATGAAGTAAATGAATATTCAATCAGATATATTTTTGAAGTTGTCCTCACCAAACACTCTTGGTGAGCACAACACACACGCTAGTTTTGCTCACAATTATGTCAATAAGAGTTGACCTCGTAACTTTTGGGAGAGCTCTTGGGCAGCACAAAAGAGTAATTATGAGAATATAAGTGAGATTAGAATATTAGAGTTATTTAGAGTAATTTAGAGAATTTTGTGAGAATAAAAGTTTAGATTTTGTGTTGGGGAGTCATTTGACTCTTGTAAGTTTATTTTTCATATGAATGAAATTATTAGTTGGTACTTAAAACTACTAACCTTCAAAAAATTATGTCAATAAACTTATTTTTTGCTGCAATAGTTTGTACCTAATTAATTTGAAAAACATAACTAACATATTTTCAACATACGAAAATTAAAGTATTTGCATGTATGTTGTACACGTATCATATAAGAATATAATACATCAATGTGATCAGAAAAAAAAAAAAAAAAAAAAAAAGGCCTTCGATCAGCCCAGGAAATAATATAGGGTGAATCGACCTCTATTTTGGGTGTAGTGATTCTAAAATAATTAAAAATTGTTACATACTATTTGAAGGTATCATGTGGGTATAGGAAAAAAAAAAGCATCGATCTTTCAATTTTATTTAAACCATAACCTCTATTATACAAATTTATTACAAAAGCAAGTCATTTTTAAATCTAGAATTCTATTTTATTAGTATGTCCATACAATATAGTAATCAAAACATATATTTTTCCTCGACCGTAGAACATATGATAAATAAATAAATTTAAATAATAAATTAATTAATAAATATATAAGACCGTAGTATAGTTAATAATTCTTAATCTGAACCTTTAAACAGCTGCGTATGGAAGATTGTCGTTCAAATGTGTGGTTAATTATATTAAGAAAAAAAATAAAATGAATGTGCTAGTGTTCGACAGTAAATTAAGACAAGACATGTATTCTCTTACATGCTTTTTTGTGTGATTTGTTTGGTTGAACATCATATAATATGCATGACTCGATCATTGGTTTAAAATACTCTTTAATTTCTTCCCAAGTTGTCGCTATATTAACTACAAAATAATGAAAACAAGTTATGTAATTACTTTTACTCTAGCTCTATAGTCAGCATAATTATATTAATTAAGATATAATGAAAAAAGTTTTATAATTTCATGTATTATCTATAGTAAGCATATATAACTCCATGAAAATAAATCACATATATATTTTTCTTTTGAAAAAGAAAAAAAAAATAACTAAGAGAGAATTATAGATAAGTCATTCAAGAAAACTTATGTTATCTTGATATTTTTTTCTTTTGATAAAATTAACATGACTCTCAATTTTTGCCGAAATTTCAAATATGTATTGTTAGTTTATTTTCATAAAACACTTATTTTTTATTTATTTAATCTAAATTTATTTTTTTTTTCATTTGAGAAAAATGAACCGGCTCTCAAGTTCTGCCAAAGTTGAAATATGAATTATTTGTTTATTTTCATAAAACATTTACTTAATTTTTTATTTATCTAAATTTCTAAACTTAAAATGTTATACTGAAAAACATATTTACTATTTAAATGAAGATAAAAAATTACTTTCCTGACTGCAAGCAAAAACATATTATGTAAAAATTTAAAAAGTTATTTTTTCTCCTACATTTCTTTCAGTCGGTTGGCGTGTTCTTTTCTCCATGCTCCTATTTCAACAAAAGACAATATATAGCACAACCACTATTCATAAACATCTTATCTCGCGCATTTACAATGGTGGATAATCTACGCTGAGTCGACCTGACATTAACATTAATGCTAGGTGTAATTCCAAAGCAGTCTCCAACAATTCAATCCAATAATTTCTCAAGTTATAAAACCTTACTAAACTAGCCCTTTATGAGAACATTATATATATTCCAATAGACTATAATTTCAAATCTGATCTTATTATATATAGTGATCTCAAATTTCACTTTGCCGGCTAGCTAGTGATGTAGTCTTAACGAGTGTCGTATTAGAATTAGATCTTGTATGAGTCTATTGAGAAAGATTTTGATAATTAAAGTATGGCAAACAATTAATATTGTGTTTTTAAATTAAGACAAATGCTATCAATATTAATAAATAAATAAAATGTACGAAATTATCAACATATGATTTTCCCAATATAGTAATTAGATTTATATATTAAATTGAAGAGAATTTTTTTTATGCCACTCCAAAACATGAAATTAGTTATTTCACTAGTGGAAAAAGTACTATTAGTGTCGGTTATGAAGGCATATGAGTGTCGGACATCGGGGCGACACTGATCCAGGCGACACAAATTCCGGGACTAATTAGTGTCGGTTATACAACCGATATAGAATCCAACAATTAGTACCGGTTATAAAGTGTAACCGATACAAAGTTAGAATTTCCGATCCGGGAAAAATAATTTATAACTTATTTGTATCGGTTATTAACTAAGAACCGATACAAAATATCTTTTTGTATCGGTTATTATGTAAGAACTGACACTAAGTGATATTTTTGTATCGGGTATTTAGTAAGAACCGACACTAAGATTTATTTTGTATTGGTATTGGGTTAATATTCAACTGGTACTAATCTTGCTGCCGGTACAGTAGCAATCAAATCTGGTCAACTCTCAGTTGACTCTTTCTATTTATTTTCCTGATCCCAAGTTATTTATTTGTTTCTATTAATCTGTTAAATAAAAAATTATGCAAAAATTATAGAAAAATAATTCTCACTATATCTATGTATTGTGTAAATTTTATAAATAAATTCAAGAGGATAAAGAGATATGATTTTTTGAAATATATTGACAACAATGCCCTTATATAAACACTCCTTATTCTAAAGATTTATGTGAAGGCATTTTTCTCATTTTTTGAAAGACTGAATTTTTTTTTTTTTGCATTATTTGTAGGTAAACTCCTTGAACGAGAATTTCCTACCCTTTATTGGTCACCTTGTGCTGCGCATTGCATAAATTTAATGCTCTCGGATATGGGAAAGTTGGTTGAAGTTGGAGCAGTAGTTGATAAGGCATCGAGTATGACCAAGTATATTTACAATGACTGTTATCCTTTACATTTGATGAGACAGTTCACTAAAGGAAGAGAAATACTCCGACCAGTACCAACCCGTTTTGCAACTAATTTCATTGCTCTACAAAGTATCTTTGCGCAAAAGGATGCATTGCATACGATGGTAACATCTAGAGAGTGGACAACATCGGTATATGCAAAAGATAAGAAGGGTATGAAATTGAAAGAAAATGTTTTAGACCAAGAGTTTTGGAAAAATTGTGCAACAATTTGCCAAATAACAGAACCGCTAGTTCGAGTCCTTCACATAGTCGACAGTGATGAGAGACCTGCAATGGGTTATCTGTATGGTGCTATTCATGCTGCCAAGGAAGAGATTGTCCGGAGGTTTCAAAGGAAGAAAACAGTGGCGCAACCATTTTTAGAAATAATTGATAAACGTTGGGATAATCAACTCAGTAAGAACCTTCATGCTGCGGGATATTGGTTTAATCCATCCTATCAGTATAATATTACTGAACTTTCCAAACATCGGGCAACCATCTCTGGCGTGCATGATGTGATCGAAAGGTTTGCTTATGGAAAAATAGAATTACAATCTATGCTGACAGGTGAGATGAGGTTGTTTCGATCGGGCAACCATCTCTGGCGTGCATGATGTGATCGAAAGGTTTGCTTATGGAAAGATAGAATTACAATCTATGCTGACAGGTGAGATGAGGTTGTTTCGAAATGCAGAAGGTGATTTTGGGAGAGCTACTGCCATTCGCAGCCGTTCTGTTATGCCTCCAGGTAATATATAAGTTTTTGGATTAAGACATTTATGTTATTTTATCTCAGTTTACCATCTCTCTGTATCTTTGTCATAAAGTTATATGTTGATATTATGTCGAGTATTATTTAGCAACTGAACTTTTGTCATTATTTTTTGTAGATGAATGGTGGATAACATATGGTAACAGTGTACCAAATTTACAAAAGCTAGCAGTGCGCATCTTGGGTCAAACTTGTAGTTCATCCGGATGTGAGAGAAATTGGAGTGTGTTTGAGTTCATTCACTAAAAAAAAAGGAACAGGATGGAGCACCAAAGGTTGAATGATCTTGTTTATGCTCGATACAACTTGAGATTGCACCAAAGGTAAGAAATGTATTACAAGTGAAATAAAATTAAATTTTCCAACAAGAAGCTTAAAAGTTGTTCTTGAACTACAGGATATCGTTTCGCGGAAGAAATTATGATCCTATTAATTTTGAAGATTTTGTTGAAAGGCTGTTAAGCACTTATGAGTTTCACTTTGTAGATGAATTTTTGAATTTGGATGAATTTGATTCCGGTGATGAGATTGAAGACCCATGCACGAACAATACAGAAAATGTCCAAGAGCAAGAAAATGAAAGTGTCAAGGAGGCTAGAGAAACCGCAGGAGATGACATAGGACATGAAGATCCTAACCATGATATTTCAGTTACCGAGTGACATTTTACTGAGCTTTAGATTTATAAGTTTAGCATTTTAATTTTGTTGCTAGTTAATTGTCTTAGCTATTAGAAGTATTAATTTTTTTTATTTTGTGTTATGAGACTACTTGCGACATATTATGTGTCAACTGTCAAGTATATCTGATAATCAGATGTTGGATTTCTATTATGTTGTTGATTTTCTATTTTCTCTATGATTTTTGACATGTACTATTTCTTAGAATTGTCTATTTTATGGAATCATATATATACTCTCATTGTATATAACCAGTTTGGCTTTCAGATAATAACTTATATATATTTTAAAAAACCGGCAATTGAACCAGGTTGAACCACCGGTTCGACCAATTAACCATTGAACCGAAGCTTTTGCGGTTTGATGTCCGGTTCGGTTCTGATAACATTGGGAGAAAGAGATATTGTTGGTTGTTCTGTAACCACTAAAAAAAGAAGAAGCATCATAGTTGTTGTTTTCACTTGAACAAGCATTTTTGCCTTGGGCATATGGACTGTTAATTTTCTGTCCTGGAAAATTTCACATTACAGTATTATTTTATAATGAATGCCATAAAAGTAAGAGAATAATAGGTTAAAACAAACCTTATCATAAATGAGATCGAGCAGCGGGTTGCGATCTTTCTCTCTGTTTTAAACTTAGCAGCGGCTGCTCTATCTCTCTCTCTTTCTCTCCCCCTCTCTTTTTCTTAAAAAAAAAAAAAAAAATTGGCAGAGGAATCTCTCTGTTTTTTAGTAAGTATCGTAGCCAGATTATTAAAAAAAATGGGAGAGAGAGAGAGACTATCGTATCTACAAAATGGTAAAGAGGCATAAACGGTCCAAATTGTGTTGATAATTTCTCACTTTTTGAAAGCTCGGCAGGGGCTGCCTAATCTTAACTTCACAGGGCATTATTTGATCCATAATAAGGCCCGCTTGTTCCATTTTTTACAATTATCAAAAGGCCCATACAATTCTAATTCAACAATCCCAATTCTGTTACTTTTAAGCCCACCGATCAAGTCTATACGGCCCGGATTGAATCAATACTTTTGGATTTTGACATAAATAACTAACTACATATTTTATCCGTAATGTAACTTATATTTTAGATTTGTTTGTTGTTTATTAAGAAGTGTTTATATTTCATGATAAAAATATTAAACGCTAATTACTCATGAATAATTCACTTTTAATTAGCGTTTAATTCTTTTTTTTTTTTTTTTTTACATTTCCGAACCAAACAAATAAAACACCAAAAAATGTATTACATCTTATTGGCGAATAAAACACAAATTATGAATTATTCGGGAATAAAATAGATTTTTTTTTGCTTCCTTGTGGTACGAATCATTAATCCCGAATTATTCTTGAATCAAAAAAAAAATTACCTTGCTGAATCAAACCTGAACTATTCATTTGTCACTATTTGTTTCTATAAATAAAAGAGTGCGGTACGTATAATTGGCTTCACAGTTAGCGCAACAGAAAATATCTTGTTTTTTATTTTCTATTTCTCCGGTCCATTAACAATTAGTCAATTATGGTGCAGGGTATTTAATGACATCGCATTAAATTCGAATTTATGTTTGGGCTGAACAATCAAATGAGAGAAATTTGGTATTGGGTTAATATTCAACTGGTACTAATCTTGGTGCTGGTACAGTAGCAATCAAATCTGGTCAACTCTCAGTTGACTCTTTCTATTTATTTTCCTGATCCCAAGTTATTTATTTGTTTCTATTAATCTGTTAATTAAAAAATTATGCAAAAATTATAGAAAAATAATTCTCACTATATCTATGTATTGTGTAAATTTTATAAATAAATTCAAGAGGATAACGAGATATGATTTTTTGAAATATATTGACAACAATGCCCTCATATAAACACTCCTTATTCTAAAGATTTATGTGAAGACATTTTTCTCATTTTTTGAAAGACTGATTTTTTTTTTGGAATTATTTGTAGGTAAACTCCTTGAACGAGAATTTCCTACCCTTTATTGGTCACCTTGTGCTGCGCATTGCATAAATTTCATGCTCTCGGATATGGGAAAGTTGGTTGAAGTTGGAGCAGTAGTTGATAAGGCATCGAGTATGACCAAGTATATTTACAATGACTGTTATCCTTTACATTTGATGAGACAGTTCACTAAAGGAAGAGAAATACTCCGACCAGTACCAACCCGTTTTGCAACTAATTTCATTGCTCTACAAAGTATCTTTGCGCAAAAGGATGCATTGCATACGATGGTAACATCTAGAGAGTGGACAACATCGGCATATGCAAAAGATAAGAAGGGTAAGAAATTTAAAGAAAATGTTTTAGACCAAGAGTTTTGGAAAAATTGTGCAACAATTTGCCAAATAACAGAACCGCTAGTTCGAGTTCTTCACATAGTCGACAGTGATGAGAGACCTGCAATGGGTTATCTGTATGGTGCTATTCATGCTGCCAAGGAAGAGATTGTCCGGAGGTTTCAAAGGAAGAAAACAGTGGCGCAACCATTTTTAGAAATAATTGATAAACATTGGGATAATCAACTCAGTAAGAACCTTCATGCTGCGGGATATTGGTTTAATCCATCCTATCAGTATAATATTACTGAACTTTCCAAACATCGGGCAACCATCTCTGGCGTGCATGATGTGATCGAAAGGTTTGCTTATGGAAAAATAGAATTACAATCTATGCCGACAGGTGAGATGAGGTTGTTTCGATCGGGCAACCATCTCTGGCGTGCATGATGTGATCAGAAGGTTTGCTTATGGAAAGATAGAATTACAATCTATGCTGACAGGTGAGATGAGGTTGTTTCGAAATGCAGAAGGTGATTTTGGGAGAGCTACTGCCATTCGCAGCCGTTCTGTTATGCCTCCAGGTAATATATAAGTTTTTGGATTAAGACATTTATGTTATTTTATCTCAGTTTACCATCTCTCTGTATCTTTGTCATAAAGTTATATGTTGATATTATGTCGAGTGTTATTTAGCAACTGAACTTTTGTCATTATTTTTTTAGATGAATGGTGGATAACATATGGTAGCAGTGTACCAAATTTACAAAAGCTAGCAGTGCGCATCTTGGGTCAAACTTGTAGTTCATCCGGATGTGAGAGAAATTGGAGTGTGTTTGAGTTCATTCACTCAAAAAAAAGGAACAGGATGGAGCACCAAAGGTTGAATGATCTTGTTTATGTTCGATACAACTTGAGATTGCACCAAAGGTAAGAAATGTATTACAAGTGAAATAAAATTAAATTTTCCAACAAGAAGCTTAAAAGTTGTTCTTGAACTACAGGATATCGTTTCGCGGAAGAAATTATGATCCTATTAATTTTGAAGATTTTGTTGATAACGGCAAGTGGGTATTGGAGGATGACCCTCCATTGTTGACGGCCGATGAAATTGAGGAATTTCGGAAACAAATGGCAGGACTCACAATACAAACTAACGAAAACAGTGGTAAAATTTTCATGGCTGTTATCATATATGTGCAAAAAAGAAGAAGAAAGCATTTAGTTTAGGATTTAATAGAAGTAACATCTGATAACAAGTGGGTACTCAAGTATATACTAACCTCCCATGTAAATTTTCACATTTCATTTATATTTAGGACCAATTTTCCTTTTCATTTCTAATTAAGGGTTTTAATCATGATTTTCATTTAGACTGTTAAGCACTTATGAGTTTCACTTTGTAGATGAATTTTTGAATTTGGATGAATTTGATTCCGGTGATGAGATTGAAGACCCATGCACGAACAATACAGAAAATGTCCAAGAGCAAGAAAATGAAAGTGTCATGGAGGCTAGAGAAACCGCAGGAGATGACATAGGACATGAAGATCCTAACCATGATATTTCAGTTACCGAGTGACATTTTACTTAGCTTTAGATTTATAAGTTTACCATTTTAATTTTGTTGCTAGTTAATTGTCTTAGCTATTAGAAGTATTAATTTTTTTTTATTTTGTGTTATGAGACTACTTGCGACATATTATGTGTCAACTGTCAAGTATATCTGATAATCAGATGTTAGATTTCTATTATGTTGTTGATTTTCTATTTTCTCTATGATTTTTGACATGTACTATTTGTTAGAATTGTCTATTTTATGGAATCATATATATACTCTCATTGTATATAACCAGTTTGGCTTTCAGATAATAACTTATATATATTTTAAAAAACCAACAATTGAACCGGTTGAACCACCGGTTCGACCAATTAACCATTGAACCGAAGCTTTTGCGGTTTGATGTCCGGTTCGGTTCTGATAACATTGGGAGAAAGAGATATTGTTGGTTGTTCTGTAACCACTAAAAAAAGAAGAAGCATCATAGTTGTTGTTTTCACTTGAACAAGCATTTTTGCCTTGGGCATATGGACTGTTAATTTTCTGTCCTGGAAAATTTCACATTACAGTATTATTTTATAATGAATGCCATAAAAGTAAGAGAATAATAGGTTAAAACAAACCTTATCATAAATCTTATCATAAATGAGATCGAGCAGCGGGTTGTGATCTTTCTCTCTGTTTTAAACTTAGCAGCGGCTGCTCTATCTCTCTCTCTTTCTCTCCCCCTCTCTTTTTCTAAAAAAAAAAAAAAATTGGCAGAGGAATCTCTCTGTTTTTTAGTAAGTATCGTAGCCAGATTATTAAAAAAAATGGGAGAGAGAGAGAGAGACCATCGTATCTACAAAATGGTAAAGAGGCATAAACGGTCCAAATTGTGTTGATAATTTCTCACTTTTTGAAAGCTCAGCAGGGGCTGCCTAATCTTAACTTCACAGGGCATTATTTGATCCATAATAAGGCCCGCTTGTTCCATTTTTTACAATTATCAAAAGGCCCATACGATTCTAATTCAACAATCCCAATTCTGTTACTTTTAAGCCCACCGATCAAGTCTATACGGCCCGGATTGAATCAATACTTTTGGATTTTGACATAAATAACTAACTACATATTTTATCCGTAATGTAACTTATATTTTAGATTTGTTTGTTGTTTATTAAGAAGTGTTTATATTTCATGATAAAAATATTAAACGCTAATTACTCATGAATAATTCACTTTTAATTAGCGTTTAATTCTTTTTTTTTTTTTTTACATTTCCGAACCAAACAAATAAAACACCAAAAAATGTATTACATCTTATTGGCGAATAAAACACAAATTATGAATTATTCGCGAATAAAATAGATTTTTTTTTGCTTCCTTGTGGTACGAATCATTAATCCCGAATTATTCTTGAATCACAAAAAAAAAAATCACCTTGCTAAATCAAACTTGAACTATTCATTTGTCACTATTTGTTTCTATAAATAAAAGAGTGCGGTACGTATAATCGGCTTCACAGTTAGCGCAACAGAAAATATCTTGTTTTTTATTTTCTATTTCTCCGGTCCATTAACAATTAGTCAATTATGGTGCAGGGTATTTAATGACATCGCATTAAATTCGAATATATGTTTGGGCTGAACCATTTGATTTGCATTAAAGTTGGTATACAAAATTAAAATTATAAATAGTATTGAAATTTAAATCGAATATGCAAATCTCGAGACATATCAAATGATTCATATTGAACATTAATTTAAATTTGATATGAGGCTAATGAAAACAATTTTGCCCCTTAACAATAAATATTAATTAGTGTCTGGATCCATTTATCCAGTCCCTTGCGTCCTTTACTAGTACTACTGGAAGGGTCCTGATTCCTCTAAAGTAACTCAAAATTTTAATTTATTGACAAATTTTCTTTACCGTAAGATAATTAAACAAATATTAATGCAAATGTGCTTCTTTATTTTTTCCCGTACAAATAATTGTTACCAACTGTTTGTTACTTGTTGGGTGGTATATAAAAATGTTTCATGTACATCTTTGTGTTTCTTTTAACCGATTATATTACGGACCTGTTCGGTAGGCCATTGAAAATAGGTATAGGCACATGAATTGAACTGAAAATTATTGTTCACATGAGTGAACTGAATTTTTTTTTCTCACGTGAACAGTGAGGAAGCCAAATAGACCTTACATGTGTTTAACACAATTTAATGCAGATTATTAGGTAAAGAAAAGCGATGAAGTTATGAACATATTATCATTTGGATCTTCTGAAGAGTAAAATTAACATTATTTTGATCATTTAATACCTAATTAATATTCGGTACATAGGGAAAAAAAATTGTACACGTTTTCCACTTCAAAATTTTGCATGAGAGGGATCCAGTTACATCATTTTATGGTGACACATCTTAACACCGTATGTTTATAAGACATTATTGCAACATCAAAATCTAAATAGTCGATCCGAACCATTCAACATGATCTCTATAATAAAATGTGCTTGACCAAATATGACACATCTATATAATAAAATGTTTTTCAATGGTCTAGAATTGTATGAAACTAATAATTTTTACACATCTTAATACATACTAAATTTTTTTGAAAAAAATGTAAATTTGTTCTCCAAGAACATTTTAATATGAAGATCATGTTGAACAGTTCGAGTCGACTGTTTAGATTTTAAATCTGCAAAAATGACATATAAACATATGGTGTCAAGATCCGGCACTATTAAATGGTGTAATTGGATCCTCCTCAATTTGCATATTACATCATGAAAAGAAGTAATCCTTATGGATTATATGATGTGAAAAAAAGCAATCTGTTCAAAATAGTTGACACCAAGTACATCAAACAACAAAATAGTTGTTTTATTCAAAATAACACCAAATTAACTAAAAAGAAAACAATTGCAACACGAAGTACATCAGTGTTGTCGTCATTGTAGGGCACTCAATAGTTGAAACCAGAATTAAGTAATTTCTCTGTAGTGATATGGTCTAACTTAATAGCCATTTCAGGCGTCATGTGGTTTTTCCAATCCCCCACAATTGCCTTTCTGAAAAAAATATCATTTTGTACATTACCAATTCCCATATTTTTGTTGACATCGATATCTTTTAGTTGATTAAAGCTACAGAAGTCGACAATCTCATCCACTAGACCATTTTTTATCTCCTCCTCTGAGAAGGGGCATCCAATGAAGTTTGCTAGATTCATCACACCATTGAACGGATCCTTCGTCATTTTCTCGTACTTGAGGAATAAAATGTTCCCTTTCTGAAGGTTATAATAATATTCAAGCACATGATCCCAGATAGGACCAAAGGGCATTCGACCCTCACAAAATAATTTGAAGGCTTGAGTAAAAGGAAATGATTCATTCAACCATTGAAATCTTGTAAACATGTGCCAAAAGGAGACCAGAACATCCTTTGGCTCTCTACAGATGTAAACAATATTTGGACATTTTGATGCGTTGATACAGATCTCTTGGAGTATTGAGAATGGAATATGAGTTCCAAGAACTCTAGGAGAAGGAAGTGTTTCGAGATATTGTTCATCTCGTGCAGCATATTGAAATTCAATAAATGGAACACAATCATGAGGGTTGAGCTTAAGCAAAGGGTGAGATGAGAATGCATACTTGTTTCGGTGCATTATAGTAAAAGTAAGGGCCTTAAGCCAAGTGGTACCGGACTTTGGAAAACTTGCCACAATTACATCACTGGGGCGAGGCTGAAAAGCCTCCTCCATCGCCATAACGCCTGGAAGAAACTTCTCAAGTGACCAAAAACCTTTGTAATTTCGCATCGGAGATAAGTGCCACTGTTCTTTTGGGAGTGTAAGAATTAGCTCTTTGTATTTACTATCTGCGTCTTCAATATTCATTGGTAAGGCATTAGAGGATGCACGAGCCCTTAGTATTGACTCTTCTCCATTTTCATCCTTAAGTGGATTGGAAGGATTGGAAGGATTGGAATTGAAAGTGGAATTAGTGTTAAGTGAAGGATCAGCCATCTATGGGGATAAGGGAAGCTGTCGGTTTTAGTCTGTTTCAAATGAATATTGTTTTACTATACTTAGCAGCAACCCATTCATACAATTATATATATACACACGCGCGCGCAATTGTATTAATATAATTAGTTGGGTTTTGGGTATATTAATCTTTATGGTAGATCTGAAGGAACCGACAGACTGCACATGCATGCAATTAATATATATAGTAGATCTGAAGGAAATTGGTTTATTGCTCTGCTGTATTATGGGTTGTTATTGGTTTATTACGCTCCGCGCCTTGTGTATTTATTTGACGTACTAAGAGGTGGTTCTCTTGTCAAACCATAGGATGCAATTAGAAAGGCAACTATAGCTAGCCTAGTAAACAGGAGGAGAGGCAGGTCGTGTCCCAGAGTTTCTCAGGGGCCAAGCATTAGGGAACCAGCTCAGGTCCAAGGTCATTTCTTTCTGATGACCAGAGAACAGGAACAAAGCACATGCAATTAATTAATATAGTAGATCTGATCTGAAGCACACAGATCAGGTCCAAGGTCATTATATTTTAACTAGCTATCTACTAAACTCAAGGTATCTACTTTTTAAACAAGTCTTAAGTCATTTTTGTTCACTTGAAATATGCATAGTTATGGAACTATATATGTAGAAAGTTAAACTACATAGATCCATAACATATTTCATAAAAAATTAATGAATTTATTCTGGACGTGTGATTTTTTTTTATTAAAGAATATGCAATTCAATGAGAATTTTATAATTGGCAAACATGCATAAATATGATGAGATGTGATATGTGTTTTGTCCATGATTAAAGTATAATATATGTATATATTATTGTCTGTACTATTTAATTTAATGATCTTTATATCTAAAAAATAGTAAAAAAAAAAATTAATATGAAATTTGATCACCATTTACATATGGAGACCATATTGAATAATTTTGATCGACTGTTGAATTTTTAAAAATGAAACATAAATTCGTAACATGTATCGGTCTGTATTTTGTTGAGTATGGAAAATATGAGCAAAGCTAGTGTGTGTTGTATTTATTAAAAAGGTTTGGAGAGCACAACTTTAAAAAATATCAGATTGACTTTAAATGACAAATCTAAATTGTTGAAACACATCTACTTCACGAGTAATGCATGTATGCAAAAAATTTAAAATCTTCGAATGCGTTTAGTAAAATTTATATCGATAAAAAATTCAATGAAAAATGAATGCATAAAATGACTTACAAAATAACTTATTAAAAATTCATTTTTTTACCACTTGACTTTATACTAAATGACTTTAAATTTTTTGCATATACGCACATCACTCATGAAGTAAATGAATATTCAATCAGATATATTTTTGAAGTTGTACTCACCAAACACTCTTGGTGAGCACAACACACACGCTAGTTTTGCTCACAATTATGTCAATAAGAGTTGACCTCGTAACTTTTGGGAGAGCTCTTGGGCAGCGCAAAAGAAAGGGGATTTTAATACCCTAGCAACCGCCACCACCATTCCTCCTACTCACTCCTCTTTTCCCCTCTAAGCTATTCCTTTCATTATTCTAGATCTCACCTCCGATATAGTTCCTCCCATCTCTCACGGCTCTACTTTCTTTAGTGGAGAGAAAAATGAGAGAGGGGAGGGATCATAGCCGAGCGGAGCTGAGAGTGCATTGTCATCAGAGCTCGGAGTATTGAGTCTCTACGTTATCTCGATCAGAGCACGGGTGAGTAGATCCAAACGTTAGAGCATGGCGGTGGTCAAAATAACGGATCCGGTCGTAGAGAGCTATGTAAAGTTTAAGATAATAGAGTAATTATGAGAATATAAGTGAGATTAGAATATTAGAGTTATTTAGAGTAATGTAGAGAATTTTGTGAGAATAAAAGTTTAGATTTTGTGTTGGGAGTCATTTGACTCTTGTAAGTTTATTTTTCAAATGAATGAAATTATTAGTTGGTACTTAAAACTACTAACCTTCAAAAAATTATGTCAATAAACTTATTTTTTGCTGCAATAGTTTGTACCTAATTAATTTGAAAAACATAATTAACAAATTTCAACATAGGAAAATTAAAGTATTTGCATGTATGTTGTACACGTATCAGATAAAAATATAATACATCAACGTGATCAGAAAAAAAAAAAAAAAAAAAAAAAGCCTTCGATCAGCCCAGGAAATAATATAGGGTGAATCGACCTCTATTTTGGGTGTAGTGATTCTAAAATAATTAAAAATTGTTACATACTATTTGAAGGTATCATGTGGGTATAGGAAAAATAAAAGCATCGATCTTTCAATTTTATTTGCACCATAACCTCTATTATACAAATTTATTACAAAAGCAAGTCATTTTTAAATCTAGAATTCTATTTTATTAGTATGTCCATACAATATAGTAATAAAAACATATATTTTTCCTCGACCATAGAACATATGATAAATAAATAAATTTAAATAATAAATTAATTAATAAATATATAAGACCGTAGTATAGTTATTAATTCTTAATCTGAACCTTTAAACGGCTGCGTATGGAAGATTGTCGTTCAAATGTGTGGTTAATTATATTAAGAAAAAAAATAAAATGAATGTGCTAGTGTTCGACAGTAAATTAAGACTAGACATATATTCTCTTACATGCTTTATTTTGTGATTTGTTTGGTTGAACATCATATAATATGCATGACTCGATCATTGGTTTAAAATACTCTTTAATTTCTTCCCAAGTTGTTGCTATATTAACTACAAAATAATGAAAACAAGTTATGTAATTACTTTTACTCTAGCTCTATAGTCAGCATAATTATATTAATTAAGATATAATGAAAAAAGTTTTATAATTTCATGTATTATCTATAGTAAGCATATATAACTCTATGAAAATAAATCACATATATATTTTTCTTTTGAAAAAGAAAAAAAAAATAACTAAGAGAGAATTATATATAAGTCATTGAAGAAAACTTATGTTATCTTGATATTTTTTTCTGTTGATAAAATTAACATGACTCTCAATTTTTGCCGAAATTTCAAATATGTATTGTTAGTTTATTTTCATAAAACACTTATTTTTTATTTATTTAATCTAAATTAATTTTTTTTTCATTTGAGAAAAATGAACCGGCTCTCAAGTTCTGCCAAAGTTGAAATATGAATTATTTGTTTATTTTCATAAAACATTTACTTAATTTTTTATTTATCTAAATTTCTAAACTTAAAATGTTATACTGAAAAACTTATTTACTATTTAAATGAAGATAAAAAATTACTTTCCTGACTGCAAGCAAAAACATATTATGTAAAAATTTAAAAAGCATTTTTTCTCCTACCTTTCTTTCAGTCGGTTGGCGTGTTCTTTTCTCCATGCTCCTATTTCAACAAAAGACAATATATAGCACAACCACTATTCATAAACATCTTATCTCGCGCATTTACAATGGTGGATAATCTACGCTAAGTCGACCTGACATTAACATTAATGCTAGGTGTAATTCCAAAGCAGTCTCCAACAATTCCATCCAATAATTTCTCAAGTTATAAAACCTTACTAAACTATCCCTTTATGAGAACATTATATATATTCCAATAGACTATAATTTCAAATCTGATCTTATTATATATAGTGATCTCAAATTTCACTTTGCCGGCTAGCTAGTGATGTAGTCTTAACGAGTGTCGTATTAGAATTAGATCTTGTATGAGTCTATTGAGAGAGATTTTGATAATTAAAGTATGGCAAACAATTAATATTGAGTTTTTAAATTAAGACAAATTCTATCAATATTAATAAATAAAATGTACGAAATTATCAACATATGATTTTCCCAATATAGTAATTAGATTTATATATTAAATTAAAGAGAATTTTTTTTATGCCACTCCAAAACATGAAATTAGTTATTTGCCACTCTAAAATCATTAAATTTATGAAATTGCCATAATTATACATTTAATATACATATTTGATTAAAATTATTCTGAAAAGTATTGTATAAAAAATGTATTTTGATAATTAATTAACCATATATAATAATTTTGTGGATGAAATTCAATAGCAGCAAGTCAAATTAAGTTGAATTTGTCATATATAGATAAACCTAGTCTAAAGTTCGGTGTAATATATATCTAACATGGCATTTTGTTATATAGACAACTAGAATCGAAAATTGAAAGACAATTCGGTGCGTGAGCTGTCTGTGTGTGTGTTTCTGCTAAACTTGAATGCATCCAAACCAATACCAATGATATATTGATATGTCACTTCAATTGGACAGTTTGGATCCGTCACAGAGTCCGTGCAATCATTGAAGAGAGGCATGCTCTATTATTTTATTAATTGTTCTGGTATCCGAGTCTGAGTCTGAATCTGAGTCTGTCTCAACTCCAAAATGTTCGAATCTGTTATCACAGCCTCAGCATGCAGCAGTTGCTGTTGTTATCTAACAAGAATTTTAAATTGTGTTACTGGACATATATATCACTATTTAGGAGCCATGCAAAAATTTTAGTTTATCAATCTCATTATTATGCAAAAATTTATAGTACTGCTGCGACTATTTTTGAAAAATAAAAATAAATGAAGGTCGTATTAAAACAGTTTAGAAAATAGGATGGAGGTCAAATTTAAGTATTTATTTTAGAAATTAAAAAATTTTCATCGTCGACCTTTCATTTTGTAATCAATTTGACTTAGATTGGACTAGAGCTAATAAAGTTGACTTGATAGGACTAGAACTAAAAAGGTTGGTTTCACAATTTTGTTAACGCTAGAAAGGAAGTTTAATTAAATTCATCAACAAATGAAACGTTTAAAACTATAAAAAAGAAGTACAATAAAAAATCAGTTTTATCAACAAATCGCTTCATTGATCTCTGTTTAACGGTGCATATCTTTCTTGCCCCTAATTTATGTGGTATTATTAGAATCAAGTGGCGCAAGTAATTTCATACTGGTTCGAACTTTTTTTTCAATAAAAATAAAAAAATTAAGTATCTTATTGTTTAATATGAATAGAGAAAAATTCATCAGATTATACTGACTCAAACTTGTTATCCTTCAAAACAGGGACAAGGTATGCTCACCTTTTGCAAATATATCAAAATATGAGGACCTGTACTTGAAACGAGAAGAATTTCCGAATGGAGTGATATATATGTTGCAGAGGGTCCAAGACAATTTTTTTTTTTTAAACTTTGGATCATTCAATGGATGGGCACGCATAAACTCTGAAATAAACAGCGTATTAAAATTCGGTTCATTTAGCCGAATATTCGTATTTGATTGTAATCCGGATAGAAAATTTGTATTCGGTCAAATATTCGATTCTGCATATTCGGCTACATATTCTATCGCATAATAGACTGCATATCTGCATATTCACCTCATATTCGATTTATATTGATAATTTTTTCTAAATCTGAAATCCATCAAAACCTCAAAGAGTATTTGTTGGAAACTCAATTTACATACAATGAAATGGCAAACGAAATCACACAAAATTATGGTACCATAGCATATCAGTTTGTAGTTGCACAAACATTAACCAGGACATATTACAAAATTCGTTCACATGATACTAATTGTTTCAATTAAAATAATGTTATTCTTTGCTAATGCCTCTGTGTAATTTTGGATCAATTGTAATTTCATATGATATGTTTAATGTCTCTGATGCTCAAATAGTCTGCATGATATAACTCTGCATATAAATTATAGCTTTGCCTTTGATGTGCCTATGATGTAAAATCAATTATTTAGTTGAAACTTCTTTAATTTATATACAAATTAATATGAATTCTCATTTTAAAATCCGCATATATAAATCCGAATAAAAATTCAAATATGCAGCCGCATACCGTATATACGGTATGTGTAGCCTTCTACATACAGCATGAGAACCGAATATTAAAACACTGCAAATATTTTTATGATTTATATTTATGAACGAAGAGAAGAAGATGCTCCGAACTAGAATTTGGGAACAAAGATGTATAGTCGGCAAGGCTTGAGTTTTATTAATGGAGAGTTTTCTGATGAAGGCAAGGAGAGTTGCGGGCCGGTAGGGGGGAGGAAATGAGCGCGCACTATGAATTCAGCCCCTCCGAAGATGAGGTAATTATAAAACAGAGGCTTCTGACCCGCACCACCACCACACGGGGCGAGCCACCTCCGAAGAAACTCCAGAAGAGATTTATGGCTTTTGCAACTGAGATAGAGAAGGAATCTGACAATAATTCTGTGAAGTGCGAAAAAAATTTACAAGGCTTTTTTGCAAACTTTTGAATTACCTCTTTTGAAGAGTAAAGCAGTAGTAGACACGAATGTTAGAGAGAAGGAGAGTTTTATCTCTGTTTTGGCAGTGCTCTGATAAGAATGAGAAGTGAGGAGGAGGAACGGTGGTGGCGGCTACTAGGGTTTAAATTCCCTTTCTTTTGCGTTGCCCAAGAGCTCTCCCAAAAGTTACGAGGTCAACTCTTATTGATATAATTGTGACCAAAACTAGAATGTGTGTTGTGCTCACCAAGAATGTTTGTTGAGTACAACTTCAAAAATATATATGATTGAATATTCATTTATTTCATGAGTGATGTGCGTATGTGCAAAAAAATTTATAGTCATTTAGTACAAAGTCAAGTGGTAAGAAAATTTTTTATAGTCATTTAGTACAAAGTCAAGTGGTAAGTTATTTTGTAAGTCATTTTATGCATTCATTTTTCATTGCATTTTGTACCGCTATAACTTTTGCTAAACGAATTCGAAGATTTTAAAAGTTTTGCATACATGCATTACTCGTGAAGTATATGTGTTTCAACAATTTAGATTCGTCGTTTAAAGCCAATCCGATATATTTTTAAAGTTATGCTCTCCAAACCTTCTTGATAAATACAACACACTCTAGTTTTGCTCATATTTTCCATACTTAACAAAATACAGTATACATGTTACGAATTTATGTTTCTTTTTTAAAAAATTCAACAGTTGATCAAAATTATTCCATATGGTCTCCATGTATAAATGGAGATCAAATTTCATATTTTAAATTATTTTTTACTGTTTTTTAGATATATAAAGATCATTAAATTAAATAGTACATATAATAATATCTACATATATCATACTTCAATCATAGACAAAACACAGATCACATCTCATAATATTTATGCATGTTTGCCAATTATAAAATTCTCATTGAATTGCATATTCTTAAATAAAAAAAATCACACTTGTCCAGAATTAATTCATTATTTTTTTATGAAATATGTAGTTTAACTTTGTACATAGTTCCATAACTATGCATATTTCAAGTGAACAAAAATGACTTAAAACTTGTTTAAAAAGTAGACACCTTGAGTTTAGTAGATAGCTAGTTAAAATATAATGACGTATCCTATAGTAGAAGGTAAAACATAATAATTATTGCTTTCGTTCATATGTGAAAAATATAATAACGGATCCTATAGTAGATATGGAACTACGTGAAAGCTAAACTACATAGTTCCAAAACATATTTCATAAAAAAATAATTGCATGTGCAGTCTGTCGGTTCCTTCAGATCTACTATATTAATTGCATGCATGTGCAGTCTGTCGGTTCCTTCAGATCTACTATAAAGATTAATATACCCAAAACCCAACTAATTATATTAATACAATCGCGCGCGCTCGTGTATATATATAATTGTATGAATGGGTTGCTGCTAGGTATAGTAAAACATTATTCATTCGAAACAGACTAAAACCGACAGCTTCCCTTATCCCCATATATGGCTGATCCTTCACTTAACACTAATTCCACTTTCAATTCCAATCCTTCCAATCCACTTAAGGATGAAAATGGAGAAGAGTCAATACTAAGGGCTCGTCCATCCTCTTTACCAATTAATATTGAAGACGCAGATAGTAAATACAAAGAGCTAATTCTTACACTCCCAAAAGAACAGTGGCACTTATCTCCGATGCGAAATTACAAAGGTTTTTGGTCACTTGAGACGTTTCTTCCAGGCATGATGGCGATGGAGGAGGCTTTTCAGCCTCGCCCCAGTGATGTAATTGTGGCAAGTTTTCCAAAGTCCGGTACCACTTGGCTTAAGGCCCTTACTTTTACTATAATGCACCGAAACAAGTATGCATTCTCATCTCACCCTTTGCTTAAGCTCAACCCTCATGATTGTGTTCCATTGATTGAATTGCAATATGCTACACGAGTTGGAACTCATGTTCCATTCTCAATACTCCAAGATATCTGTATCAACACATCAAAATGTCCAAATATTGTTTACATCTGTAGAGAGCCAAAGGATGTTCTGGTCTCCCTTTGGCACATGTTTACAAGATTTCAATGGTCGAATGAATCATTTCCTTTTACTCAAGCCTTCAAATTATTTTGTGAGGGTCGAATGCCCTTTGGTCCTATCTGGGATCATGTGCTTGAATATTATTATAACCTTCAGAAAGGGAACATTTTATTCCTCAAGTACGAGAAAATGATGAAGGATCCGTTCAATGGTGTGATGAATCTAGCAAACTTCATTGGATGCCCCTTCTCAGAGGAGGAGATAAAAAATGGTCTAGTGGATGAGATTGTCAACTTCTGTAGCTTTAATAAACTAAAAGATATCGATGTCAACAAAAATATGGGAATTGGTAATGTACAAAATGATATTTTTTTCAGAAAAGCAATTGTGGGGGATTGGAAAAACCACATGACGCCTGAAATGGCTATTAAGTTAGACCATATCACTACAGAGAAATTACTTAATTCTGGTTTCAGCTATTGAGTGCCCTACAATGACGACAACACTGATGTACTTCGTGTTGCAATTGTTTTCTTTTTAGTTAATTTGGTGTTATTTTGAATAAAACAACTATTTTGTTGTTTGATGTACTTGGTGCCAAAAATAATAAAGATAATTGAATTTTTCAATATACAGTCCTATTTTAATTGTTAATATTAAATAATCTAGTTACCCAAATTTTAAGAAAAAATTAGTTGTAACGCCACGCAAAATTATAAAACAAATTAAGATATAGTCTAAATTAATTATCCTTTTAATATTTAAATAGTAGTTTCAACTTCTACATACTATTTCAATTTTTATGTTTCTATTCACATGCATTTCATTCTTATATTTTTGTTCCCTTTAATTTTTTGTTGAGTATTTTTTAGAAATTAAGTAACATTTTTTCAATATTTCTTAATAGATATAAGGACTACATGGAAATAAATTAAAGAGTATTTTGCGTTTTTAAAAGTTATGCTATATATTAAACCAATGGGTCATGTAAACTATCTTAGGTTCAATAATCGTACACATATCGTACAAAAACATGTAAGAACATGCATGTTTGGGCTTGCTCAATTACATTCACACACTATAATGTTATAATCACACACTTGATTCTCAATTCTTCATTCTCCATTCAGTTCAAAGTTTCAAAATGAATAAAAACCTTCAGCCATTGTACACTCCGGTTGATCTGGCATCTATTAAGACAAAGTGCCTAGGTATCTATCAAATAGAGAGACAAAGGTTTAGAGATCTCCTTGAGAACACCTTTGTAAATTCAGCCCACCAAGAAAGAGTTTGCTTTAGTGCCCACCTAGCAGGAGAATTGTCAACTCCGTACGTCTGTGTTACAACACACTTCAATGATAATAATATTAATTTGGTTAGAAGAATAATTGGTATAAAGATCATAAACCCCTGGGATGAGATAACAGAAAAAAAATACAGAGGTGGAAAGACAATTGGGAACTTCCTAAAAAGGTACTTGTATTTACAAGTGAAATATTATTGGGTGGGTTTAATTACGAGAAAATTTTCGATGGGTTGACTTGTGGTGTTGGGACAATCAAGTTGCATTGCGTTGTCAAGGGGTTGTTCAATAGATTATTATACTTTATTTGGGATGATTTGCGTGAAGTATTTGGATCTACCAGAAAGATGATAAAATACATTGCAGAAGATCCTACTTTATTTTTTATTTTAAACCAGGCCCAGGTGATATATTAATAAAAATGGAAACACAAACCCGTTGTAAGCCCCCCCCCCCCAACTCAGGCTGAATTGCAGAAGATCCTAACGTGATGCATATTATTAATAAACTTGCTATTGAACATAAAATTGATTCCCCGAAAACATATCTTCAAGTTGATGATGAGAGAAGGTGGGACTCTACGTTGAACATGTTATTGTTGGAAATAAATTGAGATAACAGAAAAAACTCACAATAATTTCATATTACTCAACTTAGACAAATTACACATACAAGAGACATGGTATAAATACTAGAAAACTAATCCTAATTTAGCATCCACTACCCTAAAATTATGGTGCTATAATTAGCTTACAGCTACACCCACTAACTCCATTACAGGGACTTACCAAAAATAGAAAAACGTGTTTACACAGACAGTTATAACATAAGACAAATTTAGCGCCTCTGACGCGGGCCGTGTCACTCTCTACGCGGGCCGTGTCCCTAGCTACGCGGGCCGTGTCCCTATCCATACGGGCCGTGTGGGGACACCTGATGACTTCGATTATTTTCAACACTCCCCCTTAATCCAAAGTCATCTACATCCATCATTCTTCGACACCAAACAAACTTCTTCTGCTCAATCAGGTCTCGTATGAACTGGATCCGAGTGTCTATGTGCTTTGTTTTGTTGTGATGCACCGGGTTGTTACCAATTGCAATTGTCGACTGATTATCACAATAGAGTATTGTTGCGCCTTTCTGCTCACAATCTAACTCTTCCAATAAGTGCCTTAGCCATACACCTTGGTATGCTGCTGATGTTACTGCATTGTACTCAGCTTCTGTGGTTGATAGTGCAACTGTTGACTGTTTCTTCGAACTCCAACAAATTGTATTGTCACCATAGAATAACACTTGCCCGGATGTGCTCCTTCTATCGTCCAGGCTCCCTGCCCAATCTTTCTTGCCTACGGCTTCTTCAAAGCACTCGGGATCTTCCACCATTAGCACTTGTGTTGATGAGTATAATTCTTGCAAGGTTTTGGTCTTTTGCTGTGACTGTGGGTTGATTCTTCTTGTATAAACTCGCAGTGGTGTTGATATGTCTTCATTTTGCTGAGGCTGCTCACTGTTTTGTTTCGAATTGAGGTTGCTCGGTGTTACTGCTGTCTGAATTGATTGGTACACGGGCCGTATCGGGGTCTACACGGACCGTGTCACCTTCATGCGGGCCGAATCGGATGATGATCCGGGTCGGATCAGGTTCTACATCTTTTCTGTCAGCTACTGGTATGTTGTTTTCTGCCATAAACCAACTCCAGTTAGCATCTTCATCTTGATAGTCATCTTCTTCAAGATCCTTCTCTGTGTCAACTGTGTTATGACCTCCATCATTACCGATTATCGGCATCAGGTCAGTTTCAATATGTGACGGATTTGTATGGTTTTTCTCCTCAGCAAGTTGATCACAGTCGCTTTGCCGGGCACTATGCTCCAATTTGTCATCTCTAGTCATGGAATCACGTTCCACTATATTTCCCCCCATCATGGCATCAATTCCTGCCTGATCATTACCCATCACATGCTTTGTTGATGAATCCTCGACTTTGCAAGTGCAGCCTTCGCATTTGATCACATACCCGCTCTCCATCATTTGGCCAACGCTGAGTAGGTTCTGGGATAGTTGAGGAATATAGTACACATCATGTAGCATCCGTGTATTGTGACTGCTGGTCTGCATGGTTACTCTTCCTTTTCCTTCAACATGAATCTCTTTGTCATCACCAAGCTTTACTGCCTTCTTGTATGACTCATCTAATTCTTCGAAGAGATACTTGTAACCGGTCATGTGATTAGAACACGCACTGTCTAGGAACCAAACTTGACTTGCATCAGTATCCCGTACGGTCTGTGTGCTTTGGACACGGGCCGTGTCAGGCATGGTACGGGCCGTGTCAGCAGTTTTCGTCATGAAGAGCCTGATTTCGGTGTCCTCTTTGTTGCCTTTCTCCTCTGCAACGTTGGCTTGCTCTTCCTCACGTTTCTTCTTGTAACACTCAGCCTGCACATGGCCGAATTTGTGACAATAATAGCACTCCACGTCTTGACCTTCTTCTCTCTGTTTCTTGTAGCAATCGGCTTGCATATGCCCTTTCTTGTGACAGTAGTAGCATTCTACATCTTTCTTCGGTTGATTAGAATGTGGTTGATGGTAACTTGACTTGCCTCTGCCTCTGCCTTGCTGTTGGCTTCTTGAGGAATCGCCCTTGGTATAGAAAGCTTTCGTGTCGTCCTTCACTTCTGATCGGTTGAGACGAACTTCATGAACTTGTAGTGATCCCATCAATTCATCAAACGTGTAGGTGGACAGATCTTTGGATTCTTCGATCGCTGCCACCACATGATCAAACTTGGTTGTTAGGCTGCGCAACACCTTCATCACAACCGTTTTTTCTGGAAGATCTTCTCCACAGCTTCGGATTTGGTTGACTATAGATGTGACTCTTGTGAGAAACGCTTGAACAAATTCGCCTTGATTCATGTTCAACGTCTCGAACTCCTGTCTCAAGCCCTGCAACTTGATAGCTACCACCTTGGAACTTCCCTGAAATGCGGTTTTCAGAGTAGACCAGGCTTGATTTGCTGTTTCTGCTGCTGCAATCTTCGCAAACACCGTGTCAGCAACGGCTTGTTGAATGAAAAACAGCGCCTTCGCATCGCGCTTCACTGTTTCTGTTGGTGTGGGATCAGGGGCCGGTGCTCCCTTCTCTACCAATTCCCATAGACCTTGAGACTTGAGCAAAGTTCGAATCTTGATGCTCCAGAACTCATAGTTGTCTCCCTTGAACAGCGGAATCGAGGAATTCGATACATTCATGTTCTCTGCCATGGTCGGATCTGCCTTGATCTCTCACCTTTGGTCGGATCTGCCTTGATCTCTCACCTTTGGCTCTGATACCAATTTTGTTGGAAATAAATTGAGATAACAGAAAAAACTCACAATAATTTCATATTACTCAACTTAGACAAATTACACATACAAGAGACATGGTATAAATACTAGAAAACTAATCCTAATTTAGCATCCACTACCCTAAAATTATGGTGCTATAATTAGCTTACAGCTACACCCACTAACTCCATTACAGGGACTTACCAAAAATAGAAAAACGTGTTTACACAGACAGTTATAACATAAGACAAATTTAGCGCCTCTGACGCGGGCCGTGTCACTCTCTACGCGGGCCGTGTCCCTAGCTACGCGGGCCGTGTCCCTATCCATACGGGCCGTGTGGGGACACCTGATGACTTGGATTATTTTCAACAGTTATGTCATGGACTTGCATACAGAGATGTTCTTGATGTATATAAAGATTATGATGAGAGTTTCCCTTTATGTGGAAATTGGAATGAAGTGGAAAGTGCTGTCAAACTTCTGAAACCAATTTATGAAGCCGTTATCATTCTCTCTTCCTCTCAATATCCCACATCAAACTTGTTTTTGAAAATTATTTTTGAAATCTATGATGTGCTATTGCATGTGGTTTTCCATGCAGATAATCAATACGATAAAGGTAAATTCTTAGATTGGTTGATGGACGTTTCAGAAATTTATTTGAAAGATTGCAATAATATATTGCTAGTTGCCTCTCTATTGGATCCCCGATTCAAGTCGACCTACTTGGAACGTTGCTATACGGAACACATATCTGACAGAGAGGAAACTAAGACATGCATTTGGGACGTGCATTAATTTTGAAATTCATGAATATGATGGTGTAATCTCATAACTTAAGAGATACAAGAAGACTATGTAGCGGTCAGAGATGGTGGAAGGATGAAAATTCAAATTATCCCATTCTTTCAAAGATAGCATGTCATATTCTTGCTATACCTGTTTCTTCATTACCCTCAGAATTGGCCTTTTCCAGTCCATTTATTTATGGGCCGAATAAGTTTAATAGATTAGAAAAACTTGCGTAAATTGGGCCCAAGGACATTGGAAGCTTTATTGTGCTCTTATAGTTGGCTATCAGATGCAAGCTGCAGTGGTAAGAAACCAATATCTTGTAGTACATTCTTAGTGAACTTCTTTTTTTTGGATAACTGTTTTCATATTTATTCAAATAAAGTTTTGCTCCAACGCAAATGCGAAAAGTCTCTGCTTATTTTTTTTAAATTTTCTTATATGGGTTGGAACAAATCTCTATTTCTTAAGTCTGAGCCAGTGCTAACACATGAATATCTATCTGTACAACACAAACCTTTTGCTAATGTAATAACTATTCACCCAGTTTAGTTTATTATTATCCTTTAATTGTCTTCTGATGAATTAAAACAAGGGAAATGTGTGCAAAAATGAGTAGCAATTGATTTGGTAGAGAAGCACATTCCACAATCATACCAATGCCCATTACGAGTATGTAACTTCTGGTCCATAAGTTTTCTAAAGCATAGGTTGATTGGAAGGATGGAGAAGAAATAGTAGCTATAGGTGGTGCCAGATTGACTGCTGAGAAGATGCAGTGTATCATCAAACCAATTGACAAGGATGAAATTGACATATTGATTCCTGACGAGGTATCCAATTTCCTTGGTATATCATATGTTATGTTTTCGCATTTACTAATTGCATAATTCGAAGCCAGTTCGAGCAAATTAAGTATTAATTCACTCATGGAAGGTTATGTTCTTTACTTGTAATGTCTAATCGACATTCATACCAAATGGTGTTAGTAGGAACTAGCTTCTAAGCACAATATTTGAAATATTCAATTGTTCACCCTCTCAAGTTTCAATCATGAGAATTGACTCTTACTACGAATGGATACATTTGGCAGGTTATCAATTGCTATATTGTTATCATGAACAATCAAGCAAGTATATCCAGTAAAATCGTGATACTTAGCACATTCGATAGTCAGCAATTGCACACATGGGGATCAACAATAGATGAAAGACATAAATGTTGTGAACGCATTTCGTCAAACCTCATTGAGAAGGGCAACATTTTCATTCAAAATGAACTGCTAATTTTCAGTAGTATACGAGCTGTAAATTACAACTTCTAGTTCTTGCTTGTTGGAACACGTAATCATATCTAATTTGTAGGTGTTCTTGCCAATCCAAGTACAAAGTCATTGGTTTGTTGGGGTTTTAAATGTTCCAAAAAAGGAATTCCAGATATTGAATTCCTTGAACTCATTGGGCGGACCTTATGAAGAAACAACTCAAAAGCTGGTATATCTTTTCTGAAATGAGTATTGCTCGCATATGCTTTTTCACCATGTAATGATTATCATATATTTGCAATTTGCCATTCAGAGATTAGGAATTCAAGTGTGTATTGATGTTACATTTGACTCCCAAGGTGCTTCAAAAGCATGGCAAGCCGACAGTGTACTTAATTGGCCTATATCTGTTATGTCGAATTTACCACAACAGAAAGACATGTATGATATATTACATCATTTCATTTGATTTATGTATGAATTATTTCATTTGATTGAAAAATTTGAAGATCAACTTTTAAGGATCCTTTTGGAATAGTTGAATGTGTTAAACTAGGAGAATTAGATTTATCACTTAGCGACTATTGTGTATTATTTTTAAAATTATAACGCATCTCAGTTTTACTCTATTCCTTTTTATTGGACTGAATTGGTTCAGGGTTTAGATCCGATATCATTCTGGCATTACTGGATAATATTCCGGCCATGGCGGTTCAAATGCCTGACACCTTGAGTGTCGTTAGCATTCAGACACGATATTATATTTTATTTCATCATGTCAATTCATCTAAATTTATTCAGAACTAAGCTACAGTAAATATTTATCAATGCATGTTTTTACCCTATAGAATTTGCATAACAACACAGTATTATAATGTTCTTTTTTTTTTTAGGGTAAGCTGCCAAGTAGCTAGCTTACGTTTTTCATTGATAATAAAGTTATTTACAATAAGCATCATCTATTTAACTCACTAATTATTTACATGGCTAATTAATACTCAAACCAAATGTTCCCTATCCTTTGCCCCGAGCTAACTATATCTCTCCCATAGTCTAACTTCTTGTCTCGTTTCCGCTATCAAGACCATGACCATCTTTGATTTGAGATTAAAGATTCTGTTGTTCTACATTAAACTGGTAATTCTTATTTCCTCACAATGAATTATCCCATTATGCAAAATGGAAATGATCTTCATTCTTACCAGTGCTTGATCTTTTAACACTACTGTCTAATTAAATGGTGAAATTAAGGAAACAAGATGGCATTGCAATTTTCTTTTCAAATTCAGTGTAAATTGTGAGAACTGGGTAAATTATGTTCAACACTGTGTGAACTGGCAAAGACGTAAATGTTTACCACTTATTCACTGGTGGCTGGTTTCTTAAGAAGAAAAGAAATGCATTCAGATATGATACGAGTACAGAAGGAAAAATCGGAATCAATATCGGAATCGGTCTTTTGACCATGTGATCCGAATCAGATCAATCGGTCGGAATCGGCCGAATTAGATCGGAAACTCAGACTTAATTTTTTGCCAGAAGCTTGTTTTATACTATTTTTATTGATAAAATATTAATTTACCAACAATTTATATTTAAACAAATGATTACCTTAAATAATCCATTAAGATAATATAATATAAACATTATAACTAAAATAGGTAACATTTAAGAAGCAAATAGTTTTTTTTTTCTAAACAGATGAACAAGAAAATTTAGTTAATTTAAAATAAATATGATAAACAAATTATTTGAAAATTGATTTGTCTGAAAATAAAGTACATGTAAAATAGTTAGAAATAAATGTTGAAAGTTATAATTTTTTACGAAGTAGGCATATTAGAAAATTTGAATCATAATGCTTCAATCTTTTTTTAATTATAATGGGGACTGATTTACAAAACCTTAAAATTTAGAGAATTTTTTTTATGCCACTTCAAAACTTGAAAATTAGAAAATTGTCACCCCAAAACATGAAATTAGAAAATTGACACTCTAAAATCACTAAATTCATGAAATTGCCACAAATATACAACTTATATACAAATTTAATTAAAATTATACTAAATTCAGTTGTATAAAAAACGTATTTTAAAAATTCTAAAATTACCCCTCCAATTTAACAGATAAAATCCCCTCCCAAACCCTTCCCATCTTCTCCACCAAACTCAAATTCTGTGCCAAACCCAAATCATTCTTCTCTGCCAACCCAAACTTGATATCTCCTACTTTTCCGTGGCAAATACGGAATCATAGTTCGACTATGCACACAGCCGAACCAATTAAGATGTAGCATTCGTATCTCTCCGTGAAGGATCTCCTCTCAAACGTCAATTTTGATTGCTCCTCTTCCGATGGTCTATGCCTTCAGTCAATGGATTCCAGCCACGTGGCACTCATATCTCTCCAATTGATTCCTCATTCCTTTGAAAGATTCAGGTCCGATCGTAACCCTCCATGGGCATTAACCTCGCACACTTGTCAAGGCTTCTAAAATGTGCAGCAAATGATGATGTAATTACGATCAAAGCCCTGATACAATGTCTCTCATGTTTGAAAACCCTAGTGAGTTCTTAGTTTCATGATGTGATCAATTAAGATGTAGCATTATTTTTTTCTTCTTAAGTTGTTACCAGTATTTCCTAATTTCAGAGCATGATAAGATATCAGACTTTGAAAATGGATATTGAATCAAAGCATCTTCACATTCCTGATATCAAGTTCTGTATTTGCTACTGAGAGGCACAGGAGTTGGCGGAGAAGAAGGGTTTGGGTTTGGGAGGAGATTTTATCTATTGAATTGGAGGGGTAATTTTGGAATTTTTAAAATACGTTTTTTATACAACTGAATTTAGTATAATTTTAATCAAATCTATATAAAATGTATATTTATGGCAATTTCATGAATTTAGTGATTTTAGAGTGACAATTTTCTAATTTCATGTTTTGGAATGACAATTTCCTAATTTTCAAATTTTGGAGTGGCATAAAAAAAATTCCCTAAAATTTAAAAGTTGAAATTGTAAAAAGAAAATTTTAATGAGGCAGGTGGGACCCAAATTTTGTTACGCACTGACCCTGCTCATTTACGTTGCTCTTGCTCATTTAATAATCCGCTGCCCCTGCTCATTTACACACTGACCGACCCACCCGTATATCTTTCTTCTTCTTCGCGATATCTCCGCGAGTCAATTTCAAGCCGTTCGCCCTTTCCTCTGCGCTAGTTACTTGGCAAACCCAAATTGAACAAAAGAAAATGCAGAATCAGCGAGAGAATCAGCCCAATTCGTGAGAATATGTCTCGAATAGGTGCAGACTCGCTTTACTCGGTCGATTGAACACTGTTCAATCCAGATTTTCTCAGAAAACTCGCTTGCCGAGTAACTCGGTCCAAAATCGGCTCAGCCTCGACCGATTCCGGTCTAACTCAGCCGATTTTGCCTTCTAACAGTGGAAAATCAAAACAGAAGCAAACGAAATTTAAAGCATTTTGCATGAATCTTAAAAGATATTTAATGGTGATTGAACCCATCGAACTAAAGTAGGTCCGATGCCCATCGGACCTTTTTTTTTGAAAGCACTGATAGTGTCTATCGGACCTACTCTCAAGTCTTTCGGCTCATTCACACCACGCATATCCGAAAAAATCAGGGCAAAATATAAAACTGATAGAGACGAGAAGGAGAGGAAAGGATGGAGTTTCATGGCTAATTTCTCTTCCCCTTTCCCCTCTTTGCTTCACTGATTTCCATGTGCGCCGAAAAGACCCAACATTTATTCATAATGTTTTTTTTTCTCATTGCAAGCATTACAATGTTAAAATTGAATATTTTCCGTATTCATTTCAATTGTCTTCCAAGTTCATAAACATTCTGTAATTTTAAATTAGGATTCAAACAAATAATGATTTCATTTTAATACTAGAAATTTCAAAATAATATGCAAACCAAATATTTAAAATAGGAATCAAAATTTAACATTAATTTCAATTCTAAACGTCTGATATCTAAAATGAAAATGATGTATTATGTGATTTTTTTTAAGCATGCAGATTGCAAAAATAAATCATGTATTATAAGAAATTTAACACTACACATTACAACTATATAAGAAATTTAAAAGATGATAAGAGTTTGTGCAAACTGCAAAGGGACGATGAAGTGGGCATAATGGACCAGAATTTGTTACAATTATCAAAAGAGAGCAGTTTAGGTCCGATACCCATCGGACTCAAACTAAGTTCGATGGGTTCCATAACCGTCCGATCTGCTTTAAGGTATGAGCGTGTCACATATTTTAAAGCTGATCCAAACTGACCCAAATTTGATCCGACGGGCATCGGACCCAAATTGCTCTCTTATCAAAAAGCCCATACAATTCTAATTCCTTTCATTGAAATTAATGAACAGAACAACGCAAAAAAGCCCAATATAGCATTATGTGTGGGCTGCTAGGGATTTATTCAATTTTAACTGTGACAAACTATATAGCATTATGTGTGACAAGTATGTTTTTAACTAAATTTAGACTTCTGCACATAAAACAAATTGTATTTAATCAAAAGAAGACAGATTATGTAATCAGAGGACTGATATTAAATCTGAAAATTTATCTTTCAATCTCAGTCATTGGCGAATCAGGATAACTACGTGCATAATATAAGAATTGAGATAATACACAATAATCGCTAACAGATAAATCTAATTCTGCTAGTTTAGCACATTCAACTATTCCAAAAGAATCCTGAAAAATTGATCTTCAAATTCTTCTAATTCTGATAGTGTGGATAATTTTCTTTTCTTAATTTCATCTTGAATATTCTTCATCTCATTGAGCTCTGAAAGGATCAGCTCACCAACTAGTTGTTTACTAAACAAGTCAATATCATCCTGCCAAGTTAAATACGTCATATTAAGTACTTTGAACAATAATTTATTTCTTATAAGCAAAATTACAAGAAAAAAAAACAATATAAAGAATAATAAAATACCTGTGTGAATTCAATAGTAAGCTTTGATCCATCCCATAATTGCATGTACTTTATTGCAAATAGACCACATGAATACCTAAAACACCAACATATATGGTTAACTTAATCAAATGAAATTATCAATAAAGAAATCAAATGAAAAATGATGTAATCATACCAATCTCTCTGTTGTGGTAAATTCGAAATTGCAGATAGAGGCCAATTAAATACACAGTTGGCTCGCCATGCTTTAGAACCACCTTGGGTGTCAAGTGCAGCATCAATACACACTTGAATTCCTAATCTCTGAATGGCAAAATGCAAATATATGATAATCATTACATGGTAAAAAAAAAAAAAAAAAAAGCATATATGAGCAATACTTATTATAGAAAAGATATACCAGCTTTTGAATTGTTTCTTCATAATGTCCGCCCAATGAGTTCAAGGAATTCAACATCTGGAATTCCTTCTTTGGAACATTTAAAACCCCAACAAACCAATGGCTTTGTACTTTGATTGGCAAGAACACCTACAAATTATATATGATTACGAGCCCCAACAAGGAAGAACTGAGAGTTGTAATTTACAGCTCATATACTAATGAAAATTACCAGTTCATTTTGAATGAAACTGTTGCCCTTCTCAATGAGGTTAGACAACATGCATTCACAACGTTTATCTCTTTCATTTATTGTCGATCCCCATGACTGCAATTGCCGACTATCGAATGTGCCAAGTATCTTGATTTTACTGGATATACTTACTTGATTGTTCGTGATACCAATATAGCAGTTGATAACCTGCGAAATGTATCCATTTGTAGTAAGAGTCAATTTTGATGATTGAAACTTGAGAAAATGAACAATTGAATATTGCAAATATTGTGCTTAACAGCTAGCTCCTACTAACACCACTTGGTATGAATGTCGATTAGACATTAAAGTATAGAACATAACTATCCATGGGTGAATTAAAATGCTTAATTTGCTTGAACTGGCCCAGAATTATCCAACTGGTAAATGCGAAAACATAACATATGATATACCAAGGAAAATGGATACCTCGTCAGGAATCAATATGTCAATTTCATCCTTGTCAATTGGTTTGATGAGACACTGCATCTTCTCAGCAGTCAATCTGGCACCACCTATAGCTACTATTTCTTCTGACATCCTTCCAATCAAACTATTCTTTAGAAAACTTATGGACCAGAAGTCACATACTCGTAATGGGCATTGGTATGATGGTGGAATGTGCTTCTCTACCAAGTCAATTGGTACTCCTTTTCGCCCACATTTTCCTTGTTTTAATTCATCAGAAGACGAATAAAGGATAATAATCAACTAAACTGGGTGAATAGTTATTGCATTAGCAAAAGGTTTGTGTTGTACAGATATTCATGTGTAGCCATTGGCTCAGACTTAACAAATAGAGATTTATTCCAACCCAAATGAGAAAAAGCTAAAAATATAAGCAGAGATTTTTCGCATTTGCGTTGGAGCAAAACTTTATTTGAATAAATATGAAAACAGTTATCCAAAAGAAAGAAGTTCACTAAAAATGTACTACTAGATATTGGTTTCTTACCACTACAGCTTGCATCTGATAGCCAACTATAAGAGCACAATAAAGCTTCCAATGTCCTTGGGCCCAATTTATTCGTGAGTTTTTCTAATCTATTAAACTTAATTGGCTCATAAATAAATGGACTGGAAAAGGCCAACTCTGAGGGTAGCGAAGAAACAGGTATAGCAAGAATATGACGTGCTATCTTTGAAAGATTAGGATAATTTGATTTTTCATTCTTCCACCATCTCTAAACTCCACATGGTCTTCTTGTAAGTATCTCTTCAGTTCTGACATTACACCATCATGTTCATGAATTTCAAAATTAATGCACATGTCCCAAATGCATTTTTTAGTTTCCTCTCTGTCAGATATGTGTTCCGTATAGCAACGTTCCATGTAGGTCGACTTGAATCGGGGATCCAATAGAGAGGCAACTAGCAATATATTATTGCAATCTTTCAAATAACAGTCTGAAACTTCCATCAACCAATCTAAGAATTTTCCTTTATGGTATTGATTATCAGTATGGAAAACCACATGCGATAGCGCATCATAGATTTCAAAAATAATTTTCAAAAACAAGTTTGATGTGGGATACTGAGAGGAAGAGAGAATGGTAACTGCTTCATAAATTGGTTTCAGAAGTTTGACAGCACTTTCCACTTCATTCCAATTTCCACATAAAGGAAAACTCTCATCATAATCTTTATATACATCAAAAACATCTTTGTATGCTAGTGCATCACACAACATGTTCAATGTAGAGTCCCACCTTCTCTCATCATCAACTTGAAGATATGTTTTCGAGGAATCAATTTTATGTTCAATAGCAAGTTTATTAATAATATGCATAGCGTTAGGATCTTCCGCAATGAATTTTATCATCTTTCTGATAGATCCAGATACTTCACGCAAATCATCCCAAATAGAGTATAATAATCTATTGAACAACCCCCTGACAACGCAATGCAACCTGATTGTCCCAACACCACAAGTCAATCCATCGAAAATTTTCTCGTAATTAAACCCACCCAATAATATTTCACTTGTAAATACAAGTACCTTTTTAGGAAGTTCCCAATTGTCTTTCCATCTCTGTATTTTTTCTGTTATCTCATCCCACGGGTTTATGATCTTTATACCAATTATTCTTCTGACCAAATTAAAACCATTATCAATGAAGTGTGCTGCAACACTTTGTGGGCACTAAAGGAAACTCTTTCTTTGTGGGCTGAATTTACAAAGGTGCTCTCAAGGAGATCTCTAAACCTTTGTCTCTCTATTTGATAGATACCAAGGCACTTTGTCTTAATAGATGCCAAATCAACCGGAGTGTACAATGGCTGAAGGTTTTTGGCCCATTCTATGAACCAAGTACTCTTTACAAAATGGAATAGAAGTTCACTTGAGATTACCAGCTTAGCAAGCAACTCTACACATTTTTTCTAATCAGATACACAACTGTTACTTCTATTCGAGTGTTCAGGATTACCTTTATCAAGGTGCCTCTTCTCTATAATGTTTTCTACACCATCTACAGATTTACCTGCTTCACATCACAAATAATAATTTATATATTAGTGTTAAATTCTGTTTATTTTAATTTATCTAAAAAGAACTCTATGTATTACATCTTATGTAAAGTAAAAGTGCAATAAAAAAATTAATCTTTGTACAACAGAACACAAAAGCAGATTACTCAACTTTTTTAACTGCAGAATATGGAAATTGACTTTGACTTGCCTACTAAAAGTTCAAACAATTCAAAAACAAAACTCATGAAACAGTAATGGTTGAACAAACCCAAAATTTTCAGATCTGGGAAAAACAGAGTGCTATATATCAACTATATAAAAGAAAACTGGATTACTGTGTGATATCTCATCTTATCATTATTCATGAAGGGAAAGCAGAAAATACATGATATCTCATTTTATCACTATTCATTAAGGAAAGAGGAAAATGCATGAGACAAAATAAACTACAGGAATGGGTATAGGTTATAGCAGGTGACAAACAAACAAGTACTCGCTACTATAAACAACTTATTAATAGAAACTATAATTTGGGTCTGAAATTTTTGTAGATTTTTAATCACAAGTAAATTGAGTACAAAAAAGGTGTATATATATGGATGACATACCAGCAGTGCGAGTAGATCTCAACCAATTGTTGAAGCAAAGCAAGTAGATCTCAACCAATTGTTGCAGCAAAGCAAGACCTTGGACATCACTGTATCGATTGTAGATAGAAAGATCTCATTACCGATTTCTGTCACATGTTCTGTGCCTGAATTAAGCGAGGAAGAAATTGGAATAGCAAGAACATCACGTACCATCCTAGAAAGAATCGGGTATTCTGATTCATTATCCTTCCACCAGCCCAACACATCAAAATTTCCATCTCCCTCTTCCACCCGACTTCTTTCAAAATACTTATTCAGCTCTGGTATTTGAGATAAACAGTCCAACATGTATATCTCTGTGTTCTCACTTTGATATTCAATGTACAAACTGCAGAATAATTTATTAAAATCTTCTTTGTTCGCAATGAACTTCCCAATGCAGCGTTCGAGGAATCTTAATTGGAATCGAGGATCCAATAGCCAAATACCTATCCAGTGCTGCTAGTGACCAATCAATAGCATCTTTGGTAATACCAGATAAAACATGAGCATGACAACTGCATCATTTATTCTATTTAGAAGGCGAACAACTTCCTCCACTTCGCTCCATCTTACATTCATGTCACTTAGAAGGCAAAGAATATTTTTATAGGTACAAGTTTCATTTAAAATATTGAGATCAAAACCAAGTACTCCTTTGTGAGTAAGCACAAATTCAAATTTACCAGCAAGATTATGTTCTGCAGCAATTTCATTGAAATAGCACATTTTTTCTGGAAATTCATTCAGGTCATTCATTTGTTTTACAATCTTATGTATGTCTGGTACAATTTTGTGTTGGGAATAAATTGAGATAACAGAAAAAACTCACAATAATTTCTTATTACTCAACTTAGACAAATTACAAATACAAGAGACATGGTATAAATACTAGAAAATAATCCTAATTTAGCATCCACTACCCTAAAATTATGGTGCTATAATTAGCTTACATCTACACCCACTAACTCTATTACAGGGACTTACCAAAAATAGAAAAACGTGTTTACAGAGACAGGCATAACAGAAGACAAATTTAGCGCCAGTGACGCGGGCCGTGTCCCTAGCTATGCGGGCTGTGTCCCTAGCCATGCGGGCCGTGTCCCTAGCCATGCGGGCCGTGTTGGGACACCTGATGACTTGGATTATTTTCAACACTCCCCTTTAATCCAAAGTCATCTACATCCATCATTCTTCGACACCAAACAAACTTTTCTCTTGCAAGAGCCTTGGTCATGATATCAGCAATTTGTTCATTCGTATTCACATACTCCAATTCGATTTCGTTTTGCTCAACCAACTCTCTAATGAAGTGATGCTTTGTTTCAATATGCTTAGTACGACTATGAAACACCGAATTTTTGCTCATTGCTATTGTTGACTGGTTGACGCATAGTATCTTTGTTGCTCCTGTTTGCTTGTGGTTTAACTCTTCTAAAATGCGTCTGAGCCAAACACCTTGACATGCCGCTGATGTCACAGCATTGTACTCCGCTTCTACTGTGGAAAGTGCAACAGTTGATTGCTTCTTCGAATTCCAGCAAATTGCATTGTCACCATAGAAGAACACTTGCCCAGATGTGCTCCTTCTATCGTCAAGAACACTTGCCCGAATTTCTTCTTTCATAGCTGTGACCCATTCTTTCTTGCCTGCGGCTTCTTCAAAGCACTCGGGATCTTCCACCATCAGCACTTGTGTTGATGAGTATAATTCTTGCAAGGTTTTGGTCTTTTGCTGTGACTGTGGGTTGATTCTTCTTGTATAAACTCGCAGTGGTGTTGGTATGTCTTCATTTTGCTGAGGCCGCTCACTGTTTGTTTCGAATTGAGGCTGCTCGGTGTTACTGCTGTCTGAATTGGATGGTACACGGGCCGTATCGGAGTCCACACGGACCGTATTGCCTTCATGCGGGCCGTATTGAATGATGATCCGGGTCGTATCAGGTTCTACATCTCCTCTGTCAGCTACTGGTATGTTGTTTTCTGCCATAGACCAACTCCAGTTAGCATCTTCATCTTGATAGTCATCTTCTTCAAGATCCTTCTTCTCTGTGTCAACTGTGTTATGACCTCCATCATTACCGATTATCGGCATCAGATCAGTTTCAATATGTGATGGATTTGTATGGTTTTTCTCCTCAGCAAGTTGATCACAGTCGCTTTGCCGGGCACTATGCTCCAATTTGTCATCTCTAGTCATGGAATCACGTTCCACTATATTGCCCCCCACATGGCATCAATTCCTCCCTGATCATTACCCATCACATGATTTGTTGATGAATCCTCGATTTTGCAAGTGCAACCTTCGAATTTGATCGCATACCCGCTCTCCATCATTTGACCGATGCTCAGGAGGTTTTGTGCAAGTTGTGGGATGATGTATACATTGTGTAGATACCTTGTGTTGCTTGCGGTTTTGACAGCCACCTTGCCGATTCCTTCAACTTGAATTTGTTTGTCGTCGCCAAGTCTCACAGGCTTCTTGTATGACTCATCCAATTCTTCAAAGAGATACTTGTAACCGGTCATGTGATTAGAACACCCACTGTCTAGGAACCAAACTTGGCTTGCATCTGTATCCTGTACGGTCCGTGTGCTTTGGACACGGGCCGTGTCAGGAATGGTACGGGCCGTGTCAGGTATGGTACGGGTCGCATCAGCAGTTTTCGTCATGAAGAGCCTGATTTCGGTGTCTTCTTTGTTGCCTTTCTCCTCTGCAACATTGGCTTGCTCTTCCTCATGTTTCTTCTTGCAACAATTAGCCTGCACATGGCCGAATTTGTGACAATAATAGCACTCCACGTCTTGACCTTCTTCTCTCTGTTTTTTGTAGCAATCGGCTTGCATATGCCCTTTCTTGTGATAGTAGTAGCATTCTACATCTTTCTTCGGTTGATTAGAATGTGGTTGATGGTAACTTGACTTGCCTCTGCCTCTGCCTTGCTGTTGGCTTCTTGAGGAATCGCCCTTGGTATAGAAAGCTTTCGTGTCGTCCTTCACTTCTGATCGGTTGAGACGAACTTCATGAACTTGCAGTGATCCCATCAATTCATCAAACGTGTAGGTGGACAGATCTTTGGATTCTTCGATCGCTGCCACCACATGATCAAACTTGGTTGTTAGGCTGCGCAACACCTTCATCACAACCGTTTTTTCTGGAAGATCTTCTCCACAGCTTCAGATTTGGTTGACTATGGATGTGACTCTTGTGAGAAACGCTTGAACAGATTCGCCTTGATTCATGTTCAACGTCTCAAACTCCTATCTCAAGCCCTGCAACTTGATAGCTACCACCTTGGAACTTCCCTGAAATGCGGTTTTCAGAGTAGACCAGGCCTGATTTGCTATTTTCTGCTGCTGCAATCTTCGCAAACACCGTGTCATCAATGGCTTGTTGAATGAAAAACAGCGCCTTTGCATCGCGCTTCACTGTTTCTGTTGATGTGGGATCAGGGGCCGGTGCTCCCTTCTCTACCAATTCCCATAGACCTTGAGACTTGAGCAAAGTTCGAATCTTGATCCTCCAGAACTCATAGTTGTCTCCCTTGAATAGCGGAATCGAGGGATTCGATACATTCATGTTCTCTGCCATGGTCGGATCTGCCTTGATCTCTCACCTTCGGTCGGATCTGCCTTAATCTCTCACCTTTGGCTCTGATACCAAATTTGTTGGGAATAAATTGAGATAAAAGAAAAAACTCACAATAATTTCTTATTACTCAACTTAGACAAATTACAAATACAAGAGACATGGTATAAATACTAGAAAATAATCCTAATTTAGCATCCACTACCCTAAAATTATGGTGCTATAATTAGCTTACAGCTACACCCACTAACTCTATTACAGGGACTTACCAAAAATAGAAAAACGTGTTTACAGAGACAGTTATAACAGAAGACAAATTTAGCGCCAGTGACGCGGGCCGTGTCCCTAGCTATGCGGGCCGTGTCCCTAGCCATGCGGGCCGTGTTGGGACACCTGATGACTTGGATTATTTTCAACATTTTGGAGTAGATTATATCAGCTATTGAATGAAAACACTCCAGAATGCACTTCACGTGCAATATTCGATAGGACTTCTCGACTTTTGCTATGTAAAATTTTGCAGTACATGCAAAAAAAAATTTACCAAGTCCCAAATAATTCATGATTTTGTCAGCATCATATGAGTCCACAAACCACACTAATGCTAACTTTAGAAGTTAGCTTGGTGATTTTCGCTATCAACTGGGCTTTCTCATTTTTATAAATGGTGAGCCAATCTTCGTCAACATCTCCCTAGCCATGCGGGCCGTGTTGGGACACCTGATGACTTGGATTATTTTCAACATTTTGGAGTAGATTATATCAGCTATTGAATGAAAACACTCCAGAATGCACTTCACGTGCAATATTCGATAGGACTTCTCGACTTTTGCTATGTAAAATTTTGCAGTACATGCAAAAAAAAATTTACCAAGTCCCAAATAATTCATGATTTTGTCAGCATCATATGAGTCCACAAACCACACTAATGCTAACTTTAGAAGTTAGCTTGGTGATTTTCGCTATCAACTGGGCTTTCTCATTTTTATAAAAGGTGAGCCAATCTTCGTCAACATCTGTTCGAGTTACATGGCTATACAATGGTTGAAGGAACCTTGCAAACTCTTCCAGAAAAGGATTCTCCACATGTTCCAACATGCTTTTGTTATCAATTACCATTTTCATTAAAAGCTCTCGGTTTTTTTGCGGATTGTAATCAGAAGGTTCTGTGTTTGTTTGTTGGACATATCCCAAACCGATATTTTTTTATGTACCATTGGTAAAAATTTGAATATTTTAAACACCACTCAGATCCTAAAAGCTCTAAAAATGACACCCACGCAAGCTGAATTCGCGCACCACCCGGTCCGCCAACTGAGCTTGCTCACCACCTGGTCCGCCAACTGAGCTTGCGCACCATCCGGTCCGCCAACTCAGATCGCGCACCGACCCGTTCCAACCCGGTCCGCAAGCTCAGCTGGCGCACCTATCTGGTTCGCAAGCTGAGTTGGCGCACCATCTGGATCCGCAAGCTGAGCTGGCGCACCATCGTTTTGCTGCTATAAAAATTAGTTTTTAGCACTGTATTCATTCCACAATCAACAGACAGCACAAGTAAGTCTTTTTTTTCTCTTTAGTCCGTTTTTTTAAATTATTATTTTATATTTTTAATTGACTGTAAATTTATTAATTATTAGGTTTTGTTCTTTCAACCAATTATGATTAGAATTGCCTGTTATTTTGGTGGTGAAGTTTTAGTCGGACCAAATGGTGCTTATTACAGTATCCAACCTTCGAAAATGTTAAATATCGACCCAGATTTAGATTTTAGAGGTATAACTAGAGAAGTGTATCAGCAAGTTGGTATTGATCCGAACTATTATGAACTGATAATTTCTGCAAGGATCAATATTGGTCAAGGCAACCAGACCTGGTTCCAACAGCTACCGGTACAAGACGATAATAGCTGGGGGTTGTATACCCAAATGACAATGAATTTGACCACTCCTTTCAAATTCTTAGAGTTATATGTTGTAGCTAACCTTAGACAGAACCCCAGACGTAACACAAACCAAAACACCAGAGATAACCCCAGACAGAACACCAGAACTATGCCGCAAATGACCCAGGGTCGGGTTCGTGAGCAATCTGTGACGGGTCCTGTTCGGGCCCTAACTTTAGGCAGTACTAGTCGGTCATCATCTGTAGGGGCTGGACCTAGTCGTTCCCAACCTGACCGGGGACGTTCTCGGGTTCCATCTAGTAGCTCTAGCCGGGCCCAAACTGATCAGAATCGATCTCCAACCCCGGAACCGCTTTATTATGCTGAAAATACAGATGAAGATCCCGAAGAGCGGGAGGCAGAGGAAAATTGGGATGCCAGTGAAGGCGATAGGGCAACTGATTTTAGTGATGTTGATACAAATTTTCCTGTACTCGGTAAACGACAGTGGCGGGTGTCGGGTGGTGCAGAAGGACACCCGTTCGAGCAATTTCATGACACATCAGGGTTTGAAGAAGCTGATAGCTCTTTTTTTGAAAATTCTGAGGTGTGTTTCATTTATAATTAATTTTTAAAAAATTATTTATAAATTATGAAATTTTTGTATTCGTTAATTTTTAAATTTTTAAATTTTTAAATTTTTGAAATAGGACGGAAAACAATATGCATTGTCTGAGGGGATGACGTACTCCAGCAAAGAGCAAATGCAAGAACAAATAGGTCATTGGCATATAAAGAAAAATATCGAGGTGAATCAGACACATAGCGACACAACAAGGTTGAGGTTTAAGTGCAAGAGCGACCGTTGCCAGTGGGGGTTGGTTGCGAGGGCTACAGGTTTTGGTAATGACTGGGCAATCACAAAACATAAGGGACCTCACACATGCTACGCTGAGGCATCCAGGTCAGATCATGCGCAGTTGACGTCCGCAATGGTCGCCAACTGCATAAAATTGTCATTACGAAAAAATGCTGATATTAGTATTCGGGCCATTAGTGATCTGGTTGCTGAAAGATACGAGGGAATTGTCCCTAAGTATAACAAATTGTGGCGTGGTAGAGAGTTAGCCATTGCTCGGGCATTTGGTAGTTGGGAGGGGTCTTACGGTCTTCTTGTCCCTTTGTTGGATGCAATTAAAAGGGCAAATCCAGGAACTCAATATAAAGTTGTTTCAAAGCGAACAAAAAAAGATGGGTACCGGTATTTCATGAGATTAGCATGGGCTTGGGGGCCATGTATTGAAGCAGCGAGTCACCTCAGACCAATAATCAGCATTGATGCTTGTTTCCTATCAGGTAGATACAAGGGTAAATTGTTGATTGTCACCGGATATGATGCGGAGAACCAGTTAATTCCGCTAGCATTTGGGCTGGTAGAGAGTGAGGAATTTGAGAATTGGGGGTGGTTTATGAAGTGGGTGAGACAGGTTGTAATTGGTCCAAATAGATTCATGTGTGTGGTATCTGACCGGCACATGGGCATAAAAAATGTGTTCATACAGGATGATCTGGGTTGGTGTGAGGAGAATGGTGAGTGTGTTCACAAGTACTGTTCTCAGCATGTATTTGAGAATTTTGGTAAACACTCCAAGGATAAAACTGCTGCCAATTTTTTCAAAATCTTGGTGAAAAAGAAGAAACCAAGAAGAATGTTAGAAGGCCTCAATGCAATCGGAAGGAGAAATTCCGATTGGCTGAAATACTTGGATACATGTGGAAAGTACAATCCTGATGATGATGCAGAACCGGCTAAGCCATGGAAGGTGTATCAAGCTATGGACAACGGAGCTCGTTGGGAAATCATGACTAGCAACGGTTCTGAATCGCTCAACAATGTGTTCAAAACTTCCCGAAGGTTTGTGTTTTAAAACAATTTTTTTATTATTTATTGATGGTTTTACGTTTCTTAATTTAATAGTAAGTTGTAATTTTCGCAGGTTACCAGTTGCCGCAATTGTTGAGGAGACGTTCGCAAAGTGTGTCGACTGGTTTGTTGAAAGAAGAGAGCGTGCGGTAGAATTGCAATTGCAAGGTCAACTTTTTTCCACTCGAGTCCATGAAAAGATGGATAAGCACATTCGCAAGACCCAAAAAATGAGCGCGCTGACATTCGGCCGTAACGAGTGGCAGGTGACCTCCCATGGTGAGAAAATCGCATATGACATGCAAAGAGACAGCTTGTCACAAATGGAGCGAGACGCCACATACAGAGTCGTACTTCAGGACAACAATTGCATGGAATGCACCTGCCAAAAGCCTCAGCTAAGTGGAATACCATGTGTTCATGTGATGTCTGTGTGTCGTTTAAGGTACCATTTTCTGATGATAATTTCATAAACATCGCATAGTAATTTGATAAGATTGACATTATTTGTGTAAAATTGTAGAAACTTGGATCCAAATATTTTTGTAAATTACTACTACACCATTGAAGAATTAATCGCCACATGGAGTGGTCAATTCCACGTGTATGACAATCAAAGTGATTGGCCGGCACACGAAGGACCGATCTTAGTTCCAGAGCGCAAAATGGTGAAATTAGGCAGGAGGCGACATAATCGGATCCGAATGTGGATGGATATATTGGAAGGAAGACCAACAGGTCACCAGCCTGACAGAGCAACCCTGGAAAGGAATGTGAGAACGAGAAGGAATGCACGGGGCAATACTCAATAAGGAAAGGAATGCTGTGATATTTGTATTATTTATTAGCGGACAATATTATGATGTTTTATGTTGTATTATTTATTAGCGGACAATATTATGATGTTTTATGTTGTATTATTTTTTAGCGGACAATATTATGATGTTTTATGTTGTATTATTGTTTAGCGGACAATATTATGATGTTTTATGTTGTATTATTTTTTAGCGGACAATATTATGATGTTTTATGTTGTATTATTTTTTAGCGGACAATATTATGATGTTTTAAGTCTCAAACACGAAATAACAACATAAAATATGCATAACAGTAAAAAAAAAATATGCATAACAGTCCAAAATATACACAACAGTCCAAAATAAAATATGCATAACAGTCCCAAACATAAAATCTAAATAAAAGTTCCAACACAAACTAACAACTAAGGTCGAAATATCAACGGGAGGATGGTGTGTAGGGAACCTTCTTCCTCTTAAGCCTCTTGCCGCGTCCCTCCTCCTGCATCTCCTCCTGTATTTCCTCCTGTATCTCCTCCTGTACGTTCTCAAACCTCGGCATGTAGGATTGGGAGGGCTGTGACGCCTGTGACGCCTGTGGAGCCTCCTCCTGTATCTCACCAAACAAACTCTCTGCATGCCCGCCCTGATCTGAGCATGGATCCTGCTGGGGCTGTGACCAGAATACAGGAGAAGAAGGGTCATCCTGAGAAGGGAAGTCCTGCGACTGCGTGTAGTTACCGTACTGAGATCCCAGCTCAAACGTAAAATCTCTTGCTGGCTGCTCCACCTCATCCCATGGGCGACGTGTACGTCCCTGAAATAAAAAGATAATTAGATTTCACAATGAATATAACACAACATTACTTTTTATATTAAACACATACCGCCACATCACCAGCTGTCGCGAATGCCTCCTCAGGAGTCGCAGCTGCGTGAATATCTGACAAATCTGGCTCAGCGGTGCTCCCAGGTGGTGCAGAGTCGGCACTGTCAATGCGATGCAGTTCCTCATAAGCCGGGAGATCTGACAATACCAGTATCTTATCTAGATGGGACTTGTATCCGGCGACGACGACAGGCGGTGCAGCCATGCATAACCATCTCTTTCCGAACTTCTTCCACCCTCTTGTGATTGACAGTCTTGCGCTTATCAAGCATTGCTTGATATTCATCAGCACCTTTAAATAAATTGTAAATAAATTAGGTTAGAATAAAGGAATAAATTGATACTTTTGAAATAATAAATGAATAATAAAATCTTACAATCTGTGCAGCTGGACCACCGCATGGAATGTAGCCGTAATCTTCAGTATTCATGTCACGTCGTACTGCGAGCGGCCTCTTGTTCATCTCCGAGATCTGACCGTACATGAAAATCGTAAACGCACAGTACTCCTGGTACCAACGACGGTACTCCTGGTCGTATGCCTCGAACGCATAAGTCTGGAGGTGCTCAGAAATCATGTCCTCCGGAGCCATGGCCTCAAGTCGCTGCACATAATCCTCATGTACCGTTCGCCAGTTCTTCCCCTCTTTAGTGTCTAGTGCCTTGTGTAACAGGTACCACTCGTCTTTACTTATGGAGTCAGGTACAGGGAAATACTGAGACATGCCGAACTGTCTCATGACACGTCCAAGATAATAATGCTCTATAACCTGGAAGTAGACAAGCGGTACCTGCAGATGCTAAAAATATAAAATTGTAGGAACTATAAATTTTATGAATTAATCTTTTAGCTAAGAATACAAGCGATACCTGAGCAAACCAGACATGTCGCTCCTCCGAGCATATCGCAGGCAAGTCATATAAGAAGGAGTGGTAGCTATAATCATCGGGACTCGGTACAAGCTCGTCGTATGGGCGCCAACAAACGTGATCATCTGGCCTCATCTGCTCGAACTGTGACCTGAAAAAAGCAACCCCCGTAGGTCGTCCGTGTGGGGTCTGGGTGAAAGCCTTCCTCTCCGAGCACCATCTCTGAGCATAGGAAGGACATGTCTACGGATTAGGCTGACCCCACACTGGAGTCCAACCCTTCACTTTTGGTGATGGACGGCCGAATGGAAACCTCGTCCATGACCAATGATGCAGGAGCGCAATCGGACCGTAAAATCTCTTTTTCGTCACCTGTTTTAATAGAAGTTACAGTTATTTTTATACAAATTGTTTAAATAATAACCACAAAAAAATATTTTTAATACCTGACATGCAGTGCATAAACCGCGGTATAGACATGCCAAGACCGCCGCACCCCAATTCATCTTACGCGGGGTCTCCAAGTCCACCAGAAACTGTAATAGAGAGCCGGGAACAGTGCCCCCAGATGAATCTGGGAACATCCAGCATGCGAACAACTCCATGATGTAAGCCCGTGTCCACCGTGCAACCTCAACAGGATCGGCGTTTTCGGCTAGTTCTCCACTGTAAAATTATTGTATACAATGTAAATGCCGCAATCAACTTATTTAAAAAGTTACATGCACGCAATTAATTAAATTTAAAGTTACCTGAAACGCTGCCGCAAAGCTGGTATACTGATGTCGTTCTTGGAGTCGATCAGGCCACGCGCTTTCTTCCTCTGCTTCATCAACCCATCACCCAGCAAATCGGTCACGACCTGAACAAAGTCTCCGTACTCCACACCGGTCATAGCATCTCCAGTAATGGGCAGACCCCATAGACAACTCACGTCTTGGAGAGAGACGGTAATCTCTCCAACGGGTAGGTGGAATGTGTGGGTCTCTGGCCGCCATCTCTCGACCAACGCAGATATAAGCGCGGGATCTACGGTTACAGGGGTGAGCTGTGACACATGCCATAGCCCCATTCTCTGTAATGTCGGTGCATAGCGCACGTCATATTTCAAGGTCATGAGGTTATTCCTTACCTCCGTCATCTCATGATCCTAATTTAAATTACAAATGAAAATAAAAATTAACAATTGAGATATTTTTTCAAATAAAAATTAACAAATTAAATTATTTCTCAAATGTAAACTTACATATGCTAGGGAGATCTTGTGGCCCTTGATCGGAAACCAACAGATGGGGCTAATGCAATCATCTTTCAACTGCGGGAATATGGTAGAGATCAACTCCTCATCCCAATCAGTCTCATCCAATAGGGTTGTGCCGCTCGTTGACGCCATACTAAAATGAATTATACATTTCTTCTCAAATCTTAACATAATATATATTTTCGAGTTGTCTAAAAAACTCTAGTAATTTTGGACAACCAATATAAAAAAAATGTACAATTTTGGTATAATTGTGCATTTTTAATCTATTTTGGTATATGGTACGAAAATTATCAAATTTTTTGCATTTCAAATTAAGATCAATTTTGGTACAATTACTAATTTTGGTCTCTATTAGAACTATTTGGAGTGATTTAACAAAATTATAAATTATTTTCAACAACTAAATAAAAAATTAAACTAAAAACTATAATTAAACTACAACTAAATTATCTATACTAAACAAAGTAAATTATCTAAATTAAATTACAACTAAATTAAAATTATCTAAATTAAATTACAACTAAATTAAAATTATCTAAATTAAATTACAACTAAATTAAAATTATCTAAATTACATTACAACTAAATTATATATCTAAACTAAACTACAACTAAATTACCTACACTACACTACCAACTAAAACTAAACTAAATTACTTAAATTATAAAATTAAAATAAATAAATAAATTAAAAAAAAATTACCTTTTTTTCCCGCTGGGGAGCTGCTGGGTGGGGTGCTGGGGGGCCTGTGGGGTAAAAAAGTGGTGCGCAAGGGACCTTATAGCACCAAAGTTTGGTCCGCAAGCTCAGCTGGCGAACCGGGTTGGAACGGGTCGGTGCGCGATCTAAGTTGGCGGACCAGCTGGTGCGCAAGCTGAGTTGGCGGACTGATGGGTGCGCAAGCTGAGTTGGCGGACCGGGTGGTGCTTGAATTCAGTTGGCGGACCGGTTGGTGCACGAATCCAGCTTGCGAGGGTGTCATTTTTAGAGCTTTTTGGACCTGAGTGGTGTTTAAATTATTCGATTTTCCAGGGGTGGTAGAAAAAAAAAAAACGGTATCCCAAATGGTTCTCTCTGTTTTCGGAAGAGCAACTGAAACAAGGATGTCCTAGGCGTTCTACATTAGACTGGCTCTCTCCAACCTTTTCTTTCCCTTTGTTTGACATGATAAAGGAATTGAAACCTGTTTCACAAGTGATGTGAATCAAAATACTAATTAACTACTTACAGTGACCGAATCACATTTAATATCGCAAAATGCACTTCTATATATAGTTATTTAATATAATTTAGACCTTGGTTCTGAAAATTGGAAGCGGAATCGGTTAATTGATTATGGAATCGAAATCGGATGAATTCGTCAGAATTGGCCGAGTCAACTCGGAAACTCAGAAATAAAATATAACTAGTCCAAAGGTGATGTTAAGGTAAAAACTTAAGGGAGCGACTAATAGTCCCCTCCATTCTATCCCCTAAATGTCTCCTAACTAACTTATCCATAAAAAAGTAAAATGGGGACCACTAATTAATTGGGAGAAGCATTAATTACTTGGTGGACCACTTAAATTTAAAAAAAAATTACAACTGGCGGACACATGTATGAACACTTATGCGCGCAAATATTTATATATAATATATCAAGTATTCATATCTAATATATTAAGTATTTAAACAAAAAACTAGACATCAACTTTCTTTTTTCTCTAGTCACACACCTTTTACATGTTTTTAGAAGTGGGTTTGTTTTCCCCCCGTTTAATCTAATCAATATTTCTAACAATCCGTGAGGAATTTTTCAAATCTAAAACCATTAATATTTTCTATGTAATTTTCTCTTTCAAATGAGATCCATGATGAAGTACTTTCGGGTTCTTCGTCGTTCACGTACTCATATCTCGACATGCAAGTATTCATACCTCAACATGCAAGTACTCGTTCGTGGTTTTAGAAATATTGATTAGATTAAACGGAGAAAAAAAAATCCACTTCTAAAAACATGTAAAAGATGAGTGTGTGACTATGGAGAAAAGAAAGTTGATGTCCAGTTTATTTTTAAATACTTAATATCTTAGGTATGAATACTTGATATATTATATATGAATACTTGCGCTCATAAGTGTTCATACATGTGCGCACTAGTTGTAGATTTTTTCAAATTTAAGTAGTCCCCCAAGTAATTATTGTGTTTTTTCAATTAGTTAGTAGTCCCTATTGTACTTTATGGATAAGTTGGTTAAGGGGACATTTAGGGACCAAATGATGGAGGACAAAATCTTTACTCAAAACTTAATTAGTCTCATAAAGTCACTTATATAATATAATACATATATTCAAAATCAAATAGATATCCCCATGAATTTTCACATAAAATAGGAAAACAAACAAAAATAAAATATTACTAAATTAAATACAACTTAAGATAAACGAAAATAAAATATTACTAAATAAAGTCGATAATAATTCAACTTAAAATACATATTAATAAATTATATTTCCAAAGACGGTACAAATCAATGATAAACAACATATCATGTTTATTAAATAAATGGCATAGACATGGTCCAAGATGTACCAGGTACTATTCTCAAAATAAAAAGTACACCACATGTACACCATGTCTATTTAAGTTTGACTGATGCCTCAAAATCCTACTCCTTTCTCAGTCGCACTCCCCTCCGAGTTTTTTATTGATAACCAAAAAAATAAATAAAATAATATTAATAACCAGACTCTCAAAAAATTTTCATTCATAACCAAACCGCCCCCCCGAAGGGCGGTCTACCTTCAAACCAAACCGCCCCCCGGGGGGACGGTCTACCTTCAGACTAAACCGCCCCCTAGGGGGGCGGTCTACTTTTTTTTATTTGGAATCTGAATCTAAAAATTCATAAATTTTAGGATCAACGGAACCAGTAAACTATATTATAATTACAAGAAATTAAATTCATAAATTTGGTTTGCTAGAGCATGTACCTTCCAGTCCTTGAAATCGAACTGGAAGACAAAATGCTTGTATGAGACTTCTCCTGTGTCAATTGCACTTGCTACTGGTGCATTTCTCAATGCTGAAAAGTATTTTTTGACATAAAAAAATTCAATTAAGATACTAAAAATCTTAAACTTAATTTTTGAGGCACTAAACGACGTTTTTTGGCGATTATGATTTTTCCGGATACCCGGCGTAAACTGCAGGGTGACGGTCACCACCATCTCCTCCTCCCCTTTCCGAATTGGGGTCATACGCGCCAATCCGACTTTTCTAGTAAATATGGCCGCTTAAAGTTTTTTTAAAAAAATAATGCTTCCAGCCCATTTTTTGTCACCACTGGGGCTTGAACCCACGTCCCTTGGGTGAGAGTCACACACTCTAACCAATATACTACAAAGTCTTTCATGTTACAATATTGAATCTATATATAATATATACATACAATAAAACAGTAGTCTTATAACTTTCAATTCAAATTATTTTAATGTAATTTTTTTAAGTAATTAATGATATATATTTTTTAAATAATGTTAGTAAGTAAGATTGAAAAAAATAATAATATATTTTAAGATCTTGAAAAATAATTTGAGAACATAAGTGAGTAAGATTGAACATTTTTGTTTGCTATTGTAATATTTTGTATGTGCATAAAGAAAATAATAAAGGAATGTGCCATAAAGGTTGTGAACACTGAAGTAGCACATAAAGGTTGTGAATCAAAAGCGATGATCTAATCGACCAAATGAAAGCACTTGCCATGAGGAGGTACTAATAGATTACTGATCAGAGATGTTACTTCTCCTTTCTTTTAATTTCATATTATTTTTAGTCATTAATTTCATATCTATAATTTCAAACAAATACATTCATTATTTAGATTGAAAATTCAAATCCTAAAAAAAAAAAAAAAGTAGACCGCCACCCAGAGGGGCGGTTTAGTCTGAAGGTAGACCGCCCCCCAGGGGGGTGGTTTGGTTATGGATGAAAATTTTTTAGGAGTCTGGTTATTAATATTATTTTATTTATTTTTTTGGTTATTAATAAAAAACTCGGTACAAAATTGATTCGATTGAATCACTGAACATGACTCTGAAAATCAAAATTGAAATTGGTCACTTCACCGGCAAATCGGAATCGGTTGAATTGATCAGAATCGGCCGAATCGGATCAAAAACTCGGATTTTAAGACAAAAATTTGTTTTGGTGAAGAAATAATTTGTCGAAGTTAAAATTTATCTATTTCTAAAGTGAAATATATTATTTCATAAAATAATAAAAGCCTGAATAATATTTCCAAAAGAGAAATAAAATGTTTTTATTTATACCTATATTTTCTATACCAATCAAATGTGTAGCCTAGGATACCCAAGTTAAACAAAAAGAAGAAACCACTGTGAACAGCTGTATGCATCTCCGCACTTTAGTCAAACAAAAAAATAATATAAACAAAACAAATAGGGCCTTCGCAGGCTACAGGAGTACCAACAGGACTAGTAAAACAAATAGAGTCACGCAGCCACACTTTTGACCTAGTTTGTTCAACAGCCAAACAATGAAAAGAATAATTCATTGGATCCAGATACTGAAACAGTATAATTTTGCTGAGATGCAAGATACTGAGTGGAAACTTCAAAAACAAAAAAAATTGTTTTGCCAAGTAACTCGCGTGAAAATGTAAGGTGATCCAAGTATCCAACTCAGTATCAGCTGAGTTTCGGAACCATGATCTAGACAGCAATTTGTATGTAGAAATTCACTGGAAAGCACCCCCATTTTTGTTGATCACTCGAAATCAAATTAATAGTATAAAGTAGAAAAAAAGAAAAAAAAAAAAAAAAAAAAAAAAGAGTACTGGACGTACCGCTTTGGATTTGTACTGTGAATGTTATCTGATCCTCGGATCTATGCTGATGCAAAAGGGCATGGATCTAGATTATAGCAGTAGCAGAGTTGATTGGAGAAAGATTGTTCTGTAACCATTAAAAAGAAAAAGAAAGAAGCATCTTAGTTAATTGTTGTTTCCACTTAAACAAGCATTTTTGCCTTGGGTAGATGGACTGTTAATTTTCTGTCCTGGGAGTGAAGATTTAACATTACAGTGTTATTTTATAATATTATGAGAAAAAGAAATAAATAATGAGTGCTATAAAAGTAAGATAATAATAGGTTAAAATTAACAAACCTGCTTATAAATGAGATCCAGCAGCGGGTTGCGCTCTTTCTCTCCGTTTTAAGCTTAGCTGCAGGTAGTGGTTCTAGACTCCTAGTGGCTACCTAAAGAACTCTCTCTCTCCCTCTCTGTTTTTTTTTAAAAAAACAAAAGAAGTTGGCAGAGGAATCTCTGTGTTTTTTAATAAGTAGCGTACAAAAATTACTATATCTAACTGGAAATAAATCTGTTGTTATTCATTGGGAATAACAGGAACCTGTTATTCTGATACCAACCATTGATTTTTGTTGAGATTCGCACATGAAAAACTCACTTCATTGAGATTCATGTATGGAAAAATTTGAACAGTTGGGATCGGAATAACAGATTCCTATTCCCAGATCTTCGTTGAGCTTTGTTTTCCTTAGGTCTGAGTCAATTCGATTCACAAAAAAATAATTTATAAATTTGTAATCGTATTTAATTAGTTATAAATTGAAAACTGCTTAAATTATTGATTTTTTTCATTGTCAGATTCAGCAAAATCTACATTTTTTTTTATTATTTCAAAAGTAAATATGAACAGTGCAGCATATTTTAACTACTACCAGTACCAACAATGGTCGAGTTATAATTTAAACAGTAAAATATCAACATAAAACGCTAATTTTACTAAAGTTGTACTTTTGTATTTATAGATAAGCAGATTTATTTTCAATAATAAAAAGAATATAAATACACGATGTTCACAACAGATTTTAATTTTTTTATTTAATAAAATTCAGAATGTAATTTTATTTTTATCTTTTTAAGCAAAATCCAAAGGTAACTTTTTTAATAGAAGCGATTTTCATTAACAACCGTTTTTCGTTTCTTTTGCGTGGAAACCAAACCAATATTATGTTATTGCTTCAAACTGTTGAAACTAATCTAATTTACGAGTGATGTGTTTATATAGAAAGTTTATAAATTTTTAATTCATTCAGCATAAAATCAAGCGGTCAAAAAGTGAAGATATATAGGTTAATTTTAATACATTTATTTTTCATCATTCTTTTATCACTTGACTTTGTACTAAATAAATTCAAAATTTTACATATTTAGCACGTAAACCCATCACTTGTGAGCTAGAGGTTGATCGATATCTACAATTTGAATTTGTTGTTTAATAAATATCTGATAAATTTTTTAAGCCGTATCACAGCATGCTACTTAAATACCATAGCATGCCAGCCAATTCTAGAATATCAATTATAGAATGAATAGGGACAATAACTTGATGCAACTTTAGATGGGTCAAGTTTGCGTTTGGATCTGTTAGCCCGCTAATTACTCCACTAATTTAAGGCCTAGTCTATTGTTTTAAAGGCCCATAAAAAGTTAGTGCTTCAACGCCTTAGTTTTTTGAAAGAAAAATTGCAATTTCTTAAAGATATATTTGCTGGTCATTCTCGTTAATGAGAGCAATTAATTCTAATATTTTCTCTAACTTTTTTCCGATAAATCACTACTACAGAATGGCGCTTCCTACACTGTGGTTGTACACGGATTTTCTCAGTTTTATGTAAAACCGTGTACCAAATAGGATTTTTCCAATGATCAATGATATCTCTAAGAATCCCACACGGATATTTCATTGAAAAACAGTGTTTCAAAAAAGCCGTTTGAGGTTTACATTTCCTACACGGATATTTAGTTAAATATCCGTGTAGGAATGGTGAGAGAGCTACACGGATTTTTATTAAAAAATCCGTGTAGGAAAGGGTTATTGTACACGGATTATTGTTTAAATAACAGTGTAGAAAGGCTAGAGAGCTATACGGATTTTTATTAAAAAATTCGTGTAGGAAGGGGTTATTGTACACGGATTATTGTTTAAATAACAGTGTAGAAAGGCTAGAGAGCTACACGGATTTTTATTAAAATATCCGTGTAGGAAGGGGTTATTGTACACGGATTATTATTTAAATAACAGTGTAGAAATGCTAGAGAGAGAGCTACACAGATTTATAGTGAAAAATCCGTGTAGAAAGGTAGTTTTAGGGTTTTGGTTACATAAAAAGGTCTTTTCCCTCCAACGCCGTTTTGATTCTATAATACTCTCTTTATCTCTGTATTAAAATATTGGTCTGATTTCAGCTCATAGCACAACTGGAATCTGAGATATTTGAAGTTCTTATTTTCTCCTCTCTATCTTCACAAGGTTAGATAATGTGTATATATATATTTTTTCTTTCTCTAATTTTCTGTTACTTATTATTGCTTATTGCTTATTTAGGTAATGTGTAATTATTATTGCTTATTTCTCTTTTATTTTTCTTTTTGGTTTTGTAGGGTTTTGGTTGGTTACTGTCTTCTTCGCCTTGGTTGGTTACTATCCTCTTCGTCACCCTCCCTTCGTAAATTCATTTAAGATGCAGTAATTTTTTTCTTACGAAATTGATTTTCAGTGGTTTGTATAAAAGTCATACAGATTCAATTAATTTTATGTATCAATTTTAATTGAGAATTTTTATTCTCTATGATGTATGTATGTATGCACAAATATGGATCCTTGTTTTTTTTTTTTTCCATAGGAGATGCACTATTGTTGGAGATCTTTAACCAAGAGCCATCATGTCATGGATCACATGCAAAAACCTCTTTTTTGATATGTTGGATCTAATACAACTTAGTATGTATGAAATTTCGTGCTAGAGTAGATCATAGCCATGAGTTTTGGCAATATGAGCCCAAAACTTGATCACATGGTTACTAAGTGGTGAGGACATAATTTTTATACAAACATTGTATAGGATCTTGAGAGGTATATGCCATATGTTGGATCAAAAGGATTGCATGTATAAAAAGCTATGTATATATATGTGTTGCAAAAGGTTATATGTATATACAAAATGCTCTCTATTTATTTTTGCAAAAGATTATGTATTTATTTTTGCAAACAGTTATGTATATTCAATCTGAAATATATATTATTGGCTAGCAAAAGTGGAGGCTAGCTAAAAAAAAAAAAAAAAAACAGTTCAGCAACCTTCCTACACGGATTTTTATTTAAAAATCCGTGTAGAAAACAATTATACACGGATTTTTACTTAAAAATCCGTGTAGGAAGGTTACTGAATCCGGTTTATTTATTTAATATTCTGTTTAGGAGAGCTACACGGATTTTAACTAAATATCCGTGTAGGAATGTTGATATTCCTTCACGGATTTTCTATTAAAAAACCGTGTAGCTCTAGTTGGATTTCTACACGGCTTTTAATTAGAAATTCGTGTAGATTGTTGATAATTGCACACGGATAAATATCCGTTAGCAAAAGATGGGACATTCCTACACCCTAATATCCTACACTGTTGGAAATCCGTGTAGCTCTCCGTGATTTATCCGTGTACAATCACCATATTTTGTAGTAGTGAATGTAGTGAAATTAATTGTAAATTTTTTTCTCACACATCAAAGGTTAACTGGTACTAAGAAAACAATTTCATGCACATCTCTGGGTAAGCTTACAATAATAAGTTCCATACCTTGTGCCCCAAAACTTTTTGTGTGGGTCATTTGTACAAGACCGACATAGAATTTTTTCGAATTAAATTTATTGTTTAAACTGAAATAAGTAAAACAAAACTAAATGATTTGGACGAGGTTTTGGAACACTAATGATATCACCTCTTGTTGATATTTTGTTCTGGTATTTCTTGTGATTATTCTAATTGTTCTAATTGTTCTAATTCTTCAAATTCTTCTAATTCTTCAGATTCTTTGGATTCTTCGGATTCTGTTGGTTCTTATGTAAATAAATTTGTATTCTTAATTTCATCTTGAATATTCTTCATCTCATTGAGCTCTGAAAAGATCAGCTCACCAACTAGCTGCTTCCTAAACAAGTCAATGTCATCCTGCCAAGTTTAATACATCGTATATGAGTATACAGTGAACAATAATTTATTTTCTATGCAAATTGCACAATAAATCATTATATAGAATAATAGCACACCTGTGTGAATTCAGTAGCAAGCTTTGATCCATCCCATAATTCCATGTATTTGAGTGCAAATAAACCACAAGACCATCTAAAACACGTACCAATTAATTGTATTACTCAATCGAATGTATTAGTTTCTACAGAAATCAAATGAAAAATGATGTAATATTTCATACCCGTCTTTCTGTTGAGGTAAATTTGAAATAACAGATGTAGGCCAATTAAGTACACTTTCTGGTCGCCATGCTTTTGAAGCACCATGAGAGTCAAGTGCAGCATCAATACACACTTGAATTCCTAATTTCTAAATGGCAAAATGCAACTATTTGTTAATGAGTGAGCCTATGGTACTATGCATAGCACGGATGGGTCCGTACTACGGTTCAATATTTTCGTTTTCAAAATTCTAACGGTTGATCCGAACCGTTCAACATGATTTCCATATGAATATGTACTTGCTGACCAAATTTTACATTTTTTCGAATTTTTTTACTATTTTTTTTAGATAGGTAGAAAATCACTTGATCTGAAAATTCTGGACCCTCCAAAAACAAGTGATTTTCTACCTATCTAAAAAAATTCCAAAAAATATAAAATTTGGTCAGCAAATACATATTCATAGTAAAATCATGTTGAACGGTTCGGATCGACCGTTAGAATTTTGAAAACGAAGATATTGAACCGTAGTACGGACCCATCCGTGCTATGCATAGTACCATAGACTCACTCTTTGTTAATCATTTAAGGTATAATAGAATATGCGAGCAATACTTATTTGAGAAAAGATATACCAGCTTTTGAGTGGTTTCTTTACAAGTATCGTCCCATAATAAGTTCAAGGAATTCAATATCTGAAATTCCTTCTTTAAAGCATTTAAAACCCCAACAAACCAATGGTTTAGTACGTTGATTGGCAAGAACACCTACAAATTATGATTGTTAGTTTTTCCAGCTTGCAAGAAGTATAAGTACACTGTACAGCTCATATAGTAATGAAAATTACCAGTTCATTTTGAAGGAAACTGTTGCCCTTCTCAACAATATTAGACAAAATGCGTCCACATAGTTTCTCTCTTTCATCCATTGATGATCCCCATGACTGCAATAGCTGACTATCGAATGTGCTAAGTTTCAAGATTTTATCAGATTTACTTCCTTTATTGTTCAAGATACCAGTATAGCAGTTGATAACCTGCGAAATGTACCCATTCGTAGTTCGATCCAAATCTGATTAATTAAAACTTGAGAGAGTGAACAATTAAATATTTATAAATATTGCACTTAGCTGCACCTATTGCCACCATTTGGAATGAATGCCGATTAGACATTTAAGTATACAACTATTAATGAATGAATGCGAAAACATGACATAAATCAAGGAAATGTAAAACAGATAGCAGGGTGGATACACCCGCATGTGCACTATTTGATTATCCCGGCATATTCTGTACTGCACATTATTAATGATAAAAATAAAAACTATTATTGCTGAGAAAAATTGGACCTAGACCCCACCAAGCACTGCTTAGATTGGAGTTTGAATTTCTCATTGTGCATAACACAAACGTACCTCATCATTAATCCATCTGTCCAATAATTGATAATCTTTAATTGACTTGATCAGGCACTGCATCTCCTTAGCAGTCAATCTAGCATCACCTATAACTACTATTTGTTCTGACATCCTTTCCCTCAAACCATGCTTAAGAAAACTTATAGACCTGATGTGACAGTCATCTGCTGCACCTTTTTGCACAAATTTTCCTTGTTTTCATTCATCAGAAGAAAAAAAACAATAATCAACTAAACTGGATGAATAGTTATGGCATTAACAAAAAGTTTGTGTTGTTAAATAATCAACTAATCGAGATCAAATGCGGAAATCATACAATTCATATTTCCATCATAGGAACACAACTATAGACCAAATTGGTATAGATGTATGCCATTGGCCCAGACTTAAAAAATAGGGACAAAGAATTGTTCCAACCGAAATGTGAAAAAGCTCTGAATCTAATTGGTAAGCAGATCCTTTTTTTCTCATTTGGGTTGGAACAGTTATTTGAATAAATATGATAATAGTTATCGAAAATAATCATCTTTTCTAAAATTCTAAGTGTATAGTTATGCTCTGCAAGTTAAAAGTAAATGAATAATTTTAAAGTAACATTATACAAGAACAACCAGTTGAAGGTTCTTTACCATTACTGCTTGCAGCTGACATCCAATTAGAAGAGCACACCAAAGCTTCTAATGTCCTTGGACCCAATTTATTCTCAAGTTTTCCGAATCTTAAATATTTACTGTGTCCTGTAATGAAATCAGTGGAAAAAGCTGACTCGAAGGGTAGTGAAGAGATAGGGATAGCAAGAATATCACGGGCCATCCTTGAAAGAATGGGATAATTTGATTGGTTACTCTTCCACCATGCCAAAACATCAAAAATACCATCTGTGACCTCCACAAGGTCTTTCTGCAAGTATCTATCAAGTTCTCGCATTCCCGGAAGAAGTTCAATTTCAAACTTAATGCAAAGATCCCGAATACACTTTTTAATTTCCTCTATGTTAGATATGCTAGATAAGTGTTCCATATAGCAACGGTCCAAGTAGGTTGACTTGAATTGGGGATCCAATAGAGAGGCAACTAGCAGTATACTATTGCAATCTTTCAAATAGCTATCTGAAATTTTCTTCATGCAATATGAGAATTTTCCTTTATCGATAATATTATTTGTATTCAAAATAACTTGTGACAGCACATCATGGATTTCAAAAACAGTTTTGAAAAACAAGTTCGGCGTGGGATATTGAGAGGAAGAGAGAATAATAACTGCTTCATAAATTGGTTTCAGAAGTTTGATAGCAGTTTCCACTTTATTCCAATTTGTACATAGAGGGAACCTCTCATCATGATCTTTGTATGCAACAAAAACATCTTTGTATGCAAGTGCATCAGATAACATGTTCAATGTAGAGTCCCACCTTCTCTCATCATCAAGTTGAAGATATGATTTTGGGGAATAAATTATAAGTTCAATAGCAAGTTGATTAATAATATCCATCCTGTAAGAATCACCAGCCAAAAATTTTATCATCTTCCTGATAGATCCAAATACTTGATGCAGTTCATTGAATATAAATCTCAATAGTTCACCGAAGAACCCCTGCACAATGCAATCCAACTTAATTGCCCCAACACCATAACTCATCTCATTTAAAATTTTCTCATGATGCTCATTACTAAATTTTTCAGTTGTAAATGCAAGTACCCTTTTAGGAAGCTCCAAATTGTCTATGCATCTCTGTACTTGTGCAATTATCACCGGAGATGCCCGTTGAAAATCCCAATAGCTTATAATCTTTATACCAATTATTCTTCTGACCAAATTAAAGTCATTATTAATGAAGTGTGCTGTAACACAAACATACTTAGTGGGGTTGTCTCCTTGCATGTGGACACTAAAGCAAACTCTTTTTAGATGGGCTGAATTTACAAAGGTTTTCTCATGGAGATGTTTAAACCTTCCTCTCTCTATTTGATATAAACCTAGGCACTCTGTCCTAATAGTAGCCAGATCAACCGGAGTGTACAATGGCTGAAGGTTTTTTGTCCATTCTATGAAACAAGTACTCTGTACAAAATCGAATGGAAGTCCACTTGAGATTACCAGCTTAGCAAGCAACTCTAGGCATTTTATCTGATCATATACACAACTGTTATTTTTATTCGAGTGTTCAGGGAAAGCTTGATCGATATGCCTCTTCCCAATGTTTTCTATGCCAGCCACAGATTTACCTGCTTCACATCACAAATAATATATAAATATTATTAGTTTGTTTATTTCAAATTATCTAAAAAGAACTCTGTTTGTTCCATATTATGTTCCAGGAAAAAGCAATGTATACAAAGTGCATAAGAATGATAATGAAATGTATTCATTGTCTTTTATTATATTTGTATTCATTCTTCTCTATTGTCTTTGCCAACTATTATTTCTAATTAGAAAATCTTTGTGCTGGTAAAGTGAAAGTGCAATAGAAAACAATAATTTTCTGATAGCACAAATGAAAAAGCATATTACTCAGTATATGAAGTCGTAGTAAATGAATATAATTTTTTTAACATCAGTATAAGGAAATTAACTTCGACCAGACTACTAGATATTTGAACAATTCAATAACAAAACTCAGGAAACAGTAATGGGTAGAAAAGCTCAAAATTTTATGATCTGGGAAAGACAGAGTGCTATTTATCAACTATCTAAAAGGAACTTTCTAAAAGAAAACTGGATTACGGAGGGATATCTCATTTATCAACTATTTATGAAGGAAAGGAGAAAATACTTGAGCCAAAACTAGCTGCAGTAAACTTTATAGGCTATAGCAGGTGTCAAATAAACAAGTACTCAATACTATAAAAAATTTATGAATCGAAACTACAATTTGGGTCTGAAAATATTGTAGATAAATAATCACAATTAAATTGAGTAAACACTATATGAACATCTATAAGAAAAAGGTATATATATGGATGCCATACCAGATCTCAACCAATTATTGCAGCAAACCAAGACCTTGGACATCACTGTATCGATGGTAGAATGAAAGATCTCATCAATAATTTCATTCACAGGTTTTGTGCCTGAAGTAAGCGAGGAAGAAATGGGAATAGCAAGAATATCACATGCCATCCTAGAAAGAATCGGGTATTCTGATTTATTAACTTTCCACCAACCCAACACATCAAAATTCTCATCTCCCTCTTCCACCGAACTTCCATCCAAATACCTTTTAAGCTCTGGTATTTGTGATGAACTATTAAATCTGTATATTTCTGTGCTCTGACTTTGATCATATTCACTGTACAAACTGCAGAAGAAATTTTCTAAAAGAATTTTGTTGTCTTCAATTTCTTCAAAGTACTGATCCAGTAATCTGAATTTAAATCGGGGATCCAACAAGGAAGCAATCAACACCATATAATTACAACTAACTAAATAGTTATTCAATATCATTAGTGATTCATCACTAACATCACCAGATAAAACAGAAGAGAACTCTAATAGGCCTCTGATTTGAAAAACATATTTTAAAAATAAATTTGATGTGGGAAATTCATGGTAAGAGAGCGTTTCAACCATAACATTTATTTCATTTAAAAGGCGGACATATTCCTCCAGTTTGGACCATCCTAAATTCATGTAATTAAGTTTACAAAGAACAGTTTTGTAGGTATAAGCATCATTTAAAATGTTGAGATAACAACCCAGTACTCCATTATCAAGCAGAAATTCTAATTTAGGGGCAAGATTATGTTTTGTTGCAATTTCATTGAAATAACACATTTTTTCTGGATATTCATTCAGGTCCTCCATTATTCTTCTAATGTAATGTATGTCTGATCCAATTTCATCGCAGATAATAGAAGCTATTGAACAAAAACAATCCACAATGCACTTCACGATCAATTTTAGACAGTGAACATCATCAAAGTCAAATTTCTTTGGTCTTTTCTGGTCAAATTCTTTTGTAGTACATGCAAAAACTTTTTCACCAAGTCCCCAACCCTTCAGGATTCTCTCAATATAATATCCTACCGGTGCATCATTGTACTCCACCAACCCAATTACTCTTTTGACCAATTTGAAATCATTATCGATGAAATGTGCTGTAACACATAAAAGATCACTCTGGTCTTTTGGATTATAGCACTGCACCACACTAAGGCTGACTTTAGAAGTTAGCGTGGTGATTTTCTCTTTGAACTGGGCTATCTCATTTTTATAAAAGGTGAGGCAGTCTTCCTCAACATGCCTCCGAGATACACGGCTATACAATGGTTGAAGAAAGCTTGCAAACTCTTCAAGAAAAGGATTCTCCACATGTTCCAACATGCTTTTGTTATCAATTACCATTTTCACAAAAAGCTCTCGGTTTTTTTCCCGATCATATACCAAATGATTCTCTTGAAACCCAGAAGGTTCTGTTTTTCTTTGCTGGACAGATTCCAAATGGTTCTCTCCCAAATTATTCTCTTGGGATCCAAAAGGTTCTTTGTGTGTTTGTTGGAGATATCCCAACTGGTTCCCTCTGTTTCCATAAGGTTCTGTGTTTATTTGTTGGACATATCCTAAAAGTTTCTCTCCTAAATTATTCTCTTGGGATTCAGAAAGTTCTGTGTTTGTTTGCTGGAGATATCCCAATTGGTTCTCTCTGTTTCTATAAGGTTCTGTGTTTATTTGTTGGACATATCCCAAATGGTTCTCTCCCAAATTATTCTCTTGGGATCCAGAAAGTTCCGTGTTTGTTTGTTGGAGATATCCCAATTGGTTCCCTCTGTTTCCATAAGGTTCTGTGTTTATTTGTTGGACATATTCCAAATGGATCTCCTCTAAATTATTCTCTTGTGATCCAGAAAGTTTTGTGTTTGTTTGTTGGAGATATCCCAATTGGTTCCCTCTATTTCCATAAGGTTCTGTTTTTATTTGTTTGACATATCTCAAATGGTTCTCTCCTAAATTATTCTCTTGGGATCCAGAAAGTTGTGTGTTTGTTTGCTGGAGATATGCCAATTGGTTCTCTCTGTTTCCATAAGAGTAGGATGGTACAGTAGTTCTTGCATCCTTGTTTGAGAGCTCAATACAATCACGACTTTTGAGATGTCGCCAAAGATGAGATGTTCCATTCTGGCTTTCACCAATTAGGAGTGTTCCACAATTGTTACATTTTGCCTTTTTACTACCATCAGGCTGTTGTTCCTCAGTAAAACTATCCCAGACTTTAGACCTTTTGTTTGACGGTCTCTCTTGAGCCTTTTCTTTTCCTTTGTTCAACATACTACCTGAAATCTTATTTTACACGATGTTTGAAATGATAATGGAATTGCAACCTGTTCCATAAGTTATAGTGAGCAAATAATATTTGATTTAATAATTGATATAGCAACACACTACACTTATTTGTATGTAGAGAACATTGGAAAGCATCATATCTTTCTTGATCAATATATCTAAGTTTCTTTACAACAATTCATATCACGGAATCAATTATCAGTATAAACTAAAAAAAAGAAAAAAAAATTACTGGGCGTACCGCTTTGGATCTGTACTGTGAATTTTATTTGATAGTCGGATCTATGCTCATGCAAAAAGGCATGGATCTAGATGACAGCAACAGAGTTGATTGAAGAAAGAGACCTTCTTGGTTGTACTTGTTCTGTAACCATTAAAAACAAAAGGAGATAAGCATCTTAACTCTTATTAGAAAAAAAAAATGTAAACTAGATGTTTTAAAAAGAGATAAATAATAAAAGAGTAGAGAGGATAAGACTTAATCAGAAAAGAAAATAAAAAAACTACCATACCTCCTAAAATGCTAAAACTAACAACTTATCCTTTCATATTAATATTCATTTTCTGTGTTTCTACATAAGCAAATTAGTGACTGATTTCTCCATAGACTTATATAAAGTGAAACTTCAACAAGCACTTTTGCCTTGGGATTTCACATACACAGCTAGTTGAGAAAATTATGAGATAAAGCAATCAGATCCAGTGGAAGGCTCAAAAGTCAACACTTAATTTTGACAAAAACAGGAAAAAAAAAAGAATTAATCCTAATAAAATTTTAGAGGGAGTTGACCTCACAACTGTAATCAAAGGAGAGGCGATCGACAAAGGAGTAGTGACAGTCAACGTGAGTCTCCGCAGTCGTCAATTATATAATAAAGGAAGTTAGGGATTCAGAGATGATCCAAATTGTACTTAATAATCTCTCTTTCTCTCTCTCCGAAAGCTTGGCAACGAAAGCTTGACAGAGCCTGATTGCCAAGAGTTGCTCTTTCTCTCTCTGTTTTTTTTTTTTTTTTTTTTTTTTGAAGCCTATCCTCTCTCTTCTCTCTCTTTTCACCTTTTGAAAAGGAAAGGAGGAGACATGGTCCAAATTGTGTTTTTTAATCTTAATCTCTCGATCTCTCTCTCTTAAGCTAAGCAGGGGCTACTCTCTATTTTGAAACACTTGACACCAAGCCCCTCTTTCTTTTTTTATAAAAGAAAATTTCATGTATACTCCTTGAAAACGTCAATATTAAATATTTTTCTTTTTAAAATTCATAATTAAATATCATATTTACCTTTCTAAATTTCAAAATCTTACTAATTTACTCAATTTGTTGTCTTTTGTATTAAACCTCATTTTGCATTTATAAAATATTCATTTTATTCTTTATTAAAATATATGTGTGTGCGTGCGCATTTTGTACAAGTCAAATGTTGAATCATTTAATTAATCATTTTCTGAGAGCAACTAGTTTGTTTGTCTACTTGTGACAAATACAAAATGGCGTGCAGGCACAAGTGAAAAAATTAATTATTTATCATCACAATTAGTCAATTGGAAGACTGACATTTCTCTTAAACTTGGTACATATCTTATATTTTTTAATTAAAGAGTAAAATGGATAATTTGTAAATCTAGAGTTTTAATGGAAAAGGCATTAAATTGGATAAATTGGTGAGTTCTATACATTTAGAAAGGTAAATATGATATTATAAAATTTAGAGGAAGAAGTACATAATTTTGAATTTTTTTAAGTGTATACTTGAAACTCCCCTCTTTTAGAAAAAACGTGGGTAGTGCGCCTAGTTGCTACCTAAGGAATCTCTCTCGTATATTTTTAAAGTTAAAAATAAATTATGGATACAACAAATTTTTTGAAGTGGAGAGAAATAAAATAATAAACAATTAAACTTCTTTGTATATATTATTAACTCATATTTTCTTACATAACAACATTATACTACTTTTATAACCCTAAACATCAAAATAAAACTCTAGAAATTCGTACAACAATAAAACAAAAAACAAAATGAAAAACAATGCATTAAATTATGACATCCCTTCACCAAAATAGCCATAATTTTATACTAATTCTAGCACAAAAATATTTCAATGAATGGAATTAAAATTGTATAGGCTTTTTGGTAATTGTATAATAATTCTGGCCCATATGTCCACTTCACTGTCGCTTTCCACACACTCCTAATTGTTTCCTTCATTGTAAATAGTAATTAATGAAAATAATGCCTTCAATATCTGTCCAATTTCTTATATAAATGTAATATATCTTGTTAAATTTCTTATAAAATTTTCAAATATTGAGACCATTTTTTTTAATAATGCTTTCACAACAGTAAGAGGCGGATTTAGATGTTAATTAGAGTGGCTAAGTAACCACTATGATTTCAAAATTAAAAAAGCGACTACTATAATCAAAATATTTTTCATATTATAAGTACCAAAAATTTATTTCAGTAGAACAAAAAAATTGAAGAGCAAGTACATTAGTATTAGAGTATATATATTAGTTTGGCGAATTAAAGGACTTTATTTTAATATGTTATCACAGTCACGCCTTTGTAGGTTTTCATTTTATAAACCCCCCACCCCCCAAGATAATTACCAATTAGCGGGCTATCTCGTGGCTCAAATTAAGTCCTCGGAAGTTAGATTAGGCAAATATTCCATCCATTTTACATGAGCACACGCCACAGAAAAAGAGAGAGAGAAACAGAGATATTTATCATCCTAAGCAGCCGCTGCTATGATTCTTAAAAGAAGAGAGAGAGAGATTTGTCTTGGTGCTGGTATGTGGTGGAGAATTCCTGAATTCCTGCAGAGAAAATAAAGCAAGTAGGTAGCAATTAATATCTGGCTCATTATACTATGGGTACAAACGGATCGGATGTTATCCGTTTATATTCGGATCTGTATTCAAAAATTAGATACAGGTATTCAATTTTCGAATGTTCCTGCCGATAAAGATACGAATGTGGTTTTGAATTTTAATTATCCGTATTCAAACAGTAAAAATTTAGTTTAATATATATTATTTAAATATTTATGTATATCTACGGATATCGTCTAATATTATCTGTATTCTATAAATAAAATTAGATACGGATATGATTTTACTACTATCTGATCCGTATCCAATCCGATTGCATCCCTACATTATGCGCAGTTTACGGTCGCTTTGCATAAACTCTTTTTTGTTTTCTTAATTGTAAATTATAATGAATGAAAATAATGCATCCTGTTAAATTTTTATAAAATCTTCTTATACTGCAGCTATTTTTTTTATTAATAATGCTTGCACCGCTGTAAGACACGTCTAAAGGTTTATTTATAACATCAATTATATTATAGTAGCAAAATTTGAGGAGGGTTCAAATACCGTTATTTTTATTAATAACCAAAAAAAAATATTATTAATAACCAGATTCTCCAATTTTTTGCATCCGTATTCAAACCGCCCCCCCCTCCCCCCAACCCACCCCCCAGTGGGGCGGTTTACCAAAAAATATATATATATATATATATATATATATATATATATATATATATATATTTTAAATACCCTCCCTCCCCAAACCAAACCCTACCCGCCCCCCCACAGCCCCCCCAACCGAAACCACCCCCAAACTGCCGGTTTTGGCCAAAAAAACTCGTTTTTTCGTTCCGGACGCGACATTTCGCACTTCTCAACCATTCCCGACCCCTCTCTCTCTCTCTACCGCCCTCTCCCTCTCTCCCTCTCTCTACCCGCCACCCTCTCTCTCCCTCTCTCTCTCTCCATCCGAGTGCGTAGTCGCCGCCGCACCGTCGCTCCGATTTCATTTTCAGGTATGAAATTATTTCTTTAACTTGTTTATAAATTATTTAGATTTTTTTGAAATTGTTTGGAATTTTGTATAAATTACTCGAAATTGCGGGATTTGCTTGAAATTGTTGTTATTGAATTTAGTAGAAATTGATTGTAATTGTTTAGGGTTGTTAGAAATAGTTAGAAATGTTTGAAAAATGGTAGCAATTTGTACAAATTGTTAGAAATTATTATATTGGAATTGTTAAAAATTATTTGATTAGAATTGTTAGAGATTATTTCAGTGGAATTGTTAGAAATTGTTTGATTGGAATTGTTAGAAATTATTTCAGTGGAATTGTTAGAAATTGTTTGATTGGAATTGTTAGAAATTATTATATTGGAATTGTTAGAAATTATTTGATTGGAATTGTTAGAAATTATTTGATTGGAATTGTTAGAAATTGTTACATTGGAATTGTTAGAAATTAGTTTATTGGAATTGTTAGAAATTGTTACATCGGAATTGGTTATGATTGAAATTAGGTTTTAAAAATTAGATGGAAATTTGAGAAAATAACAGGGTTGAAATTTAATTGAGTGAAATTAAGTTATACAATCTCATAGGAATTGTTAAATAAAATTGTTAGAAATTGTTTCCAATGCAGCATGACTAGACCTCGACGTGAGCGACCACGAGATACGTTGGAGACCGGAGAGAGTTCACAGGCTCACGCCGATGCTTGGAAGACTACTGCGTTCGGGACACAGCTCCCAACCACATATACTGGGGACTGGGAGACCGATCCATGGGAGACCGATCCATGGGAGACCGATTCATACCGACGACCCACGGGCACAATGTAGGAGGACATGCATATGGTTGATTCTGATAACGAGGAGGACATGCATGTGGATCTGACTCATAACGAGGATCCTCCACAGCCACAAAGGAGGCGTGTGCAGCGTCAAAGGACCCGTGTGCAGCCGCCGAGGGCGTGCGGGCCGACTCCCAGACTGTCACTGTCCGGTCCTCCTCGTCGTCGTCGCTAGTTTTTTATATTTCATATTGTAGACCTGACGTAGTATTTTTATATTTCCGTTTCTATATTGTATGTTGATTAGACGTTATTTGCTGATTTTATTCACTTTGTTTTCGTTTCTATATTTTATGTTGATTAGGCGTTATCTGATTATTTTGTTCACTTATGTTTTAAACTAGTTACAAATTATAAAATCCATCGTATTAAAAATATAAACGAATACATAATATTACAAAATACATAAATTATAAATATCATCGCATTAAAAAAAAAAATTAGTAAACCGCCCCACTGGGGGGTGGGTTGGGGGGCGGTTTGGGTACGGATGAAAATAATTGGAGGATCTAGTTATTATTAATATTTTTTTTTGGTTATTAATAAAAATAACGGGTTCAAATACATCATTTTTTTGTGCTCTAATATGCTCCACATTCTTAATTTGTCTTCGTTTTTAAAGTCCGAGCAGTCGATCCGAACCGCTTAGTATAATCTTCATAATAAAATATGCTTGGAGACCAAATTATATATTTTTTAGATATTTTTTACTACTTTTCTAGATAGGTAAAAAATCACTGTTTTAAGTAGATTCTAGACCATCCGATAAAGTGATATTGTACCTATGTGAACAAATATTATTTTTTTTTAAATATAAAATTTAATCTCCAAACATATTCTATTATGAAGATCATGTTGAACAGTTCGGATCGAATGTTTGGATTTTGAAAATGGAGACAAAAGATGTGGAGCTTACTGGAGCACAAATTGGTGGTGCATTTGAACCATCCTCAAATTTTATTTCATTTAACCAAAATGATGGAGCAAGTACACTTATTATTTGGAGTTATGTATTAGTTTGATAAAAAAAAACCTCAAATAAAGCCTTCATTAATTGAAACAATGAAAAGAGACATACACAATAAGCTTCAAACTCGGTCCAAGAGTTTCTTTATTACCCTAAGCAACCACTGTCAAGCAATGTTGTAAAATGCAGTTTTGTTCATGCATGTGGAAGGCCACTGCAAACTGCATATGCGGTATGCAGCCGCATATGCGGAATTTCATGCGGACATATATATACGGATTTTAAACTATATATTAATTTATTTCCACTCAAAACATGTAATATATTCCCATTAAAATCATTCAAATAATAAATTCGCACATATGCGGCCCAATCGCACATATACAAACCAATATGCGGACATATGCAGTCCAATATACGAAACCACATATTTGAGATTGCATGAAAATTTTTATGCAGAATTGGAATGGATACGCATATGCGGCTGCATGAACCGCATTTTACAACACCGCTGTCAAGTTTTGTCAAGTTTTTCAAAAGAAAAGATAGATATTTGTTTTGCTGGTATTTTGGTGGGAAATTGCGACAGACTGAAATACTGGCAGAGAGAATCATCCAAGAAGACAACATGTGACTAAACAGTGTGAGTTGTATACAACTTTGGCAGTATCTTGCCAAGTTTTTCAAGAAAAAAAAAAAACAGAGAGAGATTTGCAGCCATTGTCAAGCTTCTCAAGAAAAAAAAAACAGAGAGAGATTCAGAGACTATTAACATAATTTGGACCATCTCTACCCTTTTCATATATACATCAACGATGGCGGCGACTCACATTGCTTTGTCGATTGCCTCTCCTGACTCGAACGCGTATCCTCTGCATTAACTCAAAAGGGAATCTTTTGAGTTAATAAATCTCAACCGTCCAATTTGTTTCAAGATTCGTGCAAATAAGATCCGCACTAATATTGAAAAGCCCCCTATGTCATAGGACGGAGCCGGATTGACTCCGTTTAAAATCAAATGGTTGACATTCATTAACTCAAAAAATTCTTTTTTGAGTTAATGCCGAGGATACGCGTTCCTCCTGACTCTGGATATTCTTTTACAATTGTGAGGTCAACTCACACTATATCGCCCGGTGTCTTAATTTTTAGGATTTGTTGTTTCTTATTTTTATCAAATTAAGTGTTCACTTCTGATCATTCCGCTGGATCTCATTTCTCACCAGGTTTGCTATAACCTGTTATCTTACTTGTATAGCACTCATTATTGCTTTGCTTCATCATATTATAAAATAACTGGGTATGTCAAATCTTCACTCAAAAGGGACAGAACCTCGTGGATCATGTATTGGAGTTAGTCACCGCAACAAATTAAAAATTTGTAGTTTTATCTTTTGTATTTTATAAATTAAGTATTTATATTTTTCTCTATCTTATAAAATAGAATTACACCACAATAGCTTATTCTACCCTCCAATTTTATTTTTTCGTTTCGCTCCTGAGAGAAACAGAAACAGCTCACCTGTCCAAGACAAAAGTAATTGTTCAAGTTTCACTTGGGAATAAACAATAACTAAGATGCTTCTCTGTTTTTTTTTTAATGGTTACAGGACAGCCAAATAGATCTCTCTCTCCAATCAACAACTAGATCCATGCCTTTTGCATCAGCATAGATCTAAGGATCATATAGCATTCACAGTACAAATCCAAAGCGGTACGTCCAATAATCTTTTTTTTTTCTTTTTCCAAATTTATACTGATAATGATTTTGGGATATGAATCATGCAGTAAAGAAACTTAGATTAACTGATGAAGAAAGATAAATATGGTTATTAATTCCAATGTTCTCTTCATACAAATTACTGTCTAGATGATAATAAAAGTGTATTTCACCATATTAATTTGTAAATCAAATATGATTCCGTCACTCTCTGTGTAACATCCCAGTTTCAAAATTTAGAAATTTTATTTTTATATTAAGTGGAGCACATGATTGACCGAAATTTTTATAATATTGTGACATATTCAGACTCTCCTTGAACTGCTGTAACTTTATTTTGAACAACTATTTGAAAAAAAAAAAAAGTATTAATTAAGTTCGACAACGTAAGAGAGATTAATTAGATAGATTTCTGTAACTTTATTTTGAACAACTATTTGAAAAAAAAAAAGTATTAATTAAGTTCGACAACGTAAGAGAGATTAATTAGATAGATTTCCAATCTCCTGAAATATTTTATAATTTGATTATCGATATGTTAAATAGAATTAAGATTTACTTTACAAAAAAAAAATGGATAAGATAAAATTTAGTACTTTATTACCAATATCAAAACTATAAATAAAAAGGGGCGCTGTGTAAATCAACCAATCACTTAAATAATTAAATTTTTAAGTGAAATTTATTTATGTGTCAATATTGCATGTGGGACACCTGTTACCCACTAACAAGTTATTTACTTATTTTTACAATTAAGCTAACATTTTCAACCTTCCGCATTGTTGTTGCTTCTCCTAATTTTATTAACTTTTTGTCTCCCAACAAATCCTCTAATTTCTCTCATTACATTCATTTTTTTTTTCTTGTTGAGCCCGTCAACTCCCATCCCCTCCTCATCCACGCCATCACACTCACATCACTCTCATTCCTTGCTCATCCACTACAAATTGCAAGATTATGAAGGAAAGATGAGATTACTCCAAAACCACAAAAGCAAGGAAAATAATAGAAGATGTGTGCTCAAATTCCTTGTCACCTAATATTTGTTCATGGTAAATTTCACTCTTCCTATTCTCTTTGCTTGAATTAAAATTTGTTGCCAATAAATGGCACCTCATTATTTTGTTGAGCATCACACTTGAATTTGAGATTATTGTTGGGGTATTTCAGATTAATTGTGATAAAACTTAAAAAGAGTCTTGAGTTCATATTTAAATTTATTATTTGAGCAAATTTGTGAAATATAAAAGAGTGGCCTTAGGTGATACAAAGTGAACGACGCAAGTCCATGACCCGCACCGCTGAAACTGTCGAGTAGACCTGATGAAGGTACAGCCAAAGGTCTCGAGCAGACTGACACTTCACATACTGATAAAGGACACCTTCAGAGATGGAGGATCACCAAAAACTTCTCCTGAATCTCTTTCTTTGTATTATTAGGATAGTCATCATATTTCCTACACACGGCCAGGTTTGGTGAGTTGGTTTCTTCAGGATAGTGATAACGTGCACATTGTGAGATTATTTTGTTGACATTTTTTGTCGCGCTCAACAAATCTCCAACAAAAAATCTGCAAATAAAATTAATTAAAACCATTACAAATGGATAATCCTACATACACAAAAATGAATCAGATAATGAATTTTACCCCATCTTGCCCGACAAATCACTGGTCTGGCCTCCAGATCGGGCGGCGGTGCAATGTATGCATTTTGGCCGCACAGAGGGTGCTTTGATCCACTGGATATTGCCTCTGTCTCCTTTCTCTTTCTAGTCGGCACCATACCTGAAATAAAGTTTGTAAAATAAATAGTTTTACAAACAATTCCAACAAAAGTAAAACATTAGACTTAAATGAATTATGTATTTAGAAACAAATTAAATGATACGTACTCGTAGGAACAACAAGGAAAAATGATACCAAAATTTTCTTAAATACTATATCCATATACATTACTTCACATTCTAAATGAGACAAAGCATTCAAAGAGCAGTCCCAAACCGGGGACTATTCAAAATTAATCCCTATTGGATTAATTTTGAACGGGTATAGACCTAAAAGACATACTAAATGTTCAAGTTTAGTTGGATCATGAAATAATACTACCATTTCTAATTCAACGAGCAACTCAATTAAGTTAAATTAAATTAACCTAAGCAATTCAATTCGACAAAATTAACCTAACAAATTCAATTAGACAAAATTAACCTAAGCAATTCAATTAGATAAAATTTACCTAAGCAATTCAATTAGACAAAATTTACCTAACCAATTCAATTAAATAAAATTAACCTAGGCAATTCTATTAAATAAACTTAATCGAAATCTACCTTCTTCTTTTCTTTGCCACCACCGGACTTGACGAGCTTGGAAGAAATTTACCTAACCAATTCAATTAAATAAAATTAACCTAGGCAATTCTATTAAATAAAACTAATTGAAATCTACCTTCTTCTTTTCTTTGCCACCACAGGACTTGACGAGCTTGGAAGAGGGAGGCACCTTGCTGTCTTTCTTCGGCACCTAATTGGAGAAATCACTACAAAACCCACCGATTTGAGTTAGTGGCGGGCATTCTCAATTGACCATGTACTATTTTTTTTTTGTTAAAGTTATGGGGAAAACCCACCGATTTCCATACAAAAAAGAAACCATTACACAGTTAAGTTCAAGTACCACCCATCTGGTACCAACATATATCAACAGAAACATAGAAGTAACCTACATAGCTATTACATCACTGGTACCAACATCAAAAATCCAAATAAACTGAATTTATGCACTGAGACCCTAAACTTCTAAAAATAGCACACCACTGGTACCAACATCAAGAACTACTGGTATTGCTCCCTATCCTACTGTCTTCATCAATAGATTGAATGTACCACTAATGTGTTTCGCATTGGCAATGTTTCAAATTCGATCCAAAAAAATGAGCCAACTTTTGCTTGGTTTCTTATCCATATAGCAACAACACAAAAGAAGTAACTGGTACAGAAATCTGGTTCAATGCATACCAATATAAATTATGGTTTAGTTGCTATTTTCTACAATATTTAAACAACAATTACCATTTTGAAAGACCTCAATAAATCAGCCGAAAAAAACAGAAATAAAACAGCAAAAAAATGAAAACAGCAATAAAACAGCAGAAAACACAAAATGAAAATAGCAATAAAAAAAGACAAAAAAAAGAAAAAAACACAAAAAAAAAGAAAGCACACAGCGATAAAACAAAAAAAAAAAAAAAAAAAAAAACAGCGGAAAACAGAAAAAAAAAATAATCGGAACAGAATAAAATAAAAAAACAGTGAAAAAAACAGCAGCAAAACAGGATAAAAAAACTGAAAAATAAAGAAAATATATGAAAAAATTAAACTTGTAAAACTGAAAAAAAAAAAAAACACAAATCAGAGGCGTTTTCTGCTGAGATTTGACGTTTCTACAATCTTACAAAGATTTGGCGCGCTTCTACATTTATTAGAGTAAAAAATGGGGTAAAAAAAATGTAGAGGGAAAGGCAGAGAGAAATTACCGAAAGAGAGTCGGAGAGAGAGGTGGAGCAGATCGTCAGGCGGCCACAGGGCGGAACCAGCAGGGTTTTGCTTAGAAACGGGAAGGGTTCTAAACCTAAAGGCGCGAGACAGCAGGGAAGGGTTCGTGTGCAGTTTTTTCTATAAACCCTTCAGCGACCGATGCGGATCGGTCACAGATGGTGTTGTCACTAGTCTCTGAAGGGTTTGTCGCCGTTGCCTTTTGTTTTATTTTATTTTATTGTTTTAAATGGTCTTCTGCGACCGATTGCTGCACCGGTCGCAAATGCCGATCGCAAAAGGGTAAAATTTCTGTAGTGACTGCCTCTCCTTTTTATAAAAATGAGGAAGCCCAGTTAAAAGAGAAAATCACGAAGCTTACTTCTAAAGTCAGCTTTAGGGTCCAGGAAGCCCAGTTGAAAGAGAAAATCACCAAGCTTACTTCTAAAGTCAGCCTTAGTGTGGACCCGTGCAGTAATCCAAAAGACTACCGAGACCCTTATTGTGTTGCAGCATATTTCATTGATAATGATTTAAAATTGTTCAAAAGAATAATTGGGTTTTTGGAGGACTATGATTATGAGAGAGTCCTAAATGATTGGGGACTGTAATAAAGTTTTTGCATGGTCAAAACCAATTGTCCAGTTCAACATTGGACGTGAAGTGCATCCTGAATTGTTTTCATACAATAGCTTTTGAAATCTCACAAAGCAGGACAAAATGAACTAGGAGTGATCTGGGCGGCCGGAGTATGGGCATTGTTGAGGATAGATTCAATGGGGCATCAGGCCTATTTTTTAGTTCGATAGGCTCCGAGGCCTTCAAATCCACTTTAAAATCCATGTACATGAAAATTGAAATAGATGGGCATAGTTATCAAAGAAAAATGCACAGATTTTTAAAGCAGATTTGAAGGTCTTGGAGCCCATCGGGACCTACTCCCAAGTCATTACAACACCAAATTATGAGTTTTGAGATTAAAATTCAAATTGATTTTGACATTTTTGTCGTTATTTGCTTATTTCAGAAGAGTACATATTTCGGGCTGGCATCTTGGTCTAATTTTTTTTTTCCAATAATTAATAATAGTTTAAATTATATATTTAGCTTTTTGTCAATAAAACATATGAACCTCCAAAATTCCTTAGTTCCTTTATATAAACAAACTGTGTCGTTCCCAAATTGTGATTTATTCTATGATAGAAATCAAATCAAGATTGCACTACAATTCATCGTTGTGCCAACTTTAACTTTATCATGTCATAAAAATTCAATTATATTTTCAAGATGAACTCATCTTTACTGGAATTTATTGGTTTTCTTAATCAAATAAAATCTGAATTTGTATCACCTAAGGTACCTCATAGTTTGAATTTCAATCTGATCCATTTGTTAAGTGTTAGACCCTATGCATTATAGGTCCGATGGTCCGGGTTTAAATTTATGTGATCAATTCATAACAAATGATATTTTTTAGTGACTTTTGGCGAAAATGTTGATTTTAATTTTTTTTATTTACCTCAAATTGGCCTCTAAATTTTACTTTTCATAAAATATCAAATTGGGTATTGAACTTTTAGCCGGCATTTTTTTTCCATAACCAAAAAAATAAATAATATAATATTAATAACCAAATTTTAAAAAATATTTTATCCATAACCAAACCGCCCAAACGTGGGGCGGTCCACTGTGCGAGACCAAACCCCCCCGTGGGGCGGTCTACCCTCGAACCCGGACCGCCCCCACCGTGGGGGCGGTCTCGATTTTTTTTTTTTTTTTTTTAGGATTTGAATTTTAAATGTATTTTTTTGAAATTATAGATTTGAAATAAATGGGTAACTTGACTAATCTGGGCCGTCGGCAAAAGGATTTTCATGCATAATTGACTTCTCAGAAATAATTTTATCCGGGCTGAACTGAGCGGTGCTTCGAAAACTCAGACACCGCTCGCAGGGGGTGGCAGCCCCCCTGCCACCCCCCGCATACTCCTAGAATCAGCCCCACATATATAACAATAACGATAATGCAATATATGCCTGCGCATGCTTTACAAAAACAGGCGTAACTTTCAATCCGACCGTCGGATCGAGCTGAAATTTGAACTGGAGATCCACAGCTACAATATAGACCCATTTCGCCAAGGATCGCTTCGGATTCGCGATCCGAAGTTGTTTTAAGGGACTTTTGGATGTTTTTCTATAATTTTAGACTTTTGTGGGTTTGATATTTAAGACAGAAATTATTTATATCAAATTTCCGAGAATCTGTGTGATCTCAAACAAAATTCCTCTTTTCCATTTTTTTTGCAATTTCTGTGTTGCTTCGTGCATCAATACATACATTAATTATATATAGCTTGTGCATTTTATTGATAGTCCTTTCTTTGTTGGTATTCCAACTATTATTCAAATCCAATAATAAAGAACTATTCCCAATTTAGCAACCATCACATATATATACACAAATTACAAATTAATTAAGGGTTATGGGTAGCTACATCTTGATCTGGGTACGTGGTTTGAGTGTGCTCATCACAATTGCAGCAAAAATAATTAAATTAAATGTAAATAATGTCAGAATTAATTAGAGAAAAATATTTTTGAGAAGTCAATTATGCATGAAAATCCTTTTGTCGACGGCCCAGATTAGTCAAGTTACCCATTTATTTCATATCTATAATTTCAAAAAAATACATTCATTATTTAGATTGAAAATTAAAATCCTAAAAAAAAAAAAAAAAAAAAAAAAAAAGAGAATATCAGACCGCCCCACCGTGGGGCGGTCTGGTCTGAGGGTAGACCGCCCCACAGGGGGGCGGTTTGGTTTGCACAGTGGACCGCCCCACGTTTGGGCGGTTTGGTTATGGATAAAATAAATTTTAAAATTTGGTTATTAATATTATATTATTTATTTTTTTGGTTATGGAAAAAAATGCCGGAACTTTTAGTTACACTAAATCTTCCCATGAAATTACAAGGAAAAAAACAGAGAGCTAGCTGTTCCTTCAACTTTTCTCAAATTAACTATATTAATCTTTAAAATTTAGTTATTTTTCAAAACTTAAAGAGCCAATCTAAAAAATAGTAGTTTTATGGATCAATTTTGTCATGTTGTAAATATTCAATGACCAATTTTTTTATTTTCTTAAATAAAATAAAACTAATGTAGTGTAAATAAAAATCTAGCTAGCAGCTAAATTTTGGTTCGGAAAAGTATTCAAGAACCAAATGATATTTTTGAGTGACCTCTGGTGAAATTTTTTAACTTATGACCAAAAAAGAAGATAAAATGATATTTTGATCGCAATATTAAATTTCATTAAAATATTGGTCTTAATTTTGTTTATTTACCTCAAATTGGTCCCTAAAGTTTATTTTTCGTAAAATATCAAGTTGGGTATTGAACATTTAGTTACACTAAATCTTCCCATGAAATATAGAAAATTAAAAAGAGAGTCGGTCCTTCAACTTTTCTCAAATTAACTAAATTAAACTTTACAATTTAGTTATTTTTCAAATTTTAATTAAAGAACTAATTTATACAAATAGTAGTTTTAGGGATCAATTTTGTCATGTTATAAATATTCAATGACCAATTTATTTTTATTTTCTAAATATGAAATAAAAGTAATGTTGTGCAAAATAAAAATCTAGCTAGCTAGCAGCTAAATTTTGGTTTGAAAAAAGATTGAAGAACAAAAATTAAATTTTGCTGAAACTCCAAAACTAATGTTTTGAGTACTTTGATATTCGTTAGTAGATAATTATATAATGGGATTGTTTAGTATGAAGATAAATAAATCAGACTTCCTTCTAAGCGTCAACTTCAGCATTATTTAGCAGATTATTATATAATGGCATTTCTTATAATTAATTGGAGAACCCGATCGAACCCGGGCCGACCGTAAGATTTTATCCTCAGCCTCCCAAAGCAAAGCTTAATTCCTCTCCAAACTTTTGACCATTTTATATTGTTTTGGTTATCTGCTCCTATATTAATTATCTTGACAGAAGAGTCCAAACTTCGGGTCGGGCTTTTCAGGAACTTCACGGTCAGGCATATATGGGTCTAATTTTTTTTAATCATAATTAATAGTTAAAAATTTTGATATTTAACATTTTTTTTGTTTACAAAACATATTAACCTAAAAAATACCTTAATTAGTCTAAACAAACATAAATTGGATGATTTTTAGTGGAAACTACAGTTTTCAGTTTAAACAAATGGAAGAAATACAAATGGAAGAAATATCACAAATACAAATGGAAGAAATACCTTATATAGAGAGAGAGTGCAGCAAATACCTTATATAGAGAGAGAGTGCAGCTAATATCACAAATACAAATGGAAGAAATATTAAATAATTGTGAGTTTGTGACCCTTAGGCCTTAGCCCATGGAAACCTCGTAAAGACGGCCAGACTAAACAAACAGCACCTTTAAAGTCACTGTTATTGACAAATGAATTGGTAAATGATAATGACATACAATGGAATCTTCGAATTACTGGAAGAGCCCGCAGGCCCGAAAGCTAACACCAGCTACAACTTATAAATACTTCAACAAGTAAACAATTCATTCCTCTCAACTCTCAAGCCTCATAAACATTTAGCAAATAGCAAACCCAAAAAGTTGTCAATTACAAATTAACTACATTCAACACATATGGCTGATATCCTCGCTGATGAACAGCTCCATGGTGCATTTGATCCAGAAAGAATGGGTTCCAACTTAGTTCGACAAGGTTTCTTTATTTCATCGACTTCACTTACAGCAATGCTAAGGCCTTTGCCGCATGCTGTGCTGATGTCATCACTTCACTTACAGTACGCTTTTTTGATTGCTCTCACCCTGATGTTTCTTTTTGGATTTGGGATGATGGGGATTGGATTCTTAATTTCCGACTATCCGACACGATACACTGTCTTGGGAAAGATCGCAACACACCTGTCTTCGCAACACACCTGTCTTATGTCGTACTTGTGTTTGCAGTAGCCGTCCATGATGCCACCAGCAACTAGTTACAGTGTTAAAATATTTTACGTTTGAATTTATGTACGTATCATGTGTGCCTCTGTGTGTTTGTGTGTATGAAAGGAGGAGAAATGTCAATGAGCGTTACATATTGTAATCAATTGTTGTTAATGTCTCTATATATGTAATATATGTAATGTTGTTAATTGTTGTTAATGTCTCTACTCTCTACTCTCAAGCCTTATAAACATTTAGTTAATTTAGTTAATTTGAAAAATACATGAACTTGTATTTTAAACTTTCGAATTATCTTGTGATAAATACATGTCAAGAACTTGTATTTTTAGCTACTAAATTAATTCGAAAGTTTCAAATTTTAGCATGTAGATGTATTACTTGTAAGGTCAAAATGTTTCAACAGTTCAGATTCTTTATTTGAAATTAATCTTATAAATTTTAGAATTAAGTTTACAAAAGAGTTTGGTAAGCTTAAGTTACTCCTCTTAAAATGTGTCATATGTCTATAAATAAAGTCTATAAATTTTAAATATTTTTTTATTAAAATGCTAATCAGCTGCATATACAAAAAAAGTACATAGTAGCTGGCCCCAAATAGTAGCAAAAGAAAAGAAAAAATATAATTGCTCGCTAAATGTTGTGGGGTCCAGATTACAATTCTTTCCGAGTTCTATTGGATGTTATCAGTTCCAGAAGTAAGACCAAAAATCCAAAAAGGATAAATCTCACCTGGCGGTTATTCGAGCTTTCTTCGGGCCCTGGTACTAATTTTCGGGTCATCCATTTTGTCAAACCTTTTGCTATACCATACCAATTTGCCATGCATAGACCTATAATACGCATGAAGTCTCTTTAACAAAGATATGGACAGTTTGTAATTATTATTTACTCTTTTATTATCAGCGAATCGGTTGGGTCCACATCTGATGGGTTTCTTTACCGTATGATTTGTTTTAAGATTCATGTATGTCAGACTTTCAGGATATAGATGTCAATTATATAAATATTAATATTAACTATGTATGATGTATGAAGCTTGCGTACGTGCGATTATTTTTTTAGTTCTAGCTAGCTGCAGGTGTTAAATTTCGGACCAGGCTTTTCAATTAATTAAAAGATACCATTATATATGCCATTAATTATCATTTATCAATTGATTAGTCTATAAAACTAATACAAGACTTTTAGCCTCTGTTTTATTTCTTAGTTCTTCCCGCACATATAGAGCAGGGTTAAAACATACAGTAATTTGGCACCAATTTAAAAAACTAGTAAATAAAAAATATAAAATTTGGTCTCGAAATACATTTTCATATGAATATTTTGTTGAGCGTTCATATTGCCTGTTTGAATTTTGAAAATAGAGATAAGAGATGTGAGATATAAATGAGGTGCAATGCAATGATGCATTTTAAGCATGCAATATATATATATATATAGAGTTAGGGTATTGTGCTTTGCGAAGTAAAGCGGATGTTTTACTTCCCGCTCAAATCTCCATTTTCAAAGTTCAAATAGTCAATTCAAACTGTTAGATGTGATCTCCATATTGAAATGTGCTTGGAGACCAAATTTTACATTTTTTGGAATTTTTTTACTATTTTTTAAGTCACTTTGAAAATCGCTGATCCAACGGTATCACTGTTCATATTGAGCCACCGTTGGATCAGCGATTTTCAAAGTGGCTTAAAAAATAGTAAAAAAATTCCAAAAAATGTAAAATTTGGTCTCCAAGTACATTTTAATATGGAGATCACATCTAACTGTTTGGATCGACTATTTGAACTTTGAAAATGGAAATTTGAGCGGGAAATAAAACACCCACTTTACTTTCCAAAGCACAATAGCCTAACTCTATATATATATATAGAGAGAGAGATGGGCTAACTTGCTTTGGGAAGTAAAGAGGGTTCTTTACTTCCTGCTCGTATCTCCATTTTCAAAGTTGAAATAACCGATCCGAACCGCTCAACATGTTCTCCATATTGAAATGTCCTTGGAGACCAAATTTTACATTTTTTGGAATTTTTTTACTATTTATTAAGCCACTTTGAAAATCGCAGATCCAACGGTTTCACTATTCAAACAGTGAAACCGTTGGATCAGCGATTTTCAAAGTGGCTTAATAAATAGTAAAAAAATTCCAAAAAATGTAAAATTTGGTCTCCAAGCACATTTCAATATGAAAATCACATCTAACGGTTCGGATCGACTATTTGGACTTTGAAAATGAAGATACAAGCGGGAAGTAAAGAACCCTCTTTACTTCCCAAGCAAGTTAGCCCTTCTCTCTCTCTCTATATATATATAAACAAAAAAGTTAAATAAAAAATTTAAACAATAATTAATGAATAAAAAAATTAGAACAACATGCCTAACCGTGAAGTTCCCGAAAAGCCTGGCCGAAATTTGGACTCTTCTGTCAAGATTAATAGGCTGAATTTAATAAGAAATGGTCAAATGTTCGGGTTCTTCACTTAATTATAAGAAATTGCATGATATCATTATGTTAATTATAATTGGTTGTGAATGAAGTAATGACACAGAGGTGGTCGATCTTTGTCAACAGTTTATGGGCTTTCTGGTGAAGTAGAAATGATAAGGCGCGCGTATTCAGGTGTAGATACAAGTTATGAGAAATTCAGAAAATTATTAAACGATATATCGTTAGAAGCTATATGTATGTATTTACATTATGCCTAGGAAGAAACCATAGACCACTATGTTGTATCAGTATTGTAAATAACGGTATGCGGTCATAGATAGACAAAGTACCGTCAAGTAATTAATCTAAAATAATCGGAAATAATCGATCATAATTAGAAATAATCGGTCAATTAGTGAGAAAAATACGTGACGAGTTGATCACCGTCATAACTAATTGTCAGATTAATCAGTCTAAACAGACGTATTATACAACACTGTGTTGTATAATGTAGTTGTATCTATCTACAGGTTTTCAAACAAAAAAAATTGTAATGAAGAAGAGGTTTGGGAGGGACTCAATGGAGGCTGATTATTTTATTTTTTAAATTTTTATATGTTTTCGATTACAAATTAGGAGAAAGGTGCTCAAAACATTAGTTGGTAGATATTTATTATTTACACACTATATTATTTTTTTGTTAAATAAATAAATTGGTCATTGAAAATTTAGAAAATGACAGAATTAATCATGGCCTAAACTACTATTTGTACGAAGTAAGTTCTTTAACACCTTGTTTGGGTGGACAGTAGAGGCAAGGAGGGGAGGCGAAGAATAGCAGGAAATAAAATAGAAAGAACGATTAATATATGTAATGATTAATAAGAAAAAATAAATTTAATTTTTTTATTCTTATTTCTTGTTTGTTTAATTATAATTTAAAAGATTAATAAAAAAAATTGGTAGCAGATTTTGGTTTGTGACAATAAATTTCGATCACAATTATCTAACTAAGACATAGGATTGGACATTTATGTCATTTTCTTTGACAATATTTACAACAAATTTTCTTTTCATCCGTTACACTCAAATTTCGAGGAGAATTATCATATTAGTTATTTATATATATTGTTTAACCTAATATACAGAGCCTTCATCACTTTCTCTTTATGAATAACTATAGAAAAATCAATTTAAAAACTGTATTGAATGAATAAAATAATGCTGCTCTCAAAATTTTTAATTATAATAACGGTAAAGCATAAATATTTTTCTTATTAACTATAATTTTTTTTTACAAAAATAAAATAAAAACAAAATTAACTACAGTATAGAATGCGGATAAAGTATGTATCACACTTTAAAACAAATATATTAAAGATGCGAGTCAGCATGTCAGAAGGAAAATAATTTTAAAATACAGCGATAAAGTCAAACGATGTTATTTAAAAAAAATTAGAATAAACTTCTTTCTATGATATGTAATTAATTTTTGTACCGAAATGCAAATAAATTATAATAAAACTTGAACAATAGAATTTTTGTCCGTCCATAGCAAAGAAGAAGAAATCGACTTCAAGTCCTAAATATACTTTTGTGAATCCTGAAATATTTTCAAATATTGTTTGACTAAAACTGCAATTTTTTTAAAACTTTTTATGGGTTTTTGTTTATTTCATGCACACGTATGAAATTGTCGTATTTCTGTAATAGCGAGGGTAATTATTCAGACAGTGTATTTCGTGTCTATATATCCAGAAAAAAAAATGTAAGTTTAGCTCGATTAATTCGAAGGATGAAGTTGAAATTTTATGCACGGAGTTAGGATATTCTAGGAGGGACTATTCTATAATTGATTTTCTACTATATATATATATGGGTTTACGAGCATTTGTAGAGTGCTTTTTTTGTCATTTTTTTTTTTGCGTTGATCTTTTTGTATAATATTAATTTGGTTAAATTCCACAGAGAAACGGAAAATGGTTGTTAATATACATATTATTTAAAAAAAAGTTACTTGTTAGATTTTGATTAAGAAAAGAAAGTAAATTTCGAATGTGAAATTTACAGAAAATAAATCGAGTAAAATCCATAAAAATCATTTGCTTGTAGAGTCTGAACTCAGAATATCTAAAATGATTAAACAAAATACAAATAGAACCGCTTTATTATAAAACAATACAAAACAAAATTAGAGAGAGACTAAACTTTATTTCTTTATTATATTTCCATATTAGTGTCATCATCTGTCTCTTACAAACTTCTATTTATAAACTAATAGAAAATAGATGAGATAGAGAAAATGAAATGTCTATATTTATTATTTCACAAAACGCTTTTTGTTTTTGTTATATTTTTATTTTGAGATCGGAATCGGCAGTGTCACCAACGTATTAGAATTGGATGGGCCTACTGGTAATTGTAAATAAATGGACCAAATAATGGGCCATCTGATGAATCAAATTGCATCCATTTTTAGCGATCCGTTTCTTAATACAAACTGAGCATTCGCCACAGAAAAACAGAGAGAGAGTTGCTTGCCATTTTTTTTTTTTTAAGAAAAAAGAGGGAGAGAGATTCCGTAAGTAGCTAATTTAGTAATTAATGTATAAAAAGGAATTTAATGTATAACCCTCGGAATTATGTGTCAAATACTCAAAAAAATTATTTATAAACTCACAAATTTATCTAATTTAATATTTTTTCTTAAACTCATTTTAGATTTATAAATACCCATTTTACTCTTAAATAAATAAATAAATAATATGTATCAAATTTAAAAGAAATATTCAGTGTTCTAATTGAGTGATTGTGAGAATAAATGATAATTTTCTTACTTGAATATATGCCTACATTGCCGAAATTTTTATAAATATACAAAATTCCAAATTAATTTAACAATCTATACATTTTTTATATTAATTTCCAAATCTATCCAAATCGCTGACTGTGTCAGCTGTTTTAGAAGCCAGAACCGCTGACACTGTTAACGGTTTCACAAACCTATAACCACTCACCCTGTCAGCGGTTTAAGCCAAGCACGAATTTTGATACTTTCTGCACACTTTTTGAAACAACGAACGACTCAGATTAAAACAACGAATGACTCAGATTCAAACACTGTTTGTAATCATTACAAAGTTGCGGCAATTCATCCGAATTATTATTAAAATAATTTTTTATTTAATTATTTTATTTAATTAGAAAATATTATAATTTATTTATTTATTTTATTAAAATATTAGAAATATTTATATATATATTTTTAAATTAGATAGAATACCATATAATTTGATTTATTAGAAAGACTTAAACAAATAACCCGGATCAATATTTTTCAGATCGGATTTTTCATGGTTGTAAGAAAAATTAAAATATTTCTTTGTATGTTATTAGAAAAATAAATAAAAATGCTTTGAAACTGAATTATTGATCCTGGTTCAAAAGTCACTTCTAGGTAAATAGAGAAAATATTATGGTCTTTCTATTTTTGAAAAAATAAAAATTTATCAAAAAATTTCTAATTTTGACTTTGATATTTTTGTTAAATTTTTATTAAATGAAAAATTATTTTAATAATAATTCGGATGAATTGCCGCAACTTTGTAATGATTACAAACAGTGTTTGAATCTGAGTCGTTTGCTATTTTAATCTGAGTCGTTCGTTGTTTCAAAAAGTGTGCAGAAAGTATCAAAATTCGTGCTTGGCTAAACCGTTGACACGGTGAGCGGTTATAGGTTTGTGAAACCGCTGACAGTGTCAGCGGTTCTGGCTTCTGAAACTGCTGACACAGTCAGCGGTTTGGATAGATTTGGAAATTAATATAAAAAATGTATAGATTGTTAAATTAATTTGGCGTTTTGTATATTTATAAAAATTTCGGCCTACATTGTGTCACATGTAGACAAATGAACTACTTATTTTTTTAAACTGACCAATTAAGACATAAAAAAAACATATTTTCTAAATAAAGGATAAAATGAGCATTTTCAAATATAAAATGAGGTTTAATAGAAAAGACAACAAATAGTATAAATGTGTAAGTTTCCAAAGTTGGAAGAGTAAATATGATATTATGAATTTTAAAGGGGACATGTAATTTTAGGGTTATTCAGGTGTATACATGAAATGTTCCCTTTTAAAAAGAGGGGCTTGTTGCGCAAGCTTTAGAGAGAGAGAGAGATTGAGATTTAGAAAACACAATTTGCACCATTTCTTTCTCCCTTTCTTTGTTTTTTTTTAAATCTTCGCAGAAGCTGCGAAGTAATGAGGGAGAATCAAATTCTTGATCTTTGGTTAACCAACAATTCTAGAACTTTTCTCCTAGCAAATTGTGCTACCTTCCTTTCTCCCTTTTCAAAAGTTCAAAAGAGAGAGAAAGAAGAACCCTTGGCAGCCTCAGCCTCTGCGAAAGAAAGAAAGGAGAGATTGAGAGATTATTAACCCAATTTCGATCATCTCTGTATCCCTCCCTTTTTGTATATACATCGACGATGACAGCGGAGACTCATGTTAACCGTCTCTTCTCCTCCATTGTCAATCATCTCTCCTTTGATTATAGTTCTGACTTCTGAGGTCAGCTCACTCTATATTTCCAGGTGTCTTAATTTTTAGGGTTTTTCTTTTTTCTGTTTTTGTGAAAATGAAGCGTTGACTTTCAAGCCTTCCTATTAGAGCATCAGAAGATATGACTAACTGAATTCTGTTAGTAACAGAATCAGTACCTTAACCATATTGTTAGAACTGTAGTTAACTTCTAATCAAGACTGTTAGGTTCTTGTAACTATAGTAAGTGAATGAGATTAGACTCAAGAAGTCTATAAATACAGCATTGTAAAGGTTACACAATCTGTAATAAAAGATTCTCAAATACATTTCTTTATCTTCTTCTTTACTGTCTCTGTTTATACTTCCACTGGATCTCATTTCTCACAAGGTTTGTTTTAACATATTATCTTTCTTGTATAGCACTGATCACTGGCTTATTGCTTTGTCTCATACTACTATAAAAATAACCTAGTATGAGAGATCCCAACATCCGAAAGCAAAAGCGCTTCTTCAAGTTTACTTGCGATAAAAAAAAAAGAAAAAAGTAAGATGGTTCTCTCTTTTCTTTTTAATGGTTACTGAATAGCCAGCAAGATCCAATCAACTCAGTTGCTGTCATATAGATCCATGCCGTTTTGCATCAGCATAGATCAGAGGATCTGATAACAATAACGGTATGTCAACCGCCTCTCCTTTCATTAAAGTTGTGAGGTCAACTCACTCTAATTTTATCCGTGTCTTAATTTTTAGGTTTTTGTTTTTCTTCCACCGGATCTAATTTCAAATCTGGTGTTGACTTTTGAACCTTCAACTGGATCTGATTTCTCATCATGTTTCTTTCAGCCTATTATCTTACTTGTATAGTACTGACTATTGCTTTGTATCATAATATTAATAAATAACTGTGTATGTACATTATCCCCAAAAAAAAAAAAATCTCTCTTACAGGAAAAGAGAAGCCAGGAGCGGCTCCATGTATTGGATAGGATGCATAGACATCCCTACAAATTAAAAATTAACAGTTTTGTCCTTTACATTTTATGATTTTTATAGGTAGTTATATACTTTGTGTTGATACATTTAAGTTCCAGCATGAGAGAAGTGTTTGTTCAAGTTTCACTTGGGAAAAACAACTAAGATGCTTCTCCCTTTTTCTTTTTTAATAGTTACAGAACAGCCAATAAATTCTCTATCTCCAATCAACTCTGTTGCATAATCATAGATCCGACGAGGAGATAACATTCAGTTCAAATCCAAAGTTGTACGTCTAGTAATTTTTTTTTTTCATTTTTGCTAGCTAGCTTATACTGATAATTTGATTCCGTATGAATTGTAGTTAAGAAACTTAGATCTAGTGACCAAGATATTAGATATATATGGTGCTTTCCATTGTTCTCTACATACAATTACTGTCTAGATGACAATAAAAGTGTATTTCGCCATATTAATTATTAAAAATATGATTCACTCATTCAGTCACTCTAAGTAGTATTTGATTCACATCACATGAAACAGGTTGCAATTCCACTACCATTTCAAACTTCGTTCAAAATAAGTTTTCCAATAATATGATGAAGAAAGGAAAAGAAAAGGTTCAAGAAAGACGGTCAAAGAAAAGATCTAATGTCTGGAATAGTTTTACTGAGGAACAACAGCCTGTCAATTTATGCATATTTTGTTCTAACTTTTGGTTTGTACGTGACCAAGACCAACCACAAAATCAAAATATGAAAATAGCAAAAGAATCCTCCGTGCAATTTGACAACCATTCCAGGTGCTTTGTTTTGCCATTTTCCCACAAAAGCCCAAAAATTAGTCCATTGGGTAAAGCACATATCACAGATTCACGTATTGATTTCAAATGAAACTATTATTTATACTATTTAAAATTTTGAAGCTTCTGGCTACAAAAAATTGAAATCACAAGTTTATTTTTTTAGTCAAGAAAATATAATTCCTGCAATATGGTGGTGTTAATTATTTTTTTCTTTTCTCCCTTATTAAGAAATTGTTGGTACGAGATTGGAATTCATATCACTTCACTGGCTGCAAACGAATCAAACCAAATTGAACCTACTCAAGTTCGAATTCACGTTCGTTCAAGTTCGAATCGGTTCGAAATTGAAACAGAATTTGAACTGAAGACCCAGGTTCGAATTTGATTTGGTTCAATTCGAACCAATTTGATTTGATTCGTAAAATTCGAAATTGAGGCAAATTGTCACAGAACAGAACAGAGCAACCAACGGAAGAACAAACCGTCACAGAACAGAAGCAAGCTACGGAAATACGAAAATAAAAAGGGGTTAAAGAATTAGCTGAGGCGAAGGCAAATCGCAGAGGAGACAGAGCAGAGGAGCAACCAACGACGGGAGAAGAGACGGTCGGTCAGGGTCGGGGAGCCTTATCGCGAGAGAGAAAGCAGGTTAGGTTACAGACAGCGAGAGAGAACTGAGGTAGGGAGGAGTCGGCAGTCTATATGGCCCGATATTTCCATGCCGTGGCATCGGCTAGACATAGAAGGAATAAAATCTCTGTCCTCAAGGCTCAGGATGAGGTCTATACAGATGAATATCAAATCCGATATGCTTTTAAGAATCAATTGGAGGGCCTGTTGGGAATTGAAAATTCGGTCACAGAATTTAATCCTGACATATTATACCCGTCTAATCCGGATCTCTCTGGACTACAGGAAGATTTCTCTGAAATGGAAATTGAATTTGCGGTTCGACAATTGGGCAAAAGCAAGGCTTCTGGTCCTGATGGGTTACCGAGTGAATTGTTCCAAACACAATGGCCTTTGTTTAAGGAAGAGATGCTTGCAATCATGAGTGATTTTTTCCATCACAGACTCGATCTGGGGAAGGTTAATTAAGCAAATATAATCATGATTCCCAAAAAGGAGTTCGCAGAGGAGGTGAGTGATTACAGACCCATAAGCGTCATGAATCTAATTCCCAAGGTAATATCCAAAGTGCTAGCTAATCGTTTAAGAGTAGTTCTACCGGACCTTATATCACAATCTCAAACTGCGTTCATCCACAGTCGGCAGATTACTGAAAATTTCAATGCTACACGGGAAATGTTGTATGACATATCAAATAGCGGAAAGTCAGCTTGTTTCCTAAAGATTAACTTTTCAAAGGCTTTTGATTCAGTCAATTGGAGGTACCTGCATCAAATCATGTTGGCTCGAGGCTTCCCCACAAAATGGGTGAGTTGGATACATCAATTACTTGGCACGGCAAGTTCTCGTGTGGTGATCAATGGGGGAGTTTCAGATTTTTTCAATCACAAAAAGGGTTTGCGACAGGGCGACCCCCTCTCGCCGTTGCTATTTAACCTTGCTGTCGATCCACTGCAGAGAATGATTGAGGTCTTAAACACAACAGTCTCTTCAAAAATCTCCAGAAAAATCAGCAAAGCGGTAGTCATACATCAATATGCTGATGACACGGTCTTTATCACGGGTGCCGATAACACAACGGTCATGTTCCTCAAAATCATTCTAAGATTGTTTTCGGGGGTTTCTGGCCTGAATATAAACTTCCATAAAAGCTCATGGATCCCAATTAATATACCACCAGAAAGAATACACATCATATCGGCAGTTCTCGGTTGCTCTCTTTCTCAATTCCCAATCAACTATTTGGGACTCCCACTCACCATCAAGAAACCTACAAAAGAGTTGTATATGCCCGTGATTGAAAAAATTGAGAGTAAATTTCAAGGATGGAAGACCCGGCTAATTTCCAAAGGAGGGTGTCTCTAGTTAATTAATTCTGTCATGAGTTCGATTCCCATTTACTTCATGTCATCCTTCTTGCTTCCAAAATGGGTCATTGAGAGAATTGACATAATCCGAAGAGCATTTCTATGGGGACAGACAGACTCTAAGCGAGGGGTTCCTTTAATTGAATGGTCAGCTGTCTGCTTACCAAGGCAAAATGGAGGGTTGGGAGTATCTAATCTGTTGCTCAGAAATTACGCTCTTTTACTACGATGGTGGTGGACGTTGTATCATCATCCAAACACTCTTTGGGCACGTGCAGCTACGGAATTGCGCTCAATAACGAGGGGTGAACAACAACACAAAATTTGGATGCGCTCTGGATCGTTTTTTTGGATGCAATTACTAAAACTCAGGCCACTGTTCGATTGGTGCACCCATTGGGAGATTGGTTCGGGAGAGCTCATCTCTTACTGGTTTGACTCTTGGTCATGCCCAATCCTTGCGTCTCGGGACATGCCGTTACCAGCAAACAGGACTTGGTAATTGCAAAAGGCAGGGCAAGAAGGGCTTCTAGGTGATTCTATACTATCAACATCGAATCAAGATCTTTTGATTTGGCGTTGGAGCTCTAATAAGCAGTACTCGGCAAACTCGGTGTACAAAATCTTGGTGACAGCCGGAAAAACAAAATGGCAATTCAATTATATTTGGAAATTACCAATTCCTCCTACTGTTAGAGTGTTTGCATTCCTGCTTCTTAAAAACAAGCTTCTCACGCATGAAGTTCTGTTAAGAAGAGGATTTACATGTGAATGGAGATGTGCAGTATGCCAAATTTGCCCTTTAGAGACAATTTTGCATCTTTTCTTCAGGTGTAGTTTCTCTGCAATTTTCTGGGCTACACTGTCACAGATATCAGGTTTTAACTTCATTCACATTGGTACCAATTTTAATGATACGATGAAAAAGTTGAGAAGCCGGTACAGAGGAAACATGTTAAGGAAATGGGATGTCCTTTTCTTGGCAGGGGGTTGGTTCATCTGGAAAAATAGAAATCAGGTCATTTTTGAAGGAAAAGAGGATGATCCTCAATGGGTGGCTCATCGGGAAAAGAGGGAGGCTTACCTGTGGCTTAAATACTGCTAGACAGTTTTTTTTTCTGTTTGTTGTTTTTTGGTTTTTTCTGTTTTGTGTTTACAATTAAATGGGGCTGAGAGTAGATGATTTTATACGAGGTCTTCACAAGATGTTTGTAATGCAGAACACATTAATAGATGTAATTTATCTGATAGTCACTATCAGAATTTCAAAATAACAAAATGTTTGTGTTTAAATCTGAATTATTGGATTAGAATTCACACAAATATTAAAGGATCATATGCATTTCATCTCGGACCAAATTGATTTAGATTGGGATCAAATCGTTTGGATCTACACAGAAATATTCTACTACCTCAGAGGATATGGACCCTACAAATTTCATATCAGCTACAGTAGTATAGTCTAAAAAATGCACCTCTATTAAATATTAGCACAAATTGGGCCGTATAGACTTGATCAGTGACCTTAAAAGTAATGGAATTAGAATTGCAAATAAATTATTGGGCTTTTCTGAGTTGCTCTATTCATTAATTTTTAAATCATAATTAGAATGGTATGGGCTTACTGATAATTGTATAGAATTTTGTGGGCCTTGTGGATCAAATTACATCAATTTTTACCGACCCGATTGGTATTAAAACTGAGCATACGCCACATAAAAACAGAGAGAGAGAGAGAGAGTTCCTCTGCCATTTTAATTTTAAAAGAGGGAGAGAGATTCCTTAGGTAGCAACTAGGCCCACTTCCCAAGTTTTTCTAAAAGGGGGAGTTTCATGCATACCCTTCAAAAACTTCAAAATTTCTCACTTCTTCCTCTAAAATTTATAATATCATATTTACCTTACTAAATTTATACAACTCACCAATTTACCCAATTTAATGCTTTTTCTATTAAAACTCTAGATTTAAAAATTGTTCATTTTACTCTTTAATTAAAAAAATAAGATATGTAGCAAGTTTAAGAGAAATATCAGTCTTCCAATGGACTGATTGTGAGGATAAATAATTAATTTTTTTACTTGTGCCTGCAAACCATTGTGTATGTGTGACAAGTAGACAAACAAACTAGTTGCTCTCATAAGCTGATTAATTAAATGACTCAACATTTTACTTGTACAAAATACACATGAAATTTTCTTTTCTGAAAAGAGAGAGGGGCTTGGTGTCAAGTTTTTCAAAATAGAGAGTAGACTTGTTTAGCTTGAGAGAGAGAGAGAGAGAGAGAGAGAGATTAAGACTAAAAAAACATAATTTGGACCATGTCTCCTCCTTTCCTTTTCAAAAGGTCAAAAGAGAGAGAAGAGAGAGGATAGGCTTCAAAAAAAAAAAAAAAAACAGAGAGAGAGAAAGAGCAACTCTTGGCAATCAAGCTCTGTCAAGCTTTTCGAAACAAAGGGAGCGAGGGGGAAACTGTTGCCAAGCTTTCGAAGAGAGAGGGAGAGGGAGAGAGAGATTATTAACACAAATTTGGATCATCTCTGCATCCCTACCTTTCTTTATATAATGGATGATGGCAGAGACTCGTGTTGACCGCCACTACTCCTTTGTCGATCGTCTCTCTTTTGATTACAGTTGTGAGGTCAACTCCCTCTAAAATTTTATTAGGATTACACAAACCTCCTAGCTATCAGGACCTTCGACACAACGACAGACTCACGAATTATACGAACCTTCTAGCCAACAGGACCTAACCCGCTCTGATACCACTTGTTGATTATTAACTTTATTTCAATCACTTAGAAGAGGAGTGCTACAAGACTATTTCTTATTTTTTTTCTTATACACTCACGGACTCACTTCTACTTATTTATCATGCCAAACATCTTACATTCTATTTATAGCTAACTCTAAGTCGGTGATTGAGTATCTAGATTATACATGATTCATATCTATAAATTTCTGGAGAATTCTTATTATACCGACTTCCTTCATTAATTTGCTAGTCGGTTAGTGCTTCATAAATATTCTAGAATCTAATTTGGGCTTGGGCCTTTCAATTCGGTGCTGATTTCAACACTCCTCCTCAGCACCGACTTAGTGTTGTCTTAATCTTCGGTACTCCGCATTTATCTGTATCATCATACTTCTTGTTGTTTCTTTTGATTATCTGAGTTTGAAGTGGCTCAGACATCTGCGTTTGATCTTCTAGAATAGTCATCTCCACAAGGGAAGAATCTGGAATCTTCTTCTCACGCTTGCTTGGCACAAGTCGTTGTCGAATTTTCTTCTCTTGACGAATCTTCAGACGAACTGCATCTTGTCGTCCTGCAGCCTTTTGCACAACAGCGACACTCCTCTGTGTCGTCTCGTCATCATCACCCTTCTTGGTGATGGTCGCCATCTCAGTGCTCTCTTGTGGCTTCTCCTCATTAGCCACCGTGCACCTCACAACTTCGGTCTCCTTCTTGACCGATTCATCAACTGGTTCCTCAAAGAACCATGACTCACAGTTGATCTCCTCATCCTTAGGCTCACCAGCCTTTTCGACGTCCTCCACGCCGGTCACCGACTGCATCGCGATAGCCGCTATTGCATCCCACTCTTCTTCACTTGGCACCTCCTCCGGTGTCGTCTCCTTCGTGGTCACCACGAAGCTTCCTTCATTCTTTCTGAACTGGTACTCTCTCGCATAGTGCCCTCGTCGTTCGCAATTGTAGCACTCCACTCTTCTACTCCAGTATTCACCACTTTCAACTCCTTTGCCCTCTTGGCCTCTAGGAGCTCCCCCTGAACATGAGCACCTCTTGCATTGCTCATGGCGAACATTCTCCGTCTCAGGTTGTCGTCGATACCGGTCTCTGCTCGGCTCTCCACGCCGATCACTATAGAGGGCCTTCTCCTCCTCGTGCTTCACCGTCAAACTTGCTAGCTGCTTGGCAAGAGCTTCCTGACTGGCCAATAAATTTTCCAGTTCCAACAGGATTGGTTGCGTCGCCCATCCTTGAATTGCTGTGATGAAGGCGCTGTACTCCGGCCTCATGCCATTCAGAATTATCCGCCGTATTCTATTTTCACCAATTTTCGCATTGGCGTCCAGCTGCTCAATCTCCCTACACAAATTCCTTACTTTAAGAAAGTACTCAGTTACAGTCATGTCACCTTGGGAGATATTCATTAGCTCCCTCTCGAGCAGTTGCAGCCGACTTGTGTTCTTCCTTGAAAACAACGCGGCGAAGGTATCCCATGCCTCTTTTGGTGTCTCCGCATCTTCAATGTGAGACAGTAGGCTCTTGTCCACTGTAGCCTTCAACACGAATAATGCTCAGCCCGCCTTCACCTTCCACTTCTTGTGGGATCGGATCGAATTCGGTGGCGGCTTGACCTCATCACCACCCACGATTTCCCACAAGTCTTGACCCTGCAAATATGACTTGATACATGTGCGCCAGTCTCTATAATTATAATTATTCAACTTCTCAATCAAACCACTCATGCCACTCAAGTTTGACATTTCGACACCACGACGGACTTGGTTTACACAAACCTCCTAGCTATCAGGACCTTCGACACAACGACAGACTCACGAATTATACGAACCTTCTAGCCAACAGGACCTAACCCGCTCTGATACCACTTGTTGATTATTAACTTTATTTCAATCACTTAGAAGAGGAGTGCTACAAGACTATTTCTCATTTTTTTTCTTATACACTCACGAACTCACTTCTACTTATTTATTATGCCAAACATCTTACATTCTATTTATAGCTAACTCTAAGTCGGTGATTGAGTATCTAGATTATATATGATTCATATCTATAAATTTCTGGAGAATTCTTATTATACCGACTTCCTTCATTAATTTGCTAGTCGGTTAGTGCTTCATGAATATTCTAGAATCTAATTGGGCTTGGGCCTTTCAATTCGGTGCTGATTTTAACAAGAATATTAATATGAAAGTGTAAGTTTTTAGTTTTAGGAGGTATGGTAGTTTATTTTCTTTCTAATTTATTCTTATCCTCTCTACCCTTATATTGTTTCTCTCTTTTTAAAATATCTAGTTTACATTATTATTATTTTCCTAATAAGAGTTAAGATGCTTATCTCCTTTTCTTTTTAATGGTTACAGAACAACGAAGAATATCTCTTTCTCGAATCAAGTCTGTTGCTGTCATCTAGCTAGATCCATGTCCTTTTGTATCAGCACAGATCCGAGAATCAGATAATAACATTCACAGAGTACAGATCCAAAGCGGTAAATCCAGTAAGGCTCAGATAATAACATTCACAGAGTACAAATCCAAAGCGGTAAGTCCAGTTATATTTTTTTCTTTTTGGTAGTTTATACTGATAATTTGATTCCGTGATATGAATTGTTGTAAAGAAACTTAGATCTAGTGATCAGGAATGATTTGGTGCTTTCCAATGTTCTCTACAAACAAATTACTGTCTAGATGATAATAAAAGTGTATTTTGCCATATTAATTATTAGATGAAATGTGATTCGGTCACTCTAAGTAGCTAGTATTTTGATTCACATCACTTATGAAACAGGTTGCAATTCCATTATCATTTCAAACATCATGCAAAATAAGATTTCTAATAGTATGTTGAATAAAGGAAAAGAAAAGGCTGAAGAGAAACCGTCAAAGAAAAGGTCTGAAGTCTGGAATGGTTTTACTGAGGAGCTTCATGGTAGTAAAAAGGCAAAATGTAACAAGTGTGGAAAACTCCTATGTGGCGAAAGCAAGCAGGGAACATCTCATCTTTGGCGACATCTCAAGAGTTGTGCTTGTATTGAGCCCCCAAACAAGGATGCAAGAAATACAGTACCATCCTACTCTTCTGGAAACAAAGAGAAGCATTTGAGATATCTCCAGCAAACAAACACAGAACTTTCTAGATCCCAAGAGAACAATTTAAGAGAGAACCATTTGGGATGTGTCCAAAAAACAAACATACTTTCTGGATCCCAAGAGAATAATTTGGGAGAGAACCATTTGGAATTTGTCCATTAAAAAAAAAAAAGAACCTTCTGGGTTCCAAGAGAATCGTTTGGTATATGATCGGGAAAAAAACCGAGAGCTTTTTGTGAAAATGGTAATTGATAACAAAAGCATGTTGGAACATGTGGAGAATCCTTTTCTTCAAGAGTTTGCAAGCTTTCTTCAGCCATTGTATAGCATGTAACTCGGAGGGATGTTGAGGAAGACTGCCTCACCTTTTATAAAAATGAGAAAGCCCAATTGATAGAGAAGATCAGCAAGCTAACTTCTAAAGTTAGCATTAGTGTGGCTTCGTGCGATAATCCAAAAGACCAGAGTCATCGTTTTTTTTGTGTTGCAGCACATTTCATCGATAATGATTTCAAATTGGTCAAAAGAGTAATTGGGTTGGTGGACTACAATAATGCACCGGTAGGATATTATATTGAGTGAATCCTGAAGGATTGGAGACTTGGTGAAAATGTTTTTGCATGTACTACAGAAGAATTTAACAGCGAAACTACTCATCAATTTGACTTTGATAATATTCACTGTCTAAAATTGAACATGAAGTGCACTGTGGATTGTTTTCGTTCAATAGCTTTAGGAATCAACGACGGAATTGAATCAGACATACTTCATATTAAAAGAATAATGAAGGACCTGAATGACTATCCAGAAAAAATGTGCTATTTCAACAAAAATGCAGCAAAACATGATCTTGCTCCTAAATTAGAATTTCTGCTGGATAATGAAGTACTAGTGGGTAGTCATCTCAATATTTTAAAGGATGCTTTTACCTACAAAAATGTTCTTTGTAAACTTAATTACATGAATTTAGGATGGTGCAAACTGGAGAAATATGTTCACCTTTTAAATAAAATAAATGATATGGTTGAAAATCTCTCTTCCCATGAACTTCCCATATCAAATTTATTTCTAGAATATGTTTTTCAAATCAATGATCTATTATCTGATGATATCAACGATGAATATGCAGGAATTACACTAGATAAGTATGTTGAATTTAATTGTAATTATATGGTGTTGATTGCTTCCTTGTTGGATCCCCGATTTCAATTCGGATTACTGGATGATTACTTTAAAATATTTAAAGACAATAGTATTCCTTTAGAAAAATTCTTCTGCAATTTGTACAGTGAATATGATCAAAGTCAGAGCACAGAGATATACAGATTTGACAGTTACTCACAAATACCAGAGCTTAAAAGGTATTTGGAAGGAAGTTCGGTGGAAAAGGGAGATGAGAATTTTGATGTGTTGGGTTGGTGGAAGGATAATGAATCAGAATACCCAATTCTTTATAGGATGGCACGTGATATTCTTGTTATTCCCATTTCTTCCTGGCTTACTTCGGGCACAGAACATGTGGAAGAAATTGGTAATGAGATCTTTCTATCTACAATCGATACATAGATGTCCAAGGTCTTGGTTTGCTGCAATAACTGGTTGAGATCTGGTATGGCATCCATATACACACACACACCACTTTTTGAAATAACTGGTTGAGATCTGGTTCGCAAGTTCGAAGACTCACTCTCACAAACGGATTCGCTCTCTCAATTCAAGCGAAGGCAGTGGTGCATGCTCCTCCTTTCTGTCAAATTCAAGAATCTTTTCTTTGCATCTGTCCATTTCTTCATTGTTGTTTCAAAAATTGGACATGTGCCATGCTCTCAATGCAACCTGCATCTTGCTTGTTCTCATCAGAAAATCGTTAGCTAGGCATTGGTCAACCTCAAATATGGGTACTTCACGATTAAGTCCATCATACAAATATCCGATTTGATTTGAGATGTCATAATTAGGGTTTGACTTCACCGTTAAGTCCTTCATCAAGTTCCTAATCTTAATTTCTATAGTTCCAGCTTAGATTATAAATTTGTTAAATCCTAATTCAAATCTAGGGTATTTGCATTCATAAGTTGGTACTATCCTATTGATCCTAGTCAATTTTGGATTCTTTCAAATCCAAAATGAGATAACTACAATTCAAGTACTAATTATGTAATTAACACAAATGATAAATCACAAAAATTAACAATCAAATCCCAATAAACAATCATAATAAAAACAAATAACCAAATAAGATAGAATTAAACAAGTTCATGCATCGACCTAAACCCCTAGAGAGAGAACTACTCCCTCTTGGAGAGATCCATTACAAAATTTGGCAAAATAAGAAGAAAATGGAATAAAGAAATTTTTACACCCTTAAAAACCTCGAATTTGCCGATTTCTTGTTTGGATCTTCTTCTCCTTCCTTGAAAAGCCTCGGGAACTCTCAGAAATTATATGAGTTGATCTCCAAAGAATATAGAAATGGGCATACACTACAGTGGAGAGAGATTGGATTGATTGAGAGCTTGATCCATGGAGAGATGGAGAGATGATCCCCCTTTTATAGCAAAAGATCATGCCTAATTAAGAGGCTTGAATGTAGGGCTAGTGGGGTTAGTGGTTGCTATTTTTGGATTATTTTCCCAGGATGCCATGTCCAATCCTAGCTGTAGAAACGTGTCCATGATGCGCTAAAAATAGAACCCGTGTTGAAAATGAGAAATTATGGTTATCTGCAGGTTCAGTGCGTCCGCATTGGTGTGAATGCGTCCGCACTGGGTCAACTTTCCTTATTTAACTCTTGCAAAATCCTGCGTAATTCTCTGACTATGTCCGCACTGGATATGGATGCGGATGGTTGACCCGCACTGGTGAATTCTTGCGCTTCTGAAATTTTCTAAGTACCGGATGCGGGTTCCGATCCGTACTGGCTGTAGAATGCGGACGCATTACGCTCGGACTTTTCTGAGATGTTGAGTGCGTCCGCACTGTCTGGGAATGCGGGTGGCCGATCCGCACAGAGAGGAATTTTCTTCATTTTTCCATCTTTTCCTGCATTTAAAGTTAAACAACCGCAGTAACTAGATCCTTGGTGTATTTTAATCATTTCTTATTCAAAATACATGATATTTGGTATTGTTTCATGATAAAAGTTAGATCAAATGTGTATACAATTTATACTTATCAAAATCCCCCAAGCAAAATCTAAATTTGGAACACCATTCGATCTCTAATGTAACCTCATATCAAGTATACATTTCCAAAAAATTTCGATAAATTTGTATGATCTTGCCGAAATTTAGAAAACTCAATATAAATTTTCTACAAATCTAAAGTGCAACCCTTGGTAAATCGTGCTTCACTCCACAATTTGCTTACTCTAACTTTTATTTCCTTAAAAATTTAGAATTTATAAACTTTGGATATTTAAACTTGTAACAAAAATTTGCGCTTTTATTTTCGAAAATTCTTCAAAAAATTTCCCCCAAGCTTTGGCAAAGCTTAGGGTAGAAAGTCGCGGACTTCATATGTTGATATTTGCAAAATTCAAATATTTTTCTTTTGTTGCTTTTTATGACACTATAAATCTTTATCCTTAATACAAAATCGGCTAGTTATAGGTAGTTAACCATACCCAGCCGTCTTAATTCAAAAGTGCATTTGCATGCTCTTAGTTCAATCCTTCCATAACACGAACTCACATGTTTAGTGCAAATCCGGCCACTTTATCGGGCAAACTAGCGGAGCAAAGTGTCAATGACTCATTGCTATAAGTACGTTATGTCGCCGTAACATAAGCAAGTGGAATCGAATTTTCTTAAAAAAAAAAAAAATTTAATTTTTGAACAAATTTTCAACATTTTTCCAAACTATCATGAATACATACATCCTTAGGTTTTAAATAATACCTATGGATATTCCGATCTTTCTAAATTTGTTTATTCGTATAGGACGCAATTTTGAAAAGAAATTTAAATCCCAAAAGTTTTCATTTTCATAAATCTTTATTTCCACAAAGTTTTTCGCCAAATCATGTGGTTATTTCAAATTTTTCCAAGGGTATTCCTAAAAATTTGTGCAAAATACAAAAAAAATTTCTAATTTTCGTGAGTCACTCAAATTTATGATAAAAATTTTGTTTTTGCCAAACTTTTAACACAAATATAAACATGATTTTATCCTTTATGCATTTTCAAACGATTAAGTTCAATTATGCAAGACTCTATTTTTCATAACCCTGCAAAACATCTTGACAAATTTGCAATCTCAAGCAATTAAGTTCAAAATCACAAATCCTATTCATGGTCAAGTAAACAACAAGGTTATAAATCCTAAAAATTTGAAAAATAAATACGAAAAATAAACATGCAGGCAGATACAATTTCTTCCCATCCCCCAAGCTTAAATAAAGCAGTGTCCTCAGTGCTAAAAATAAACTTAAAAAGATAGAAGAAACATGAGATACTACTAGTAAAGGGCGGTGGTAGTGCTTATGGCATGATCAATCCTGATCCATGGTGTTGTCCTCGTCCTCCGATTCGTCATCGTCCTCCTCTGCATCTTCTTCGTCTTCCTCCGCATCTTCTTCGTCTTCCTCCGCATCTTGTTCATTGTTGTCTTCACGTTAAGCGTCGGCAGTTGCTTGTTGTTCGGCCGCAACTCTCGCTGCTTCTGAACGTGCTCGAGCTAACTCTTCTTCCCTCCTTGGAGAAGAAAAGAGAGGGGAGAGAAGAGAAAATAAGAAAGGAGGAGGAAGAAGTTGAAATAAATGAGAAGAAACGGAGGTTTTCGGCTTTTAAGAGAAAGAAACGGTTGAAAAACGAAAAGGCGCGAAGAAAACGGGAGAACAGGAAGAAGGGTCGGGTTTAAATGGACCCGCAGTGCGGGTGGTCCATCTGCACCGACAAAAATTCGAATATTTTTTTTTTCTTTTTCAGTTTCAGAAAAACTTACCTGGAGTGCGGACGCATTGGTTGACAGTGCGGGTCACCTATCCGCACCGACAAAAAATTTTGCTGTGGCGTGCGGACGCAATGCTTGACAGTGCGGTTCACCTATCTGCACTGACAAAAACTTGTGCTTTTATTTAAACTTGACCTCCCCGTGCGGACGCACTGAGTAGAGTGCGGGTCATGTTATCCGCACACGAACACATTTATTCTATTTCTTATCCTGCAAACTCCTCAAACTTCTTAAACATAAAATTTTGAAATTATTAAAATTAAACTAAATAAAACAAATTACAGAAAATTAAAGAAAGTAAATAAAACCTTGGGTTGCCTCCCAAGAAGCGCTCAATTTTACGTCGTGAGCTCGACATGGTTCGTGTTCACTATTGAGTTCTAGGATCATCAAGGCTCATGTTTTCCCCAACGCTTTCTGGATATTCAAGGTTGAAATGTTTGAGGCGTTGCCCGTTTACTTTGAATACCCCAGTCCGTTCGCTCCAAATCTCGATTGCCCCATGGTTGAATACCCTCTTGACCTTGTACGGACCATTCCATTTGGATCTCAATTTTCCGGGGAAGAGTCGGAGTCTCGAGTTGTACAATAAAACCGTGTCCCCTTCCTTAATGTGCTTGTCATGCCATCTTTTCGTCTTTTCTTTGTATAACTTGGCATTTTCATACGCATTCAGGCGCAATTCTTCTAATTCATGGAGGTCGAGGATCCTCTTCTCACCGGCGGCTCTTATATCAAAATTAAGAGCTCTAATTGCCCAATAGGCTTTGTGCTCAAGCTCCACCGGCAAATGACAACGTTTACCATATACAAGTTTGAAAGGAGTCATACCTATAGGTGTTTTGAAAGCGGTCCGGTATGCCCAAAGAGTTTCATCTAATTTGAGAGACCAATCCTTCCTTGACGTGTTAACCATCTTTTGTAGGATATTCTTTATTTCACGATTAGACACTTCGACTTGCCCGCTTGTTTGAGGGTGGTATGGCATGGCCACCTTGTGCTTGACACCATACTTTTGTAGTAAGTTGTCAAATTGTCGATTTATGAAATGAGAGCCTCCATCACTAATCACAACTCGAGGGAATCCAAACCTAGGGAAAATGATTTTTTTAAAGAGTTTTCTTACCACGGCGGAGTCGGCGGTTGGGCTAGGCACAGCTTCTACCCATTTTGAGACATAATATACCGCCACAAGGATGTACTTATTGTTGCAAGAACTCAGAAATGGCCCCATGAAGTCGATGCCCCACACATCAAATATTTCGACCTCAAGTATCCCGTTAAGGGGCATCTCATGCCTTCTTGAGATATTTTCGGTTTGTTGGCACTTGTCGTATCTAAACACGTATTCTCTTGCATCTTGAAAGAGCGTGGGCCAAAAGAATCCGGCTTGAAGGACCTTAGCTGTGGTTTTGTTTGTGGAAGTGTGTCCCCCATATGTAGATGAATTACAACAATGGAGGATTTGGTTAGCTTCTTCTTGAGGCACACATCTCCTAAGGATCCCATCTACTCCCAATTTAAACAACAACGATTCGTCCCAAAAATAATGTTTCACATCCGAAAGAAACTTTCTTCGTTGTTGATAGGTTAAATCCGGGGGTAGCAATTCGCATGCAAGGTAGTTCACAAAATCCACATACCACGGTGTCTCTTGGTTGTTGATCGCATAGAGTTGTTCGTCTAGGAATGAGTCATCAATGGGCATCCCCTCCTCTTTCGATTCATTGGTAAGGCGCGAGAGATAATCCGCCACCGAATTCTCGGTCCCCTTTTTGTCCTTGATTTCTATATCGAATTCTTGAAGTAGGAGGATCCATCGAATAAGGCAAGGTTTTGCATCCTTTTTGTTGAGAAGGTATCGGATTGCCGCATGGTCGGTGTATACAGCCACCTTGGATCCCACCAAATATGAGCGAAATTTGTTGATAGCGAACATGACGGCCAAGAACTCTTTTTTGTGGTTGTGTAGTTCATTTGTGCTTTATCTAGGACTTTGCTCGCGTAATAAATTACATATGGCTTGTTGTCGATCCTTTGTCCTAGTACGGCTCCGACGGCGAAGTCGCTCGCATCACACATGATCTCAAATGGCACCTCCCAATTTGGTGGCCGAAGAATGGGGGCTGAGATTAATGCCTTCTTGAACCTGTCAAAAGCATCTATGCAAGGTTTATCAAAATTAAATTCTACATCTTTCATAGTTAGATTGGTAAGAGGTTTGCAAATTTTTGAAAAATCCTTGATAAAACGTCGATAGAACCCCGCATGCCATAAGAAACTTCTCACATCCTTCACGCAAGTCGGGTATGGTAGTCTTTCTATCACTTCTACTTTTGCCTTGTCAACTTCTAAGCCTTCTGAAGATACCACGTGGCCTAGAATAACCCCGGTTTGCACCATGAAGTGGCACTTCTCCCAGTTTAGCACTAGATTGACCTGCTCGCATCTTTTTAAAACTTTGATCAAGTTAGATAAGCAATTATCAAAAGAGGTACCAAAAACTGAAAAGTCGTCCATGAAAACTTCAACGGATTTTTCTAATAAATCGGAAAAGATAGCCATCATGGCACGTTGGAAGGTTGCGGGGGCATTGCATAGACCAAATGGCATTCTTCGGTACGCGAATGTGCCGTAAGGGCATGTAAAAGTTGTTTTCTCTTGGTCTTCGGGGTGAATAGGGATTTGAAAGAATCCGCTATACCCATCAATGTAACAAAAATGAGAGTGAGTAGCAAGCCTTTCAAGCATTTGATCCACGAATGGTACGGAAAAGTGATCCTTCCTTGTTGCATTATTGAGTTTTCGGTAATCGATGCACATCCTCCACCCAGTAACCACCCGTGTAGAAATCATGTTGCCATCTTCGCCTTTCACCACTGTTGTGCCACCCTTCTTTGGAACTACATGGACCAGACTTACCCATTTAGAGTCGGAGATTGGATAAATGATGCCGGCATCAAGTAATTTGAGAATTTCCTTCTTCACCACCTCCTTTAAATTTGGATTTAGCCTTCGTTGTGCTTCACTGGTGGGTTTGTGGTCATCCTCCATTAGAATCCGATGCATACAAAGGGACGGACTGATTCCGGTTAGGTCATCTATCGTGTAACCAATTGCCTTCCGATGTAGCCTTAGTGCATGTAGAAGCTTTTCGGTTTGTTCTTTGTTGAGCTCGGAATTGACAATCACCGGGTATGTCTCGTTATCCCCCAAGTACTCGTAGCGAAGATTAGGTGGCAATGGTTTGAGCTTGACTTTCGGTGCGCTGGAATCGGTTGAAATGGCGAAAATCTGCACGAATTTTGCTGAGTGCAGGTGGTCGGTCTGCACTGGGTGCTCGGTGCGTCCGCATTCGGCTCGAACTTTTGACTCTGCTGCCTCCTGGTGCTCGATGCGAACGCATTCTCGTGAGTGCAGGTGGGATGATCCGCACTGGGAAAAAATTTCATCTTTTTGACCGGTTTCGAAGCCGATTTCTTCCTAGTCTGAGTCAGGTTGTTCATGCACCATCACTTCTTCCATCTGGGTATCTATAATGGAATCTAAAACATCCAATCTACAAATAGAATCATTATCATTTGAAGGGTGTTTGATGGCGTTAAACATATGAAAATTTACCTTTTCGCCTCCTATGTCAAAGGATATCTTCCCTTCTTTGACATCAATATTTGCCCCAGTTGTGGTTAGGAAGTCTCGTCCCAATAGTAGAGGAGTGTGAGTATCCTCCTCCATTTCAACAACCACAAAGTCTACCGGTACTAAGAACTTACCTATCATGACAATTACATCTTCCGCTGTGTCCTCGGGATATCTTACCGTTTTATCGGCTAGTTGCAACGACATTCTTGTGGGTTTCAAGTCAACAAGGTTTAGCCTTTGGTAAACAGTTTTTGGCATAAGACTCACACTAGCGCCTAAATCGCATAGGCACCTCTCGAATTTGGTATCACCAATTACACTTGGGATCACAAAACTCCCTTGATCCTTAAGTTTTGGAGGTAGCTTGTTTAAGAAGAGAGCGCTACACTCCTCATTAAGGGATACCGTGCCCACTTCTTCAATTGTTCTTTTATTTGCTAAAATGTCGTTCAAAAATTTCGCATAAGTGGGCATATGTGTGATTGCTTCGGTAAAAGGGATGGTGATATTCAATTTCTTGAGGTGTTCTACAAATTTTGTGTATTGTTGGTCAAGTTTACTCTATACTAACCTTTGGGGAAAAGGTATAAACCTATGTGGTGGAATATACTTAGGAGTTTCATTAGGTTTTACCTTGACCGGGTTAGAGTTACCCGGCTTTTGAGGTTGTTTCGATGCCGGTGTGCTTGCATTGAGAAGAACCGGAGGTGGTTGTGTCTCCTTTGGTGGTTGTTGTTGCTCTTCTATGCTTGGCATTGTGGGTCCTTGGTATTCCGTACCACTCCTCAAGGTTATGGCTTTAGCGTGCTCCCTCGGGTTGATGTCGGGTTTTCCCGGAAGTACGCCTTGTTGACGAGAGGATGACGTTGCTTGTTGTGCCACTTGTGTCTCTAACATCCTTGTTTTCGTGTCCAAGAATTCAACATTTTGTTTCAACTCCCTAATGTCGTTTGACAGGTCGGTATTGGTACTTCTCTGGTACTCGATATACTCTTTTTGAGAGAGTGCCATGTCCTCGATCATCAAGTTTGGGAGGGACCTTGGTAGGAGTTTTGGTTTGAGCGGTATTGGTTGGAATTACCTTGGAATTGGTTGGAGTTGTCATTCTCGGTCCTCCATTTGAAGTTCGGTGGGTTCCACCTTGTGTTAGGATTGTATGAATTTGAATTGAAATTATCATTTTGCCTAACCTTGTTGTAGATCGGATCATTCATCTTATCACCTTAATTATAAAACATTGCATTTGCTTGCTCGACTTCCTCCCCTTCGATAAGGTTTTGGCAATCGACGGTGATATGAGTCGCCTCTCCACATATACCGCATGGAGCCTTCTTTGACACGGATTTTGCATTGTGCATTTGTGCCATTTGATGTTGTAAGGCCTCCATTTGTGCTCTCAAGGCGGTAACTTCATCTACCTTCATGACTCCCGGTGTGTTTTGGGCTCGTCCCACTCGCTCGGCCGTCCACTCCCTTTGGTTAATCGCCATGTCCTCAATCATTGCCATGGCTTGCTCCGGATCCATTCGTGACATGTTTCCTCCTGCAGCTGAATTTAGATGAGTTTTTGTAGCTATAGTGCAACCTCCATAGAAAAATTGGAAGAGCAACCACATGTCAAGGCCATGGTTAGGGCACAAGCATTGGAGCTCTGCCCAACGATCCCATGCCTCAGTTAGAGACTCCCCCTCAGCTTGCTTGAACGTTGTGATCTTCATCTGGAAATGTTGGGTTTTGGATGGAGGAAAGTATTTTCCTAGGAATAGCTTCTCCATATCTTCCCATGTGTCGATATTGTCCCGGTTGACGGTTCTTAGCCACGTTCTTGCGTTGTCTCGGAGGGACAAGTGGAAGCATTTGAGCTTGAGGTTGTCTAACTCATCTCCTTCTCGAGCGAAAGTGCCACAATGTTCTTCGAAAACCGCCAAATGAGCATGTGGGTCTTCATTTAGGGCTCCTCCGAATTGACTTTGGCCAAGTAGGTGGATGAGAGAGGGCTTAATATCACATGGATCTTGGCCATGAGGGATGAAACCGAAACGGTGGCGGTTACGGCCATTTGCTTGGTTGTTGTCATTCGGCCTGTTATGAGGTGGGGTCATTCCACGCACGTGTGAGTTGTTGCTTCCATGTTGTGACTGCTCACCATTAACGGATTGGTCGTCCTCATTAAACGAGGGTTGAATGATTGGATTGGACATGTTGTGAGAACCTTCTTCTTCTTCTTCAATGATCGTGGGAAAGGGAGTTCTTCCTACGCTCATAAAATCCTGACAAAGAACCAAGATTAATTCTCAAAAATAAAAGAAAAATTCTGAAATAATTTGTAAAGTAAAAACTAAGAATTAAACAAAACTCCCCGGCAACGGCGCCAAAAAACTTGTTGAGTAGGTATAGGATTTTGGCTATAACTTTGTACTCTTTTTCTTTTAAATTTATAAACTTTGATACTCAATGAAAGGGTTGATTGCAAGCGCACAATCATATTAAAGTAGTACTTAGGGTGTTGAACCACAGAGAGTAAGTTAAGACTTAGTTTAAACTTTTGCAAATAATTTCAGAAAAAGTAAATGGGGGGGGTGGGGTTTGTTCTAACAATTTCTAAGAGAGGAGTTTTAAACAATTAAAGTAAATAAAGGAAATAAAAAGTGGTTTGCTTTCAAGTTAAGGAGATCTAGGGGCATTCGGTCTACAATCCCTTGATAATTCTATCCAATCGGTATTTGTTTAAATTCATGTATGATTTGATGAGGTTTCTAACCTAATATGTCATTAAGGGTCACTTTCGTGAATTAATAACGTGCCTAGATAATTCGGATTTCACGATTAAGTCCATCACTCTAGCAATCTAGGTTATGAAGCTCTTGTTAGTCTCTCCTCTCCTCAAATATGGGTACTTCACGATTAAGTCCATCATACCAATATCTGATTTGATTTGAGATGTCATAATTAGGGTTTAACTTCACCGTTAAGTCCTTCATCAAGTTCCTAATCTTAATTTCTATAGTTCCGACTTAGATTATAAATTTGTTAAATCCTAATCCAAACCTAGGGTATTTACATTCATAAGTTGGTACTATCCTATTGATCCTAGTCAATTTTGGGTTCTTTCAAATCCAAAACAGGATAACTACAATTCAAGTACTAATTATGTAATTAACACAAATGATAAATCACAGAAATTAACAATCAAATCCCAATAAACAATTATAATAAAAACAAATAACCAAATAAGATATAATTAAACAAGTTCATGCATCAACCTAAACCCCTAGAGAGAGAATTACTCCCTCTTGGAGAGATCCATTACAAAATTTGGCAAAATAAGAAGAAAATGGAATAAAGAAATTTTTACACCCTTAAAAACCTCGAATTTGCCGATTTCTTGTTTGGATCTTCTTCTCCTTCCTTGAAAAGTCTCGGGAACTCTCAGAAATTCTATGAGTTGATCTCCAAAGAATATAGAAATGGGCATACACTACAGTGGAGAGAGATTGGATTGATTGAGAGCTTGATCCATGGAGAGATGGAGAGATGATCCCCCTTTTATAGCAAGAGATCATGCCTAATTAAGAGGCTTGAATGTAGGACTAGTGGGGTTAGTGGGTGCTATTTTTGGATTATTTTTCCAGGATGCCATGTCCAATCCTAGCTGTAGAAATGTGTCCATGATGCGCTAAAAATAGAACCCGTGTTGAAAATGAGAAATTATGGTTATCTGCGGGTTCAGTGCGTCCGCACTGGTGTGAATGCGTCCGCACTAGGTCAACTTTACTTATTTAACTCTTGCAAAATCCTGCGTAATTCTCTGACTATGTCCGCATTAGATATGGATGAGGATGGTTGACCCGCACTGGTGAATTCTTGCGCTTCTGAAATTTTCTAAGTACCGGATGCGGGTTCCAATCCGTACTGGCTGTAGAATGCGGACGCATTACGCTCGGACTTTTCTGAGATGTTGAGTGCGTCCGCACTGTCTGGGAATGCGGGTGGCCGGTCCGCACAGAGAGGAATTTTCTTCATTTTTCCATCTTTTCCTGCATTTAAAGTTGAACAATCGCAGTAACTAGATCCTTGGTGTATTTTAATCATTTCTTATTCAAAATACATGATATTTGGTATTGTTTCATGATAAAAGTTAGATCAAATGTGTATATAATTTATACTTATCAAATTACTACATAATTATTACAGACCTTCCAATAATACTACTTCTGAGAACGAGTACCGAAGGTACAAGAAACAAAATCATTGTTTGAGTCTAGTTCAGTTGCAGCAGACGAAGAGACAGTCTTACCAGCATTTTTTTTTCTTTTGATATCGCCGATACGAGTCGTAGTAGACGAAGAGACTGTCTTACCAGTATTTTTCTTTGTAGGTAACAGGTTTGGTTTTTTGTAAAAGCTTTCCTCAAAATCATCATTGTCATTGATTGGTGTGTTTTTGCTCATCACCGTCTTACCAGTATTTTTCAGTTTTCCACCACTGGACGATTGATTTGGTGTGTTTTTGCTCATCGTTTTCACCTAAAAAACAAATATCATAAACACATATAAAATAATAAGGTTTCAAATTAGGAGGATGGATCAAACAATTTCTAATATTTTTTGTTTATTTCTGAAATTTCCGACATGTTTGTAAAAATTAATTTTAAAAAAATACACCTCAGTTACTGTTGATTACAATCGCCTCAGAATTGCCTAAAAATCGCCTCTGAGCACTGTTTGAGAGCAGAAGTCCGTTTGGAAGAAGAGCGAGTGGATTATTGTGACTTAGGAGGGGGGGAGTGGGGGGCGGTTTGGTCTGCACAGTAGACCGCCCCATATTTTGGTAGTTTGGTTATGGGTAAAAATAATTTTAAAAATAGATTATTAATATTATTTTTATTTATCTTTTGGTTATGTAAAAAAATGCCGGCAAAATATGTATGAATTGACATCTCAATATCAAAAACAAAATGTTTCTTTCTTTTTTTCTGTTTCTTTCTCAGTCCCAGAGAAAAAAGCGACAAGTCACTATTGTTCACCTTTTTTAAGACCATATTAGCCCTCTATAATTAAGGTCCGGATTGTGTTAATAGAGGTGCATTTTTTTGTTATATATTTCTGGATTATGTTAATTGACTAATACTGTAATTGATCCTAAATTTCTCCCTGAATCTCATCAAACACTACTACAAAAATACAGTTTGTACACGGACTTTAACTGGAGAGCTACACGGATTTGGAAACGTGTGCAATACTGGGGTGTAGAAAAGTCCAGCATTTACACACGGATAATTTAGCCGTGTACGATTACACAAATCCTACACGGATTTTTTAATAAAGAGCCGTGTGGAAAACCTCCAAAAGTGCACACACCGCAAGAGAGCTACACGGATTTGTAATACAATATCCGTGTAGGAATCCTGTTTATACACGGATATTAACTAAAAACCGTGTAGCTCTCCTCCCTAGCTACACGGATTACTAACATAATATCCGTGTAGGATTACCATTCCTACACGGTTTTATGTTAATATCCGTGTATGTTAATATCCGTGTAGCTCTCTCTATATTTACACACGGCTTATTATATAAATAACCGTGTACATAACATAATCCTACATGGATATTTCAGTAAAAAACTGTGTAGCTCTCTCACGTTTTATACACGGATATTTACTAAAATATCCGTGTAGGATTCCTTAATTTCCACACGGACACTGATTGGGATGTTATTATCTGTGGAGAATTCCTTGAGCACTGGAAAAATCTGATTTTATACACGTTTTTTTATAAAATTTAGAAAATCCGTGTATAAGGTACAGTGTAGGAAGACGTTTTTTGTAGTAGTGAAATAAAATCAATACCAGTCTCAGTTTGAGGTGCATTTTTTTAAGACTTAATTTTTCACCTACTAAACGCAAGCTTAAGGACATTTTCTCAAAAAGAAAAAGTACAAACCAAAAGTCAGAGCAAAATCTGTATGAATTAACATCTGAATGCCAAATGACCAGAGTTCTAAATAGCTAGCTATAGCTGTGCTATAATTTTTTCAGACCTTAAAAGTTATAGTGCTTTCAGCCACTTTTCTTTTAATAAGGTTATAAATAGTTAGCTATAGTTGTTCTTGCATCCGTTCCACAATAGCGCGATAATTTCTATTTAGAACCTTGTAAAAGACTAATCTCTATTTAGAACCTTGTAAAAGACAAATGTTTATTTTCTTTCTTTGTTTCTTTGTTTCTTTCTTTGTCCTGGGTAAAAGGGTGACAATAAGGAAGTCGCTATGTTCAAGGGTGTTTATCATTAAAACTGAAATAAGATAGGAAAACTAAAGTTTTTCGGTTTTCACAAATACAACCAAACGGCCCGAAATAAATTAATAATAAAAACCGTAGTTCGTTTGAATCAAAATAATAAAATTATCATTAAAATAAACATTTTTTATTAATTTTTTTAAGATGGATTCAAAATATTTGTTTGGTTCGGTCTAACCAATTTTGAACCAAACCAAAAAATATACATTATGTTGCAATTTTGAATTTTTTAAATGTTTTGTTCGGTCGGGGGACGATTTGAAAGTTTTGATCGGTTCGGTCTAACCAATTTTAAAAATTTCTAAATTGAACCAAACTGATAATTAAGCCGATATTCAAATGAAAAGAACCGATCCATTTAATTGGAAAAACCGAACCGTTTAATCTAAACTCTCACGATTATGTTAAAAATTGATTAAACCGGGCACATGAACACTCCTTACTATGCTCACGTTGTTTTAATACCTTGGCTCACTTCTCAAATTAATGTAGTTACTTAAAATGTCTCATTTTGAAATAAAAAAAACAAACTCATTATTTTTTGGCTAATTTTATAAATATCATTAAAAAAATTTAAACAAATAATATTAAATCTATAAATATTGGGACCTAGGACAGTCCAAAAATAAAGGAAAATGAAAGGAGCCATTATGGACTAACAGAAAGAATTATTTTTATTTGTTGATTATTATAAACCAAAAATAAACATTATTTTTATTTTTCTCAAGGAAAAATTGGAAACAAAAGAGAAAAAAAGGCAATAAGAGAAAACAAAATAAATATAATAAGAATAAACGGAAATGGTACTAGCCATGATCCACTGTATGTCTGTATATATGGTGAGTGAGAAGAAAGAGGAAATTAAGGAGGGGAAATTGGAGATCTCCAATGCGTTTGAAATGAAGAAAAAGGGAAGGAAAAAGGGTAGAAGGGAAATACAAGGAAGCTTAATTGCGGGACCTAAGACCCAGGACGCAGTCCCTCACGTTTATTGTTTATTTCGAATAAATATCGCGGCTCATTAGCACCGGATTCACACAACAAAAACACCCGCTGAGGAATTCAACAAATATTTCATCTCTTCGCCGTGCACGCAGGATCAAGTTTGAGATTTACTCTCTAATATGTGTAAAAGATTCCATTCATTTTACGTTTTGAGATTTACTCTCAGACACTTTGAGATTCGGGCTAGAGCAGGGGCAGTATTCAGGGACGGCCCAGTGTAGGCCAGGGAGGGACAGCCTACCCATCTAAATTTTGAGTTTTAGTGAACATTTATTAGGTCCGTTTGGTTTTGCCCACTCTGATTTTTTTTGTCTCCCTTTGAATGTTTAATTGATAATTCGGATTAAATTTATAGTTAAAATTAAAATAAATTTTTTGAATTATAATTAGTAATTATAATTATAACTTAGAATATCAGAAATTATAAGTCAGAGCATTCTAAACTATAAGTTAAAGCATTATTTTTTTTATCAAATACTCAATTAATTAATGAGTTTAAATCCAATTAATTATTTAAACCCAATATGATATTTTTTTGCCCTCATGACCAAAATTTTGAATCCGTCCCCGGTATTATTGGTCTTTGAGATTCGTGCAATGTTAAAAGGAACGGTCCGGATCCACTAATTCTAAAAGATTCCTTTGACACGAAGCAAAGATTTGGTTTGCGTACTCCTATCGCACCCAAGTGAATGGAACCGGCGCTCTATCTCTCTCTAATTTAACCTGACTTGTGGACCTCCACCTCCCTATCTCTATGACTCAAGGGCCCCGTTCACCAATGGAGTATCATTCTTCTCCGAATCAGCTTCGTATCTGTTATTTTCTCTCTGCCCGATAGGTCCCCCATGCCAGACCTTTCTTCAAACTTACAGAGCTTGTCTGTTATTTTCTCTTCCTTTCTTGTACTAATAGGTCGGTTTTGTTCACTTCTGCTTTTTCTTATTGAAAATTAGTCTTATACTAAAATAAATAAAAATGTTTATGGCCTTGCCACACCACAAAAGCAAGTTGATTATTTTATGCAAATTAAGTAATGTATTTGTTGATCATTTAATTAAAGGATATAATGGGTATTTTATAAATCTAACGTGAGATTTAATAGAAACAGCATTAAATTAGATGAACTTGTGAGATTTTAGAAATTTAGAATGGTAAATATGATATTACAAATTTTAGAGTAGAAAATACACAATTTCAATGTTTTTTTAGAATATGTATTTAAAGTTATTATGTTTCTTATAATTATGTTTGTAATTTCTCATCTATTAGTTAAAAATAATTTGTATTAAAAAAATTCAACTATATAGCTTCTCTATTCCAAACGACTCCTGAGGAGGTTTTGCCTTCCAATCCAACTATCGATAATAAAGATTATATCAAGATGAGTACTGCTCCAGTTATTTCTTCTCTTTCTCATATTGTAATTTTTTTACTTTAATAGCAAGAAACATACAAGAATCAGATGCATTTTTAAAATAAAATAAATACAAAGAGCCCAATACATTGAGCTAAAACAAAGAAAAAAAATTACAACAAAATAGAAAAATCCCTAACAATTTAAAATGACTGAAAATAAATAATTATAAGTTGGATGAGTAGAGATGGAATCTGCCTCCAGCACATGCCATGTTATTCTAGTACCAGCCAGAACCGTACCAGCATCGTGTCTTCAAATTGTACAAAGTCCGTACTATACCAATATCGGGTCTTCCCGTACAAGTTCATCATGTTGTGTCTTCTTGGTATTGTACCTGGTTTGAACCGTACCAGTACCCGGTTCCTATGCATACCAGTATTGATTTATATGTGTACCAGTCCCCATTTCATCATCATGGCATCAGTTTTATGCATTGTTTCCATCTGGTACGCTTTGTGTTTCTTGATTTGAACTTAACAAGCAATTAAATGCTCTGATATGCTATTCCCTTTGCATTCAGTGCTCTGAAAATAGCTGTTATTATTCAAGTAATAGTAGAGATAAATGGTTCAACTAAAGACTGAGAATAGTTTTTATTATTCAACTGTTTTTACAGGTTCATCAAAACCTTCACAATTTGTTCTAGTTAGATATCAAAATTGATAATAAAAAAAGTTACAAATAAAACAAATCTTTTAATGCAACCGTAATTTGTATGATCTCCTTTTGAATCCAGCACCAGTATGCAATTAAATACAAATCCTGATAGAAATCCTATAAAATAAACCATGAATCTCATAATAATACAATTGTAAGATTATTTAAAAAGTTCTCAACTGTCACTCTAAAATACCTCAATAAATTTTGATATTATTTCCAATAGGACCATTTCGTCTCCAAACGCCTTATAAAACCGGTTAGTGGATTTAACAAATGGGGTACTTCGCAAAAATGGTATCCCCATATTAACCAATGCTCTTACCCTTTCAGGCCTAAACTGACACAGTTGCCATGCCATTTTAGCACCCCAGCCATGGCCCATGATAAAAACCTGCATGTCATAGCATATAAGAGACGGCCAGCTTAAATACACTACAGCAGAGAAGGGCATCAGAGACCAGTGCATTTGGTCTCTGATGGTGAGTTTGCCAGTCTCTAATAGTCCACTTGGTCGCTGATAGTAAATTTTGATCGCTGATGTACCGGTCTCTGAAAGTATGGTCTCTGATAGCCCTCGGATGACGTCACCGGTCGCTGAATGACGTCATCCCGGTAGCTGATACATTTTCAGAGACCACAGAACTTTGGTCTCTGAAAAATCACGATGACTTCGTGTTTAGTTAACAGCGACCACAATTCCCGGTCTCTGATACTCAAAAATCCGGTCTCTGATAACCTGAGTATCAGAGACCACAGTTCTGGTCGCTGATACACAAAAAACTGGTCTCTGATACACTGAGTATCAGAGACCACATGTCCGGTCTCTGATAATGAATGCGCCAGTCGTGGATACGTTTAGTATCAGAGACTAGAACCTGGTCTCTGATACTTTTTGTACCGATCGCTGATAATCAATTTTGTTTTTTTTTTTTAATTATTGGTTCTGATTCTAGTGGTTTTATTTATTATTGATATTTCGTTGTTTCGGAATTGTTATCAGACGTACAATCGCATCGATATTCCCATATATAATCAATATTAAAAATGAATAAACAATCACATAGAACAAGAACATAAATATACCAACTATAAATATCCAATCAACATTTGTATACTAAATATCCAATCCACATAAATATGGTAATATAAATATCTGAACCTAAACTATAACATAGATAAATATGCATGTCAACTCAAGAAAATCTAAGAAGTACCATCTCTGCTGAGATCCTCGCCATCATCGTCGTTGTCCTCGTCGTCATCATGAGGATCTGGCATCGAGACATGGTCCGAGGTCGAACCTCCCTGTCAGTTGTTTAAATAATTAGGATTTCGGATATATAGGATTCACAATTAAAACGTACTGATAAATCGATTCCATGGCTCAGCCTCATCGCATTCTCATAATTATCCTGCAAATTTTATAGATATAACAATAATATTTTGACCAGCTTAAATTGAATTTTATAAAGCCGTTCTCATGTTCTATTACGTACATATGCCTAAAATTCCCAATTACATCCCTATTTAATCCCAATTCAATCCCAATTCAATCCAATTCAATCTCAATTCAATCCCAATTCAATCCCAATTCAATCCTAATTTAATCCCAATTTAATCTCAATTCAATCTAATTCAATCCTAATTCGAAACCAATTCAATCCCAATTGAATTCAATTCAATCCCAATTCAATACCAATACAATTACAATTCAATTTCAATTCAATCACAATTCAATTCCAAATATTTTCAATATCAATTCAATTCTAATTAAATACTTACGTCCCGAGCAGTGCGGCAGAAAGAAGAAAAGATTGATAGATTGCATATCTTAGAAATATTAGGAGATGAGAATGATTTTGGTTCAAAAGTTATATTATTTTTTTTTTTTTTGAAAACTTGGTAGTGGCGGTTCAAAAGTTATATCAGGGAAGGGAATCTCGCAAACTCAGCCTATTTGAATTTCTCAAATAGTATATATGTTGGAATCTGACCTGTACCAGTACCACGTACAAATTTGAATTATAAATCCAGCAATTCTACCTAAGTACGTGAATAATAGTTTCTGAAAAATCCACCTAAAAACTGCCTAAAATAATTGGATCAAGAGAGGGAGCACCTTGGCGGAAAAAAAAACAGAAAAGAAAGCAGAAAAAAAAAACGGAAAAAAACATAAAATAAAAACAGCAAAAAACAAAAAAAAATAGGAAAAAGAAAAGGAGTAAAAACAGGAAACAAAAACGGAAAAAAACTTAAAATCAAGAACAAAATAGCAAAAAAACGCAAAAAAAAACGCAAAAAAAAGGAAAAAAGCAAAACAGAAATTAAAACAGCAAATAAATGGAAAAAGCTCCAAATAAAAGAACTTACCGAGAGAGAGGCGGCACGACGCATAGGATCGGTGACGCGTGACGGGGTCGGTGACGCACGGGATCAGACGACCGGCTAGGGTTCTAATTAAAACGAGTGAGCGGGAAAAAGAAGGGTCCGTGTGCGCGGGGGGCTTTTTAGGTGAAAACTTTCAAAGACCGGTGCTTTGGTCGCTGAAAGTTTTTCCGCCGGTCTCTGATAATTATTTTCTTTTAAAATATTTTTTTTAAATGAGTTTCGCGGTTTTCAGCGAAAAGTTTCAGAGACCAGGTTAATTTCGTCTCTGATAATATTGTCACCGGTCTCTGAAAGTGTTTCAGAGACCACTAATCACTACTACAAAAGTACAGTTTGTACACGGATTTTAACTGGAGAGCTACACGGATTTGAAAACGTGTGCAATACTGGAGTGTAGGAAAGTCAACCATTTACACACGGATAATTATCCGTGTACGATTATACTAATCCTACACAGATTATTTAATCAAGAGCCGTGTGAAAAGCCTCACAAAGTACATCTCCCATCACAAGAGCTACACGGTTTTTTTTAATAAAAATCCGTGTAGGAATAGTCTTCCTACACGGATTTTTATTAAAAAACCGTGTGGCTCCTTCCCTAGTGGCCGATGCAGCGGCTCTGTTTACGGCTGCTACTCTGAGGCTGGTGCGGCGGCTCTGTCTACGGCCGCCCCTCTGCGACCAGTGCGGCGCCGGCTCCGTCTACGGCCGCTATTCTGCGGCCTGTGCGGCGGCGCTGTCTACGGCCGGTGTGGCAGCTCCATCTACGGCCAGCACTGGGTTTAGACGGACTTGAGGGTTTAGAAAGGGGCGGAGTATAAGGGTTTATCAAGGGACGAGAATAGCAATGGGTTTAGACGGACTTGGAAGTTTTTGAAAATTTTGTCCAAGGGAAAGGAATCCGTATCAACTAAGGTAACATATTATTTCTGTTTGTATCTAGTCCATTTAAAAAGAATCTGTACAAGTATTAAAGGGATTATTCGCTATCGAACGGTCCAAATATGAAGCTGAATTATTCTGTTACCTCAGATGATATGGATTCGAGTGAAAGGGCGCTTCTGATATACAACACCAATTTATATGTCAAAACCGGTTCTAAATATTTAGCACTGATTTTGCAAAATAACCGGTGCTAAATACCTGACATACAACACCGGTTATTAATAATAAACCGGTGCTATATATTCTGCACCGGTTTTGGCATATAAACCGGTGCTCTATATCAGACATTTAGCACCGGTGGTCATTTTAACCGGTGCTAATATATATATAACACCGGTTACAATAAATCCGGTGTTGTTTGACCGGTGCTTATTTGAAATTTTGTAGTAGTGGAAGGAGAAGAGAATGGCTTCAGAATAGACGAGAGAAGAGATGAAAATTTGAAAATCACGTTAGTAAAGAATATTTTAAAAAGAAAGGTGGGAGTGGAGACCAGATGGTTAAAAATCAATTGAAAAAGATGAGGATCAGACTATTAAAACTATTTGAATATAGAAACTAGGACCACTGAGTATAAAACAGGTACAAGTCACTGGGTATATAAATCTTTTCTCATAAAATTGTAAGTAATGCTGTGTTTATTTCAAACGTAGTGAATAATTAATATAGCATGTTTCAACTACTACTAACATTGTTCGAGTTATAATTTAAACAGAAAAATATCAAGATAACACGCTAATTTTACTAAAGTTGTACTGTATATATATTTAAGCAGATTTTCAGTAAAAAAATATATATATAAGTACACGATGTTGGCAACAGATTTTAATATTTTTATTTAATAAAATTTGGAATCGAATTTCATTTTATCTTTTTAATCCAAATCCAATAGGTAACTTTTTTAAAAGAGTGATCATTAACAATCGTTTTTCGTTTCTTTTGTGGAAACCAATATTAGAGCATCTCTATCCCTGAAACTCTCAGAGTTTCTAAATAACTGTTAACAGAATTTTAGAAATTTTAGACTCTCTGAATTTCTAAACCTCTACATACCTGAAATTATAATTAGAGTTTCTTAATTGCCACATTAGCATTTAATTAAAACAATATTAAAAATTGAGCTAATAAGAATTGATTATTTTGCCATGTCAGAGTTTTGAAACAATTTCATATTTATAAACTCTTGAACAAAATTGCTAACTATGAAATCCATCTACATCCCTGAAACTGGTTTAGAAACTGCCAAGTCATCTTTGAAACTCCAAAAGTTTCAGAAATGCAGATGCTCTTATATATACAGAGGAGCAAAGCAAAAAAAAATGACCAAAAAAAGGAGTTTAATAGCGTGCTATGGGTAGTTTAATGACTTGCCATGCTATGGTTTCAAGCAACTAATTATTTAAACTGTTAAAACCGACCTAGTTTACGAGTGATATGCTTACATGGAAAGTATATAAATTGTAATTCATTTAGTACAAAGTCAAACGGTAAAAAACTGAAGATTTATAAGTTAATTTTATGCATTCATTTTTCATCATTTTTCATCACTTTATTTTTTACTAAATGAATTCAAAATTTTACATATTTAGCATGTACATTACTCGTAAGATACATCGGTTTCTACGATTTATACTTATACGATTTGAATTTGTTGTTTAATACATATCCAATATGTTTTTTAAGCCATATCAGAACATGCCACTTGACTACTCATAGCATGCCAACGAATTCTAGAATATCAATTAAATAGAATGAGAAGGGGCAATAACTCAATGCAACTTTAGACGGGTCGAGTTTGTGTTTGGATCTGTTAGCCCGCTAATTAGTCCACTAATTTAAGGCCTAGTCTATTGATTTAAAGGCCCATAAAAAGATAGTGCTTCAACGCCTTATTTTTTGAAAGAAAAAAATGCAATTTGTTAAAGATATATTTGCCGGTCATTCTCGTTAATGAGAACAATTAATTCTAAAGTTTTCTCTAAGCTTTTCCTAAAATTGTAGTGAATTTAATTGTAGATTTTTTTTATATATTTTGTCAATTTTTTTCTCACACATCAAAGGTTAACTTGTAATAAGAAAACAATTTCATGCACATCTCTGGGTAAGCTTACAATAATAAGTTCCACACCTTGTGCCCCAAAACTTTTTGTGTGGGTCATTTGTAGAATACCGACATATATAGAAGTTTTTCGAATTAAATTTATTGTTTAAACTGAAATAAGAAAAACACAACCAAATGATTTGGCGGAGGTAATTGGAACACTAATGATATCACCTCTTGTTGATATTTTATTCTGGTGATCCTTGTGATTATGCTAATTCTTCTAATTCTGTTGATTCTTTTTATTCTTCGGATTCTTCGGATTCGTCTGATTTTGTTGGTTCTTGTGTAAATAACTCTGTATTCTTAATTTCATCTTGAATATACTTCATCTAATTGAGCTCTGAAAATATCAGCTCACCAACTAGCTGTTTCCTAAACAAGTCAATGTCATTCTGCCAAGTTGAATACATCATATATATATATATATAAGTACATTGAAATAAATTTATTTCTGCTATTCAAATTGCAAGATAAACCATTATTAAGAATAATAGCACACCTGTGTGAATTCAGAAGCAAGCTTCGATCCATCCCATAATTGCATGTACTTGAGTGCAAATAGACCACAAGAACATCTAAAACACCAATTGGAGTACATAATCGAATGAAATAATTTCAACAGAATTCAAATGAATAAATAATGTAATATATCATACCTGTCTCTTTGTTGTGGTAAATTCGAAATAACAGATATAGGCCAATTAAGGACACTGTCTGGTCGCCATGCTTTTGGAACACCCTGGGACTCAAGTGCAGCATCATACACACTTGAATTCCTATTCTCTGTATGGCAAAAATGTTGGTTGATAATCATTACATGGTATAATAGAATAAGCAAGCAATACTTATTTGAGAAAAGATATACCAGCGCATGAGTTGTTTTTTCATAAGGTCCACCCGATGAGTTCATGGAATTCAATATCTGGAATTCCTTCTTTGAAACATTTAAAGCCCCAACAAACCAATGGCATTCTACGTGTATTGGCAAGAACACCTACAAATTATATGAGTTTCAACTGGTAAGAAGTAAGAATTGTAATGTACACTCATATAGTAATGAAAATTACCAATTCATTTTGAAGGAAGTCATTGCCCTTCTCAATGATTTTAGAAAGAATGCGTTCACAAGGTTCCTCTCCTTCATCCATTGATAATCGCTATAACTGCAATAGCTGACTATCGAATGTGCTAAGCATCAGGATTTTACCTGATGTACTTCCTTGATAGTTCATGATACAAATATAGCAGTTGATAACCTGCGAAATTATACATCACAGTTAAGAGTATTGCAAATATTGCCACCACTTGGTATGAATGCCGATTACATTTAAGTATATATACAACTATTCAGGAATGAATTTATGCTTAATATGCTTCAACTGGCGCAGAATTATGCAATTGGTAAATGCGAAAACATAACATAAATCAAGGAAATGGAAAACAGGGAGCAGATTGGATACACCCACATGTGCATTATTTGATTTTCCAGGCATATTCTATACCGCACATTATTAATGAGAAAAATTGGAACTATTTTGAGAAAAATTGGAACTGGAACCCACCAACAATGCTGAGATTGGAGTTTAAATTTCTCATTGTACAGAACACAAATGTACCTCATCAGGAATCCATCTGTCAATTTCATCATCTTCAATTGACTTGATGAGACACTGCATCTTCTCAGCAGTCAATCTAGCATCACCTATGGCTACTATTTCTTCTGACATCCTTCCCCTCAAACCATGCTTAAGAAAACTTATGGACCTGATGTGACAATCATTTTCTGCCTCTTTTTGCACACATATTCCTTGTTTTAATTCATCAGAAGAAAAAAGACAATAATCAACTAAACTGAATAGTTATGGCATTAACAAAAAGTTTGTGTTGTTAAATAATCAACTAATCGAGATCAAATGTGGAAATCATACAATTCATATTTCCATCATAGGAACCCAACTATAGACCAAATTGGTATGTATACCACTGGCCTAGACTTAACATACAGAGATAAAGAATTGTTCCAACCAAAATGCGAAAAACCTCTGAATCTAATTGGCAAGCAGATCCTTTTTTTCTCATTTGGGTTGGAACAGATCTTTATTTAATAAAGATGCTAATAGTTATAAAAAATAACCATCTTTTCTAAAATGGTAAGTATATAGTTATGCTCTCCTAAAATGAATGATTTTAAAGTAACATTATACAAGCACAACAAGATGAAGGTTGTTTACCATTGCTGCTTGCAGCTGACATCCAATTAGAAGAGCACACCAAAGCTTCCAATGTCCTTGGACCCAATTTATTCTAAAGTTTTCCGAACCTAAAACATTTCTGTGTACGAATTTGGAAAAAGCCAATTCGAAGGGTAGTGAAGAAACAGGGATAGCAAGAATATCACGTGCCATCCTTGAAAGAAGAGGATAATTTGTTTGGTTACTCTTCCACCATCCCAAAACATCAAAAATACCATCTCTGACCTCCACATGGTCTTCCTGCAAGTATCTATCAAGTTCTAGCATTCCCCGACGATGTTCAATTTCAAAATTAATGCAAAGATCCCCAATACATTTTTTAATTTCCTCTATGTTAGATATGCTAGATAAGTGTTCCTCATAGCAACGGTCCAAGTAGGTTGACTTGAATTGGGGATCCAATAGAGAGGCAACTAGCAGTATACTATTGCAATCTTTCATATACCTATCTGAAATTTTCTTCAGGCAATCTGAGAATTTTCCTTTATCAATAACATTATTTGTGTTCAAAACAACTTGTGAGAGCACATCATGGATTTCAAAAACAGTTTTCAAAAACAAGTTCGAAGTGGGATATTGAGAGGAAGAGAGAACAATAACTGCTTCATAAATTGGTTTCAGAAGTTTGATAGCACTTTCCACTTTATTCCAATTTCTACATAAAGGGAAGCTCTTATTATTACCTTTATATGCAACAAAAACATCTTTGTATGCAAGTGCATCAGATAACATGCTCAATGTAGAGTCCCACCTTCTCTCATCATCAAGTTGAAGACATGATTTTCAGGATTTAATTTTAAGGCTAATGGAAATCTGATTAATAGTATTCATCCCGTTAGGAGCTCTAGTCAAAAAATTTATCATCTTCCTGATAGATCCAAATACTTGATGCAGTTCATTGAATATAAATCTCAATAGTTCACCGAAGAACCCCTGCACAATGCAATCCAACTTAATTGCCCCAACACCATAACTCATCTCATTTAAAATTTTCTCATGATGCTCATTACTAAATTTTTCAGTTGTAAATGCAATTACCCTTTTAGGGAGCTCCAAATTGTCTATGCATCTCTGTACTTGTGCAATTATCACTGGAGATGCCCATTGAAAATCCCAATAGCTTATAATCTTTATACCAATTATTCTTCTGACCAAATTAAAGTCATTATTAATGAAGTGTGCTGTAACACAAACATACTTAGTGTGCTGTAACACAAACATACATGTGGACACTAAAGCAAACTCTTTTTAGATGGGCTGCATTTACAAAGGTTTTCTCATGGAGATGTTTTAACCTTCCTCTCTCTTTTTGATATAAACCTAGGCACTCTGTCCAAATAGTAGCCAGATCAACCGGAGTGTACAATGGCTGAAGGTTTTTTGCCCATTCTATGAAACAAGTACTCTGTACAAAATCGAATGGAAGTCCACTTGAGATTACCAGCTTAGCAAGCAACTCTAGGTATTTTATCCGATCATATACACAACTGTTACTTTTATTCGAGTGTTCAGGGAAAGCTTGATCGATATGCCTCTTCCCAATGTTTTCTATGCCAGCCACAGATTTACCTGCTGCACATCACAAATAATATATAAATATTATTAGTGTTAAAATTTGTTTATTTCAAATTATCTAAAAAGAACTCTGTTTGTTCCATGTTATGTTCCAGGAAAAAAGCAATGTATACAAAGTGCATAAGAATGATATTGAAATGTATTCATTGTCTTTTATTATATTTGTATTCATTCTTCTCTATTGTCTATGCCAACTATTATTTCTAATTAGAAAATCTTTGTGCTGGTAAAGTGAAAGTGCAATAGAAAACAATAATTTTCTGATAACACAAATGAAAAGGCATATACTCAGTATATGAAGTCGTAGTAAATGAATATAATTTTTTTAACATCAGCATAAGGAAATTAACTTCGACCAGACTACTAGATATTTGAACAATTCAATAACAAAACTCAGGAAACTGTAATGGGTAGAAAAGCTCAAAATTTTATGATCTGGGAAAAACAGAGTGCTATTTATCAACTATCTAAAAGGAACTTTCTAAAAGAAAACTGGATTACGGAGGGATATCTCATTTATCAACTATTTATGAAGGAAAGGAGAAAATACTTGAGCCAAAACTAGCTGCAGTAAACTTTATAGGCTATAGCATGTGTCAAATAAACAAGTACTCAATATTATAAAAAATTTATGAATCGAAACTACAATTTGGGTCTGAAAATATTGTAGATAAATAATCACAATTAAATTGAGTAAACACCATATGAACATCTATAAGAAAAAAGGTATATATATGGATGCCATACCAGATCTCAACCAATTATTGCAGCAAACCAAGACCTTGGACATCACTGTATCGATGGTAGAACGAAAGATCTCATCAATAATTTCATTCACAGGTTTTGTGCCTGAAGTAAGCGAGGAAGAAATGGGAATAGCAAGAATATCACGTGCCATCCTAGAAAGAATTGGGTATTCTGATTTATTAACTTTCCACCAACCCAACACATCAAAATTCTCATCTCCCTCTTCCACCGAACTTCCATCCAAATACCTTTTAAGCTCTGGTATTTGTGATGAACTGTTAAATCTGTATATTTTTCTGTGCTCTGACTTTGATCATATTCACTGTACAAACTGCAGAAGAAATTTTCTAAAAGAATTTTGTTGTCTTCAACTTCTTCAAAGTACTGATCCAGTAATCTGAATTTAAATTGGGGATCCAACAAGGAAGCAATCAACACCATATAATTACAACTAACTAACTAGTTATTCAATATCATTAGTGATTCATCACTAACATCACCAGATAAAACAGAAGAGAACTCTAATAGGCCTCTGATTTGAAAAACATATTTTAGAAATAAATTTGATGTGGGAAATTCATGGTAAGAGAGCGTTTCAACCATAACATTTATTTCATTTAAAAGGCGGACATATTCCTCCAGTTTGGACCATCCTAAATTCATGTAATTAAGTTTACAAAGAACAGTTTTGTAGGTATAAGCATCATTTAAAATGTTGAGATAACAACCCAGTACTCCATTATCAAGCAGAAATTCTAATTTAGGGGCAAGATTATGTTTTGCTGCAATTTCATTGAAATAGCACATTTTTTTTCTGGATATTCATTCAGGTCCTCCATTATTCTTCTAATGTAATGTATGTCTGATCCAATTTCATCGCAGATAATAGAAGCTATTGAACAAAAACAATCCACAATGCACTTCACGATCAATTTTAGACAGTGAATATCATCAAAGTCAAAATTCTTTGCACTTTTCTGGTCAAATTCTTCTGTAGTACATGCAAAAACTTTTCACCAAGTCCCCAATCCTTCAGGATTCTCTCAATATAATATCCTACCGGTGCATCATTGTACTCCACCAACTCAATTACTCTTTTGACCAATTTGAAATCATTATCGATGGAATGTGCTGCAACACATAAAAGATGACTCCGGTCTTTTGGATTATAGCACTGCACCACACTAAGGCTGACTTTAGAAGTTAGCGTGGTGATTTTCTTTTTAAACTGGGCTATCTCATTTTTATAAAAGGTGAGGCAATCTTCCTCAAATGCCTCCGAGATACACGGCTATATAATGGTTGAAGAAAGCTTGCAAACTCTTCAAGAAAAGGATTCTCCACATGTTCCAACATGCTTTTGTTATCAATTACCATTTTCACAAAAAGCTCTCGGTTTTTTTCCTGATCATATACCAAATGATTCTCTTGAAACCCAGAAGGTTCTGTTTTTCTTTGCTGGACAGATTCCAAATGGTTCTCTCCCAAATTATTCTCTTGGGATCCAAAAGGTTCTTTGTGTGTTTGTTGGAGATATCCCAATTAGTTCTCTCTGTTTTCATAAGGTTTTGTGCTTATTTGTTGGACATATCCCAAATGGTTCTCTCCCAAATGATTCTCTTGGCATCCAGAAGGTTCTGTGTTTGTAATTTGCTGGAGATATCCCAATTGGTTCTCTATGTTTCCAGAAGAGTAAGATGGTAGAGTAGTTCTTGCATCCTTGCTTGGGGGCTCACTAGAATTGCAACTTGTGTTATGTCGCCAGAGTTGAGATGTTCCATGTATCTTCGTATCACAACATAGGAGTTTTTCACACTCGTTACATTTTTCCCTTTTACTACCATCAGGCTGTTGTTCCTTGGTAAAATAATCCCAGACATTTGACCTTTTTTTTGACAGTCTCTCTTGAGCCTTTTCTTTTCCTTTGTTCAACATACTACCAGAAATCTTATTTTACAAGACGTTTGAAATGATAATGGAATTGCAACCTGTTCCATAAGTGATGTGAATCAAAATATAAACTAGCTACTTTTAGTGAGCAGATCACATTTGATTTAATAATTAATATAGTAATACACTACACTAATTTGTCTGTAGAGAACATCAGAAAGAACCATATCTTTCTTGATCACTAGATCTAAGTTTCTTTACTACAATTCATATCACAGAATCAAATTATCAGTATAAACAAGCAAAAATAAAATTGATTACTGGATGTACCGCTTGAGATTTGTCCTCTGTGAATGTTATCTGATCATCGGATCTATGCTGATGCAAAAGGACATGGATCTTGTGACAGCAACAGAGTTGAATGGAGATAGAGATCTGCTTGGTTGTTCTGTAACCATTAAAAAGAAAAGGAGAAAGTAAGCATCTTAACTCTTATTAGAAAACAAAATTGTAAACTATATATTTTAAAAAGAGAGAAATAATAAAAGGGTAGAGAGAGGATTAGACTAAATTAGAAAGAAAAAAAAACTACCATACCTCCTAAAACTAAAAACTTGCCTTTCATATTAATTGGAGAGCAAGCACGGATTTTAATTGGAGAGCTACACGGATTTGGAAACGTGTGCAATACTGGGGTGTAGGAAAGTCCACTATTTATACACGGATAATTATCCATGTACGATTATACTAATCTTACACAGATTATTTAGTCAAGAGCCGTGTGGAAAGCCTTACAAAATACATCTCCCTTCACCGCATGCAGTAAGAGTCGGAATTAGTTTATTAATAATGCTTTCAGCTCTACAAATTGAAAATTTTAAAAGTGACCATTATAATTCAAATTAGTTTCATATTGTAAGTAAAAAAGTTAACCACTAGAATTAAAAAATTAGCGCAGCATACTTCTATCTATTATTATTATTATTTTATTCTTCCAACTGACTGTGACCCACTACTCCACTCTTTAATAGTGCAACTAATGGTTAATATCATTTGTTCGAAATTGAATCACGAATTATTTAGATTTGAATCTCAAATAGTGCAACTAATGGTTTCAAGTACCAATATTTAATAATGCAGGAACCAAACTTATATCAGAGCTCAAAATTGTTAATATAATGGTAACTTATAATAGAAAAATGCTTCAACAGTGTAACAAATTAACAATGTAATACGTTCCATTTGACTAGATCCATGCCGTGATTTTAATCAGTCTAGCAACATAAAAGGTAAGAAAAGTTTGGGTTGGCCCATAATCCATCAATGTGAATTCGTGAAAGATAAAAGATAGTGTAAATTTTATTCTGCGTGAAGCAAACTAATGCATAAACTACCGGTATAAATAGGGTTGCCAAAAAAATTCGTAGTTTGTGATTTGATTGACTTCAATTCAAAAAAATTTGTTGTTCACAATTAACTCATTCGAGTGAAGTTTGTTATGAAACAAATCATACCAGTACGGTTCTAATCTTATTCAAACTCAAACTCAAGCTGGAGTAAGTCGTTTGCAGCCCTAAATCAGAGAGCTTTATCGGAAAAAAGAAAAGAAATGAGAGACTGAGAAAGAGCTTTTTGAAAGTGATGTATTAACGATTGTTATAGAAGTACTCCATCCAATCTTAATATTGTTAAAATAAATTGTATAAATTAGGCGAGGAGATAATTTTGTTCAATTTGTTTTAGTGATGGTCGACAAGGCTCGCAAGCTCCTCTTCATTATAAAAAATGTCAATTACTTTCTCGTCAAATAAGTTATAAGATAACAATCGTAATGGGAAAATAATATTACTTTCCAAAACTTTTTATTAATTATTTGATTATTTTGTGGATCAGCACAAGCTCCAATTCCTGACCCCACAGGAAATACTAAATAGAAAAGTTAATTTGCAGATCAAGGATATAATATTATAGTCTAAGAAAGAATGAAATGAAACAAAGACTGGCAATTGGTTTTGCATTGGACCAAAGGAATCGTATGTTGAATATTAATACAAAAATAGAATTAGAATACTCCAGATTTAGAGATCTGGATAATAATGTGTTGTTATGTATTTACTAGCATGTAGTTGAGTTAGTGGTTTCCTTAATTACTCTAGACAGAATTAGTGTGTGTAGTGGGGTTAGTTATTTCTATATTTAGTTTGTGTAGTGGGTTTAGTGGATGCCTAAATATGGCAGTATTGTAACAGGAGGTTAGGTAGTGGGATACTAAATTTAGATAGTCCAAATTTAGTTGTTGTAGAGCTATAAATTCAGATGTACTTTGTATCTGAAAAAATTAAGCAATAGAAGTTAATTTGAGTAGAAAATTTCTTCTCTCTGTTTCGTTGTATCCTTCTGAAATTTCCAACATTGTATACCGTTAGAGAAAGTTCTGTGAACCTAGAGCCCAATAAAACAATGAAAAAGTGTTAGGTGGGTCAGGGATTACATGGTTGTTGGCAGCCCAGCACTACACAAAACAAGGTTCTGTATATCAACTGATAAGCAATTGGTTTTGGGCAGCCAAGCCCAAAGAGCTTACTTTCTCCTCTCTACTACTCTTTTTTTCCCTGTTAAATGTTTAATATTACCTCTAATCAATTCCTTACGCGATTTCTTATATATATGGACACTCAACATTTTTTAAAGCACCACACAAAATTGTCTTTCTTATTCTTTTTACTCTCTAGCAATGACACTTCGTGCACTTTTTTCCATATCACTTGTTCTGTTGTCGTTCACCAAAACCACCACTACTTTAACACCTGCCCAGTGCCAACCTGATCAACGCCATGCCTTGATTCAACTCAAGCAAGGTTTCAAACCCGATTCCTTGATTAATCCCCTTTTATGGAATTCAAGTACTGACTGTTGTAAATGGGATGGCATCACATGTGATAAGCAAACTGGTATGGTGACTGCACTAAACCTTTTTCAGAGGTACATCCAGGGTGAACTCAACTCGGCTTTGTTCAATCTCAGCTCTCTTCGGTATCTCAACCTAGCAGGCAACCACTTCATTAATGTTCCCCTTCCACAAATCGGGTTTGAACGACTTCCAAATTTAACTTTTCTCGACTTATCCTACTCTGGCTTTGCTGGTCAAGTTCCGATCAGCATTTCTTCACTCACAAACCTTGTCTCACTTAACTTATCAAGCTACATCTCCGATACCAATCCCTTGTATTTGCATGACACAAGCCTAAATACCTTACTCAGAAACCTCAGCAAGCTCCAAGTTCTTCACTTGGATGGCGTTGACATTTCCCTCAATGCATCTGAGTGGGGCAAGGCGGTATTTCAAGTAGCCCCAACTATTCAGGTGCTATCCATGGTAGATTGTGGATTAAGAGGGAACTTGCCTGATGAAATATTCCACCTTTCAAATATAAGAGAACTTGATTTATCAGAAAACTTAATGTTGTCGGGTCAAGTGCCAGATTCAATTGGAAATCTCCAATATTTATCGACATTTTCTCTTAACAGTTGTAGCTTCTATGGAGAAGTTCCGCTTTCAATAAGAAACCTTACAAGGCTCAAATATTTGGACTTAGGTTCAAACATATTAACAGGTACCATACCCATGTCTTTGTTTTTGCACCCTTCTTTGAAATCATTAGATCTATCAATGAACCAATTGTCAGGATATCTATCCAAGTTCTCAAATGGATCATCAATTTTGGCAAATATTTTCCTTGAAAACAACAACCTTCAAGGACAGTTGCCAATTTCAATATTCAAATCTCCCCAACTTGTTCATTTAGATCTTTCATCAAATAACTTTTCTGGTAAATTCAACTTAGACACCATCAATCACAATAAAAAGCTTGACTATCTGGATCTCTCAAACAACCAATTGTCAATAATAGAAGACAAAATCCATAATGAGTCATTCTATGCTTCATTTCCTCAAATGACGTATATATCGCTGGCATCGTGCAACTTACCAAAGATCCCTTCTTTTCTGAGATACCAAACAAATATTCAGAGCCTATTCCTCTCAAATAATAAATTTGATGGTGTTATACCGAAATGGTTATGTAGCAAAACAAGTATTCTTTTCCTCAATTTATCTCATAATTTCTTTAGTAAAATAGAGAGGGATTCACAATTTACCTCTCTCAATGTATTGGGATCTCTCGATATCCATTCCAATCGAATTTCAGGGCCTGTACCTCTCCTCCCACAAAGAATTCAGTTCGTTGATTTCTCATCGAACTATTTCTTTTCGTTGCCAGCATATTTTATTTCCAGTCTTGTTTATATATTTCTCTCTAACAATAGCCTCACGGGAGATATCCCCTTTTCCATTTGTAGTACGACTTCACTACAAGTGCTTGATCTATCACAAAATGGCTTTTCGGGAGAAATACCCGAAGAGATCGGGCAACTCAAGTCACTTGATGTGCTTAACCTATCACATAATTCCCTGAGTGGTCCAATTCCAGCACAATTTGCTAATTTACACCAACTTCAATCACTGGATCTCTCTTTCAACCATATCTCTGGACACATTCCTCAGGAACTCACCTCTCTCACTTTTCTTTCTGCACTAAATCTCTCGTACAACAATATGGTTGGAGAAATACCACAAGGCCAACAATTTTCAACATTTTCGAATGCTTCTTACATGGGTAACCCCGGATTGTGTGGTAGTCCTTTATCAATACATTGTACACCAACTCCTTCAAATGAGGGGTTTTATAAAGGTTTGGCTTCAACATCTTCTACTGATATAATTGGCCTATCTATTTCCATGGGAGTGGGGTTAGGTGTGTTGTTTGCCTGTGTAATTTGGGCTTAGGTATTATAGGCTTAGGTATTATAGAAGAATGGTAGAGAGAGATTTAATTTAGTTGTAGACGGGTTTTATTTTTGACATTTTCACTAATTGTATCTAAGAGCTTTGGACTAATAAGTAGGTGCAAACCACTATGTATTTTTAAGCGCTTGGACTATGAAATGTCTTTTCTTTTTTTATCATCTGCAAATTTATGGTAGGAAATCTTTGTATGATTGTTTGTTAACATAGGCATCACTGTATTGAATTTGTCCTTTAGGGTCTGTTCGGCCGCCCCACTGTTTCCGTGGTCAACTGAATTTTTTCTCCTAATTGAACAGTACTTTTCAGTGCAATTCCTGTGCCTATGTTCATTTCCAATAGCTTGCCGAACAAGCCCTTATTAAAACTACCTTGGGATTGATTCCAACCTCTAAAAAAAGGTCAAACAAATCTATTTTCTTTCCTTCTGATGATAAAAGAGCCAGGCATGTATAGTTCCTTTTTTGAATGGATTTATTGCAATGCTGATTAATATATCTCCTAAGGTTGACTTAATTCTTCGGTCTAAGTAGACATAACATCACTCAATTAGTCAATTCTCTTTCAGATTTACATTACAATTATATAAGAAATTGAAAAGATGGATGGAACTCCTTATCTTTTCAAATGGAAAATTGTAATTACTAAATATGGAAGGGAACAAATTGTAAAAAAAAATATTTTTCTTATAATTTTATTTCTCGAACATCCAACGGGCTTTCGTTGGATTTTGTACTTATATTTGTACCCCTGGAGGTACTAATTTGTTCCAAGAGAACAATCTCATGCATACCTCTAGTTACGGTTTGTGCCAAGAGAACACTAACAAGTTCCGCAGTTTCACAAAATTGTGCCCCAAAACTTTTTTGTTTGGAACGTTTGTAAATAAAATTTAGGGGTGGATTTACACATTGTCTAGGGGTGCTAAGCCACCCTATGATTTCAAAAAATTTAATTACGTACGTTGCAATTTGATTGATTTTTTTATTTCTATGAAGTTTTATATAGTTCAGCCCCCCTCATAAAATGTTAAATGTGTATTTGTTGTCTAGTGGTTAAGACTCTATTTTATTCTTGAGAAGTCTTGAGTTCAAATCTCACTTAGCTACAAATTAATAATTATATATTTTAAAATTTAGCTTCCCCTAACTAAATTTTCTAGTTCCGCCCCTACATAAAACAACATATATATAGTATATTTTTGAAATATAATTGATTTCGTAAATTGAAATATGACGTCTTGTTGCTATTTTATTATGTTCATTCTTGTAATTCTTCTGATTTTGCTAATTCTTTGGAATCTCCTGATTCCTCTGTCAATAATTTTCTTTTCTTAATTTCATTTTTTTATTCTTCATTTCAATGAACTCTAAAAAAATTAGCTGACCAACTAGTTGTTTTCTAAACAATTCATTGTACGTCGTCCTGCCAATTTGAATACATTCATATATAAGTACATTGAACAATAATTTATTTCTTCTATGTAAAAAAATTATAAAAAACATAAAATTCTGTCTGCAAGTATATATTCATATGAAAATTGTGTTGAATGGTTCGGATTGATCATTGGTATTTTGAAAACGAAAATATTGGTCCGTATTTACGGACCAAATTGTGATATGCATAGTACCACAGAGTCACTCTGGACAATTTTTCATAATGTTTTAATTTTTTGAAGCTGTGTAGTCACAAAATGAGAAATCACAAGTTTAGTTTTTCAGAGAAACAAATATAGCTGCTGCAAAATGTTTAATGTTAGGCTTTATTTTCTCCTTTATTAATGAATTATTGGGACAAAACAGTGACACTTTGATCACTGATGAGTTTACAGCTAGCTGTGATCGAATTTGATATTCTGCTTTAAAACGAAAAATAACATTGACGTTTTCTTAAATCCTCTGATTGGAACTGAAAACTGAGACAGGAATTGGTTTTATTTTAAGGAGATTTAGGGAGATATTTCGGCTTAGTTTATAGCAGCGGACATAAAGGTAAAAAAAAAAAAACCTATTAACACAATCCGGGCCGTATAGATTTCTTGCAAAATTTTCTATATTCCGGCTATTTTTTTATTAATAATGCCTTCACCGCTTGCTGTAAGAGACGGAATTAGTTTATTGATAATGCTGTCACCTCTATAAAATTTAAAATTTAAATAACCAAGCTTTCAGAGAGATCCAGAGATTATTAAAACTATTTGCCTCCAGATGCCAGAGATCCACAAGTTGTGAGGTCAGCTCCCTCTGTTTCTCACTTCCTCCCGTCTTAATTATAGAATTTTTTTTTTCTGTTTGTGTCCAAATTAAGTATTTTGGTTATGATTGTATTTGTTTTACCAAAGTGTGAAATCTTTTTACTCAAAGGGACAAAGAAACAGTCCATCTACCCAAGGGGCATACGTGCTTGTTCAAGTGAAAAACAACAACTAATTAGGTGCTTCTCATCTCTTTTTCTTATCAATGGCTACAGAACAGCCAAGCAGATTTGTCATCTAGATCCATGCCATTCTGCATCAGCATAGATCCGAGGATCAGTTAACATTCACAGTACAAATCCAAAGCGGTATGTCTAGTAACCTTTTTCTTTCTAGTTTCTTCTGAAAATTTATTTCGTGATATGAATTGTAGTAAAGAAACTAAGATGTAGTGATCAAGAAAGATATGGTGCTTTCCAATGTTCTTTACATACAAATTGCTGTCTACATGATAATAACAGTATTTTTCGCCACATTAATTAGTAAATCAAATATGATTTAGTCACTCTAAGTAGCTAGTATTTTGATTCATATCATTTATGAAACAAGGTGCAATTCTGTTATCATTTCAAACATCGTGTAAAATTAGAATTTTGATAGTATGTTGAAGAAAGGAAAAGAAAAGGTTCAAGAGAGAGCATTAAAGAAAAGATCTAAAGTCTGGAATAGTTTTACCGAGGAAGAACAACCTGATGGTAGTAAAAAGGCCAAATGTAACAATTGCAGAGAACTCCTAAGTTGCGATAGCAGGAAGCACGGAACATCACATCTTAAGCGACATCCTTGTTACCGTTCCACTGAGTCCCCAAACAAGGATGCAAGAATTACTCCACCATCTAACTCTTATGGAACATGGACAACAAAGGATATGTCCAACAAATAAACACATAACCTTCTTAAAACAGAGAGAACCAATTGGGATATGTCCAACAAACTAACATAGAACCTTCTGGATGCCCAGATAATAATTTGGGGGAGAACCATTTGGGATATGTCCAACTAATAAACACAAAACCTTCTGAAAATAGAGAGAACCCATTGGGATATCTCCAGTCAGCAAACATAGAACCTTCTAGATGCCAAGAGAATAATTCGGGATATGTCCAACAAATAAACACAGAACTTTCTAGATGCCAAGAGGATCATTTGGAATATGATTGGAAAAAAAATCAAGAGTTTTTTGTGAAAATGGTAATCGATAACAAAACCATGTTGGAACATGTGGAGAATCCTTTTCTGCAAGAGTTTGCCAGGTTCCTTCAGCCATTGTATAGCCATGTAACTCGGAGGGATGTCCAGAAAGACTGCCTCACCTTTTGTAAAAATGAGAAAGCCCAGTTGAAAGAAAAAATCACCAAGCTTACTTCTAAAGTCAGCCTTAGTGTGGCGTCGTTCTATAATCCAAAAGACTACCGAGAACCATATTGTGTTGCAGCACATTTTATTGATATTGATTTTAAATTGTTCAAAAGAATAATTGGGTTTGTGGAGGACGAACCTCCATGGTCAATAAAAAAAAATATTGATTTTGAGGGAGTCCTAAATGATTGGGGACTTTGTAATAAAGTTTTTGCATGGTCAAAAACAAAAAAATTACAGTAGAGGTGCAGAGAAGTCCATTCCAACATTGGATGTGAAGTGCATTCTGGAGTGTTTTCGTTTAATAGCTGATAATATCTACAATGAAATTACATCAGATAGAGATTATATTAGAGGAATGATGAATGACCTGAATGAATTTCCAGAAAAAATGTGCTATTTCAACGAAATTGCAGCGCAACATAATCTTGCTCTTAAATTTGAATTTGTGCTTACTAACAAAGGAGTACTGGGTTTTGATCTCAATATTTTAAATCAAGCTTGTACCTATAAAAATGTTCTTTGTGCATTTGTTGACGTGAATGTAGGATGGAGCAAAGTGGAGGAAGTTGTTCCCCTTTTAAATAAAATAAATGATGTGGTTCTGATGCTCTCTTCCGTTGAATTTCCCACATCAAATTTACTTCTAAAATTTGTTTTTGAAATCAGTGATGTCCTATCAGAGGTCTCTCATGTTTTATCTGGTGGTACCAAAGATGCTATTGATAGGTTGCTAGTAGAATTGGATGAGTACTTAGCTAGTTGTAATTATATATTGCTGATCTCTTCATTGTTGGATCCTCGGTTCAAATTAAGATTCCATAAACGCTGCATTGGGAAGTTCATTGCCAAAGAAGAAGACTTTGATAAATTCTTCTGCAGTTTGTACAACAAATATCAAAGTGAGAGCACAGAGATATACATATTTGACTGTTTATCTCATATAGCAGAGCTGAAAAAGTATTTGAAAGGATGGGTGGAAGATAGAGAGGTGAATTTTGATGTGTTGGGTTGGTGGAAGGATAATGAATTAGTATACCCGATTCTTTCTAGGATGACACGTGATATTCTTGCTATTCCCACTTCTGGCTCATCTACTTCAGGTACAGAACCTGTGGAAGATATTATTAGAGAGATCTTTCGTTCTACAGCAAACACAGAGATGTCTAAGGTCTTGGTTTTCTGCAACAATTGGTTGAGATCAGATCATAATAGTGCTGGTATGTTATCCATATATATACATTTTTTATTATAGATGTTGATATGATGTTTACACAATTTACTTGTGATTATATATATCTACCAAATTTTGAGACCCAAATTGTAGCTTCTATTAGTAAGATCTTTATAGTAGAGTATTTTTTTTGACACCTGCCATAGTCTATAAAAGGTCCTATAGCTTATTTTGGCTCATGCATTTTCTTCTTGTCTTCTAGTTTTAGATAATTCTTACTCGCATGATATTTGGTATTATTTTGTTACGCGTTTTGAAAGGGTACCCTGGTATTCTATTACTACCCGCAAGGTACCCTAGTGTTCTGTTTTGTGTTTTGAAAGATTTTTTTTTATCTTTCGATCGACTTTTGGGGTATCAAGACTAATATTGTTCTGACTAAGTTTGGATTGTCCGTAGAGAGACCAAACTTAGTCTATGATACTTTTTTTATCCTATCCAGCCAAGGGAGAAGACACAAAGATGCAAAAGATTTCACCAATTGGTATGTGGAGGATTATTGGCATATAGTAGACAGAACTATGTATGCACGGATAATATAAAAAGATTAAAGTGTAATAAAAATTCGAACAAAATATAAACAAAATATCAAAATATTATAAACATAATCAATGTTCAACCCTCATCCTAGAAATGAGAGATTTAGCTACTTAGAGTCGTAACAAAAGAAAATAAAAATAAAAAGAACATATATTACAACTCTATTGAAAAAGAAGAATTTTGTCTCCTTAGATGACGTCTCCTTACCTTAGTTTGTAAGGGCTTCGCTTCTCTCTCTAGTTTTATTTCCTAGCCTAGCTTTATTAATTGGTGAGGATTTGTATCTATAGTATAGGACTTAATCACAAGTAAATACGCACACCGAATCCTTTTACAAGAGGGGTATTTATAGTATTTCTAAATAGTAGTGGGAGTAGTGGAAATCATGGGGACATGGGTCCACCCATGATCTCGCATGGTGCGGCTAAAAATAGAACTCCAAAAATAGCATGGCAGGTTTGGAGGTCAGATCTTCTAGAAGACTTAATCTACGGCTGAGATTTGTCGATCTAACGGCTCAGAAATACAGTCCACGGATTAAGTCCACGCATCGTGCGACCTCTAGGCTATGCCGCAAGCGGCATAGGTGTAAATCCATACGACTTCCTAACTTAACATATTTTCATGGAAATTTCACTATTTTGAATGTTGTGCATATGCTATGTATACGCATGATTTGATGTTGTGCATCCGCACGACTTCATAAGTGTTGCATACGTTATGTAATATCCTGATTTAATGTCATCTTCAATAATCGCTTAAATATGATACTTTTGTTCTGTTTTTAGTCTAAATATGCAACTTTCTCCAAAATCTGCTAAAATGACTCAAAAACATATTTGCGATAAATAAATTAGAAAAATGGCTATTTTGCATTCGATTTGTGCCATTTTTTGGGAGAAAAGATAGTGATTTTTGCTATATGTTTGGGTGTCATCACAATACAAAGAGTTTCTAATTAGAATTAATTGGTGGCATAGATAGCAAGCAGAGAAACAAATATGTTGTTATTCTAAAGGAATATTAGAACCTGTTATTCCGATCTTAACCGTTGATTTTTATTGAGATTCTCACATGAAAAAATTTCTTCATTGAGATTCGGGCTTAGAAAATTTGAATGGTTGAGATTAGAAGAGTAGATTCTTGTTATTCTTATCGTCGGGTCTAGGCTGATGCAAAAGGGCATGGATCTAGATTACAGTAGTAGCAGAGTTGATTGGAGAAAGAGATCTTGTTGGTTTTTCTGTAACCACTAAAAAGAAAAAGAAAGAAGCATCATAGTTGTTGTTTTCACTTGAACAAGCATTTTTGCCTTGGGCATATGGACTGTTAATTTTGTGTCCTGGGAGTGAAAATTTCACATTTCATTATTAATTTATAATGATTACCATAAAGGTAAGATAATAATAGGTTAAAACAAACCTCCTCACAAATGAGATCCAGCAGTGGGTTGCGATCTTTCTCTCTGTTTTAAGCTTAGCACCGGCTGCTCTCTCTCTCTCTCTCTCTTTAAGAAACTTGGTAGTTGGCCTAGTGGCTACCTAAGGAACTATCTCCCTCCCTCTTTTTTTCTTAAAAATAAAATAAAATGGCAGAGGAAATAAGGAATCTCTCTGTTTTTAGTAACTATCGTAGCCACATTATTCAAAAAATGGGAGAGAGAGAGACCGTCGGATCTACAAATTGTGTCGTAAAGGGGCATAAACGGTCCAAATTGTGTTGATAATTTCTCTCTTTCTGAAATCTCGGCAGGGGCTGCTTAATCTAACTTCTCAGGGCATTATTTGATCCATAATAAGGCCCGCTTGTTCCATTTTTTACAATTATCAAAAGGCCCATACGATTCTAATTCAACAATCCCAATTCGATCCGTTACTTTAAGCCCACCGATCAAGTCAAGATGGCCCGGATTGAATTAATACTTTTGGATTTTGATATAAATAACTACATATTTTATCCGCAATCTATTTAACTTATATTTTAGATTTGTTTGTTGTTTATTATGAAGTGTTTATATTCAATGATAAAAATATTTATACGTAATGTTACTAGAATTTAAAATTTTGAAAGTATAATTTTTACTTATTGAATAAATATTTAACTTAATTTTTTTAATTAATCATTCATTAAAAAAAGTGATAATTATTTTGTATACTAGATAAAATTATTCTTTGGGCTACGAATCCAGCATGAAAAATATCAAATGCAAAAGTAACTTTTCAAAAATATTGAAGTCAAACACTAATATTCTGATATTAAAAAATAATTATTTGATCGTATTTGCATCCAAATTAAAAATTACATACGTATATTCGTATGTGCCAAATATATATTCAAATATAAGTTCAGGTACGAAACAGGTAATATCCTCTCTGTTTACATCAATTAATACAAACAAGCTCCTTGAATTTTCTCGGATTTTTTATTCTCACACATCAAACGGGCATTGTATTCATATTTGTACCCCTGGAGGTAATAACTTGTGCCAAGGGAACAATTTCATGGATAATCTTACAAGTTCCACAGTAGCACACAATTATATATATACTTAGTTGGGTTTTGGGTATATTAATCTTTATAGTAGATCTGAAGGAACTTGGTTTCTTGCTCCGCGCCTTGTGTATTTCTTGCTCCGTCATTATATTTTCACATATGAACGAAAGCAATAATTTGGTAGGTACAACTACTTTTTTAAAGGGAGTATGTGGTAGGTACAACTAATTTTTTCTTAAATTTTGGGTAACTAGATTATTTAATTTTTAACAATTAAAATAGAACTGTAACTTGAAAAATTAAATTATGTTTATTCTTTTTGACACCAAGTACATCAAACAACAAAATAGTTGTTTTATTCAAAATAACACCAAATTAACTAAAAATAAAAGACAATAGCAACACGAAATACATCAGTGTTGTCGCCATTGTAGGGCACTCAATAGCTGAATCCAGAATTAAGTAATTTCTCTGTAGTGATCTCGTCTAACTTAATAGCCATTTCAGACGTCATGTGGTTTTTCCAATCCCCCACAATTGCTTTTCTGAAAAAATAATCATTGCGTACATTACCAATTCCCATATTTTTGTTGACATCGATATCTTTTAGTTTATTAAAGCTACAGAAGTCGACAATCTCATCCACTAGACCATTTTTTATCTCCTCCTCTGAGAAGGGGCATCCAATGAAATTTGCTAGATTCATCACACCATTGAAAGGATCCTTTATCATTTGCTCGTACTTGAGGAATAAAATGTTCTCTTTCTTCAGGTTATAATTATAATATTCAAGCACATGATCCCAGATAGGACCAAAGGCCACTCGACCCTCACAAAATAATTTGAAGGCTTGAGTAAAAGGGAATGATTGAGATCTTGTAATCATGTGCCAAAGGGAGACCAGAACATCCTTTGGATCTCTACAGATGTAAACAATATTTGGACATTTTGATGTGTTGATACAGATCTCTTGGAGTATTGAGAATGGAACATGAGTTCCAAGAACTCTAGGAGAAGGAAGGGTTTCAAGATAGTGTTCATCTCGTGCAGCATATTGAAATTCAATAAATGGAACACAATCATGAGGGTTGAGTTTAAGCAAAGGGTGAGATGAGAATGCATACTTGTTTCGGTGCATTATAGTAAAAGTAAGGGCCTTAAGCCAAGTGGTACCGGACTTTGGAAAACTTGCCACAATTACATCACTGGGACGAGGCTGAAAAGCCTCCTCCATCGCCATAATGCCAGGAAGAAACTTCTCAAGTGACCAAAAACCTTTGTAATTTCGCATCGGAGATAAGTTCCACCATTCTTTTGGGAGTGTAAGAATTAGCTCTTTGTATTTACTATCTGCGTCTTCAATATTATTTGGTAAGGCCTTAGAGGATGCACGAGCCCTTAGTATTAACTCTTCTCCATTTTCATCCTTAAGTGGATTGGAAGGATTGGAAGGATTGGAATTGAAAGTGGAAGTAGTGGAATTAGTGTTAAGTGAAGGATCGGCCATGGGGATAAGGGAAGCTGTCGGTTTTAGTCTGTTTCAAATGAATATTGTTTTACTATACCTAGCAGCAACCCATTCATACAATTATATATATACACACGCGCGCGCAATTGTATTAATATAATTAGTTGGGTTTTGGGTATATTAATCTTTATGGTAGATCTGAAGGAACCGACAGACTGCACATGCATGCAATTAATATATATAGTAGATCTGAAGGAAATTGGTTTATTGCTCTGCTGTATTATGGGTTGTTATTGGTTTATTACGCTCCGCGCCTTGTGTATTTATTTGACGTACTAAGAGGTGGTTCTCTTGTCAAACCATAGGATGCAATTAGAAAGGCAACTATAGCTAGCCTAGTAAACAGGAGGAGAGGCAGGTCGTGTCCCAGAGTTTCTCAGGGGCCAAGCATTAGGGAACCAGCTCAGGTCCAAGGTCATTTCTTTCTGATGACCAGAGAACAGGAACAAAGCACATGCAATTAATTAATATAGTAGATCTGATCTGAAGCACACAGATCAGGTCCAAGGTCATTATATTTTAACTAGCTATCTACTAAACTCAAGGTATCTACTTTTTAAACAAGTCTTAAGTCATTTTTGTTCACTTGAAATATGCATAGTTATGGAACTATATATGTAGAAAGTTAAACTACATAGATCCATAACATATTTCATAAAAAATTAATGAATTTATTCTGGACGTGTGATTTTTTTTTATTAAAGAATATGCAATTCAATGAGAATTTTATAATTGGCAAACATGCATAAATATGATGAGATGTGATATGTGTTTTGTCCATGATTAAAGTATAATATATGTAGATATTATTGTCTGTACTATTTAATTTAATGATCTTTATATCTAAAAAATAGTAAAAAAAAAAAATTTAATATGAAATTTGATCACCATTTACATATGGAGACAATATTGAATAATTTTGATCGACTGTTGAATTTTTAAAAATGAAACATAAATTCGTAACATGTATCGGTCTGTATTTTGTTAAGTATGGAAAATATGAGCAACGCTAGCGTGTGTTGTATTTATCAAAAAGGTTTGGAGAGCACAACTTTAAAAAATATCGGATTGACTTTAAATGACAAATCTAAATTGTTGAAACACATCTACTTCACGAGTAATGCATGTATGCAAAAATTTTAAAATCTTCGAAAGCGTTTAGTAAAATTTATATCGGTAAAAAATTCAATGAAAAATGAATGCATAAATGACTTACAAAATAACTTATTAAAAATTTATTTTTTTACCACTTGACTTTATACTAAATGACTTTAAATTTTTTGCATATACGCACATCACTCATGAAGTAAATGAATATTCAATCAAATATATTTTTGAAGTTGTACTCACCAAACACTCTTGGTGAGCACAACACACACGCTAGTTTTGCTCACAATTATGTCAATAAGAGTTGACCTCGTAACTTTTGGGAGAGCTCTTGGGCAGCGCAAAAGAAAGGGGATTTTAATACCCTAGCAACCGCCACCACCATTCCTCCTACTCACTCCTCTTTTCCCCTCTAAGCTGTTCCTTTCATTATTCTAGATCTCACCTCCGATATAGTTCCTCCCATCTCTCACGGCTCTACTTTCTTTAGTGGAGAGAAAAATGAGAGAGGGGAGGGACCATAGCCGAGCGGAGCTGAGAGTGCATTGTCATCAGAGCTCGGAGTATTGAGTCTCTGCGTTATCTCGATCAGAGCACGGGTGAGTAGATCCAAACGTTAGAGCACGGCGGTGGTCAAAATAACGGATCCGGTCGTAGAGAGCTATGTAAAGTTTAAGGTAATAGAGTAATTATGAGAATATAAGTGAGATTAGAATATTATAGTTATTTAGAGTAATTTAGAGAATTTTGTGAGATTAAAAGTTTAGATTTTGTGTTGGGGAGTCATTTGACTCTTGTAAGTTTATTTTTCATATGAATGAAATTATTAGTTGGTACTTAAAACTACTAACCTTCAAAAAATTATGTCAATAAACTTTATTTTTTGCTGCAATAGTTTGTACCTAATTAATTTGAAAAACATAACTAACATATTTTCAACATAGGAAAATTAAAGTATTTGCATGTATGTTGTACACGTATCATATAAGAATATAATACATCAACGTGATCAGAACAAAAAAAAAAAAAAAAAAAAAGGCCTTCGATCAGCCCAGGAAATAATATAGGGTGAATCCACCTCTATTTTGGGTGTAGTGATTCTAAAATAATTAAAAATTGTTACATACTATTTGAAGGTATCATGTGGGTATAGGAAAAAAAAAAGCATCGATCTTTCAATTTTATTTGCACCATAACCTCTATTATACAAATTTATTACGAAAGCAAGTCATTTTTAAATCTAGAATTCTATTTTATTAGTATGTCCATACAATATAGTAATCAAAACATATATTTTTCCTCGACCATAGAACATATGATAAATAAATAAATTTAAATAATAAATTAATTAATAAATATATAAGACCGTAGTATAGTTATTAATTCTTAATCTGAACCTTTAAACGGCTGCGTATGGAAGATTGTCGTTCAAATGTGTGGTTAATTATATTAAGAAAAAAAATAAAATGAATGTGCTAGTGTTCGACAGTAAATTAAGACTAGACATGTATTCTCTTACATGCTTTTTTGTGTGATTTGTTTGATTGAACATCATATAATATGCATGACTCGATCATTGGTTTAAAATACTCTTTAATTTTTTCCCAAGTTGTCGCTATATTAACTACAAAATAATGAAAACAAGTTATGTAATTACTTTTACTCTAGCTCTATAGTCAGCATGATTATATTAATTAAGATATAATGAAAAAAGTTTTATAATTTTTTTTAACTTTGGATCATTCAATGGATGGGCACGCATAAACTCTGAAATAAGCAGTGTATTAAAATTCGGTTCATTTAGCCGAATATTCGTATTTGATTGTAATCCGGATAGAAAATTTGTATTCGGTCAAATATTCGATTCTGCATATTCGGCTCCATATTCTATCGCATAATAGACTGCATATCTGCATATTCGCCTCATATTCGATTTATATTGATAATTTTTTCTAAATCTGAAATCCATCAAAACCTCAAAGAGTATTTGTTGGAAACTCAATTTACATACAATGAAATGGCAAACGAAATCACAGAAAATTATGGTACCATAGCATATCAGTTTGTAGTTGCACAAACATTAACCAGGACATATTACAAAATTCGTTCACATGATACTAATTGTTTCAATTAAAATAATCTTATTCTTTGTTAATGCCTCTGTGTAATTTTGGATAAATTGTAATTTCATATGATATGTTTAATGTCTCTGATGCTCAAATAGTCTGCATGATATAACTTTGCATATAAATCATAGATTTGCCTTTGATGTGCCTATGATGTAAAATCAATTATTTAGTAGAAACTTCTTTAATTTATATACAAATTAATATGAATTCTCATTTTAAAATCTGCATATATAAATCCGAATAAAAATTCAAATATGCAGCCGCATACCGTATATACGGTATGTGTAGCCTTCCGCATACTGCATGAGAACCGAATATTAAAACACTGCAAATATGTTTATGATTTATATTTATGAACGAAGAGAAGAAGATGCTCCGAACTAGAATTTGGGAACAAAGATATATAGTCGGCAAGGCTTGAGTTTTATTAATAGAGAGTTTTCTGATGAAGGCAAGGAGAGTTGCGGGCCGGGAGGGGGGAGGAAATGAGCGCGCACTATGAATTCAGCCCCTCCGAAGATGAGGTAATTATAAAATAGAGGCTTCTGACCCGCACCACCACCACACGAGGCGAGCCACCTCTGAAGAAACTCCAGAAGAGATTTACGGCTTTTGCAACTGAGATAGAGAAGGAATCTGACAATAATTCTGTGAAGTGCGAAAAAAATTTACAAGGCTTTTTTGCAAGAAATCACTACTTTTGAATTACCTCTTTTGAAGAGTAAAGCAGTAGTAGACACGAATGTTAGAGAGAAGGAGAGTTTTATCTCTGTTTTGGCAGTGCTCTGATAAGAATGAGAAGTGAGGAGGAGGAACGGTGGTGGCGGCTACTAGGGTTTTAAATTCCCTTTCTTTTGCGCTGCCCAAGAGCTCTCCCAAAAGTTACGAGGTCAACTCTTATTGATATAATTGTGACCAAAACTAGAATGTGTGTTGTGCTCACCAAGAGTTTGGTGAGTACAACTTCAAAAATATATATGATTGAATATTCATTTACTTCATGAGTGATGTGCGTATATGCAAAAAAATTTATAGTCATTTAGTACAAAGTCAAGTGGTAAGTTATTTTATAAGTCATTTTATGCATTCATTTTTCATTGCATTTTGTACCGCTATAACTTTTGCTAAACGAATTCGAAGATTTTAAAAGTTTTGCATACATGCATTACTCGTGAAGTATATGTGTTTCAACAATTTAGATTCGTTGTTTAAAGCCAATCCGATATATTTTTAAAGTTATGCTCTCCAAATCTTCTTGATAAATACAACACACTCTAGTTTTGCTCATATTTTCCATACTTAACAAAATACAGTATACATGTTACGAATTTATGTTTCTTTTTTAAAAAATTCAACAGTTGATCAAAATTATTCAATATGGTCTCCATGTATAAATGGAGATCAAATTTCATATTTTAAATTATTTTTTACTGTTTTTTAGATATATAAAGATCATTAAATTAAATAGTACATATAATAATATCTACATATATCATACTTCAATCATAGACAAAATACAGATCACATCTCATAATATTTATGCATGTTTGCCAATTATAAAATTCTCATTGAATTGCATATTCTTAAATAAAAAAAATCACACTTGTCCAGAATTAATTCATTATTTTTTTAATGAAATATGTAGTTTAACTTTGTACATAGTTCCATAACTATGCATATTTCAAGTGAACAAAAATGACTTAAAACTTGTTTAAAAAGTAGACACCTTGAGTTTAGTAGATAGCTAGTTAAAATATAATGACGTATCCTATAGTAGAAGGTAAAACATAATAATTATTGCTTTCGTTCATATGTGAAAAATATAATGACGGATCCTATAGTAGAAGGTAAAACATAATAATTATTGCTTTCGTTCATATGTGAAAAATATAATGACGGATCCTATAGTAGATATGGAACTACGTGAAAGCTAAACTACATAGTTCCAAAACATATTTCATAAAAAAATAATTGCATGTGCAGTCTGTCGGTTCCTTCAGATCTACTATATTAATTGCATGCATGTGCAGTCTGTCGGTTCCTTCAGATCTACTATAAAGATTAATATACCCAAAACCCAACTAATTATATTAATACAATTGAGCGCGCGTGTGTATATATATAATTGTATGAATGGGTTGCTGCTAGGTATAGTAAAACATTATTCATTTGAAACAGACTAAAACCGACAGCTTCCCTTATCCCCATATATGGCTGATCCGTCACTTAACACTAATTCCACTTTCAATTCCAATCCTTCCAATCCACTTAAGGATGAAAATGGAGAAGAGTCAATACTAAGAGTCAATATCTCGAAACACTTCCTTCTCCTAGAGTTCTTGGAACTCATATTCCATTCTCAATACTCCAAGAGATCTGTATCAACGCATCAAAATGTCCAAATATTGTTTACATCTGTAGAGAGCCAAAGGATGTTCTGGTCTCCCTTTGGCACATGTTTACAAGATTTCAATGGTCGAATGAACCATTTCCTTTTACTCAAGCCTTCAAATTATTTTGTGAGGGTCGAATGCCCTTTGGTCCTATCTGGGATCATGTGCTTGAATATTATTATTATAACCTGAAGAAAGAGAACATTTTATTCCTCAAGTACGAGCAAATGATAAAGGATCCTTTCAATGGTGTGATGAATCTAGCAAATTTCATTGGATGCCCCTTCTCAGAGGAGGAGATAAAAAATGGTCTAGTGGATGAGATTGTCGACTTCTGTAGCTTTAATAAACTAAAAGATATCGATGTCAACAAAAATATGGGAATTGGTAATGATTATTTTTTCAGAAAGGCAATTGTGGGGGATTGGAAAAACCAGATGACGCCTGAAATGGCTATTAAGTTAGACCATATCACTACAGAGAAATTACTTAATTCTGGTTTCAACTATTGAGTGCCCTACAATGACGACAACACTGATGTACTTCGTGTTGCAATTGTTTTCTTTTTAGTTAATTTGGTGTTATTTTGAATAAAACAACTATTTTGTTGTTTGATGTACTTGGTGTCAAAAAGAATAAACATAATTTAATTTTTCAAGTTACAGTTCTATTTTAATTGTTAAATTTTCTTAAAAAAAATTGTTGAACAGATTGCTTTTTTTCACATCATATAATCAATAAGGATTACTTCTTTTCATGATGTAATATGCAAATTGAGGAGGATCCAATTACACCATTTAATAGTGCCGGATCTTGACACCATATGCTTATATGTCATTTTTGCAGATTTAAAATCTAAACAGTCGACTCGAACTGTTCAACATGATCTTCATATTAAAATGTTCTTGGAGAACAAATTTACATTTTTTTCAAAAAAATTTAGTATGTATTAAGATGTGTAAAAATTATTAGTTTCATACAATTCTAGACCATTGAAAAACATTTTATTATATAGATGTGTCATATTTGGTCAAGCACATTTTATTATAGAGATCATGTTGAATGATTCAAATCAACTATTTAGATTTTGATGTTGCAATAATGTCTTATAAACATACGGTGTTAAGATGTGTCACCATAAAATGATGTAACTGGATCCCTCTCATGCAAAATTTTGAAGTGGAAAACGTGTACATTTTTTTTTCCCTATGTACCGAATATTAATTAGGTATTAAATGATCAAAATAATGTTAATTTTACTCTTCAGAAGATCCAAATGATAATATGTTCATAACTTCATCGCTTTTCTTTACCTAATAATCTGCATTAAAGTGTGTAAAACAGATGTAAGGTCTATTTGGCTTCCTCACTGTTCACGTGAGAAAAAAAAATTCAGTTCACTCATGTGAACAATAATTTTCAGTTCAATTCATGTGCCTATACCTATTCTCAATGGCCTATCGAACAGGTCCGTAACATAATCGGTTAAAAGAAACACAAAGATGTACATGAAACATTTTTATATACCACCCAACAAGTAACAAACAGTTCGTAACAATTATTTGTACGTGAAAAAATAAAGAAGCACATTTGCATTAATATTTGTTTAATTATCTTACGGTAAAGAAAATTTGTTAATGAATTAAAATTTTGAGTTACTTTAGAGGAATCAGGACCCTTCCAGTAGTACTAGTAAAGGACGCAAGGGACTGGATAAATGGATCCAGACACTAATTAATATTTATTGTTAAGGGGCAAAATTGTTTTCATTATCCTCATATCAAATTTAAATTAATGTTCAATCTGAATCATTTGATATGTCTCGAGATTTGCATATTCAATTTAAATTTCAATACTATTTATAATTTTAATTTTGTATACCAACTTTAATGCAAATCAAATGGTTCAGCCCAAACATAAATTCGAATTTAATGCGATGTCATTAAATACCCTGCACCATAATTGACTAATTGTTAATGGACCGGAGAAATAGAAAATAAAAAACAAGATATTTTCTGTTGCGCTAACTGTGAAGCCAATTATACGTACCGCACTCTTTTATTTATAGAAACAAATAGTGACAAATGAATAGTTCAGGTTTGATTCAGCAAGGTAATTTTTTTTTTGATTCAAGAATAATTCGGGATTAATGATTCGTACCACAAGGAAGCAAAAAAAAATCTATTTTATTCCCGAATAATTCATAATTTGTGTTTTATTCGCCAATAAGATGTAATACATTTTTTGGTGTTTTATTTGTTTGGTTCGGAAATGTAAAAAAAAAAAAAAAGAATTAAACGCTAATTAAAAGTGAATTATTCATGAGTAATTAGCGTTTAATATTTTTATCATGAAATATAAACACTTCTTAATAAACAACAAACAAATCTAAAATATAAGTTACATTACGGATAAAATATGTAGTTAGTTATTTATGTCAAAATCCAAAAGTATTGATTCAATCCGGGCCGTATAGACTTGATCGGTGGGCTTAAAAGTAACTGAATTGGGATTGTTGAATTAGAATTGTATGGGCCTTTTGATAATTGTAAAAAATGGAACAAGCGGGCCTTATTATGGATCAAATAATGCCCTGTGAAGTTAAGATTAGGCAGCCCCTGCCGAGCTTTCAAAAAGTGAGAAATTATCAACACAATTTGGACCGTTTATGCCTCTTTACCATTTTGTAGATACGATAGTCTCTCTCTCTCTCCCATTTTTTTTAATAATCTGGCTACGATACTTACTAAAAAACAGAGAGATTCCTCTGCCATTTTTTTTTTTTTTTTTTTTTTAAGAAAAAGAGAGGGGGAGAGAAAGAGAGAGAGATAGAGCAGCCACTGCTAAGTTTAAAACAGAGAGAAAGATCGCAACCCGCTGCTCGATCTCATTTATGATAAGGTTTGTTTTAACCTATTATTATCTTACTTTTATGGCATTCATTATAAAATAATACTGTAATGTGAAATTTTCCAGGACAGAAAATTAACAGTCCATATGCCCAAGGCAAAAATGCTTGTTCAAGTGAAAACAACAACTATGATGCTTCTTCTTTTTTTAGTGGTTACAGAACAACCAACAACATCTCTTTCTCCCAATGTTATCAGAACCGAACCGGACATCAAACCGCAAAAGCTTCGGTTCAATGGTTAATTGGTCGAACCGGTGGTTCAACCGGTTCAATTGCTGGTTTTTTAAAATATATATAAGTTATTATCTGAAAGCCAAACTGGTTATATACAATGAGAGTATATATATGATTCCATAAAATAGACAATTCTAACAAATAGTACATGTCAAAAATCATAGAGAAAATAGAAAATCAACAACATAATAGAAATCCAACATCTGATTATCAGATATACTTGACAGTTGACACATAATATGTCGCAAGTAGTCTCATAACACAAAATAAAAAAAATTAATACTTCTAATAGCTAAGACAATTAACTAGCAACAAAATTAAAATGCTAAACTTATAAATCTAAAGCTCAGTAAAATGTCACTCGGTAACTGAAATATCATGGTTAGGATCTTCATGTCCTATGTCATCTCCTGCGGTTTCTCTAGCCTCCTTGACACTTTCATTTTCTTGCTCTTGGACATTTTCTGTATTGTTCGTGCATGGGTCTTCAATCTCATCACCGGAATCAAATTCATCCAAATTCAAAAATTCATCTACAAAGTGAAACTCATAAGTGCTTAACAGTCTAAATGAAAATCATGATTAAAACCCTTAATTAGAAATGAAAAGGCAAATTGGTCCTAAATATAAATGAAATGTGAAAATTTACATGGGAGGTTAGTATATACTTGAGTACCCACTTGTTATCAGATGTTACTTCTATTAAATCCTAAACTAAATGCTTTCTTCTTCTTTTTTGCACATATATGATAACAGCCATGAAAATTTTACCACTGTTTTCGTTAGTTTGTATTGTGAGTCCTGCCATTTGTTTGCGAAATTCCTCAATTTCATCGGCCGTCAACAATGGAGGGTCATCCTCCAATACCCACTTGCCATTATCAACAAAATCTTCAAAATTAATAGGATCATAATTTCTTCCGCGAAACGATATCCTGTAGTTCAAGAACAACTTTTAAGCTTCTTGTTGGAAAATTTAATTTTATTTCACTTGTAATACATTTCTTACCTTTGGTGCAATCTCAAGTTGTATCGAGCATAAACAAGATCATTCAACCTTTGGTGCTCCATCCTGTTCCTTTTTTTGAGTGAATGAACTCAAACACACTCCAATTTCTCTCACATCCGGATGAACTACAAGTTTGACCCAAGATGCGACCTTGCTAGCTTTTGTAAATTTGGTACACTGCTACCATATGTTATCCACCATTCATCTAAAAAAATAATGACAAAAGTTCAGTTGCTAAATAATACTGGACATAATATCAACATATAACTTTATGACAAAGATACAGAGAGATGGTAAACTGAGATAAAATAACATAAATGTCTTAATCCAAAAACTTATATATTACCTGGAGGCATAACAGAACGGCTGCGAATGGCAGTAGCTCTCCCAAAATCACCTTCTGCATTTCGAAACAACCTCATCTCACCTGTCAGCATAGATTGTAATTCCATCTTTCCATAAGCAAACCTTTCGATCACATCATGCACGCCGGAGATGGTTGCCCGATCGAAACAACCTCATCTCACCTGACAGCATAGATTGTAATTCTATTTTTCCATAAGCAAACCTTTCGATCACATCATGCACGCCAGAGATGGTTGCCCGATGTTTGGAAAGTTCAGTAATATTATACTGATAGGATGGATTAAACCAATATCCCGCAGCATGAAGGTTCTTACTGAGTTGATTATCCCAACGTTTATCAATTATTTCTAAAAATGGTTGCGCCACTGTTTTCTTCCTTTCAAACCTCCGGACAATCTCTTCCTTGGCAGCATGAATAGCACCATACAGATAACCCATTGCGGGTCTCTCATCACTTGTCGACTATGCGAAGGACTCGAACTAGCGGTTCTGTTATTTGGCAAATTGTTGCACAATTTTTCCAAAACTCTTGGTCTAAAACATTTTCTTTAAATTTCTTACCCTTCTTATCTTTTGCATATGCCGATGTTGTCCACTCTCTAGATGTTACCATCGTATGCAATGCATCCTTTTGCGCAAAGATACTTTGTAGAGCAATGAAATTAGTTGCAAAACGGGTTGGTACTGGTCGGAGTATTTCTCTTCCTTTAGTGAACTGTCTCATCAAATGTAAAGGATAACAGTGATTGTAAATATACTTGGTCATACTCGATGCCTTATCAACTACTGCTCCAACTTCAACCAACTTTCCCATATACGAGAGCATTAAATTTATGCAATGTGCAGCACAAGGTGACCAATAAAGGGTAGGAAATTCTCGTTCAAGGAGTTTACCTACAAATAATGCAAAAAAAAAAAATCAGTCTTTCAAAAAATGAGAAAAATGCCTTCACATAAATCTTTAGAATAAAGAGTGTTTATATAAGGGCATTGTTGTCAATATATTTCAAAAAATCATATCTCTTTATCCTCTTGAATTTATTTATAAAATTTACACAATACATAGATATAGTGAGAATTATTTTTCTATAATTTTTGCATAATTTTTTAATTAACAGATTAATAGAAACAAATAAATAACTTGGGATCAGGAAAATAAATAGAAAGAGTCAACTGAGAGTTGACCAGATTTGATTGCTACTGTACCAGCACCAAGATTAGTACCAGTTGAATATTAACCCAATACCAAATTTCTCTCATTTGATTGTTACTGTACCGGCAGCAAGATTAGTACCAGTTGAATATTAACCCAATACCAAATATCTAAATGAAATGATAACATGGAATTGACACCTCTGTATTTCCTTTTCTTTTTGTGACTTACTTTATAGTTGAAAATATTTCTTGAAATAATTTCAATTTCAATTGCTGCTAATAAAAAGCTAGTCTAAATGTGATGTTTAATGTCGTTTATTGCACAAATCCAAGGAGATAACATTCAAATAATTCCAATTTACTAGATTAAGGCAATTTAGTAAGAATTTACCTTTAACATTCAAATAAAATAAATAAATAATATACAAGAAAGTTACCTGCAGTGACATAATTTCTTGCATTATCCTTCACTATGTGCACGACATTTTCATGGCCAACGAATTGCACAACTTCTTTTAAAAGCTTGAACAACGTTTCTGCAGTTTTGGATACTTCTGTTGCATCAATGGACTTCAAGAACACTGTTCCCTTTGGACATTGCACCAAAAAGTTTATTAATGTTCTTCTTCTTTGATCAGTCCAACCGTCAGCCATTATTGTGCAACCAGTCTCCTTCCAAACACTACGGAATCCCTCAACAAATTTCTGTACTTTTTCAATGTTTTTTTCAAGCAAATAACCACAAAGATCATGAAAATTCGGACCTCGATAACCAGGCCCAAAACTAGCAATCGCATTCAACATGGGTTGATAATACTTGGAGTTAGAAGCATTGAAAGGTACCCCGGCATCAACCATCCACTCAAACACTGCTAAATCAACACTCTCTTTTGCTTCTTTTGTTTGCAACACACTCTTAATAGATGGTTGAGCACCAGATGTGGTACGAAGCATGAAGTCGTGACCAACACCAAGTTTTGCAATTCTCTTCATGACTTCTGACCTTTTCTTGCTAGCATTTAGTTGCCCTCTGCCGAAAACAGTATGCCAACCCTTGGAGCTAGAAGAGGCCGACAAATTTACAATTTCTTCTTCGTCGTTAGTTAGATCTATAGGAGATTGTTCTTCATCGGTTTCTTCATCTACTTCATTGAATCTCCTTCTTTTGTTGGCAAACTCTTTAATATTTTGTTGCATTTGAAAACGAACATCTGCTGATACCTTTTTGCATGGTCCAACATCTCCTCTTACTTCGGCTAGGTGCTTCTTAAACCAGGTTATTCCACCACCTTGAAATGTTTTCTCGCAATGGAGACAAGCAATGGCCTTGACATTTTTATTTTTCAGAACTACAATGCGCTCAACACAATGCCCCCAAGCCGGATCTGTTTTGCCTCTTGTAGTTGTTTTCGGAGAAGAAGGTGCGGCAGGTCCATTTGCTTCAATATTAATTGCCGACATAGTCTCTGTATAACAACAACAATTAGGTTCTAAAAAAAATGTATGAAATTGCAAAAATTGAGGTTTCATGGGATCTATGAATGCGATTCGCATATTAAGTCTGAAACCATGCTTTCTGAAGTTCACAATTAAGGGGTTAGTAACTAGTTACAAAATGTACTAAGCAATTAATAAACAATCAGTTAACTGCATAGTGAGTAAAACAATATTAGTAGTATCGTTAAATTTTAAGCTTCCTATCACTTTATTTCCTACTGTCTATTGACAAATCAAATGTGTTCTCTAAATTGGATAAGAAACAGGCCGTAATCCTATTAATATGATTTCAGGTGATCAAGAAAGATGTGGTGCTTTCCAGTGAATTTCTACATACAAATTACTGCCTAAATCATGGTTCCAAAACTCAGCCGATACTGAGTCGGATCACCTGATTTGTAATAGAATCGGCCATGAACGAGCCGATTTTCACCTGAGTTACTTGGCCAAACATTTTGTCTTTTTTTTTTTGTGAAATTTCCACCCAGTATCTTGCATCTCAGAAAAATTATACTGTTTCAGTATCTGGATCCAATGAATTATTATTTTCATGGTTTGGCTGTTGAACAAACTTGGTCAAACTTGGCCAAACTCTTTCAGTATCTGGACTATTTGTTTTACTAGTCCTGTTGTTTTTATTTTATTTTTGTTTGACTCAAGTGCGGAGATGCATACAGCTGTTGACAGTGGTTTGTTCTTTTTGTTTAACTTGGGTGTCCTAGGCTACACATTTTATTGTTATAGAAAATGTAATCATAAATAAAAACATTTTATTTCTCCTTTGGAAATATTATTCAGGCTTTTATTATTTTATGAGATAATATATTTTATTTTATAAATAGATAAATTTTAATTTCGACAAATTATTTCTTCACCAAAACAAATTTTTGTCTAAAAATAATTGCATGTGCAGTCTGTCCGTTCCTTCAGATCTACTATAAAGATTAATATACCCAATAACCAACTAATTGCATGTGCAGTGTGTGTATATATATAACTGTATGAATGGGTTGCTGCTAGGTATTGTAAAACGACAGCTTCCCGTATCGCCATGGCGGATCCTTCACTTAACACTAATTCCACTAATTCCACTCCCAATTCCAATCCTTCCAATCCACTTAAGGATGAAAATGGAGAAGAGTCAATACTAAGGGCTCGTGCATCCTATAAGGCCTTACAAAATAATATTGAAGATGCAGATAGTAAATACAAAGAGCTAATTCTTACACTCCCAAAAGAACGGTGGCACTTATTGTTG